>OY728139.1:1092282809-1093532809 GCA_963277665.1 Viscum album
CATAATGAGGTGTAGTCATAGCTTGCCAAAAGTGCTGTAAGTGACCAAGGTGTCCACAACTATTGGAAAACATTATGGGCATAAGAAAATAATGGATGGTGTGTCTGACATTTCCACATAGATAAAATGTCAGAGGAACATTACCCATTTTAACAGATGGTGTAGAGGAGGCTCATTTCTGATACCCACCTCCACTACTCATGCGATGATCTTGCCACTTCCTCTTCTTCACATGTGTGCCACTAAAGCTTCCACCTACTTGAATAGAAAAGGTTAAAAATCCAAAATTTCTTATAATATTCATTTCTACCGTCATAGATCTATCTACCATCTCCAAATAGGTATAATGTTTCAGCATAAACACCAGTGATATGATATCTAGTCGCAAACCCCACAGGTACTTATGAGTCTTTTTCATGTCATTATTCACTATGTATGGGGAAAAAAACTTTCTCCGAAAAATTACTGTAGTATGCTAACACTGAATGCCTTCTCTATTGTAAATATAAAAACTATAAAGACTTCTACAACATAAGAAACTATGGATGAAAATGTTGAAAGAATGGGGTTTTGAATCCCTTCCAACCCGATTCTATGTGCCTTTCTTCATAGACCAGAGAATCCTACCATCATTTTCCGGAACCCTCAAGTATAAATACTGAAAAATTTACCCTGATGTTCTCAGGTGCCTCCAAAAATTTGAAGATTTGATTTATCATATCCATCCAATCACCCACCTCTTGAGGCTTAGTGATCCCTTTGAATGACGATGACTTCTCATGTAAGAACTCATGTGATCTCTCTCTCTCTCTCTCTCTCTCGTCGAGCTCCTAATTGTTCCTCAAAAAAGTGTTCTAAACTCATATTACTCCTTAATAGTAGAAAAAAATACATGTATGAAATTCTAGATGAGATTGTGACCTATAGGTGGGTTCCCTTAAGGTGCATTAGCTGCACCTTTCTGAGGAACTCAGGGAAGGTGTCTTAAAGGCATACCACTACACACCGACACATAAGAACGATCAGAAAATAGAGAAAATATCCTATCAAACTATACAAAACTTAAGAAAAAACTATTATTTTTTAAACAAAACCGTATACTAGTGACACACATCCCAATGTACCATGGGAACTTTAGTCTCATTATGGCAAGAGTTGGTCAGACACTTATCACAACATACCTCTCAGGTCCCAATAATAATATATATAGTGTAACAAATGTCCCAATACATGGAATCTTGAAGACATACCTCCTTTGATACTAAATTGTGACTAACTAACCTGGATTACCCTCAAACCTAACACCCAACTCAATTCATCACATACCCAATGGTTGTTTCTGATCCCCATCGGCTAATGACAAGCACCCAGGTATTGACCAACACAACAAAGGGAATTATTGCACCCATCCTAAACAACCACATGATATATATATAGACACACAAACACTCAAAAAGAATAAAAAATTGATGAAGAAGAATATATATCTGTCATAACAGTAAGAAAATAGCAGAAAAGACAACTGAAATAATAGCTAAAAACTTCAAGATAAGTCCAACTGAAAAGGACTAAAAACCAAATAGCTACTACAAATGATGGTAGAGATGGACTACCATCATCTCACCACTATCCACCCAACCAACTGATGTGAACCTTTCCATGTCACTGTGATTCCTTTCCTTTCCAGACACTTGAAGAAAAAGATACGTCTAAGCACCACCGAAGAGGTGCACATGGTGTGAGAAAATAGGATTAGTAGGATCCAACCAAGATGTTTCATAATCAGTATCTGTATAAAAATACTTGTATGATCATTTTAAATAAAAAAATGGAATGATATGCAGTAAAGATGTTTTATTTAAAACATGGTAAAATTTTCCATTTGTTTTACATCTCTAAAAAAGAGTAGGTATATAAATTTTATAGTACATTTTCCATATGATTTTTGTCAGACATAAAAATTAATAACAAGGTTAACTAAAAAATCCATGTAATAAAAAACACAATCACATATATCACAACAATAAGGAATAATAAAGTTCCATGCTATAGACTACTCATAAAACAACCAATCAAGTGCACAAATTCTGATCCATGAACAATGGTCCTAGGAAGTAGAGGAATATTCCATGAGTAAACCACCCAATATGTCGATATGATTTTTCTAGAACAACGGACCTAGGAATATGATGAAATCCCCAAGAAAACCTTCTTGATAATAACAAAACAATGGACGCTGGCCCTATGCTAAACATTCAACTTAAGTACCCAAGGTAACCCATGTGATCTTTTTCACAATTTATTTCAATGATTTGAAAACCATTTCAAAACCATACCAAAACCATTTCAATGCTTCAAAAATACCCTGTTTCCATTCCATTTTTCAATGAATAGGGATATTTTTTTCATTTAAAACCCTTTTCAAAACACACAAAACAATCATGTTAGTCTTTTAATGTGAATCTATTTGTAAGGGAAAACAACAAGATCCATTATCAAAAGGTAGAGATGGAACCACCTACCACAATACTCAGATCTCTCATGCCTGCAATGGAAACCAAAATCAATGAAACCTAATAATGTGAACAAATGCCCTATAATGAAATCTACATAAATATTGATTCCATTTTAAAGACACGAGGTCCATGGAAGAGAGGAAACCTACATACATTAAATTCTAACACCCGCCACACTCTGACCAATGAAGAAAAAGGCCCCCAGAACAAGATCATTAAACAGATCTAGGAAAAAACCAAGATTAATCACCGACCATAGACCAATAGATCCAAATATTCCAACAAAAGGTCATACCTTGATCAAAGGAAATGAAGTAATTAAATGGTTACTCACCCGAAGTGATGAACCGAAATTAAAATGGAGATTAAGTGTCAAATGGATTGATCTAGAATGGGCTGAATCACTCAAAAACACCATAGATATTCATAGGTTGAGAGACAGAAATATCTAGCAAAGAAATGAAAAAAAAATTGATGAACTCTATTTTTAAAAATTATACGCAAGACTTTACAAAACGTGTAACCCATTTACATAGTTTGTAACATAATCACATGATGTGTAACCCCCCATGATCCACATACTCCGAAAAAAATTTCATCTTGGATAAAAAATGACCTTTTAACAACTCACATCTTGTAAGCCATTGTCACGACATGTAACCTTTTAAAGTGTGATGTCCTCTTTCATTACTTACATACAGTTACAATTACATGGCATGTAACATAGTTACACAGTGTGTAACTACTCTATAGCCTGATAAAATGGAAATGAGATGTTATAGATACCATTGGTATCAAAGGATGTTTAGCAGCAACCTTGGAAACTAGATTTAGTAATCATAGATTAAGGAACATAACCCTAAGATAGAGATTGGGGATTAGTATAGAAGAACATCCTAGAATTTTGGTAAGATAGATATTATTTGGGTATTTCTTGAAATACATACCACTCTGATACTCTAGGTGGATGTGGTTCTGGAATAGATATACCAAGGGGTAAAAACATAGACATGGTGTTCTTGGCCTAACTCAGTGTATCTTGGTACATGAAAACGAGCCTTACTAAGCAACTGGTTTGACACACCTGGGGTATACACATATTATACTTCAAATTTTATTTACCTACCACTATGATGGATTTGAAATTATTGATTTAACTAATATATCCAGTGTTTATGATAATATGATCTGCGATGCATAAATTTATGTTATGTGCTACAAAATATTTTGAGTTATACGAAGTTCATAATTTAATAAGAAAATCCACAATATTCCATTCTGTAGAAATGGATTTTAGAAGGAAGAATCATATCAATACTTTTGGACAATGTGAAGGATTCCCTACTAATAAAGTCAATGTAGCAGGTATTACAACTGAGAAAGTTATGGATATATTCTAGAAGCCTAGTCCGGTTATGAAAAATAACCATTCCGGATTAGAGTAACTGATTCCATGAAGAAAATATCCTATATTGGATTAACTTTTTTGGTAGAAGACCCCATCATATAGTGGGACTACTAATAAAATAACAGATAATAAATGGATTAAGTATATGAAGAAGATATTTATGGACTTGGAATGCAGTAAAAAAGAAAAAGGTTAAACCTGTGGTCTATTGTCTCTATGGTGATGCTGATCAATAGTGGACCTTGATCCAAAATACTAGGGTTGAAGAAGAAATAGAACTCTGGGAATAGATATCATTTAAGGATATATTCTTTGATAAGTAATCCCTTCATTTTCATCAAGTTGAGATGAAGAGAATTTTTCATAGGATAATGAAAAACAAATAATAGAGTTTTTTGGATTATGAATCTACCTTTACAAGTTTAGAAATGTATGCTACAAATTACAGACATGACATGAAGTGCAAGATGGACCACTTCCTTCAACGGTCTTAAGAAAAAACTTCAAAGGGTGTGGGTTTCTCATAATATCTCATCTTACAAAGAGACTATTTTATGTTCCATCAAAATAGATAAGTAAATTTTGATATCCAATGTATTTAAGAGAAACTAAGAGAACAATAGTTATTCTGAAAACCAAGAAAACAGAAATTAGACAAAGAATATGAATGGAAAGAAGTATTTTCCAACTTTTTAAACTGTGGAAATAATTTCCCTGATTAATTCTTTAATGGATTGGGAGTTTGAAATAAGTGCATAGAAAAGGGACACTAGGAAAAGTAATGAAATAGTAAGAAGGAAAACACAACTATCCTGTGTTAAAAATACAAGGAGATGGGGAACTATTCAAAAAATGCTTTATTCATTAATGGAATGTACCTCTGAATAATCTAAGGGACCAAGGTCAAGCATCTGTTATTAACACAATAGAAGTGTACTGATTAATGTACCACTGTATTTAGGTCCTATAAATATATTCTAAAATTATTTTTTTATGATGTTATCATCCTATTATTTATGAAATATATAAGGATTGTACTATTCTACATTTTCTTTAAGGAGTTGAGATGATATATTTATTGTAACTAAAAAACTCTATTCAATATAAAGTTAAAATTTTCAGAAAATATAATATTGAGGGAACTAGAACCCTTAATATATTCATGATGTTGAGATAATGATAAATAAATGATTGATTTGGACAAGTGATGACTTTCTTGGAACTGATTAATGACTTTTAGAAAAGTGGTCTATGCTATCATTAAGGTATTTTACAAAACTTTTGGATTCAACTAATATATCTAATAACATGTGTATTACTTAAAGAATAAGGGAGAATGCATATTCTAAGTAATTTATTTTGGTAATTCAAGTTATTACCATATTTCAAGAGAATAAAAGATGAAGGTGTTTACGTATTCAATATGTGATGATTAAATAGATACTTTATGTTTATTGAATTATAATAATAATTTCATTTTATAAATTCAGTTACCTTCCATCCAAGGTGTTGGAATCATAATCTCTTGGAAAATTCAATTACTTATAAAATGGATTAACTTCATATTTGGATTAAATTTTATAGGTTAATGGTTTACTTCACCATATGATATACTATTTTCTAAGAGAACATTTATTAATAGTTCAATTCATAATCACAATAATGGATTGTGTTTATAAAAAAGTATATTTACTTATATTCTTATAGAGTGAATGAATTCATTAGAATGTTTTTGAAACAAAAATGATGTCCTATTATCATCATTTTTTAGGATATCATTGACTGTTAGTTTCACCTAAGTTTTATGGTTTTTTGTTCAAAAACTTTCATATGGACATGTTCTCTATAGCTCTCCACCAAAACTTTATTGTTGGATTTTTTTCTTTCATATCCATTTTCCGTTTCCCACATATGTTCTCCTACCAGGGAACCTAGTTGTGAGACAATTTTACATTACTTCCTCTCTTATTAATACAATTTGGTTTTAAACCTTTTTACGATATGGGTATTTCAACAATATTTTATTTTCAATCACTATATCACCAAGGTCAAATTTAAATTATGAGGATGCAATTTATTTGAGGTGGGGAGAATGTAACACCCTGAAATTCTAAAGTAATAACATTATATTTGATAGCATGCACGACACGAGACACCAAGTGCATAAGGGAATATAATATCCACAAGATTTATAATATATATAATACAATAAATAAATTAAATATATTTTATAGCTTATAATGTACACAACAATGTGTTAGAAAATGTTACATGTAAGAATTAGTTTCTTTAATGGCTGGCGTTACACACATGATTGAGTTTCACTAAAAAATAATATATTAATAAAATATTATTATTATATGATATAAAAAATAATTTTAATAAATAGGTTAATAATATGATTAACTACCTTATGAAAATATATTGTTTACACAAATAAAAAAAATTCATTGGTTACAAATTAACGATAAATGAATATAAGAACCAATTGAATATGATGGGAATATTTTTATAAAAAAATTATTTTATGATCACAAAGCTGTTTTATGAAAATAAATTAAATCATTTACAATTATTTAGTTATATTAAAGTAATATATATTTTATATTAAATATTTTTTATATTCAAACTATATTTTTTATAATTATAAGATAAGAACAAATCGAATATTACAGATAAAATACAATATTTTTATAAAGGTTGTTATACCATATTTTAATAGAGAACCCATTCTAAATACAATTTCAACCATTTTATAAATTTAATATTTTAAAATAAACATTATATTTGGAATATAAATAGAAAATTTATCTTAGGGTGATTTTTTTATTTTCTGTGACGATTCATTCTTTATGAATAGTGAAAAATACTGAATTTTAGTCCAAAATTCCTTTTTCATGTAATTTATTTATAAGGGTAAATTATGTTTTAAATTTTTTTAATGTTTAATTAAATCTTATTTTATCACTTAATTCAATTTATTTCATTAACATAAACTTAAATTTGAAAATGGATAAAAAAACATATCAAACTTTTCAATTTTTTTACTTTAAAAACCAACATTATCATCCCACATACGAGATTAAATTTAAATTAATTTCCCAAAAATTAATTGATTTTAATTTCAAAAAATGGATCAAATATTTTGAATAGTAATTATTTATATTTTATAAAAATTCCAACCAATTATTTTCGCAAAAATATTATCGAAACTAATTATAATTAATTACAACGATTAAGGTAAAATAATGCTTAATAAGGGTATAAACCTAAATATTAAGGGCCCAAATGACTTAGAGACTTCTCCAAAATCCATTTTATGGAAATATTTCCACTCTATAATCCATTGGATCGAATTGGGATTATTATTGGAGACACCTTAAATGTGTAAAATGTGAATGGAATTCTATTTTCAAAATATTATAAGAGTGAAACTCCTCCTCCACAATAAAAAGGCCTCCTCTCCTTCCCCTTCCTCAAACATATCATGAAATATTGAATCAATAAATATATACCAAAATATATATTCAAAATCCCCACACTAATATTATATACCTCAATTTGGGTAGAAAACACTCCATGGAAGCCTTTTCGCACAAACCAAACGATGTTACCGGATAAAGGGGTAACAAATTCTTCGAAGCTATTTAGTTTTATTTCCATTCTACACAACTAAAAATAACCTTATTCAATGAATATATAAAAAAAATAGTATCCTAAATAGAATAATATTTTTTTATTCTAAGGGTTATACCTACACTTAGACACACTTTCAACTAATTTGTAAAGAACATATTGTTTATGAATACGACGAACTACCGCCTCAGGAAACAATGACTAATCATTTTTATTTACCACCTATCATGGTAGGAATTATGATGTAAAAACTACTTATATATCATATTTATTATATTTATAATGTAATTATAATTATTTATTTATTTTATAAATAATACCTCAATACATTCCATTTTGAGTAAATATGATAACATCGTTGGTGGATGTGTGGACTAACGCCCCTCAAAGCGATGTGAATCATTCATGCGACACATGCAATGTTTAAAATTTTTTTTAACAAAAATAGGTAACATATATGTAACATATATGACACTATAATTATTATATACATATTTATCAATTAATTTTCATTTATTTAATACAACAATGAAATTAAAGAAGCATTCATGCGTACATTCGACATACTGTCTCCATGAATGGTATATTTATTTTATTATCTCCAAACCATATTGATAACTATAAATGAATATTTACAGAATATATAAGATAATTAATTCATGGTTTACATTATAGATAATTTTAAATATTGATATATGTAATAGGATCATGAAATAAAAAGTCCAAACATACATTGGAAAACTAGTCAATTAACACCTGAAATAGTTAAAATAATGAAAGAGTGTTACCAAAAATGTAATAAAATATTATAATTAGTTAAAAAATGATACTATAAATAGGATTATGGTTCTGTTATAAGTTATTAAAATATTTTAACCCACTGTATATGGGGATAAACCGCACACAACAAAAAAATGGTTAAGGCAAGGCATATTTTATATTAATTAAATTAATTATTCTATGAGGAATGCTTTGGTCATGAAATGAAGGGTGGAGCTCAAAATTTATATAGCTCCTTGATAAATCAATAGGTTCTCATGTGAATATTATTTTGTCCAAATTAAATAGATTTTTACTTGTAGTTTTAAACTACCTGGAGGATGGATCTTGATAGTATAGGTTCTCATGTTCCTAAGACATGACATCCATTAATTAAGAATTCCTCACATAGATATTCCAGTTATTATTAATCCATGATATTATGAGTTGATATATATATTGATATATTAAACTTTTAGTTTATTGATTAAATGGAATGTGTTTCAGTTTCTAACCTTACCATATTGAATTTTCATTATCCAGTTATTTTAATGGCATGTGTTATCAATTATTTAAATTTCCATGTTGGTTTATTTACATTGATTTATTATGTCATCTGATTTACATACCCTTACTATTCATTCTATCTCACCCTTTCTATGTTTCAATTCTCCAGGTTATGAAGAATAAATATTTGAATTATCTTTCAAGGTAATTTTTTTTCTTTTTATGTATCATGTTTTTATTTCTTATTTTCCGAAGCATTTATGAGTATCATATATGTAATATAGAATTACAAGACTACTAAACTGAATGATCCTTTGTGATTTTATTCCTTTTAATCATTTCAATGTAATGAAATAATATATTGGATGTGGGTTTCTGGGGTTGGGGTGTTACATTATACCAATGTGTAAAGGTATCCTGATTGGATTTAAACATTAGTTTTTCAAAAATAGACCTTAAAAGCCATACATGAGATCTTTTCACATTATTTTTATAGAAAAACAATGTCGAATAACTCATATGAAGGCTCACAATTTCAGTTCTTGGTAAATATAAATTTAAAAGACTTTTATATGTATCATTTCAAAAGTGGTTTTCAACATAGATTTATTAAAACCTATGTAGATAGTGCCACTTTCAATTTCAAATGTAATAATGTCACATTATTATTGACATTGAATGATAAAAAAACATATGTTAAAGGTGTTTTTTTCCACTAGTGTATATATTTATGTATCAAACCCACATTCCATTCTCATGGTTTAATTTTTTTAACATGATCAAGCCATTTATCACTATTGTACTCAATAATTTTATAAGGGATTAATTATTTATACTTAATTGGTCATTAATGAAATAAGTTATTATGATCTATGAGTCCCTCATGAATTAATACATATGAAGTGTGTATCCTGACAGTTCTATTGTGAATTGGGTGGATAATTAATCTCTATGGATGGCATGTATTATAATACATTGGTTAATAACATTGGTAATATGTTTTATTAAACCTCAGTGTATAAACTTGGTGATATGCTTATGAAAGTCACATTTTTATGTTGTATCTTGATTTATATGGTATTTATCACATATCTATTATTGTGATCTCATGTTATGCTTCAAGTTTTATCCATTTAAATATATTATATTCTATTTCCTTTATTTTTAGCATACCCGGATTTTTGGTCACCATTTGTTATTTTTTTATGTCCCTGAGAAATTACTTGTAGTGATTCGACCTTGGTTGGAATAATAAATTAAATTTTAAAGATGATTACATTATATTTTTCTTATCTAATTCATGTATTTTATAACTAGTTTCTAATACAATAATCCTCAAAAGGTATTACGTTGTTATTACTATATTTTTTTGTTAAGGAATTATGTTACAAATAATGTATTAAAATGTCTAGTTTCCATAGTTGGTATCAAAGGAAGAGGTTAGTTATTTGAGGGAATTAGGACTATGAAAAACATGTAGATCCTCAAGGATAAGTCTAAACATAAGAAAACATACTAAAAGTTTGTTTATGTTTAACATGAGTGGTTTTCAAGAAATAAAATTTTGATATAGATAATGAAATTGGATTTGCTTTTGTCCTTGTTTTCCTAGGGGTAATAACCCCAAAAGGGTTGATTGGGTTTTAACTTGATCATCACCAAGTAACTGAAAAAGAGGCCTTGTTGAACACCTGTTGTGTCACTCTTAGGGGATTTTCTTTCATGAATCATTTTTTAGATACCATAATGAAGTATATATTATAGTGTACTTTTTTTAAGATTGACGTATATCAATATAGAACCATGATATTATGATTTTTTAAGATTAATATTTATTTTATAGTTATTATAATATTTAAAATAGAAAAAACTTCATCACATATGTTTTTGTATTCTTGACTAATAGTAGGAAAAATATGGGCTCTTGTAAATAATGTACATAATATAAAATGAGATGATGACCATCCTAATATGAGGGGAGGGTACTGAATTTGAAAACATCATTACTCTGGGGAATCAATTATCTGAAGATATGAATTATAAATAAACAATTTGGATCATTCTGATGCACCATGGAAGTAACAACTAACTATTTAATCCATCACGTGTCAATGAAAAAATGTTTTTAGTGGAACAAAAGATCCAATTATCAATGAAGAGTGGATGAATAATATAAATATGCTATTTTTGTCCACTATTATGAGAAATTCAAAGTCACATTAGTATTATATTACTTAAAGGGATAATCTAACAAGTGGTGGGCACTAATTTATAAAACAAATCCAAATGATGATTCTTATTCTATAGAGTGGAATGTTTTACAAAAAATTTTCATCAACAAATATTTTCCTCACACCCTTTCAACTAGTATAGAGAGGGAATTACTATAGGCAATTTAATGGAAGAATGAATCAATGGATAATTATGAGATGAAAGTTTCAATGATTTAACAATACACTTGAATATTTTTTTATTGGTTTTGATATGAAGATAAATAGATTAGTTTTTGGGATAAAATGTCATATATTTAAAGATATTAAAATTAGAGACATTTGGAGTTATGAGGATATAAAAAAAATGTTCTATTAAAGTGAAAATTGAGTTTGAAGTTGTATAGTAGTCTTGTTGAATTAATAAGGATAAGTTGTAGATTGTGTAAAATTTTATAGGGAATTCCAAAAAAAAATATAAGGAACGAAAAAAAACTACATGTGTGCAACAATTTTGGGAAGAATCGTTCAGGGAATTAACTGCAAGGTAGTCGAAACTGTTACATGTGTGAATGAGATGGCTATATAAATGAAAACATTCATCAAAATCTAAAGACTCCAAATATGAATACCAATGAAAAAGGGATTATGGTGAAATTAAAACCTGATATATAATGATTCAAGTCTAGATAACATGTAATTTTCTGTAATCAATGTCTAAATATGGAGATAATAGAGCTGAAACTTCATCAATCCTACTAGAGGCCATGTGATTGAGACAAAACCTTTTCATTCAGAAAAGTTGAATTTTATGTTTCAAATAATCTTTACAATAATTATAAAATGAATTCTAATAGGTATATTATTTGATTATGGTTCTATGAATTATTTTATTTCATTCATGTTTACCAAGAATGTCTTGTTAAACCCTGAACAACTTATGGAGTATATATTGGTTAAAAATTATAGAGGAATTATTCTAGAATCATTGATATATAGGGATTCCATTATTAATATTAGTGAGTATAATATCTCTTCAAACCCAGTGTTCTATCTAATAATTGAATTTGACCTAAGACTTGGGATAGATTGTTTGTCTATGTATTATGACAATTTATACTATATATACACGAATATCATAGTTTCCTTGAATGGAAAACTATAATATCTTTAGGAGAGAGATATCTTGTAATGATTCTTTCCAAGAAAATCCTAATTTTTCTTTATTTATGGAAATGATTCAGGAAAAAGGAGGAAAAATAGAATGTATAATCATAGGAGATATAACAATTATTAAAGAATATAATTATGTATTTTCTGAAGAGATACTCAAACCTTCCCTAGGAGAAGGGTTAGAGTTCCTAACTAATCACTTCCCTTTATTAGAGATAATAATATTGAACCCATATAGATTAGAATATGATGTGTTAGAGAAATTAATGAAGAAACTTCAAGATATTTTCAATAAGGGTATTATTGAAAAAAGTGTGTCCCCATGGGGGGGGGGGTACTCTCTTTGTGAAGAAGAAAGATGGATCAATGCGCATATGAATTTATTATAAATAATTCAATGGAATTACAATGAGTAAAAAAATTCCCTCTTTACCGGATTGTGTAGTTTTTCAACCAACTTCATGAGGATAAATTATTCTCAAGGATTTACCTCTAATTAGAGTATCATCATATGAGGGTGAATAATAAATATATCTTTAATACTATCATCCAAACATGATATGGACAATGTAGGTTTTTTATTATGACCATGTAAATTAAACATTCTTTTATTATACTTAAAAATTTGATGATTAAATCCTTTTAGAGTACCTGAATAAAATTATGCTCTTAAAATATTTCAATATATTAAAAAAGTATTGAGAAGCATGAGGACCATATAAGGATCAAATTAAACACATGTTGGAAGGATAAACATTTTGGTAAATTCTGAAAAGGTAAGTTCTGGTTACAAAAAGTCACATTCTTGGGACACAATAAGACTAGTCCAGGAATCATTGTGGATTAAGAAAATAAAATTCCCATAGATGAGTGTACATTTAATATTATAGTTATTTATATTCATAGTTTACTTGTTGTAGAATTATACTATAGAAGGTTTTTGAAAAAACATTAATATATAACTAATCCAATTACAAAGTACACTAAAAAATTAGTTAATTTTATATAATCAAATGTGTGCGAATAAAGTTACCTTGAATTATAAAAGTGGAATATTAATAAACATGTGATAAATATAGAATCTAATTGGGAAGGATTTATAATTTATAATCATGAATACTTTAAGTTAATTAGATATTTACTCATTAAAAATAGAAAATATAATGTTTAGGCGTCCAGAAAATTAAATCCTCATTAATTGTATTATCTTACCCTTGATTTAAAGTCAACTGTAGTTCAAATTGAACTTTTTTTAAGGAGACACTATCGTCATGGAGAAGTGTGACATTTTCAGCAGCCACCAGTGTCTAATTTATACATTCCCAGAAAAATAATTAAATATAAAACAAAGGTGAGGTTTGGAAATTACTAAAGACTGTTATTGTTCTATCCATTATCAGTTAATAAAAGCAATCATAGTAACTAAGGTATTGATTAGGAAATAACCTAGAGATATTATTATTTGGATGATTAAAGGATACCAATTGATAATTGGCTTGGAAAATTTGGACATGGAATTATTATGATAAGGGACATCAAAAATTATATCCTAAATTATTTACCAACCCCCATTACTGGATAAGTTCATGAACTTATAATGAATGATTTCTATGTTAAAACAATTATTGAATCTTTGAAAATTTATAATCTTTTGGAGTTAAATTTTTATTATGTGGTATTAATAATATTTGGTAATAGGCTATGTATACCATTAGATTGAAATTTAAGGAATGTGAAGATGAATAAAGACCATAAATCTTTATTCTCTATACATCATAGAAGTAGAAAATGTATAGGGAGGTTTGAATCATTATCGAAAAAATTACATGAAATTGATATTATATACTATACTGTAAGATGTTATGTATGTCCAAAAGTTAAGGTAGAGTGACAACATCCCAGTGGAGTGCTTCAACCACTTCAAAAAGATATAGAGAAGTTAGAAAACATCAAAATAGAATTTTTACTACAGTTCCTAACATATAAATGGAAAAAATTCTATATGGTAAATCATTGTTATATTAAAAAATTATTATCATTCTGTCACCCTTTAATCATATTTTTCGATAGTATACTAAATAAAAGGTTAGAGGTAAGGAGGTTCCACTATCAATTATTTTAGACCATGATCCATTATTTCCTTTTATGTTTTTGGGGAGCCTTAAAAAAGCTATTATTAATAATGTAATCCATAACACAACATATTATCCTGAAACTGATGGGATATTTGAGAAGACTATTCTGATATTGTAAGATATGTTATAAGATATCTCAATTTATTTTCAGGTAAGTTTGGATCAAAATCATAAACTTGTTGAATTATACTATAACAATAGTTATCCCTTGAGTATTCAAATGGATCCTTCTAGAGAACACTATGGGAATAAATGTAGAACGACAACATGATAGGATGAAATTAGAGATGATTTTTTTGGAACAGGCATTATTAATGATAGTATAGATAAAATACAATTGATTGAAAAACATATCAAGGCTCCCTAGAGCCAAAAAAATAGTTATGATGATAGTCAATAAAAGGAATTAGGTTTTTTTTTCAAGGATATTATTTTTCTGAAAATACAACCATTTAAAGGGGTCATGAGGATTGAAAATAAGGGGAAAATATGTCCAAGGTACAATGTAAAATGATATATATTATAGCACGTTAGAGTGATTTATTATTTTGTAACACTGCATTGAAATCTTTCTAATATCTGTGATATCTTCCAAATCTCCTTATTAAGACAATATATTTTATACCCATCTCTAATACTACAGATACATGTTTGGAATTTGATCCAGACCTATTAAATAATGAAGAACAAATTTAGATTCTTAATGAAAGGAAATAAGTGATGTGGATCAATAAAACTTGACTCATGATTGTGTTATAGAGAAATAACAAGTTTGAAAAAGAAACAAGAGATCCTGAATAATTCATGAAAGAGAAATACCCCAATTTGTTTGAGTTACAACACAGAAGAAGAATTTTGGGGGGAGGGGCAGGAGGGATTTAATGACCCATAAGTTTTCTTAAAAAAAGTAGTCATGTTTCACATAGAAATAAAATTACATTTCATAATAACATTATATATCATGAATTAATATAGAATATAATTGTGATAAAAATATAGGGAGATAAAAAAGAACAATGCATAGACTGATGTGAATTTGATAGGATTCAATTCACCAATGAAGATAACTATAACCATATTAACAATAAAATATAAAATATTTTGTAATATTATATACATTATCAAGATAAGAATAGTAACCTTGGAAGAGAAGTATTGAAAGTTGAGGTATGATAATAAGGGATTATATATTGGGTATGAAGGGTAAGGTGAGCATTAAAATATAACCATTACATGACTATTGGTTAACATGCCCGTTGGTTAATATAAACATTGGTAATTATAACTTTTTGTAATAATGTTAGCATTTGAATTAGTTTATATAATGGGTAATGACAATATATAATTAATATAGATAGGAGAAAAAATGCCCTCAATTTTTAGGATATTTTTTTGAAGCTCATTTATTAGAACATGGGTGGGAGGTAGAGTGATAAGGGTTCTACCTTAACAAATCTTAGGAAGAGCATAAAAAAATCAATGCTTGATTGGAACAATCTATTAGAGATATTCAATTTAATGTAGATCACCACTAGATCAATGTTAGATGATCCGCACCATGTAAGTACTCCCATCACACACCTTACCCTCATAACATATACAGATGTATTAAAGGGTTTTGTATACATACCATAGTATTATAAATGTTTAATTTTATTTATAGAATGAAATAATTGTTTCTTCAATCCATTTTTCATTATCTTCTTATTTAATAAAAGACAATTCAATATGAGATGATTATGATAAAGATATTTTTGGATACAAATAAATCATAAATTTATTTTTATAAAACTTATACACTTTTATGAAAAAATAATTTATTATAAATAAATTTTATTTTCATTATATAATCCTATACAATACTATTTATTTAAATATAAATGATAATATAATTTTATATTATCCGAAGTAATTTTTAGAGTAATAATGTTTATTTTGTTATGATTGTTTTTATTCATTTTAATTTTTTATTTAAAAGTAAAATTAAACATAAAATGAGTTCTTTTTTAGGAATGATCATTATACATGATATTAATATATCATAATTTTCTTAAGAAAAAACAATGATAATTTTCTAAAATAATTTATTTTTTAGGAACTATTGAAAATAATATTTTTGTTTTTATGGTATGTTTTATGAACTCAAAAAAATGTAAGAATGATGTAATAATTAATAAAAAAATCTACTACCAAACAGAATTTATTTTTTAATATATTGGTTATTAATTTTTTAAAATTAATTTCCAAACATATAAATTAAATTCAAAAGTCTAAAAAAAATTAATAATATTACTATGGGGAATAACTATTTTCCTTGAAAAAATGTAATATTAAATATTAAAGTTTTTTTTTAAAACTCAAATATAAAAAATTACTCCATTTTAGTGTCGTTAACTATAAATCAAAATAATAAAAATGCTTGTAATTTTCCATTTTCTATAACCTATATTTATAATGCCTATATTTATAAATTAATAAAAAAACCTTCCCACATTTTCTTTATATACCCACCTATCCACCTCATTTAATTCACTATTAAGATATTAATCTTGAAAATACCATTATTTTACCTTTCATGTTCCATTTTATGGAGTTTCTAAGGTTCTAATGAACTATTCTCATTCTTTAAGAAGCTATATCCCAAGGAACATGATTATCTTCCTCTTAAATTTATCCATGTATATCAGTTGTTGTATGTATTAAAATTTCAATGTTATTATTTCATCACACACCTATGATATTTCTATTACTATCTAAATCTTTTTATATAAATGATAGACTTTCATTATTGCTAATTAATCTTTTTATATAATTCACTTTGTATAACTTTTATGCTGCCAAAAATCATCTTCTAAATTTACTTGCATCTCCTTTTATGTTATGAATACCCAACACTATATTTATGGGAATTAATAAATATTAAATTATTTATAATTTATTGGGTGTTTTCATTTATTAAACAGATATTCTCCTATTACATGTTAAAAATGATGAAATGTTAATGTCCTTAGGCACTTATGTGCACAATGATTTTATATGAAAGTCATTATTTATCATGTATGAGTTATTAAAGAAATGAATTATTATGATCCTTCTATAAAAATGATTTAAAACATATGAAAGGTGAACCATGATTGAAATCCACTTTATAGGGTAAATAATTAATCTTTATATATTACGTGTTTAATAATACCTGGGTGAATAACCTTTATAATATGTTTGATGACACCTTGGTGATGAGCCTTTGTAATATACTTTTAAATGAATCATTTTTATATTATACCCATATTTCTATGTCATATATCAAATAATTATTATTATGATCTCATGTTATGACTCATTTTTTATCCATGTTAATTTAAAATGTTTCATATTATATGTTTACCCCATAATTGGATTAAAGATCACTCTATTCTACTAATATAGTTCCCAAGGAAATTATTTGTAGTGCGGTGACCTATGATAAAATATTAAAGGAGTTCTTTAGTAATATTAATAGAACATTATATCAAATTTTTCTATCTTTAATTCATATATTATGTACTTATTTTCCATTTCACTCAATTTGAAAAGGTCATTTGTTGGTATTAATATACAATTTTCTTACAGAATTATATTAAAAACCAAGTATTAAAAAGAAGACTCTATAGAATTTGAATTAAAAAAACACCAACATATCACACCACTCCATCAGAATATTTCATCATGGGTTTCAATAATTTATCAATTTATAATATTTATGATATATATTAATAATAATCTCAATTATATGGATTGATACAAACTTATGTAAATATTAATACCCAATGACATATTAAACATGTGAAATTACTATTTTTAAGTCTATCCTTATGACATACTATATTATATTTTACCAAGTTTGAGCATTATAAAAAAAGTCTCAATATCTTATTTGTCTCCATTTATTGATAGTAAATCATAATCTTGTCCTATATGATATATGCAATCTGACCATAGAAATTTTTTATTACTATTGTCATAACCCTTTAAGGTTCTTATTTGAGCAATAGACTACCTTAACATTTCAATGCCAGAAATACTTTGAGAGCATTATTTCATTAATGTTATAAAAAAGTGAAATAATCAAGTTACATTATATATATTGATATTTAGAAATTTAACTACTCATGTAATCGAATGTATAATGTATGTTGGTTCTAGGTCACTAACTCTAATATACTCTAACTTGGACTATTTACAACTACCAATAAATTTAATTTCTATTGAAAGTACATGATATTCTTGTTCCTTATGAGTTATAATATTATTCAATGGGTCCGCTACATTAATTTAGTTGGAAATACTAGTTACTATGTCAAAG
Source organism: Viscum album (assembly GCA_963277665.1). NCBI lineage: Eukaryota > Viridiplantae > Streptophyta > Magnoliopsida > Santalales > Viscaceae > Viscum > Viscum album. The sequence continues at coordinate 1,092,301,496 of OY728139.1, forward strand.
AAATTTGATAAAAATATTCCAAGATGTTGTAATAATAAAGTTTATAGTTATTATACTAATTTGATCTTGGATCCTTATCTAGAACCACCTCTCTAGTATTATAAAAATACACATTACCAACATCATTACTACTAGGAACTCCATCAATCTCGTAGATGAAGTATCAAATTATAACATCATAATTTTCTATATAAAAAGAATAAATATACTCATATTATAATATAAAAGTATCTACCCCTTTCATATCTAATCTCTACCATCTCACAAATACCCTTTTAAGGAAAAAAATATCCTAATTGTGATTTCAAATAATTCTTTTCTCTTTGGAAACTAACCTTTATATATCCCCTAAATACTATTTCCTCATCACCTACATAAAAAAAAAGATAATTCCTTTGTGTGCGTAAAGTACTTTAGGATTGTCTTAATAGAAAACTAATGATGATTTAGGTCGACATCTTATCTACCAACCACTCCCAAGGAAAATGGAACATTTATCATAGTGTATAGCATGAACATCCCATTATATAATATCATTGATGAAAAATGAATCCTTCTCAAATATTATAGGTTCTTTTTTTATTTGGAAACCGTTTCCTAGAGAGAAGTATACAATGTTACTTTATTGAAAATTCCATCATAGTCTATTATATACTGAATCATTTCATACTTGGTCAATGTTTATACCCTGACATAGAACAACCAGAACCATATATGTATTAAAATTAGTCATCATCCCAAGAATATAGGCTACTTCACCAATGTATTTCATTGAGAGCCATATATTTAAAAATACCTTATTTTTCTATAAGAATGGTATGTCAGTTCCATTCAGTTAGATATAATCCATGTATAGTACTTTTAAAAGGACTACACACTTAGTAAAACTCTTAATGACATGTGGTTATGATTCCTTATTTATAAAAAAAGTCCCTCATGTCTTCATCTAAATAAATGTTTTATAATCTAAATTATTTTATCAACCCATAAATTGAATTCATCAACTGGCATAACTTATTAGAAATCCTTAGAGTCCCAAAACCTTCTGATTGTTTCATATTGACAACTTCTACATGGATCCTATTAATAATGTCTTTATAAATTTATTTTAAAAATACCTTTATAATAGGAATATTTTTTTGTAAATCATAATTACGATATAGTTTTGTATAGAAACAAGTGAATGTTTTTTCATCAAGGTATATTCCTTTACATTTCATAAACCCTTTAGAAAAAATTATTTTCTTATAATTTCATAATTTTCCATCAATGTCCATTATATTATTGAATACCCATTTTTACCCAAAATGATTCACATCCACTGATGGGTCAATCAAAAAACACACTTAGCCATACTACAAGAAATCCATTTCATAATTCATCATTTATTGAAACATGGAAAATTATTAGTTTCTTGATGATTTCATATAAAGTATGAGTTCATCATTATAAATAATTAATGATCCAACATCCTCATTAACTTGAGATCCATATATTTCGGGTTCTCTAACCTCTATGGTTACTAATACAGCTCCATTTACATCTCAATTATCTACCTCAACTTTATAAAACATCTAAAATCTACTAGTTTATATTGTTTTAATACAAATGTGAGAACCAAAATAGGTATTTGGTACCTAATCTGTTGAAATATATGAGTTATACTTGATAAATAACATATGAATTTTCCCCATGTTTTTTTGAGGTGGTATTCATCTTCTTGGGGCCATTATTTGAACATGAAAAAATAGAGCATATTGTTCTTTATCAAACATTTCGAGCATCCTAATCTTGGTAGACCATGTAATAATGCAGTGGATATAGTGTTTTTCTTTGGGATTTCAGAATTTCCCGTCATATTATTAAACATAAGGGATGCTGTTTTTCTATTCCACATTTCCTTACCCATGAGTAGAATTAGAGTTAGGTGATAAGGGATATACTTGAAAAAATTTATAATTTTGAATTTCATAATAAAATTGGAAAAGATACAAGGTAGGAAGATAGAAAAAGTTCCATATAGAATTCTTTTGTTAGTTTGAATCCCATAATTTCTTGAATGTAAATATATCTAATTATCATGACTACATAAATCCCACCTAGTTCTCTTAATTAAACTATGACTATATAAAGGTCCCTTAAGTTCTTGTACCTCTTCTATCTTGACATATTATAATAAATTTCACTGATATTAAATAACATCGGTTATGAATTCATTTATCCATATAGCTTCGATAGATAACTAATCATGTATGATAGAATGATTAACTAAACATCCAATGCATCATCGATATGTTTCTAGAGAATATAATACTCATCATTATTTTTATTATTTAGATCTTCTGTGACTCAGGGATCTAACATGTAAAACATGACAGTTCGATGGGATACTATGAACAAGTATCTTTAACACTCCTAGAGATTTATACCAGTCAAAAGATTGTCTTTCTATATTGTTTATCTCAGTAATAATGATGAGTATATAATAATCTCTAATTTATATAAAAAATAAACATATTTTTTCATATTTTAAATTTATTTAAAAAATATGATGTAATAAATTTTAGTTTACCAGTATACCAGTAATTAAAAAATTTCAATATCCCCAAAAATTGGATTCAGAAGATCATATAGCTTGGATATACTTGATGAAAAGGATACAATCTCCCTTAAAAAACATATATTGATTATTTATCAAATTACTTATTAGTATTTACTTGAATGGTCTTAAAAACTACATTAAATTTATGTTCCATGATCCATTGAGTAAACTCCCCAATTATAAAATCATTGGGTATGATTTCCTTAATACTTTCATATTTATAGAACAATGTCATATAGAGGAAAAAACCCTTGATGATAGCTATGTTATGTCAACTCAAATCATTCCTTAGAACTCCACAATAATTAAAATCCTCATGATAAAGGATAGATAAGTACATTGAATTATTATTTCATTCTAAGCATAAGTTACAAAATAATTTTCTAACAGAATATATAATGGGGGAATTTTTATCATATAAAAGAATGTTATTTATTTTACCCTTTTATATTTCACTTAATATTATTTCAATTGTACATTAATATTTAACCATGTATTGAAAAAATAATTTACACTTATTTAATTTATTTCATTTTATTATAGTAGGTTCATTAATTAATTTTAATATATGCGACCATGTTGAAAATCAATTAAAAATTTCATTTCATAAAAAAATAAATAACCGTGAACTATAAAAATAAAATATAATGATATTATCATCATGATATTTTCTACATATTAGTTTATTGTGAAGATAATAAACTAACCCTTGACAATAGGGGAATAAATTATTGAGTTGGGCATGACTCAGGTTGTAAAATTATACTATTAATCTATTTATCTCCTTGGTTAGTTTCACCTTATCTTGGAAAGTAACTTTATCCCCTCACTTGGTATATTCTTTAATTATATATTTTTAATACACACTTATTTTAGGGAAACCAGTGGTTTGGGATTACATAAAATAATCAATTTATACAAAGTCCCTTACAAAATTTGGGGGAGTGAACATTATACAGATCATTATGTTAAATTTAATTATAAATTTATAAAGAAACCCATGAAATAAATATTAAACTTATTAGAAACCTAACATATGCAATTTTTGATGTAGCTAATGATCATTTCCGTAAGTAATGACAACCCATTTAAACTATACATCACTCATTTAATGAAGATTTATTTTTTAAAATAAAAAAATAAATTATATAATCCTTTAATGATCTATTATATCTTAATTTTCTATCCCAAAATTCGTTTATATAACTCAATCCAATTTTAAATAAATAACATATGTTAATTTGATTTTAAAATAAATCATTTACATTTTTTGTATTGGAGGAAAATCAATGTTTACCCTTTTTCTTCTAAATAAAACAATTTATGGTGTTTCAAATGTTAGGTGACTATATTTCTACATGAAATTTCATATGAATGGGGTTTTCAAAAGATATTTCCATATATTTCGTACTTTTATGGAAATATATACCTAAATAGTGTGTCATTATTTTTATGGTGTGTCAATTATGTGGGCCATATCGGTTGGTTTTCCTGGGGTGTTTGACTATAGGACATGCCTGTATATATTGTATGGGTGCCATTAGTGATGAACGTGTAGTACATGTACTATAAGGAAAAAAATTATTTTTCTATAGAATAACATGGAAACTAACAAATTATGCCTTTAATATCATGTATGACCATCCAAAGTCACTAGGTATATATTTCTCACATAAAAACAATGTCACACAATTTTTTACATCTTCACACATGATGTGTAGTTTCATTTTATTTCATTAAATAATTTTTTTCACAGTCTTAACTCACCCAATACACATTTCTTATTGGGTGATTTTCATTATTAGGCCCAAATTACACTTAGTGTACAACAAGATCTAAATGTGTAATTCATTACTGGACATCTAAATTATATACATTGGGAGAATTCATGAATTTTCTGTGTTTTATTACACATTATACTATGTGTACAACCTATTACACCAAATGTGATTTATATAGTGTATTGGTTCTGAGATGGTAGTAAATGAATGAAATTTATTAATTAAATACCACATAAATTGACCATATGTCTTATTTTATCCTTGTGGGGTAAAAATTGTGTGTGTTTACATGGTGTGTAATCAAGTTTAATGATCTGTACACCCTATCAAACTGCTTTCGAACTAGTGGTCATTATATCTTTTTAATGACTCCACAGAATATTCTCCTACATGAAATTACTTTATTTGTGTAGATCATCTTGGTGTGGCTAGGCATGAGTACATGGTCTATAATTTTCTATAATGAATGTCATATCCATTTAATGTAATCAAAATCCCTGAAACCTCTAGAGGAGATGTCTTATAATTATTCATATATTAATGGTTATATGAATCATAATTATCAAATTATATTTTTTTTATATTAAATAAAAATATATATGAAAAAATAACATTAAATAACTATTTGATCACATGGTATTAAATAATTACAAATTAATAAGTGATTATCCTAACATGACTTGAAGGTTATAGGGAACAATATAAGTAGTTGGGACCATTCCCAGTAACATGTTTTTAAAGTTTCTTCCAATTAAATCCTCATAGTTTATTGAACGCTACTAGATAAAAGTTTAAGGGGGGATATTATTCTCATATAATTTATAAAATTGAACTACATCAATATGATAATTATTCAATTGTTTATTAATTGGTTGACCTTTATTCTTATACCATCCTTTTAGTGAATATTAAAAAGATGTATCACACTAGTGGTATCCACACATGCTCCAAGAATCTTAGAACATCACTGTTGGAAATCTTGGTTCTAGTTTGGAATAACAGAACCTTTTCATTATTAATCAATGTTTGGAATAAGAATATCTCTATTATTGAAAGTCTATGTATTATTCTAGTTATGAAAGTATATGTATCCCACCATTGGTATCGACATACTAAAGGCTATTCCCCCAACAGAGTTTCAATAACAAATAGAGAAGTATGCACCACCAACCTCATAGTCATAGATGTAGACACATACGATCAAATCCTCAAACACCGATTGATTTGGAAGAAATCAACGATTTGGATGAACAAACTGAAAATTTGGAGAAATGGCTCGAACATATTTAGTGGTCCATGTGGTGAAGGGAAATAGAGACAAATGAAAGTGAGTGGAGAGCCTTACCAATAAAAATCAAACTCTACAAACAGCTTGAAGAATAGAGGTTAGATGAATGAGGGGGATCAAATCCAAGTGGAGTTAGAAAAGTGAGGAGACCCCATTTACATGTGAATCAAATGAGAGGATAAGGGAAATTAAATTAGTTTTAAAGAGGGAGGGTTAATGTGGTCCTTTCAAACATTTAATGTACTTCACAATTGTCTCACATGATTTTTAATACTATAAGGTAACGGTATGACTCCTGATTCTTAGGAGAAAATACCCACATGGTTAGCCTGCATGGATTTCCCTAATCATGTGAAAATCATGCTTGCAAGATTGTGAAGTTACTACCCAAATGGAACAGACCATGTGTCTTATGTATAGTTTCCCTAATTGTGAGAAATATATGTGAACTTCCGATGTAAAAACTATAATGTTTCATACACGAACATGAACCTAACTTCACACAGTTTTTTTAACAATGCTCAATTCAAAAAGAGGACACATTGTTTCTATTGAGATGCTACACGACTAAATATAACCATATATCATAGTCTGCACTTCACCAAAACCTTTCCTTGGGACCTCTAAATCATTCAAAAACCATACAAAAATATAAGCCATTTACCAAGCCTCTAAACCCATTTAAAAACAAGTTTTTGGATTAAGAAAATATTAATAATTAATATTTGATGATTCAGAAAGAAGGTAAATATCCCACCAAACTCCAAAAAATCAAAATGGACAAGGATGTTGACCTTCTCAAAAAACCAAGGATGTTACAATCTACCCACCTTAACATAGATCATACCCAAGATATCAATCATAATAAAAAGATGGTACCAAAAATACCCATCTAATTAAAACTATATCGAACACCCTCGATCAAAAGGGTCATAAGTGATCTACCTAAAGGGGCTACCCATATTCTGAGTTAACATACCTAGTCACATACTGACACAAAACTCAAATAAACCAATAGTTCATTGATCATACCATGACACAAATGTTCCCCCGTGATGCGTCATCACTCTTTCACCATATCAGGTGATATCATTTCATACTCGGCACCCATTTAAACCCTGCACCACATCAGTTCTATTCTCATGCCCATGGAACACATCAAACTAATAAGGTCCCTCATATCACTAGATGATTATATCACTCACATTAAATCTCACCTTAATCATATACCATATCACAATAGTTCAGAAATTCCAACACATATCACGTATCATGCATCTCCTCGATGCCCAAAACCCAACAAACCTCAATTATCATGCATCCAATATTGCTCACATATAAGTATGGGTTCCATGAAAATTATATAAATATATATAATATGATTCATTTTATATGATTAAAACATACTACATAGTGTCTGGTTAGTCCATACATATAACGTATTCACCTCATTCACCCAAAAAATACATCCCTCAAAAGGCCAAGTCAAAATAAGGGAAAAAACCATAGTCATGGAAATTGTGTACCTATGACCATCATTGGATTAGTTTCCTACACATCACCTGAAATATCCCTGGAATAAACCTATCATGATTCTAAAATTATTGATGCCTAGCCTCATTGTGGTGCTGTAAAAGACAATGACCATTGACCCCATCGATAGGTCCTGCTGTCTCTGCCATGTCCTCCACATGTAGCTGAAACTCATCAACTATCATAAGATATCACTCCTGGTCCAATCTCAAAACCCTAAGTGTACAATGGTCCCTAACGACTGACTATCTGATAATGGTACATACTGAAGCTCTCACGATGCCTGAATTTTCCACATGCCTGATACTCCTTTGGAGACTTCACGAACTGAGTTTGGAAATAGACATCGTACCCATACTAAAATCATACCATCGAAGATCCACTCTAATGTTGTATTATTGATTCTAGGGCCTAAAGGACTAGATTGAACATATATCTGTCTCACTTCCTACCATATAAAATGTTGCCACTACTATCACATGAAGCCACGACCTAGGTCGAGTAAGACTGGTCCATCATGTTACCCTTGGTTGTGAGATTTAGATTCAATTCCTATGAGAATTATAACCAACTAAATATGTTCACCTATACCCAAATGTGGTTCATTAAACCATCCATGAAACACCTCACCTTTGAGGTGTCACCACTCACCAAACTAGGTGCAAAGAGAGACAACTTGGGGAACTTCACTGCATAGCCCATGAAAGACGTATCCCCCTACCAAAGGATTAATAAACCTCATGATATCTCTTCCCTCAATGTTTATGGGATGAAATGTGTCACAAAACAAGATGGGTTTTCATTTGAACCGACACCTGTCCCAGTCCATGGAACAACACAAAGGGTATTCTTGATCCCCACGGGCAAGAAATAAGTGCCCGAGTGTCAAAATAAATCATGTGAAAGATTTAATATAACTTTATACTTATAAAAAACCAACTAAAATTAATGAAATAAAACTAATAATTCCAAACAAATCATGGAATAACCAAATTTCAATATTCAATGTTTATAAATTTAAAAAGAAACCCCAATAGGATTGCAACAAAGGAAAGTAAAAATCCATCCCAAATCTCTATGAAACACAATGAACAACATCCTCAAGCCATCGCGACCTGAACCAAAAATTGAAGACCAATAGTAACCAAAATCTACAAACCTTTCCATGAAACATCATTCCATTAACAATGAAAAACATGGAAAATGGTCCATATAAACCCAAGGGTGTATGTAGGGTGTGATCCAAAGCCCAATAGGATGCCACCTAAAATATCTTCCTTGCTATAACATTCAAGGAAAAATTAACATGAAAAATTATTTAATGGTTTTTTAAAACATTTGTATGGAAAAAATTTAATGGGAAGACTTTATAAAATAGATACACTTTCATAGAAAACCATTTCACAACAATTTTCTTCAATATGAAAATATAAGAACATACACACGATGTCTATCGTATGCTGAAGGTTATAAGAACATCATGTAGGAATTATATCATACTAGAGAACAATGGGTAAATCCCTAGGGGTAATCTTGCTTGAGTGGGACATGAGTACTCTGGTCCTCTATGAAAGGTGGTATAGTAACCTCAACTATCAGCATCCATGAGCACATGCCCCTAGTGAAGAGAGACATCCAAAATTACAGTGGTGATCAAGCATCATCATAGTTTTTTAGTGTCATAAGAATCAATCCTTCTATAAGAATTAGGGATCAACCAATTCCATGAAATCTAGAACACCAAAACTATTCATCCACCTAGATTCTTGATATTCCCTTTTGATCAAGTTCATGTTCACATTTCACACATATCACCATATTCAAAAGTTATCACATGGGAACCATCCATTTTCAAAACAAAGAACCATCTATTTTACACACACTAAAACCATTTAAGAAACACACATTATCAGGACTTTCACACTTCATAATAACTCATTTGACAAATTGATAGGAAAATAATACAATTAATCAAACAATGATTTGGTCTAATCCCTTTTGTAAATCCCAATAGAAACCAAGTTCATTTTCAAAAAATGCTTTTAATTATTTAAAAAAATTAAATTCATATTAAAAAATAAAAAAAATCCCAACATGCGTAAATATTACATATTCCATTAAAATCCTACTTCCAAACTCATTATCACCGTAAATTCCATTAAAAAGATGCTTCTCACCTTTTAAACAACCCATAATACATTTCCGTAAAACACGAAACCAAGAAACCACTAAAACCTAGCCATTTTTATTTTACAATGTCCACTCCCACCATATAATCATGCCAATACCTTCTAAAAAATATTTTACACCACAAAAATAATTTAAAGAGGAAGAATAAATACAAAAAAATTATATTAAAAACATCTTAAAATGTTAAATCATGGAACCAAAAACCTCATGTGTAGAAATCCAATAAAACAAGTGCAAATCTCCAATCAAACCTCAAACACACTATATGGAGGAATGTTAAAGCCCTAAAAAGGAATAAAAAACTCAAAAATTGATGATTGAACCCTAAAAATTGGAGCCTTACCTACTGTAAAAAAGGAACCCCAATAATAGAAGGTGGAAACCCTAAAATATAAGAGAAGGAATGAGAGAGAGAAAACTTACTAGATTAATCGATGAAGAACCACCTAAATCTAGCTAAACATTGAAGCCCCAAGAGAGGAGATTGGAGGGGGATGCACACCTAGGGTTTTATATCCTGATGTATGGGTGAAATGAGGGGTTAAGGGGTTAAATGGGGAGGAGAGAGATTTTAAATCCCCAAATTTTAATGAGCTGGCAGACTGCATAATTATTCCACATGGTTTGTCAAACCATGTGTTTACCGCGCGATTTCCTCTACCATGGAGGAAACCTACCAAATAGTTTATCTGCATGGTCTGAATTACCGTGCGAAATCCATGAGGTCACTTATGGTCATGACCCAGACATACTGCATGGTTTTCAGTCTGTGGAGCATGGCTATGTGCTGGATTTGTGATAGAAACTTTCTCAACATCCAACTACTGAATAATTACCTAGGGAAGGCATATAGTTAATACTAACCATGCGCCAACAATGCACCATTGACATCCCAACCAAAAACATAACTTTTCATGAAAATAAATGGGGATACTCAAGGGAAATCACTCGTCTACAGATAGAAAAAAGGAAAATACCTCAAAATTTAAAACCCAACACACCCAATTCCCAAAAACAAATAACCGAGAACCCAACCAGAGCAGGAATAAAGGTAAATTTAAAATCCAAGGTGTGAAAAGTTTCCCCACCATAACACTTTCTGCCCCTGGAAATCCATTCCACGATTTAATCCAATAGAAAAAATCAATACTACAACAAAATTCAATGAGATTCACCATGAATAAAAATAAAGAGACTAGGAGACCACCAACAAGAAATGAGGATTACAATTTGAACTCAAGAGACCAAAATAGACTCCCTGTTATGTGCCACATACCCCCAAAATGATAGGAAACCTCTAGTTGATCGCTCAAAGAAATGGAAACTCTCACCACACACAATCCAACCTGTTGAGTCAAAACACCCCTGAATTCCCCAATCAAAACTTATTCCACTAGATTAAAAGGGAAAAAAATCAAACCACATTCCAATGAATACTCCCACAAACATAATTCAGTTAAAATGTTGGGCGTGCTCCAATACCAACATTTACTCATGGAAGGCGCTTGGGGTTAGATAGCTCCAAACCAAACTATCTATTTCCAAGACAAAACCAAAAATGAAACTTAAAATACTAACATAGGGTGGCCCAAATGGACTCCCCACCATAAGAAGAAAACAAACACTTGAGATGAAACTAGAATACCAATCATAGGGAGGCTCATATGGACTCGCCACCATAAGTAATTTTCTAACATTGATTTATTCTAATGTAATTTCAATGTGACCCATGGTTTGTCTCCCCACCATAAGAACCATCCATCTTAGACAACTTTTAAAAACTGGAATAAGAGACTCTACACAAACCCACCCCCACTACAATGGGTATGATGAAGGAAACTCTTTACCAAATAGAGAACCCAATGTGGTTCACTAATCCAATAGGATGATACCATCCTTAGATGGTCCCAAACCAAAACTGAGATCAATTCACTAGGTTTTCCATATGAGGACCTCCCAAAAGAGACTCACATTCAGTGAGGGACAACCATCGCAATTTTAAGAAAATGAGATGATCATGGCTATTTACAACCAAGGAGGAAATCTTCCACCCACAAAGGTCACAACATGAATATGTGGTTTCCATATCTCTTCCCACCAAATAGGGATATTCAAAACAAACAGCTACATAGGATTTTTAAACTATCACCATTTCATGTGTTGAAGATAGAAATTAGACCAAGGTCATTCACACCCTTGTGTGTTCCTGAATATGTGCTAGTTTAACTCGATGACCTATGGCTAGAACCTTGATTTTTAAAGCATATCCTTCCACTTATTGAGACAATGGAAGCCCCAGAACAGAACTCCTCCTTTGGGTTCCATGATCAACCACACCGCAATCCATATAGAACCAACAAAACACAACATACCAAAAAATCCCACTTTTTCCACTACATGTAACTTAACCATGATAAAAACTGAATATATGTACATGCATCATAAAATTTAACCTTGATCAACGATACAATAAAATAATAACACACAAAAAAATCTTACCTTTAAAATTGGAAAATTTAAAATTTCTAAAATGGAACATGCTTCTATTAGAACAGAAGTTCTCGGAAGATTTCACAACATCCATCCTTGTATTTGAATGAGAAATTGACACTGCAAGATGTCATCAAAGATGACCATAGAAATCCAAGAGGCCTCATAAGGGAAGGGTCTTTAAAATGAGTCCCGATCAATACATGATTCTTTTATGCAGCCATAAAAGCCTATCACAACCAAATCTGCTGCACTGGCAGCCTAGCATGACCCCTTTCTTATACAAAACCCACAAAAGATCAAAATACCTTTCAAAACAGTGGTAAAGACCAAAAAAATCAGAATTACTCTCCACTATCTTACCTATAATTCCCTAGAACTCTCCCAGGAAGGACCTACATGCTTAAGTGTGTCAAAGTTTACCTTCAATGACTCAAGAAACTCAAGAAACTAACATTTATTTCAACTAATCTCACATATACTATCCCACTATGAGAGGATCCTCTTAATTGAAATAATAGAGGTGGATTTAATTATAGGGGCTCTAGAATAATATCCTTATATTGATCAACTGGAGGGTCTTCCAATGTTGAATCACCCATGGATGCACTTTTATTGTGCATTATTTCATTATGGTGGCGTGTACTAGCAAACAATGGAAAATCAATGACCCAATCAAAATGGTCTATTTTACAATGCATACCACATGTGAACACCAAATTCACATGGGGTACCACTGAAAAGGGATTGTCAAAATATATTTTAGAAAAACCCACTAACCATTATTTCAAATCCGAATCATAAAAAAAACATAAAAACACCATTCCGACATGAGAGAGTATAATACTCAATTTTTTTTCAACCCACATTACAAAAATGAAATTAGGCACACAACACAATCACTGGTTATGAAAACATCACATTTATTATTTAAAGAAACTTTTGAAATAAAATAGGATTTGTGTATTGTACATCCACCAATGGTATCTCATTGGACTCACACATGCATGTTCCCATGTCACCCAGGGCACTTATCCAATTTTTTCCACATAACCCATAGATGTGGTCACTCATTAGGATAACAATGATAAAAAAAATCTTTTCCACATAAAAAAACATTTAACCCACATCATATAATTTCTCAATTTAATTCCCATTTCAAAAATTAACAAAGCCTCTCAAAATTCCCTAATCACTAACTCAAAATCCATTTCAAATAAATATTATTTTTAAAATCTATACATCAACTCCAAGGCATATCACCAATTTCAAAACACTTCCACTTGAATAAGAAACCTCATTTTATCAATATCCATTCAATTAAAAACACATTTATTCTTATTTAAAACAAGTTTCCAAAACACAATTTAAAAAAAACACTGATTTTTAAACATTCAATTCATTATAAAAAACTAGTTTAGATTATAAAAACCCAATATCATTGAAATCATTCTTGTTTTACCCAAATAAAATTTCATGAAAAGCAACCTTTGAAAAAAAACATTCAAAATGATTCTTATAACCCATTTCCCACCCTTTCAAAAATCAAACCATCTCCCCTTTAAAATCTCGTTTTTATTAAAGTTTCAGAAAAAGGGTTTCTAATTAATTTTCAGAACCTAAGGATACACAAGATAATTCAAGAGGAAATTAATGTTAGTGGGTGACTTGGACCTATGGTTGGCTGCCATATGTAAATCACACCACCATCATAGAGAGTGTTCTAGGGGAATGTACCCATCTCCACATGGAATTACAAGCCTTGTTAGCTCACTAAGACCATTGACCCAACTATCTATTCTTTTCCCAAACACTAGTGAACTACAAGGGCCAAATGACCCAAATAAAACCCGACTTTCCATGGTATCTTGAGTCCCATTATGTGGTCTTCTGGCCATTCAACTTACTCCTAACCAGAACACAATGTCTTGAAATCCTTGATTCAGTCTACCCATAATCTTCTTTATGGAACATTACCCAAAAGAGTGAACCTATTATGATACCATTTTATTATAAACCATGCTGGGTAGTCATCCGAAACAACACCCAACCTGTACTATGGAATGAATCGAAGGGCATTCCCAATCTCTACAGGCTAGAAACCAGTGACAAAGTATAAACATAAAACATGGGAATGATTTATCCTGACATTATACTTATACAAAATGAACCAAAAAAATAAGACAAAATTAAAAATGACCAAAAAAACATGAAATAATTTTTTTTACAGATTTAATGATTACAACATTAAGAAAAAACCTCAAGAGGATTGAAATAAATGAAAATAAAACTACATCCTATTCCTCCATGCAACATGAGGAAAAACATCCTCAGGCCACCACCACCTGAACCCACAAGTAAAGACCACTAGTAACCTGAATCCACTAACTTCTCCATGACACATCTTGGACTTACCTGGGAAAAATATACAATAAGGTCTAAATAAACCCAAGGGTGTATGTAGGGTGTGATCCAAATCCCAATAGGATGAAATAAAAAAGAGATTCCATGCTAGAACATTTAAAAACGACATAACTTTCACATTTATATAAAGGGTTATTTTAAAATATTTTTTAAAAAAATTATGGGAAAACATTATCAAAAGGAAACACTTTTAATGAAAACCATTTCACAAATATTTTCTTCAAAATGAAAATATAAGAACACACACACATGATCCACAATATGATGACAGTTGGAATCAAATCATGATTGGACTACCTTACAGTAGAGCACCATGGTTAAATACCTAAGGTTAATCTATCTTGAGTGGAACCCCAAAACCTCGTACCTCAGTGAAAGGTTGTATAGTAACAACAACTGTCAGCATCCTCATGAACAAGCCACTAGAGATGAGAAACATTTAAAATTATTGTGCTGATCATAGGTCAACATAGTTTAGTTAGTGCTGTAAGAATAAATCATGCTAGATGAATTCAGGACAAACCCTATCCATGATGTATACTAGAGTAGAACTAGTTATCCCACCTAGATAATTGGTATTATCTTGTTCTTGAGTTCATGTTCACATGTTACACAAATCACCAAATTCACAATTTATCACATGGTAAATATCCTTTTCCATAACAAACCGCCTTCCATTTTACACACAACAAAAGCATTTCAAAAACACACTTTTTCATAAATTGCACAATTTATAAAAACTCATTTGACAATATCTCAAGAAAATTATACAACGAATAAACCAACGAAATAGACCAATCTCTTTTATAAATGACCACATAATCCAATATCAGTTTCAAAACATTCCATTCACCATTTAAAAAAATTTCAATTCATATTTAAAAATTCATAAAAATCCCAACATGGAAAAAATTACATATACCGTTAAAAAACTTTTTCCAAACTCATTCGAACCTTAAATTCCTTTGAAAAAATTCTTTAACCCATTCAAAAAACCCATAAAAAATTTCTGTAAAACACCAAACCATGATACCACTAAAACCCAACCATTTTTCTTTTAAAAATTCTATTCCCATCATACAAACATGCCAATATCTTTTCAAAAAACTTTCCTACCAAAAAAAATTTAAATAATAATAAAAAATACACAAAAAAATATTAAAAACATTTAAAAATGATAAAGTATAGAACCACCAACCTCAGATGTATAAATGCCTTAATACTTGTGAAAATATCCAATCTCACCACATCTACAGCATAATAAGGAAAGATAGAACCCAAAACTAGAACATTGGACCCAAAAATCAAAATTGATCCATAAAATTCAGATCCTTACCAAGTAAAAAAAGTAACCCCGTGAAAATATGGAATAAACCATAATAATTGATAGAATGAATGAGAGAGAGGACACTTACTTGATAAATCGAGGAATAACGACACAAATATGGCTCAAAATCAAATCCCCAAGGGAGGATATTAGAGGGGTAGGTGCTCATAGGTTATGAAATCCCAAAATAGGGGAGAAATGAAGGGTTCATGTGGTTAAAATCGAGAGGAGAGAGAAAATATACCCCCAAATTTTAATGAGCTGGCAGGCTGAACAATCTGTCAAACAGTGTGACTGCCTCTGCCAAGGAGGAGACCCACCACACAGTTTATACACATGGTCTAACATACCGTGTGGAAGCTGTGAGGTCTCATCTGGTTGTGACATGAAACTACAACAATGTTTTTGGGCTGAGGCACACGATTGGATTTTTCCTGTGTGGTAGCTCCTACCTCGACCTGCAGCTACCAATCAGTTGCCTGGGGAAGGCACATAATTACCAATAACCGTGTTCCTACCACGTGCCATAGACTCCCCAACCAAAAACATCAATTTTATTGAATGTAAAAGGGGATACTCCAGAGTAAGAACATGTATATGGATAAACAAAAAAACAACTCAAAATTTAAAACCTGTCACGCCTGGTTCCTAAGAAAAATAATGAAGAATCCAACCTTAGCAAATGAAAAGTTATCTTTAAAAACCCGAGTGTAAAAAAATTCTTGAAAAACCTACTCTCAATGTATTTCCTGGCCAGTCCCAAATGTCTTCCTATAAGAAACTATATGTCCCACCAGTGCTTTGCTGGTCCTCTATGAATGTACATCACTAGATTCACCTTTTACCTTGGAGGGGTATCTAGATTCACGAAGATCATCTACATCGATTCGATCTAGTCCATATCCTCCCATGGTCCTACCTCACTCTAAAATAGTGGTGGGTTTTGGATTGGATCTCCCAAGTTAGATATTCCATTGAAGGATTTTCTCAATGTGCACCCCTATTAATCCTCTAGATAATTTGTATCGGGCTCACTTTGAGTTTCTCCTCAAGACACAACCCAAAATGTTTCCAATATGGTCTCTAAAGTGGCTACACTAGATCCTACACCCAAGATTATACATGTGTCTCATGCTCTTCTTGACCATTAGTGTTCTTAGACAACACGTTCTCCTACAACACCCCATAAATACTCACATGAGGCTCCATCTAAATCCATTCTAGTGGAAACCCACAAAATACCCTTACAAAGTCAGACAACCCAGAATATATATATATATATATATATATTACTGATGGGAAATGAAATAATAGACCGTGTCAACTCAGTAACCTTACTATATCCCATCACACCTATTCTATATGACATCCTAGCCCAAGGGCCTCTTTACCCTCCCATATCTGGGCTAAGTATCACATATTCCTTAGGTATAAGCAATCTTAAAAAACCACATCCCCTCATACTGAATACCACATATCCCAACCTAATAATTGATATGACCACATATAATCATACCTATATAGTCCTATAAGAGAAAGTCACATATCAAACATCACATGAAATTTCATATCAAAGCACATGAATATATGTATTTAAACATCCATTAAGCCTAATCAAGAGTTTAAACATGCATAAAAACACTCTGTGACATATAAGGCCATGGTTCCAAATATATTCCTTACATTACTTTTACATGTATCACAAGTCATATCCAATAACAATAACATTCAAAGGGTACCATTCGAGGTGTAAATAAAATCAACTATAAAATGTGAAAAATAGAACAGTAATTCCCACCCTTGGAATCATGGTCCATCCCCCATGCATGGGGCTATAGGAACCCAAACATGATCTTTAAACCCAATTCCGAAAATATCCGAATCTTTAATGTATCATAGCCCAAACAGTAATACCCAAAAAAACATTAGGTTCCATTATTATCCATCCGTACGATGATAATAATTATCATTCAAGAACCTTTCTGATACCCATTATAGCACCCTGACTTAGATTCCACTTTCACATTGTTCTCTAATAAGGTGGATACTAGCCTTAGGTGCACCTCCCCATACACCCCAGGATACCGACTAACAGTGAGGGTGTTAATGGAGTGATATTGTCAATGAAATACTCTCTATTGATGATGATATAATGGTCCAAGTAGATATATAATATACAATAGAAGGAAATACGAAGAAAGATCAAACCAATTACCCGCCAAGGCGGACACATAAGAAATCATTGACAACAACGGTGTAAATTCAACAATTATTATTGAAATAACTAAACAATTCATAATTCAATTTATATAATCAATAATAGAACATTCATCCTATTGGAACCACTTTGTGTATAGGTTTGTATTTGTTGTCAATAGTTGTCAATGGAATATCAAAATGAAAGAGATCAAGAAGTACTCTAATAAAATGGAGGAATGGAAGCTCACAATGAAGTAGATCATGAATTACTCCAATGAAGTAGAGGAGTAGTGATTCAAATTATTGTTGTGCTGATCTTAAGTTCAAAGAACATGTGTCAAAGGTGATACATTGTTTACAACAATGAATAATGTGAGGAGTGATCCATCTGAGGATGATTAAAGAAGAATGGGGTTTTCAGATGAAGACCATGCAATTCCTCGTTATTTCATGAGAACCAGGGGTTTTGGATGATGACCATGCAATAGACTTATTGTTGAATTGAATCACATGGTTTGCATGAAGTAGGTCATGACAATTGATGAAGAAGACAATGTGCCAATGATTGGAATTCTAAGATGGTCGTGCAAGGGTTGGAATTCTGAGATAGCCATGCACATCACATTGTCATAGAAGATGATTATGCTAATGTTATGCCTTCAATGAATACATATCACAATATTGGAGTTTGTGATAAAAGCAAAAGAGTTTCTAAAGGATATAGATCACCAAGAAGAAGTGCGGTTGAGGTGATCGTACTTGTTGACAAAGCAAAGAAAAGATATACAAATTTGTTGAAATAGGAAATTCCATGGTGACATGTCGAGTTCAAGAGTTGCGGTCAACGATCTATGTTTGATTCAAGAACATCGACAGAGGAATGGATGATCTGGAGGCAATACAAAAAGAGCAGATACAAGGTGGCGCCGTTTTCCAGTGTTTCCCAAATTTCAGGGCCTAAAAATCAACAAATGAAGAAGAGTGATTTTGGAAAAGGGACTTGAGCGCCATACTCTTGGAGGATAGAAAACTTGCGCGCCATATGTTTTTGAAGATTAGAGCATCAAAATATGGCAAAGGGAGAAGGGTCGCGCAAGTTTTGGTGAGGTCGCGCAGGTGAATTATGTGCCAGGAAGGGACTTGTGCGCTGATGCCTTTAATGCATTATAACTTGCGCGCCTATAGTTTTTCGAGATCAGAAGATCCAAATTTGGCAAAGGCAAGATGTTCGCGCAAGTTTGGATGTTGATCGTGCAAGTGCCTAGCAGGGGCCGAGACTTGCGCGCTGATGGATGACTTGCGCGCCGCCGCGCAGGTGGTCCAGTTTGCCTATAAATACTGGACCACCCCTCCTCATTTCTCATGGATCTCAAGACTTTGAGATTGTTCGAGCTCTCGTCGCGCAGGTGGTTGAACCGCGCAAGTGGTAGTTGGGTCGCGCAAGTAGAGGTTGCGCGCCAACTGATGGTTGAGTGCCCCAGGTGATTTGGGCAAGGAAGGAAGTGAGTTGCACAGGTTTGAAGTTCAAGAAGGCAGAGTCGCGCATGTGATTTAGAGAAACTTGAGTGCCATGTTATACTTGCACGCCTAAGACTTGCGCGCCAGATGGAGACTTGCACGCCGGGCTTGAAAAGAAGAGCCAGATATTGTTAAAGCATGCCCACCTTTCTGGAGCTGCACAAGAGCTAAAATATTTCCTGATACTTCTGGTGCAAAGTGAGATTGAAGAAGAAATATAAATGATACATGCATGATCTCATGCATACATGGAGAACTGATTCTGACAACGCCGAGTAAGCTGAGCTTCATTAAGTAATCAACCACATCAGTGATTGTGATTCAGGAAAACGAAGACAAGGGGATCTAGTGCATTCATTCATTGCACTAATGAAGAAGGATTGAACTAAAAGGAGCATCAAATCTGAACCCTGATGCAAGAAAAGTCTCATGCTGAACAGGATACAAAGAACTTCAATGCACACCTATTGAAGAGACCTTCACGTCTATAAACTGAGTGGGACTTCACCAATGGCAGTGAGCCAGGTGGAGTCAACAGGAGTGACCTGAGGGACGCAGTGAGCTATCCCTGAACAATTGTAAAGGCAGTTAGCCTGGGACAGAGTGACTGTACCCGAACCATTGTAATCTACAGCTAGTGAAGCATAGTGGATTTAGGTACGACCGACAACCTGTCGGCGTATGCTCCTTGGACGTAGCCCTTAGTGGTGAACCAATTAAAAATAGCTGTGTCATCTCTCTGCATGTGAATGTTTAATTGCTGATCATATCCATCATACAGGTTTAAGTGGTTCCTACCAGCGTGGGAACAAGATCCACAACTAAATGAAGAAAAATTTTCCACCTTGATTCACCCCTCCCCTCTCAGGGTGTCCCGGGGTCCTACAAGTGGTATCAAAGGGAAATGTTAACGTATGTTGGATATTCTACAGTAATTATATTGAGAAGAGGATTTGAGTTTCTTTCCTAGAGTCAACAATGAAGAGCAGTCTTGATAATGACGTAGTCATCTCTGAGCAGAAATCTATATCCACCAATACTTTGGCAAATAGGAAAAAGAAAGAGAAGAAGATGATGAAGAAGTCCCCCACATCCAAAGAAGATACAGTGTCTTGTTCTCCATGCCATTCTAATAATGAAGAAACATTAGGCTTGGAAAGTATCAAGCAGGTGGCTCAGAACTCATCCAGAGGAAAGGATGATACCCTTAATTCAAGCTTTCAGAAAAAACTCAGAACATATCTGCATGATATTCCAGAAGAAAGGGTTGCTATTATTTGTAGCCTATTCCAATCTATGCATGTTGAGATCAATCGATTAGAAAGGGAAGATGAAAATATGGAAAAGGGGTTAGAAAGAAAAGTTATAGAAAGTATGAAGCTCATCAAACGAGTGAAAGTCTTTGAAGACGAAGAGGAAGTCAATAAGACTTTAAAAGAAAGGATCCATGCACTTGAAGCTGAGCTGAAGAAGAGCAATGAAGTCAAGAATTTTTGTTTGGAAGAAACTTCCATTAAATTCAGGGAACTTGACTCTTTGTTACAAAACAAAGTTAAGATGCATGAAGATGAGGTTGAAAGGTTGAAGAAGACTTGTGAAGAGAAGATGATCACGATTGAAGATCAGAAGATCATCCTCAATATTGTGGGTCAAAAATTGGAAGCCTAGTTGACCAAGATTGAGAACACACATATTGAGACTTAAAAAAAGAATGAAATGAGTGATGCTTGCACTCAGTGTTCGTTGGAGGAGTCTAAAGCTGAAATGCCTCCAACATGTGATAAGAAGATTATGACAACTCTTGATTATCCACATCAAGAATCAGTTGCTGCTGGTACTCAATGCTCACTGGAGGATTCTATTGTCAAAAGACATCCAACATGTGATAAGAAGATCATGACTTCACTCTTTGATCTATCACAAGCAACTGAGAAAGTGAAGGTACCATCCAAACCATCTTGTACTCATATTTCTAAATACACTCCTACAATCAGTGCAGGTGGGAAGAAAAGTTCTAAACAAGTATGGATGAGGAAAGGTGAGAAGAAGAAACCTACCACCATGGCTAGGGTGGATGGGAAGAAAAAGGAGGAAGTGGGTTCCTCAAATAGAGCACAAAAGATTAAGCAGATGGCCCAACAACTTAATACAAAAGACACAAAGAAGAAAAGATTTGTGGGTCAATGTTGGTGCTGCAACAGATTTGGGCACTGTGCACTGGATTGTCTTTATAATCCCCTACATGGAAAAGCACAGAGAATGCCTATATCAAAGAGAAGGAAGCCAGAGAAAAAGAAGCAACATCAGCAGGTCCAGAAGCATCTGTTTACTGCAAACAGATTTGGAATTCTTGATAACATCTGTGATGTATGCAACAGCAACGGTCACAATGCAGGGACATGTCCATATCAACATGCTTTCACTGTTGAAAAGAAAAGAAGACCTCTGATTCCATCAAATAATGAAGCAGCTACCTTGGGGAGAAATCAGAAGAATGTTGTGAACACACATTTCTCCAAGATGATCTCAAGTAGGGAAGCTGAGAAGACCCAATATTTTAGATCCATGAAATTGAAGGGTCATTCATCCAAAAGAAACACTAAGTGGGATGACTCCCGGATGAACCCATGTGGAAGACCTAAACCAGCTGAAAAAGTTCCAAATCACATATTGGTCATCTGGCCAGAAGATTTGAAAAGAATAAGGAAACTTGAAGATGAGAAGGCCAAGGCTGGTGACAAAGGAAAAGGAAAACTTTCACATGATGAAGACACAGTGCATGAGGGTTTGCTAACAAAGAGAAACACACGTGTCAAAGAAGTTCTGTGTGAGAGATGCAAGAAATCTAGTCACATTGCAAAAGGTTTCCTAACCTTAATACCAGAGCAAGAAGCAGTCCTTAAGAGGAGTAAGAATGTATCATTCATGATGGCTGCTAAGCAGAACAATTCTCCACACAAAGAAGAAGAGAATGTGAACAGAGCCATGCCACACTGACAGATGTCAGAACATATGTTCAAATGTGCAGGCATGAAGACTGGAGTGAACATAGGAACTTGATTGAGAAAAGAACCTCAACCAAGAAAGTCTTCTTGATGAATCAAGAAGGAACCACCTTATTCCCGTAATCATTTGTGTATTGTATTTGTGCTAATAATGCAGGGAATTGAAGGTGAAGCATGCTCTTAGCTGGAGAACCTGCGAAGTAGGGAATGATGTCAACTCTTGATAGCCAAGCTGAAGAAGTTTCCATCCTTAGTAGATTCTTCAATTGATATTCAAAGATTATGATGATGAAGGATCACTCTTGATGATGATGATGAGGAGTGTTTCCCTTGAGGGGGAGAAGAATGAAGAAGCTTCCATAATCACTGTTTCAATCAATATCAACTCCAGCTGGACTCAAAAGCAGTTAATCTGTGAATTTCTTGAAGAACACGCCAATGGAGAAGGTATGTCATTTCTCAATCACTATCCCTTGGTTACTCAGATCAAAGATTATTTTACAAAGGGGGAGTAACTGAATTGATCAGTGAAATAAAGAGAATGGAAGTGCCCCAAGGTCACTTATCCTGCCGATTGCACTTGAATGTTTTTGATCTATTTGCTGATGTGAGTGCAGGAGTTTCAGGTTGGTCTTTCTCTATCATAGTTGATCTTCTTCTACCTGGAATTAAAGTGGTAAACCCTTGAAGACAAGATACATGAGTTATCATCTCATGTTGGTATCATGATTTGTGGATTACGGACATCCTTGTTGACTTAATCAAATCCTCTTGTTTTCTACATCGATATTTGCTTAAGTAGACTTAGTGTGAAATGATTAATGAAAAATTTTCTAAGTGAGGATTGATACCCTCCCTACCATATGCTTTTTATTTCTTGTCAATAAGGGGGAGAGAAAGTGAAATGAAAAGAAACGTTGATTTGCAGAGAAGATTCTCATTTTGACATTGACGGATTCATTTCAGAAGATGTATAAGGTATTGACAACATAATACAAAGGGGGAGATTGTTGGAACCACTTTGTGTATAGGTTTGTATTTTTTGTCAATAGTTGTCAATGGAATATCAAAATGAAAGAGATCAAGAAGTACTCCAATAAAATGGAGGAATGGAAGCTCACAATGAAGTAGATCATGAAGTACTCCGTTGAAGTAGAGGATTAGTTATTCAGATGATTGTTGTGCTGATCTTAAGTTCAAAGAACATGTGTCAAAGGTGATACATTGTTTACAACAATGAATAATGTGAGGAGTGATCCATCTGAGGATGATTAAAGAAGAATGGGGTTTTCAGATGAAGACCATGAAATTCCTCGTTATTGCATGAGAACCAGGGGTTTTGGATGATGACCATGCAATAGACTTATTGATGAATTGAATCACATGGTTTTCATGAAGTAGGTCATGGAAATTGATGAAGAAGACAATGTGCCAATGATTGGAATTCTAAGATGGCCGTGCAAGGGTTGGAATTCTGAGATAGCCATGCACATCACATTGTCATAGAAGATGATGATGCTAATGCTATGCCTTCAATGAATACATATCACAATATTGGAGTTTGTGATAAAAGCAGAAGAGTTTCTGAAGGATACAGATCACCAAGAAGAAGTGCTGTTGAGGTGATCGTACTTGTTGACAAAGAAAAGAAACGACATACAAATTTGTTGACAAAGGAAATTCCACGGTGACATGTCGAGTTCAAGAGTTGCGGTAAATGATCTATGTTTGATTCAAGAACATCGACAGAGAAATGGATGATCTAGAGGCGGTACAAAAAGAGCAGATACAAGGTGGCGCCGTTTTCCAGTGTTTGCCAAATTTCAGGGCCTAAAAATCAACAAATGAAGAAGATTGATTTTGGAAAAGGTACTTGCGCACCATACTCTTGGAGGATAGGAAACTTGCGCGCCATATGTTTTTGAAGATCAGAGCATCAAAATATGGAAAAGGGAGAAGGGTCGCGCAAGTTTTGGTGAGGTCGCGCAGGTGAATTATGTGCCTGGAAGAGACTTGCGCACCGATTCCTTTAATGCATTCTAACTTGCGCGCATGTAGTTTTTCGAGATCAAAAGATCCAAATTTGGCAAAGGCAAGATGTTCGCGCAAGTTTGTATGTTGATCGCGCAAGTGCCTAGCAGGGGCCGAGACTTGCACGCCGATGGATGACTTGCGCGCCGCCGCGCAGGGGGTCTAGTTTGCCTATAAATACTGGACCACCCCTCCTCATTTCTCACGGAGCTCAAGACTTTGAGATTGTTCGAGCTCTCGTCACGCAGGTGGTTGAACCGCGCAAGTGGTAGTTGGGTCGCGCAAGTAGAGATTGCACGCCAACTGATGGTTGAGGGCCCCATGTGATTTGGGAAAGGAAGGAAGTGAGTCGCGCAGGTTTGAAGTTCAAGAAGGCAGAGTCGCGCAGGTGCTTTGGAGACACTTGCGCGCCATGTTATACTTGCGCGCCTAAGACTTGCGCGCCAGATGGAGACTTGCGCGCCGGGCTTGAAAAGAAGAGCCAGATATTATTAAAGTATGCCCACCTTTCTGGAGCTGCACAAGAGCTGAAATATAGCCTGATACTTCTGGTGCAAAGTGAGATTGAAGAAGAAATCTAAATGATACATGCATGATCTCATGCATAAATGGAGAACTGATTCTGACAACGCCGAGTATGATGAGCTTCATTAAGTAAGCAATCACATCAGTGATTGTGATTCAGGCAAACGAAGACAAAGTGATCTAGTGCATTCATTCATTGCACTAAAGAAGAAGGATTGAACTAAAAGGAGCATCAAATCTGAACCCTGATGCAAGCAAAGTCTCATGCTGAATAGGAGACAAAGAACTTCAATGCACACCTATTGAAGAGACCTTCACGTCTATAAACTGAGTGGGACTTCACCAACGGCAGTGAGCCAGGGGGAGTCAATGGAAGTGACCCGAGGGACGTAGTGAGCTATCCCTGAACAATTGTAAAGGCAGTGAGCCTGGGACAGATTGACTGTACCCGAACCATTGTAATCTAATGCTAGTGAAGCATAGTGGATTTAGGTACGACCGACAACCTGTCGGCGTATACTCCTTGGACGTAGCCCTTAGTGGTGAACCAAGTAAAAATAGCTCTGTCATCTCTCTGCATGTGAATGTTTAGTTGCTGATCATATCCATCATATAGGTTTAAGTGGTTCCTACAAGCGTGGGAACAAGATCCACAAATAAAAGAAGAAAAAGTTGCCACCCTGATTCACCCCTCCCCTCTCAGGGTGTCCCGGGGTCCTACACATCCAATATATGTCATACAATATAATACCCCGAAGGGGTATCCAATGGCTGACCACAACACACACACACACATATAGTATCATGTTGATCAAAAAGAAAAAAATACATAAATCTATAGATGAGGCAATAACCTTAAGGTATCATTACAACATCCCATGCTAAAGAACCACTAGGATCCTACTCATGATCCTAGAACATTACCTATATTCAAAAAAAGTAGACACATGTCATGAAGGCACTGTGTAGGGCATGGGAATGAATCTCAGCAGCCCCTCACCCACACATGTGTACCTACAATTTGGGATCAATAAGGCATTAAATAAAAATAAAGGAAAGACAAAAAATAAAATTATTATAAGAAAAATATTCCCTAGTTCTCAACAACCATCAAGAAGCTATCACCTTCTTCGGCCATATCCAGAATAACTGAGGAGGATATGATCTTCAGATCATATACTATGACATTCCATGACGTCAAATTGACCTAGGTAAACCCTCATATTCCACTTAAAAATGTTAATTGTTACCTTCTTCCATCAACAATGTAACAAATATCTAGAATTCATGCCCAAACAAATAATCCAGTCCTTCATACCCCTGCTCAAAAGCACCCATCGCAAAAAAGAACAACGTTTATAGGTAGAAAAATATCTATCCTGAGATAGTAACCACCATTAGATCAATAAATGAAATCATGGGGAATGAAAAAACCCATACTTGAAAATGATCATGGACCAATACCCTCATGCACGATGAACCTCATCCCCCCACTGACAGCTTAAATGCTTTCATGTGATGGATCTTGTCTATCTTAAGATCTTTATATGGATAGAAACCCAAAAATTTTACCTAACATGAAATAATTGAGAGCCTCAAGCCTCCTAAGGGGTCAAAACAACCACATCACTATGTAAACATAGGTTAACAAGACTCGAAATGATTCTTTGGCCAACATTGGTTAATTGAAATCACCAATTTTGAACCTAAGCCACATCTATTTTAGCACCTCATGCCCCTGTGACCACGTTGCTCAATATGATGTCTATTCCATCAAACATCACATGATCCATGCCCATTATTGATGATATCTTAATCTCAAATGATGATAGAGTCAACTAACTAGTGATCAATAACACTAAATATATATATAACAGGCCATGCCAAGAACGACGATAATGACATCTAAAAATAGATAACCATTTCTATCTCAATCCTCGGGTGAAGGTGTCACATTTTTAAGATCATACTAGTATATAACAATTTAATCACACACATATAAATATTTCTATTCTAATAAACAAAACAATTCAATGAAACTTAATTGAATAACTAAATTTAAAGAAAATAATTTAAAACAAGTAGAACGATTCAATTTATTATAAAGAAAACACCCCTGTCTTAGCTGCCCCTAGTCCAATGTCCTCACATGAAATTGAACGTTTGTATAATTGGGTGAGCATTCCATAGGCATCTCATAATGGAATAATTTATTAATTAAAATCATTCATGAAATAAATTAGGCCTCACTCAGTCAACACATCAACACGCTAAAAGCCAAGATACCAACACACCTAGAAAAAAACAATGAAAATTATGTACCACCTACTTCATAGTTGTTAATGTTGGAATGTCTGATCATATCCTATAACCCCTACTTATTGGAAATAAAT
Organism: Viscum album; assembly: GCA_963277665.1. NCBI lineage: Eukaryota > Viridiplantae > Streptophyta > Magnoliopsida > Santalales > Viscaceae > Viscum > Viscum album. The sequence continues at coordinate 1,092,328,802 of OY728139.1, forward strand.
TAACGTTTCCAATGAACACCCTGAAAATAGAGAAAAAATCTCCAACAGATTTAGAGGTCAATATGGAAATGTAACTGGAAAATAGATGAAAGGGAGAAGTTATCCTTACCAATATAGATCCAACACCACAAATGTCTTAAATAATAGAGGTCAAATGAAGGACATGGATCAAATAAAAAGGGCGGAGGAAAAGAGAGGAGACCCCCTATACATGCATCTCAACTGGGAGGAGAAGGATGAAGAAATCAGGTTTAAGGATGGAGGGGATATTTGGTTATTTCACAACTTTATTAATCCTTACATTTAGCTTTCAAAATTTCCTAAACTATGCAAACACCATACGACTCTTTCTGCTTAAGATCTAATCCCCACATGGTTATCCCACATGGTTTTCCCTAACCATTCACAAATTGTTCATATTATAGTGTGAAGGTACTTCTGAAATGTAACTAATAATGAGTCTTGTGAATTTATTTCTTAACCATGCTCATGTAGTGTGAATTACCACATAAAAACGATACATGTTAATTGATGGACATGTTCCTCACCACACATGTTTTTCCTAAACCATGCTCAGTGCAAAACGAGGGAATATATTTTCATCAGGGAGGCCACATTATTAAATCTAACAATGAGCCTCGACATGAACTTAAAAAAATGGACCTTCAAGCCTACAACACACCTAAAACCCATCCGTACAGTCTATTCATTTACCAATCCTCTAAACCCATCAGAAAAAGGTTTTATATTAAATAAAAACATGGAATTATTCTCCGATTATGGAGAAAGAAGTATGATCACCCACTAAAATCCAAAAGTTCAAAATGGGAGAGAATATCAACCATCTAAAAAACTAGGGATGTTAAAATTCAAGAAATTTTTATAGAAGATATTGATGAGGGGGAATTGGTATGTCCAAGGAATGAAAAATGAATCATTTTATGTCTCGGAATCTATCATAAACTTTTCCTGCGCACATGAATTTAGATGAGTATAAGACATTGATGTTTTGTGGGTATATATTTTACACCCTATGTCATTATAGATGATCATATGTCTCCATGAGTATATGTATTCAAAAATTACCATTATGTGTTTTCTAAGACATATGAAAATACAAAAATGAGGATTATGTAATAGATTGTTATGAAATTGATATGAGATAACACCATGGTTAAATACATGTCACTTTTTTTTGGTTCTCATATTGTCTCAAATAAAAAGACTAAATAATCAAAATGATTTGGACCAGATCATAGTGTATTATTAAGGATGTTTTGAGTATACATCAAAATTAAAAGAAAAACATGAAAAGATCTATTTTCATTTGAAAAAACCATAGTTCTAAAAGAATATATATATATATATATATATATATATAGGAAGATATAAAATGATTTAAAATTATAAAAATTTGTGGATATGATGTGGTTATAATTATTTAAATACCAAGTGAGGTTAATCAACAGAGTATTCAGGTGAAATAAATAGAATGAAAAAACAATGAGATTTGATGACCAAATAAGAAAAAGGATATCCAAATGATATTTTAAGAATATTAAATATTAAATAATATCTATAAATAAATTAAATAATAATCTTGATAATATTCTATATATATATATTCATTTATATGAGATAAGTAAAATATATGGGAGTAATTAAGAACTCCCAAACACAATGTGAAAGTTATTTTATGATAGATTCGATACATAAATGTATTTAAGAGAGGGAAAGAGTAATAATATAGTGCTATATCATAGAGGAAGAAGAATCTTGTTGTACTTGAGTATTTAGATAGTATAAGAAGATAAAATTCTCTCAGGATCTTAGAAGAGTTTCACAAACAACAGATCTGTTCCATGTTTATATTGATGATCATGAATAATTTTACAAGAGCACACTAGATTATTTATATTCATATTTGAAGATCATGTTGAGTTGGTGGATAAGTAACCATAAGATATAAAATATTTTTCTATCATTGAATCATTTAAAAGTATTTAGGGTACATAATTTGTTTCTATTGGATATTATGGATAGCGGTGTATTACTATTATAGGAGAAAGGGTTTTGAGATGTACATCCAATCATGTTAGAAGAATTGGTAACTATGTCATATAACCATACATAACTTTACATTTGACTACTAAGTTGTAAAACCAGTTATGGCCATAGACTAGTTATTGGGTTTTATAAATAATCAATTTATTTTTGGACTTTGGAGGCCATTGTAATTGATATAATAATATTAATATAGAATCAATAGGTTGATTCATCTAACTAACAGAAAATAGGATTAGTTTGTTTTACCCTTTTAATTACTATGTTTGTAACACCTCGAGCTTCCACGATACGCTTCTCTTTCAATAATGCAATAACATGCATTGTACGCAAGTTCGAGATTCTAACACAACATGACCAATCAAAATAGCCATTATGAATAGTAATAACCACTTTTTGAAATTATATATATTTTATATTTCAAAATGGGCTTCATTTTTGGATTCAGAATATCGAAATTAGCCTATGTTGAATTTCTGGTATTTGTTTGAGAACTTCCAATTTTTTATGAATAGTGAAAAATACTTAAAAAAAACTTTTTTTAATAAAAATAATTTATAGTGATAAATTATACTATTGAGTGGTTTTAAAGTATAATTAGAATATATTTTTACCATTTTATCTAATTTTGGTCATTAGAATTAATTTCACTTTGCAATTGGACATAAACAATTGTCAATCTTTTGATATACATTGTTTCTTAAAAATACGCTATTTGTTGTGACAGTGAGAATTAATTATAAAATTAATTAACTCAACTTATATGTTTGGAATTTTCTAAAATAGACACCATTTTTGAATTCGGAATATCAATTATAACTTAGGGTGAAATTTTGGCATTGTTCGGAAAAACTTCAATTTTTGATGAATAGTGTAACCACTAAGTGGTAGTTAAAAACCTGATTTTTTGTTTAAATGAAACATTACCACTTCTGTTATTTGATTTTCAAAAATACAACATACATGGTTTTCATTAGGAAGTAAAATTTGGTTTAATGGGATTAAAATAATTTTTTGGTGAATAGTAACTTTTAAGTTTAATTAATCACGATTAAAGGTAATTAGTGAAATTTAAGGTAAAAATGATATTATAGAAATATGAAATTACTTTTACACTTGTTCTAACCTTATTGGATGATTCATGACCGACCAAGAAAATCCATGGGTCAACTTGGGGACCCCATGGATCCACTTGGGTAAGTAAATGACAATAATAACTTTTTTATTTAAAGTAACAATAAAATTGTCACAAACATGTGTTGTTTTACTAAAACAATTATTACATGGGGTTATATAAGTTAACCTTTCGACTATAAATATTTATTGGAAATCTAAACCTATTTCCTACATCATGATATTTTTTTTTAATTTTTAGGCATTAAATAAATTAAAATCTTTATGACACCATGATGATGCAGCGATTACCTCAATAATTAACGATTTAAATAAAATGAACAGATAATGTAAACTCTAAGGCTTAAACTTATCAAAAACCTATTTGATGACCATATTTCGAACCCTTATCACCTTATACTCGAAATATATCATTGTGGGACCTTTAGAATCCTAAAATCATTTCATAATAATGTAACATTTCAATCTGTCCAAGAGTGCCCCTCCTCTACTCTTATAAAAGGCCCCCGCCACTACCACCTTATTAACACCATCAAAGCCATTTGTCTCAGCCAACCTCTGACCAAATACGCTCTAAACTTACCTCTATTACTCCTAGAAGCCTCACTTTGGGAAGAAGTCTTCCCAAGGAATCCTTTGGCTCAAATCAAAAAGAGTTACCCGATTTTAAGGTAATGTTGTATCTTGTGTTCTTTTGTTTTATTTTGCTTCTCCAACCACCTAAAATATTTTTATTAATTTATTTTGTAACCAAACCAGTATCCTAAATATACTTGTATGTTTTTATGAGAAGTATTTTATTTACAATTACACATACCTTCGTCTAATGTTTAAAGAACATACTGTTTCTGTGGGTGGCGAATTACTGGCTCACGAAATGATGATTGTTCAATCTTCTTTTAACACCTCTCATGATGGCCATTATGATGACACTATTTTTATATATGATATATATTATGTTATTTTTTTCTTTATGATTCTTCATTTTTCATTTATGGCATAACTTTATGATTTCCATTATGGGTAAATGCGGTAATTTCATTTTAGGAAGTGCGGACTACCGCCCCATCAAAGTGATTTGAATCGTTAATGCCATATGTGGGATGTATAAATGATGGATTAAATGGTATTATAAATTATATTATACCTTTATTATATTATAACTTTATATAATTATAATTTCATTCCATTAAATACGAAATAGAAATGAAAGTAGTGTTTATGCGTACGTACGAGTTACCGTCTCCATGAACGGTGCATTTAATTTCTTACCTCTAAATGTTATGTAATATTATAAATGCATGTATATACTGGATATATATGATATATATGATATATACATAATGAATATAATTATGGATATAATGGATATTTTACCACATGAACAACTTGTAATTATAAGAAGTATATTTTTGACTCAAGTTCCAAAGATCGACAAAATGACCATTATTAACTTAAATAATTACATAATGTTCATAAGATGGTAATAAGTGATATAGAAGGAATAATTAACATTAAAAAGGTTCTTAAGAAAATAGAAATTAACTCTAGTTTATTATTCAGGAGATTGAAGAATGGTCGAGTCATGCCGGACACGAGGTAAGGGAACTTCTTCACCCAATTTCCGTTCTTTGGGTTAATCTCCTACTTTCAAATTATGCGATGATATTATTATGTACTATCTTTTATTTGTACTTTATTTATGTGTAATTATAGTTAATACACATAATAGATCTATTTTATTTAAAAAAATTATCTTTGTAAGGGACTTCATCTCAATCTCCATACATTGAGGCATATTTTGTTTTATACACAAATTTCTTTTATACGGTGTATACACCTCTTTGACTTTTAAATTTATTTAAAAGGAATCTTTTTTATACGAAGTGTTTTACTAAAAGACAAAAGGAAATGTTTTTTTGTCGTACGTATGCGGTGACATTGACTTCTCCGCCGTCATGACCATTATTTGAGTTTCAGCTTCCTCTACAAGCCCTAACCTTTTTAAAATGAAAAATAAATACGAAGTTTTAGTTTTGTTTTATTTTGGTATTGAAAATGGTTTTTGATAAATGTTTTTATTATATCAATATGTTGTATTGATATCTTGTGATTGAAATGTGGAAATGTTATGTTTCATTTATCCACGTTTTATGTGATATGATTATTTTATGGTTTATGATATGTTTAAACCTGTTCATATGAGGAATGTATTTGACTTAATAAGTGACGGGTGGAGCCCGCTATAGCTCCTCGATGCATCAACAGGTCTCATGAGACAAACTAGTGTCTTGGCACGAGGCCTTGACAAAATCTTATTTTTAGTCTTGTAATGAGGCCTTGGCTACGTGGTTATGATAGTCTGGCATTATGTATTCCATCATTATGAAAGTGGTTATTGATATTGCATGTGATTATTCGACCAGTAGAATATCGATGTAAATAAGTAAATGGAATTATCTCATTTTACTTTTTCCATATTATATTGATGTTCAAGTTTAAAAGGATTTTGTTTTAGTCATACATTGACTTAAATGTTTATGTTTATTTATGAAAGCTTCCGCTATATTGTTATCCTTAATGAGCATCTGAGCTCACCCCTTTCAATGTTTTATTTTTCCCAGGATGTGAAGAAATATTTTATGATTGACCTACATGGATAGTCTAAAGGGGATTGAAGTGTGGACTATGGAGACTATGTTTTTGTGATTTTTCACTTTATGATGTAATGTAACATTTATGAATGTATCTAGTGTTTCCAAGGCTACTAAACTAATCGGTCTTTTGAGACTTGATCTTTTGTGATAATGCCAATGTTATGCAATAATGCACCGACTCTGGGTAACTGGGGTCGGGGAGTTACACTTGGTATCAGAGGTAGTTTAGTACTAACCTTGGAAGCTAGATTTAGATAAACTCTGATTAGATCACATAGACCAAAGATAGACTTTGAGGATTAGTATAGAAGAACTTCCAAGAATTTTGGTATTATAGAGATTTTGTGAGTTTTCCGAGCAATACATTCCTATCTGGATACGAGCAGGTAGAGGCAACTCTGACACAGATGTACCTAGGGGTAAAACCTGAAAAAACCACTTGAGCTAGACTCGAATGAGAACTGGTGCATGACAACGAGCCTTACTACACTCTTGGTTACGACACTCCCGGGGGATATGCTTAGGATAATTCTCATTTTTTTATAAACCATTATGAAGGGTTTACAAGTATATACTTCCTCAAGGAATTTTTTTATGATTATGGATTATATCCATAAACCGTTCAATTTACATTATGTATTTTACAAGTTTGGAATTATTCATTGTAATTCATAAACTAACATATTTTATGCCATTGTATAAAAATGGTACCCAATAGAAGGAATGTGAACTCCATCAATACGTATGATCTAAAGTGTAAGAAGGACCACGTCTTTCACGCTATTAATCCAACATTTATAAGGGAAATAGTCTCCCATGTTTTCTCAACATATGAAGAAATAGTATCATGTGTTAATAAGATAAGTAAATAATTATATAAGTCTTATGGCTTTGAAGGGAAGAAAGATAAGAAAAGCATGGAAGAGAGAATGATGGATAAAGGGACGAGGGAAAAGAATAATTTTACAATATGTGATAACTGTGGGAAGAAACACCTTGGAACTTGCCTGAAGGGAATGAGAGTTTGTTATAAGTGTGGAGAAAAAGGACACCAAGTGCGTGACTGCAAGGGTAAGAAAAAGGTCTCAAATGTACAATGCTTCATCTCCAAGGAGTGGGGACACTATGCAAACTAATGTCCAAATCATCAGAGTCTGCCCCAAATGATGTTATTGGATAATAATCAGGTTATGATACTACCACAGATGAGGAGGAATGATTAGAGTTCCTATGTTTTTATTAAAGAATTTTGTCATTTGAGTGTTGTATCAATGATGTACTGGTTATAATAAATATGGAGTATATAAGGATTGTACTGCAGTACTATTTCATCAAGGACATGAGATTGTGTGGAACCAAGAAAAGTGACTCCACAGCAGGTTAAATTTTTGGAAAAAATATATTTGAGAGAAAGATAAACCATAATATGGTTATGATACCGAGATAGTGATTTTGGAATCATACATGATTGATTTGGATAATTTATATTGGATATTCTTAACTTTCTTGAAACTGATTAATGGTTTGTATACATTTTTGGATAGAAGAAGTATATCTAGTATTCTATAAGGCATAAGGGATCATAAATGTAATCAATAAGGATTTATGGTAATTCAGGACGTTGAAGTGTTTTAAATGAATACATGATGAAGGTGTTCACATGTTGTTACGTGGAAAAAGGGATCTTCATTATGTTTACCTTCGTTATAGAATTTGGACTGTGAGTTGGACAGAAGTATTTTGGATAACTATAAAGGTTGGAATGGATTAAGTTGAACCTTATAGAGTATTTTTTAAGGTTAAAACATTTCTGAATATTATTTTTTAAATATTATAATACTATAGTTTTAGGAAAAGGACAACCTGTAGGTCGGGGGATAACCCGTCACGTCGGACAAAGCTGTAGGAATCGAACCCACAACCATAGTGCGACAATCCATTATTACCTACCACTAGCCTACATGAAGTCCCTAGTTACTAAAAAATAGTTTTCCTAATATAAATGGTATGTGTTAATATTTTGAACCTTGTACGATTAGGATAAATATAATAATTTTGAGTTATATTATCTTTTTGAGTGAAAGATGAGTTTGTGGTAGAAATTAGTTGAAGGTTGAAACTCTACTTGTCAAGCTTAAATATATATATACCTATATTTTATGCTATAAATAAATTAATTCTTAAACTTTAGTAAAGGGATATTGAAACAAAAAAATGTGTTATCCTAATACCTTATGTCTTTTTTTTTGAAATGATAATATTTTAAATCAACATAGATTGAAGGCTTTGAGGTCCTCAATTTTACACTTGTTTGTGATTGATGACCTCAATCACTCCCTACAAATATTTATGTTTTTCATCCAATTATATGTCTCTAATTTCCACCAATGTTCTCCTTATCGAGATCATAATTTGGTGGTGACTTTTTCATTTCCCTTTCCCTCTTATTAAGGCTAATGTTTATTAACCTTATTTCCGATGTGGGTTTTCCACAAAGGTATTTTCTATTTTCAACCATTTATTTTGAAAGAAAAATTTCAAATTGCGAGGATGCAATTTATTGAAGGAGGGGAGAATGTAACACCCCGAGCTTCCACGATATGCTTCTCTTTCAATAATGCAATAGCTTGCATTGTACGCAAGTTCAAGATTCTAACACACCGAGACCAATCAAAATACCCATTATGAAAAGTAATACCCAATTTTTGAAATTATATATATTTTATATTTTAAAATTGACTTTATTTTCGGATTCAGAATATCAAAATCAGCCTATGTTCAATTTTTGGTATTTTTCTAAGAACTTCCAATTTTTTATGAATAGTGAAAAATACTTGAAAACAACTTTTTTAATAAAAATAATTTATAGTGATAAATTATACTATTGAGTGGTTTTAAAGTATAATTAGAATATATTTTTACCATTTTATCCAATGGTGGTCATTATAATTAATTTCAATTTGAAATTGGACATAAACAATTGTCAATATTTTGATATATATTGTTTCTTAAAAACACGCTATTTGTTGTGACAACGGGAATTAATTATAAAATTAATTAATGAAACATATATGTTTTGAATTTTTTAAAATAGACATAATTTTTGAATTCGGAATATCAATTATAACTTAGGGTAAAAGTTTGGCATTGTTCTGAAAAATTTCAATTTTTGATGAATAGTGAAACCACTAAGTGGTAGTTAAAAAACTGATTTTTCATTTAAATGAAACATTACCGCTTCTGTGATGTGATTTTCAAAAATCTGACATACATGGTTTCCATTAGGAAGTAAAATGTGGTACAATGGGATTAAAATAATTTTTTGGTGAATAGTATCTTTTAAGTTTAATTAATCTCGATTAAAGGTAATTAGTGAAATTTTAGGTAAAAATGATATTATAAAACTATGAAATTACTTTTACACTTGTCCTACCCATATTGGATGAGTCATGGACGACCAAGAATATCCCTGTGTCAACTTTGGGACCCCATGGGGCTACTTGGGTAAGAAAATGACATTAATAACTTTTTATTTAAAGTAAAAATAAAATTGTCACAAACATGTGTTGTTTTACTAAAACAATTATTACATGGGGTTATATAAGTTAACTTTTCGACTATAAATATTCATTGGAAAGCTAAAACGATTTCCTACATCATGAAAATTGTTTTATAATTTTTATATATTAAATAAATTAAATTTTTTATGACACCATGATGATGCAACGATTACCTCATTAATTAACGATTTAAATAAAATGAAAAGATAATGTAAAATATAAGGATTACACTTGTCAAAAACCTATTGTATGAGCATATTTCTAACCCTTATCACCTTATCCTAGAAATATATCATTTTGGGACCTTTAGAATCTAAGAATCATTTCATAATAATGTAACATTTCAATCTTTCCAAGAGTGCCCCTCCTCTCCTCTTATGAAAGGCCCCCACCACTACCACCTTATTCACACCATCAAAGCCATTTGGCTCGGAAAACCTCAGCCCAAATACTCTCTCAACTTCCTTATCTTACTCCTATAAGCCTCACTTTGGGCAGAAGTCTTCCCAAGGAAGCCTTCAGCTCAAATCAAAAAGAGTTACCCGATTTTAAGGTAATGTCTTCTCTTGTGTTCTTCTGTTTTATTTTGCTTCTACAACCCCCTAAAATCATTTTATTAATTTATTTTGTAACAAAACCAGTATCCTAAATATACTTGGATGTTTTTATGAGAAGTATTTTATTTACACTTACACACACCTTCGTCTAATGGTTAAAGAACATACTGTTTCTGTGGGTGGTGAATTACTGCCTCACGAAACTATGATTGTTCAATCTTCTTTTAACACCTCTCATGGTGGCCATTATGATGACAATATTTTTATATATTATATATATTATGTTTTTTCCCTTATGATTCTGTATTTTTCATTTATGGCATACCTTTATGATTTTCATTATGGGTAAACTCGATAATTTCATTTTAGGAAGTGCGGACTACCGCCCCCTCAAAGTGATTTGAATCGTTAATGCCTTATGTGGGATGTATAAAGGATGGAGTAAATGGTATTATAAATTATATTATACTGGAATTATATTATAACTCTATATAATTATAATTTCATTCCATTTAATACGAAATTGAAATGAAAGTATCGTTCATGCGTACGTACTGCTTACCAACTCCATGAACGGTGCATTTCATTTCTTACCTACAAATGTTATGTAATATTATAAATGCATGTATATAATGGATATATATGTGTTGACGCTCCTTTCGTCACAGAATCTAAAGATCGGAAAAGGGGAATATCTGAGCTGAAAGTGATTCATCCTTTGAAGAAAACATCAAAAATCAACAAAGGGATGAACAAGGAGAACATTTCCCATAGGTCGCGCAAGTTCCCTCATGGTCGCGCAAGTACACTTGCGCGCCACCTAGTGGTCGTGCAAGTACTTGCGCGCTGCCTAGTGGTCATGCAAGTCTACTTGGGCGACGCCTTATGGTCGTGCAAGTGACTTGCGCGACCTAAGTGATAACCGCTCGGTAACCACCCAGGGCCTTCTTTTGCCTATAAATAGACCCTGTGGGCCCCCCATTCAAGGAGGATCTTTTTCCAGAAACTCAGATTGAAGCTCCCGACGCCCAAGTCTCTTCTCAAAGCTTCCGGAACACTTCTAAGGTAATTTTTTACCTAGAACGGAAGATCTAAAGAGAAGAAGGAAGGCCTAAGTGTTGAAACTCATTAAACACTTGCGCGCCGACTTATTTCCTTCAATATAACTTGCGCGTCCCTTTTCTGGAAGAACCTCAAGAGGATTCTAAATTGATTAAAAGGAAGTCGCTCAAGTATTTCAATTCCAATTGAGAATCGCGCAAGTACCCCTCGTGTCGCGCAAGTATACTTGCGCGACCAATACTTGCGCACCGCCGCAATACTTGCGCGCCTTTCAGGACTTGCGCGCCCCTACTTTTTTGGGGACCCATCTTGCCCATGTCACCCCTCTTAAGCCATCACACCTTTCCTTTTCAAGATTCAGTCTTCAAGACACTCTTCAAATCCATTTATGGCATGATTTCTTGACTTGACTTTCTTATCTGAAAGGAATTCTATGGAATATCTCTCAAAACCTAGTGATTTAAATATCTTTATATCACTAAATATGGAGAGTTCATTCATTCAACCTCATCCTTTAAGATGAGAGAATCCTTAACCTGGGTCTCCTTTTTAGGAATAATCCCCAGTTATAAGTCCTTTAATTTGGGCATCCTCCTCAAGAGTAAGCCCCAAATTCTTAAAGTTCCCAAATTTGGGCATCCTCTTCAGGAGTAATCCCCAAACCTTAATTCCTAAACTTGGGCATCCTCCTCAGGAGTAAGCCCCAAACCTTAATTCCTAAACTTGGGCATCCTCCTCAGGAGTAAGCCCCAAACCTTAATTCCTAAACTTGGGCATCCTCCTGAGGAGTAAGCCCCAAACCAAGTCCCCTAAACTGGGCTTCCTTTTCAGGAATAAGTCACAGTCATAAACCTTGGGCATCCTCCTTAGGAGTAAGCCCCAGGTTTCTTAAATTTCTCTTAACCAGTCCTAATTTACCTTTGATTTGGATTTCCTTTTCAGGAGTAAAACCCAATCATAAGTCCCCTCCTAACCTAGGCATCCTCCTTAGGAGTAAGCCCCAAGATTAGAGTATTCAAATCTCCATAAAGCACATATACCTTTATGGACCCTGTTCCTGGATTTTCTCCCTAAAAGTGAATCCTAAACCTTCATCTATCTGGGTAGTCATACATACCTAAGCCCCAAACAATTTCTTATGATTGCATCTTTCATGGCACAATTGTCTAATTTTTACCAATACCTCTTGTTTCTCACACCGAGCATGACTCACGTGAGCTTAGAGTGTAAAAGTAATTATGACATTCTTCTTTGAGCCATCAATCATAAACATCATACTCCATTACTCGAACTACGTGGGTTCTGATTCCTTTTCCAAAACAAAGGATACGTAGGTATCCAATTTATGGGTTCGATCCCTACTTTGAAATAATCCCTGTCCTTCTGAATGACGATAAACTTCAAGTGCCCCACTGAGTGGCTTTAAAACCAGCCTGGTCATCATAATGACCAAGAGACTTTTATATAAATATTTTGAAGGATACCATTGATCAAGAATCTCTAAATAGATACAGATGATTCTCTATTGATGAAGAACCTCGAATACATATAAAAGATTCACTAAATTTCTTGCATATTTAATCATTGATTGTTAAAACTTAAGGAAAGCTCATTTTATACTTGGTAATGTAATAAGGATTCACGAACATAACTTAAATCTATAAAGAGAGTCCCGGAGTAGACAATAATTCCCCTCAAAAAGGTGTGATGAGTCCGACCTCCCATCCTCTCGACCAATGCAAATTCCTAAGCCTCATTAGTCCACAAAATAATGAGCGCCTACCTTTGGAAAGTAGGTCCAAACGGATGTGGAATCATTGGATGTTTCCGGTTCTACGAACAAACCTGTTAGAAACTGATCGGAACGTTTGAATCTCCCGTCCAGGAGGTCATCCCCGGAATCCGTGCGAAACAAAAATGGTGAACCTGACGTGAATCCTTAACCAAGTTAAAATGATGTTTTTCTTATTTGTTAGGCCCCTTGGGCCAACAAATCAATCATTGACATGTGCTCATCCAAAAGATGCAGTGGCCAGATTCATCTTGATTATGTCTGTTATATGGAACAGGCACTCTTTTCTCAAGATCTTCTGCTAAATGGCTTTCCTTAAATTCACCCCTGTGAATACTGCTGCTGTGAACACCTCTACTGTGAAGTCTGCTGCTATGAAAACCAATGCTGCTACTCCTGCTAGAACGTCGTCCGCTCTAAGGATGACATCACCAACTTAGCGTCTTCAACGCTAGGTTTCTAATGCACTGGTTAAGGAGTACCATCGCAACGGTACTATCCCAACTCTGGAGGCCACTCGTCAATCCCTCCAAGTTAATAACTCTACCTGGTCGTCCGGACAACAGCGGCCAGCGATCAAGAAGCAGGAAGTGCTGACTACCGTCTCCAACCGTTTCGGGTCGTTATCCCCGGAACACAATTTCCATTCACTCCCTTACTCTGAGGAAGTGAATGAGCAGGTCCCGCATGGACTTAATTCAAAAAGACATGAGTCCTTCTCGAGGGCTCCCATCAACAATCTCCGCCAGACTCGTGCGGTAGTACACCCTCAACATGATGAGGGTACCGACTCCAGGCATTCAGCTCAGGTTCCTCAAACCCGAGCAGGCAAGGTGAACCGCCAGAGACGGAATCCGGTAAACAATGGGCAGGTTGTCATCCCTGCCATCTCCGGAGAAGTCCACCAACCTAACTTGGTGGCAAAAAACTAGCAGGAACACACACCTGCCCGTTTTAATTCCGCTGTCCAGCAGACTCGTCTGGCAGCATCAAGCCGATCCCGCCAGGCAATTCCGGCGGAGTACTGTAGGCAGGAACATACACCTACTTATACATCACCAGTTAGTCAGCAGGCTCGTCTGACTACATATGATGGATCTCGTCAACCGCGTTTGGCTAAGTGTAAATAGCAGGCACATACACCTGCTAATACTAATCAAGCCTACCAACAGTCTCGTTTGGTAGCGCACGGAGAAGTCAGCCGGAAAGTCCCGACGACAAATAGGAGGCAGACTAAACTCTCTACCTCCACACTTGAGTACTGTCAGGATTCACTGACAGGAAAAGGAGGACAGGAGCAGGAACATACACCTACTCTAAGCCCGGAATGGACGTATATCCCCATTCCGGTGACTGAAGTCACCAAACATATTTTGTCAATGGTGAAGGAGCAGAAGCAAATTCCTGCTCATATTCTGGATTCTTGCCAGGATATCATAACAGCTTCAGCATCATCACAGGGATAGACACATAAATATATCCCTAGCAGTGGAGTGACACATCAATGATTCACTCCGGAACAGACACACACATCTGTTCCAGTCCAAGAGGTTTATGGGGCATACTCCCCCATATCATACAGACAACCAAGTCAGGCACATACACCTGATTTGAGTGGAGATCATCAGCCTAACCTGACCATCTTTCCTGATCAGGCACATACACCTGCTCAGAGCAATCACTTTCGTCATCAAGTGGTTTCTAAAGCGAGTAAGAAGGCATCTAAGAAAAAGATCCGCCCAGCACAGTCAGGAGATCAAAGGCCAATCTGTAACCAAGCCTTGCTCGATGCTGGAGTTCTTGAAGCCCTCAGACATTTATCTTCGGAATTCAAGATTCTACTCCCTTAGTTCCCAATAACGGGAACATTAATTCTGAAGGTCTTCAAAAGACACTTCCTCATGAAGACTTGCTTCATGAAAGTTCGGTCAATCTCGAAGTTTCTTCTTCAGATGAGAGCCACAAGAACCCTCTGTGTGGTCAGAAGACCAAGGAGCAAGAGATTTCATCTTTTGCTGTAACCCATCATGACGGTCCTCCTCATGGTGATGAACTTTGCTGCGAAAGTCCTCTCCGCAGTAGTGATTCACGTTGTCTCAAAAATTCTTCAGAAGGCAATGTAGTGACGAGAAAGCCCTCCTATCTCGAGGCACTTGCAAACGTAAAACCAGTCATGTCTGAAGCTTTACTATCGGCAGGTGAAACTCTTTCTCCATCAGAAGATAGCTTGGGGTTCAGGTTATTCTCCGAACCATCCCTGGGTCATTCATCTTCTGGCATGAATAGTGATATCTCTACCAATCTTGTTGAATCCGATGAAGCAACAAGGAAACACCAACTCTGGTCCAAACAGGTAGAAGAATCTTCATTTAATGATAAAGAATAAATGCTGAACATGAGGAAAAAACTAGCAAAAGGTGAAGTACCAGTCATGTTTTGGCCTTTGGCTGACTCCCAGAATGATATTCCAAAGATGTTGACGGATGATGGAATCCATGATATTCGTCTCAACATATGGAAGACTCTTTGTCAATTGAAGAAGAAAGTATTATCTTACGGTGATTATGAAAATCATATTAAGATAATAAAGGGTTACAACGCCAGATTGATTTGGCATCTCTATCAGTCTCTCGGTATCCGAAGGCTGAAAAGCAACAAAGAACCCTTCAACGTTCATGACTTGGCGCACTAAGAAAATTGCATCAGTTAATTTCCAATGCTTCATCTGATGTTCATATTAGAGGATGGGGTGTTCACGGAGCACTACATTTTACAGTGCTTTCCGGTCAGCAAAGCCCACCGAAAATGGTCTCATGCAATGTTATTGCCCATGGCCGGCCACAATCAATGAGATTTGTTCATAATCAAAAACTTTCTCAAGAACAAGCTTCAACTAGTTCCTCTCAAAATCAAGTATATAGAGAACAAGTTGTTGAATTTCTCCTACATCAAGCAGGCGAGAATATTGCACAAGCCTCTCGTCTGGAGCAAACACGTCATCAAATGACAGAAGTTTCAGAAATCATCCAACGATCTGTTGAACCAGGTGATAAAAGTGGATACAGGTTAATGCATCCAGCTAATTTCCGAAATAAGATTCGCAAGATC
This sequence comes from Viscum album, assembly GCA_963277665.1. Lineage (NCBI taxonomy): Eukaryota > Viridiplantae > Streptophyta > Magnoliopsida > Santalales > Viscaceae > Viscum > Viscum album. The sequence continues at coordinate 1,092,344,736 of OY728139.1, forward strand.
AAGAGAGATTTTAAGAAGATCTCAGACATAGCATGTTAAGAGACACCCCAGCTTGCCAGAATGGGGACTTCTCTAACCCAACCCTCAGAGTCAACAAATGGGATTCGAGGAGTTGAGCGGAAGTAGCAGGAACACCCCCAGTCCACCGAACTGGGGACTTTTTCAAATCCTCAATCCCTCCCTCAGAGAAAGTCAGTATTCTCTCGATTAGGGAATAAGCCTCAAGAGGAATGAAGAGCCAAGCTATCAGGAGATTCTCTCCAAGTGACGGTTTTCCAAGAAGTTCCTGAGGGATCAAGTCAACGGAATTCCATGTCTCATCATGGGCATGGAAGAAGACAATATCGCAGAAATGCTGATAGAAAGGATTCCATGCAATATGCATCCATTAATGTCATCAATTCCGTTGCTGCTGATTCACCAGATGAGGCTCAATCAGAGGGATCAGACGAAGAGGTTCCTGCTCAAGAAGTTGCGCACACGGACCTAAATGAAGAAGGTGTGCGTACACGTAATCAAAGGCTTACCCAAAATCTGGGTATTCCTTCAAGTAACCCACTTCCCCCTCTCCGAAAAGGATCCAATAAGGGGAAAGGAAAGAATCAAGTTACTTCTCACCCTTCCTCTGAAGGAGGTCAATGGCTTTCATTAGAGCAAAGGTTTGCACAACAGGAGGAAGAAATGAAAGAATTAAGAAGGTTGAATGCAGAACTACTTCAGAGTAGTCTTCTTCTTAAGAATGCTGAAGTCCGACAGCCAAAGGAATTTGTTGTAACTACTGAGATGGATCAGGAATATCCTCCTTTATCAGTACACCCTCAGAGGTCTAATCCTACGGGTCAAACGCAACAACGGTTGGCAGCACTACCATCAGTTGCAATACCAACCAGCACGTCTGTCCAAGCTCCATTCATTGCCCCTACCCAAAACCAAGTTCAACCTGATGTTTCTCAAAAGTTAATAACCACTATTGAGTCATTAACAGCTCGGTTAGAAACTATGGAAGGGAAATGGGCACAAGTTCAACCTGAAAAGAAAGTTTACCCTGAATGGGTAGATTCAATTTCTCCTCCATCCAGTTTTGGAAACCCTGTTTTCCCTACTTTCAACGGATCAGGTGACCCTGAACAACATTTGAATCATTACGTGTCTTGTTGTGATCCTATGATGGGAACTCCAGAACAGTAAGAACCAGTGAAACTCAGATGCTTCGTGCGAACCTTGCAAGGACCAGCTTTTGTCTGGTATACAAGCTTGCAATCCCGATCAGTCATCGGATGGGAGGATCTTCGTCAAAAATTCCTTCTTCAGTTTAGCTCAACTTTGCCAAAAACGACAGTTTTTGATCTTACAAACTGCAAGAAAAGGGAGAATGAAAGAGTCTCTAATTTCATTGCTCGTTGGAAGGGATTAACATATTCCTTGAGTTTAGCACTCCCTCAGGAGGAATTATTGCCAATTTGTGTGGAAAATTTGCTTGACGAATTACGCACGCCATTGATCCCTGTGAAATACACAGGAGATTTTCGAGACCTTACTTCAATCGCTAAACAAATTGAAGATTACCTTATACAGGCTAAGGTTAAATCTCGTATAATTCCATCAGCTCCAGGAAGATGAATGGGTAAAGCAGAAACTGCTACAGTTATGCTTAAACAAGCACCTGTACCTATATCTACTTCAAAACCTTCATCTTCTCGAAGGACTCCACCTCCTGAACGCCAACAACAAAGGCTGTTTCGTCCAAATGATCAAAAAGATCAACGACGAAAACAATTTGAGGATATGAAGAGTAAAACATACTCTTTCCGAAGTGAGCAAGTTCCTGGTTACTTCATTTCAGCTCTGGAAAATAATTTGGTTCAATTACCAGTGCCCAAGAGGCCAAACAAGGAAGGAGATGAAGACCGTCCCAATTATTGTCCCTTTAATCAAATGTTGGGGCATCCCATCCAGGAGTGTTTTCTCTTTAAAGACCTCCTGAAAAAGATGGTCAACTTGGGACAAGTCAAATTGAAGGGTTCTTCAGCTCATGTAGCGTGTATTACCGCTACAGATCCAGAGGAAGGAGGCGAGTGGCAGGAAGTCAAAAGCAAAACTGCGAAAAAATATGATGATTGGATGGTCAGAAAGACAATCAATCGGACCCATTCCATTTTGCGAACACAATTGAAGAAGCCAATTGTGTCTCCTACAAAAGCTGCAGTAAAGCCTCCATCAAAAGACAAATCCTCAAAAGGGCAGCGCAATTCAAAGAAGAAAGAGGAATCAGAAGAAGATGAGTATGTATCAAAGCCTAAATTGTCTTTGACTCTAGCAGATTTCATGCCATCTACTTCAAAGCCACGGGCACCGCCCCATCAAACGGCACAGCCTAAACAGGCTAACCAGGCAGAGTCTTTATCAGACGAAGAGTTAATCTTTGGTTCTGTTAATATGATTCAATTAACAGATCCATATTCCAGTCTTGATGAGCCTGAATTCCCTGTATCAAATAATGGAATCCGAAGAGGTTCTAGAGGTTCAGGATATAGGGGAGGACGTGGATCTTTCCGAAGCCACTACTCTAATTCTACCCCTGCTAGCACTGTATATGCAGCAGAAACTCGTGGTAGAGCCCTTCAGCGAGCTCAAAATGAACAAGCAAGCTCTTCTGCCAATGGCCAACTCAGTTTTGGCACAGTTATTTTGGAAGACCGATTAAAGGTTCCATCCTATTTATCTCAGAAAGTAAATGGATCTAATCACTCTAATCTTCCAAAACCAAGGATGTTTCCAACTTCAATACAAGATGCATCAGCTTCCAAAGCATCCACTTCCAAGGTACCTGCTAAACCGAATATTCCTATTGGGAAACACAGACCTCTAGATCAAAAGTATGATATATTTAAACACTTGGCCCAAGTACCAGCCAAGTTATCAATTTTGGATGCTTTGAATCTATCAAAAGATCTTCGGGAAGCACTTATCGAAGCTTTGTCAAGTCCTCAGGAGTTTGAAGCTGAAATTGCTGCAGCTGAAATCTATCACATAGAGAATAATCCTGCAGAATGCCATGCAGTGATATCTTTTACTGATAAAGATGAAGATGATGTTGTGCATGGTCACATAAAACCTTTGTACTTATCTGGAAAAGTCAATGGTGTAGATGTTCGAAGAGCTTTCATTGACAATGGTTCAGGAGTCAACCTCATGCCCATTCGTACACTTCGTCGATTGGGCCTCACAGAATCTGATTTATCTCCTTCTACCATGATGTTACAAGGATATGATAAAAATGAACAAGAACCACTGGGAGAAGTTACACTCAGAACTCAGTTTGGAGATCTTGTTTCCAATTCGGATGTCATGATTGTTGATCAAGACTCAGCTTTCAATATCATGCTTGGAAGACCCTGGCTACATCAGCATGCAGTTATTCCATCATCATACCATCAATGTCTCAAATACTGTTTCGATGGTCAAGTTGGAACATTTTATGGTGATAAGGCTCCATTCAAGACATGTGAGTCTCAATACATTGAGGCAGAATTTTATCACATGAAAGGAAGAGAAAAATCTACAATGAAGGAAATTACCAAAGTTAATGCTCCATATGGTTTGGAAAAAATTCCAATAAATCCATTTTCACATGTGAGTACAGATTATGTGTTACCTATCAATCAAATTGACAAAATAGGCCCAAATCAAAATACTCTTATGGAAAGATCCATAATGTCAATTACGGCAATCGAGCCAGACAACATGGGAGAAATTGGTAACTTACCAAGCAACGATGAAAACATAAGAGGTGACGTTTTCATTTCGTCCGCTGAAATCCAACAAGTCTATACTTCGCTAATCAGGCCAGAAAAATTTATAGCAACACCAAAGGTGAATAATGATGTCGATTCTCGATCCATCATCTCCTCTTTGATTCCCAAAGAATACCCTTTATCATCAATAGGGTCGGAAATGGAAGCTTCTTCTTCAAAATGTGAAAATTTTGACATTTCTTATGATCATGAGAATTTCGTTTTTTCATCTACTTCGCAAGTAGAAACGGAAGAAATAACACATGATGAAGAGGAAGAGGAAGATCTTAGAGATGCTCCTCCAGCATTTGAAGAGGGTATCTCTACCACTGTTGATGAACTCAGAGAAGTAAATCTGGGTACAAGGAAAGATCCACGCCCCACTTTAATTAGTGCGGCCATAACCCTTGAAGAGCAAGATATGTATATTTCTTTTCTAAAGCAAAATAAAGATATTTTTTCTTGGAATTATACAGAAATGCCTGGGCTTGATCCTGATGTTGCTACTCATCATTTGGGTTTACCAAAAGAACATCGAGGATTCAAGCAAGCCGCGAGAAGAACACACCCAACCTATGCTTCCAAAATTGAAGCTGAAGTGGATAAGATGATCAAAGCCAACTTCGTCATAGAAGTTCAATATCCCAAGTGGTTGGATAATATTGTCCCTGTAAAGAAGAAGAATGGACAAATTAGGGTTTGCATCGATTTCAGAGATCTTAATCGGTATTGTCCTAAAGATGATTTCCCAGTTCCGATTACAGAACTCTTAATTGATGCGACGACTGGCTATGAAGTACTTTCTTTCATGGATGGATATTCTGGATATAATCAGATCCGAATGGCCCCAGAAGATGAGGAATATACAGCCTTCAGAGCTCCTCAAGGTGTGTTTTGTTACCGGGTGATGCCCTTTGGTTTAAAGAATGCAGGTGCAACATATCAACATGCCATGCATCGTATCTTCAAATCTCTTTTAGGGAAGTTTGTTGAATGCTATGTAGATGATTTGGTGGTTAAATCCAAACAACGTTCTAATCACTTGGCTGATTTGAAAGTCATATTCCACAAACTTCGACAACATAATTTGAAGATGAACCCCTTAAAATGTGCTTTTGGGGTAACCTCAGGAAAATTCCTCGGCTTTGTTGTACGCCATCGTGGTATTGAAGTCGATCCTGAGAAGACCAAATCAATCCTTGGTATGTCACCTCCTCAGAATTTGAAAGAATTAAGAGGACATCAAGGACACTTAGCCTATATTCGGCGTTTCATCGCCAATTTGGCAGGAAAAAGTTTACCCTTTACCAAATTATTGAAGAAAGGAGTCACTTACCAGTGGAATGAAGAATGTCAAGAAGCATTTGATGTCCTCAAGAAATACCTCTTGAGTCCACCAGTACTCATGCCACCTGTTGAGGGTAGACCTCTTATCCTCTATGTGACAGCTTTAGAGCGATCATTGGGTGCCTTTCTCGCTCAAAAGAATGATGCTGGGAATGAAAATAGTCTCTACTATCTCAGTAGAACTATGCTTGAAGCAGAAACCCGGTATTCAAGTATTCATAAGTGCTTCCTAGCATTAATCTTTGTAGTTCAGAAACTGAGACACTACCTGCAACATCATGAGGTCCAATTGGTATCTCGTAATAATCCGCTCAAATTCATCCTTAGTCGTCCAATGCTTACATGACGTCTGGCAAGGTGGGCGTTTATTCTATAGCAGTTCGACATTCAATATGTGTCTCAAAAGGAAATTAAGGGCCAAGCTCTGGCTGATTTCCTGGCTGAACATCCTTCAGTAGAAGACACGTATTCAGATATCGAACTCCCTGATGAGGAAGTTTTCTCTATTCAAGAGAGTCCTCAAACATGGGAAATGTATTTTGATGGTGCTTCTATAAGTCCAACAGGAAAGAAAATGGAAAATCCTAAATTCAACAAAGTTGGTTTAGGAATTGTGCTCATTTCTCCAGATAAGGCAGTGTTACCTTATTCCTTTTTGTTGTGGGAAGGTGGTACCAATAATGAAGCTGAATACCAAGCTCTCATTACAGGCTTGGAGTTAGCACTTCAAGCACAAGTGAATCACTTAAAGGTGAAAGGTGATTCAGACCTGGTAATCAAACGAGTCAATGGGGATTATGCCATCAGAAAAGAAGAATTAATCCCTTTGTATGATTACGTCAGAGAGTTAATGTCGGAATTACCTTCAAAACCGACATTTTCTTATGTCCCAAGATCACAAAATGCTCAAGCTGATGCACTGGCTAATATAGCTACAACTTTAGCAGATCCAAATCGGGACGAAACAACCATCAATATTGCCCACCGTCGTGCAAGTTCACCTTATGTTCAAGTCAGAACAGAGGAAATTAATGAAATTAGTCCCATTCCTGAATCGTATGGTCATACTACAGGATGGATGTCACCTATCAGGGAATACCTTCAAAATGGAACACTTCCACCTGATAGAGCCGAGAAAGAACAAATTCGGCGACGTGTGGTCAATTTTACTCTTTATGATAGCCCAAACCACCTCGAGAAAATTCTCTACAAACGTGGTTTTGATGGAGTTCTCTTCAGATGCATTGATGGTGAAGAGACAATGGATGTCATAAAAGAAGTGCATGCAGGAGTCTGTGGTGCCCACCAGTCTGGACATAGACTGTCTGATCAAATTCGAAGGCTTGGATACTTTTGGCCTTCAATGATACAAGATTGTGTTAATTTCACAAAGAAGTGTCATTCATGCCAAGTATATGCCAACTTCATTCATCAACCTCCAGAGTTGCTTCATACAGCTAAATACTCGTGGCCATTTTCTACATGGGGAATGGATGTGGTGGGGCCTTACCCTTCAGCTACGGCCAAGCAGTTTAAGTACATTCTTACTGCTACTGATTTCTTTTCCAAATGGGAAGAGGCAGTACCTCTCAATGAAGTCAGTTCTAAATGCATTGTTAGCTTCATCAAGTCTAACATCATTACTAGATTTGGTGTCCCTCATACCATGTTGACGGACAACGGCACCAACTTCTATTCTTCTGAAATAAAGAAATTGTATCAAGAATACAACATTAAGTCCAACCATTCATCTCGATATCATGCAGCGGCTAATGGCCAGATAGAAGCCTTCAACAAGACTCTTTCAAATATACTGCAAAAGATGGTGGATAAAGATAAGAGGTCATGGCCTGATAAACTCTTTCATGCTTTATGGGCTTATAGGACTACCACTCGCAATGCGACGCGGTCAACTCCATATTCATTGGTATATGGAACGGAAGCAGTCTTACCAATTGAAGTTCAATTGCCCTCTCTCAGAATAGCCATTTGTGATAAGTTATCTACAGATGAGCAATCCCAAAAGTGGTTGAATGAATTGGAACGGTTAGACGAGAATAGATTGTGCACTTTGCACCACTTGGAAATCTATCAGAATCGAATAGCACGAGCTTTTAACAAAAAATTTCATCTTCGTTCATTCATTCAGGGAGAATTGGTATTGGTTCTCAGAGCACCAATAATACCAGGAAAGAAGCCTCCCAAGCTTGAACCAAAATGGGAAGGACCTTATTCAATACATAAGGCCTACTCCAATGGAGCGTATTCTCTAATCTTAATGGATGGAGAACACATCACGACTCCAACCAATGCCAGATTTCTGAAGAAATATTTTTTATAAACACAAAATATGGTCCCCAGAACCAAGACTTACAATTGGTTCATACAGCAATGGTCCAGTATGACCTTAAACTGCAACTGTGTCCCACACGACATTAAACTGTATTATGTCCTATCTACATGACATTAAACTGTATAGAAGTTCCTTATATTGTCCGAGATGACATTAAACTATATTTTTGTCCTAGCAATATGACATTAAACTGTGTGGCACTTTCATCGTCCAGCATGACGTTAAACTGTGTCAGTTCCCTTATCGTCCAACATGACGTTAAACTGTCACATTGGTTACTAATATGTCCTACATGACACTAAACTGTATATGTCCGAGATGACATTAAACTATATTGTGTCCTAGCAACATGACATTAAACTGTGTGGCACTTTCATCGTCCAGCATGACGTTAAACTGTAAAAAAAAAACCCCAGAACCGATATCCTCATATTGGTTCACCTTAGTCCTAGATACATGACTTTAAATTGTACAGCACCAGTTCGTCCTTGCTATATGACGTTAAACTATACAGTAATGGTCCAGTATGACTTTAAACTGCAACTTCATCCCACATGACATTAAACTGTGACAAAGTTCCCTAAACCATCCAACATGACCTTAAACTGCATCATCCCTGGTCCATGTATATGACCATAAACTATTTTCAAATCCCTTATGTCCAGCAAGACGTTAAACTGTGACGTCCTAAACTACATGACGCTAAACTGTATAAAAGTCCCTCACGTCCGGAAAGACGTTAAACTATATAATCATCAAAGTTCCAGCATGACATTAAACTGCACCATCCACGGTCCATGCATATGACCTTAAAATATTCACACTTTCGTCCAACATGACATAAATGGTGTGTTATTTTGTCCTTACGGCATGACATTAAACCGCACAGTCCCCCTTTCGTCTAATATGACGTTAAACTATTTTATCCCCATCGTCCTAACTACATGACGCTAAACTGTACAGAAAATCCTTGATAGTTCCTACATGACATTAAACTGTATTTTGTCCCTGCTACATGACACTAAACTGTGCAGCACCAATAGTCCTAACTGCAAGACTTTAAACTGCATAGTCCCTTTTTTTTTATGTCCTACATGACATTAAACTGTGCATCGTTAAGGTTGTTATTACCTCTTGTTTCTCACATCGAGTATGAATCACGTGAGCTTAGAGCGAACATTAACCATAACACTCCCTTTGGGCCGCTAACCATGTGTAAGTCCCAACAACATTTTAATTAGATCGTTGTCCCCAAGAACAACTTGATCATTAATTCATTCTTTAATTGAACTACACAGACTTTGATCCTTGCCCTCCAGGCTGGGTATGTAGGCAACCTCCCAGGGTTCAAGCCCAAAAACAATCTCTTCACATCGGTTCACCACCATCTCATATGATGTTGATTCGTGAAACCACCCCTGGAATCAATATCTTTACATTGATTCATTTTTGTCCTTGTTATATGACGTTAAACTATACAACACTTTTGTCCAGTACGACAATAAACTACAATATTCTTTGATCTCCTCACTTGAGAGAGAACTATTATTGACATTGATTTTTCAATCATGTTTCATTTCAAAAAGACTACGTACATACATGGTAATGCCTAAACTTTTTATCTCTGGTTAAACCATCATTGCACTAAAGTCCCCTTTCACCCTTCACATGTACGAACCAAATTTGTACAAAGGGTAGTTCTAGAACTACGTGGACTTGATTCCCATCCTTATGGGATACGTAGGAACATTCGAGTGTCCCTCGAATCCAGTCCCAAGTCTTTTGGGCCTAACCCCAAATTTCACTTTCAGTCCCTTGGCTGAAAAGTCCTCATGAAAACACACACTGTGTATTCATTATTATGGTCCGAATTCTATGACCCTAAACTAAGATCACTCATACTTTCGTCCTGAACGACGTTAAACTGCATTTCAAGAACTACCTATGGCTTGATTCTCATTCTTATGAGATACGTAGTGAAGTCCAAATTTCAATTCAGGACCCAGCCACAACATGATTATGGTTTTCATTGACCTATGTATCTCTATATACATTGGACAATACCCATCTTTATGTGTTATAATCCTAACCTTAAATATTTTCAGATCTTCATAACCCTTTTCATGACTTCTAGTCACAAAAATGTCAAACTTCTGAGAATTCTTTTGCCTGACTATGCAGCACGTTCCCATAGGTGGCCTTGCATAAACAGTCCACATAACAGACTTGTTAGCCGAAAGATGCTATTTATTTGACCATGCAGCCAATGCCCATAGGTGGCCCTGCATATTTCAACCCCCAAACGGGTTTTGTTAAATAATAGTAACTTCATTCTTGGGAAGAATGCCTCTTTTTTCCTTATTTGTCTTAAACGACAGTATGTAGGGATCCGCAAAAAATAGCCATCCTTAACATATTTGTCCCATATCCTTTTTCATGATCTGAAAGTATTCAAGTCTATGGTTTATTCTTCTTCCCTACGTTTGGGTCAGACCTTCGTAGGAGTGATATTCATCCAGTTCTTCGATGTTCTTATTCAGAAATATCTTCTCCATATTCAAGTACCTCTTTCCATACAACAAACTCTATACTTTAGAAAATTTGAATCTCCATAAACTTTCACTGGCTTTTAGCACTAGGAAAGTAAATTTCTGGGAGTTATTTTTCCTGACTATGCAGCACGTGCCCATAGGTGGCCTTGCATAAACAGTCCACATAACAGACTTGTCAGCCGAAAGATGCTATTTATTTAACCATGCAGCCAATGCCCTTAGGTGGCCCTGCATATTTCAACCCCCTAACGGGTTTTGTTAAATAATAGTAACTTCATTCTTGGAAACTACTTCTTCTAATGCCTTTTAGCTCTTTTTCATATCATTCCTCAGATTCAAATATTCTTAAGTCATAGTTTACATATTTTCCCTCATACTTGAGTATGGTAATATGTTTTCAGATAAATTGTCAAAGAATTGAATCAATTTTAATCCACTTAGGTCAAAGCTATTTTGACCTTAAACATTAGCCCCTTTATGTCCGGCATGCATGACTTTAAACTGCCCACAAAAGACAAAGGAACTCAGAATAAAAGTCAAGTTCCAGCACACTTGCGCGCTGCCCTCTGTGCCCTGAAGACTTGCACACCCCCTTTTCGTTTGAATGTATTCAATTTCCTCAGAGTCAAATCCTCATTTTTTTCCGGATCCAACTCTGAGGGGGGACTTTTGTTGACGCTCCTTTCGTCACAGAATCTAAAGATCGGAAAGGGGAATATCTGAGCTCAAAGTGATTCATCCTTTGAAGAAAACATCAAAAATCAACAAAGGGATGAACAAGGAGAACATTTCCCATAGGTCGCACAAGTTCCCTCATGGTCGCGCAAGTACACTTGCGCGCCGCCTAGTGGTCGTGCAAGTACTTGCGCGCTACCTAGTGGTCGTGCAAGTCTACTTGGGCGACGCCTTATGGTCGTGCAAGTGACTTGCGCGACCTAAGTGATAACCGCTAGGTAACCGCCCAGGGCCTTCTTTTGCCTATAAATAGACCCTTTGGGCCCCCCATTCGAGGAGGATCTTTTTCCAAAAACTCGGATTGAAGCTCCCGACGCCCAAGTCTCTTCTCAAAGCTTCTGGAACACTTCTAAGGTAACTTTTTTACCTAGAACGGAAGATATAAAGAGAAGAATGAAGGCCTAAGTGTTGAAACTCATTAAACACTTGCGCGCCGACTTATTTCCTTCAATATAACATGCGCGTCCCTTTTCTGGAAGAACCTCAAGAGGATTCTAAAGTGATTAAAAAGAAGTCGCTCAAGTATTTCAATTCCAATTGAGAATCGCGCAAGTACCCCTCATGTTGCGCAAGTATACTTGCGCGACCAATACTTGCGCGCCGCCGCAATACTTGCGCGCCTTTCAGGACTTGCGCGCCCCTACTTTTTTGGGTGCCCATCTTGCCCATGTCACCCCTCTTAAGCCATCACACCTTTCCTTTTCAAGATTCAGTCTTCAAGACACTCTTCAAAGCCATTTATGGCATGATTTCTTGACTTGACTTTCTTATCTGAAAGGAATTCTGTGGAATATCTCTCAAAACCTAGTGATTTAAATATCTTTATATCACTAAATATGGAGAGTTCATTCATTCAACCTCATCCTTTAAGATGAGAGAATCCTTAACCTGGGTCTCCTTTTTAGGAATAATCCCCAGTTATAAGTCCTTTAATTTGGGCATCCTCCTCAAGAGTAAGCCCCAAATTCTTAAAGTTCCCAAATTTGGGCATCCTCCTCAGGAGTAAGCCCCAAACCTTAATTCCTAAACTTGGGCATCCTCCTCAGGAGTAAGCCCCAAACCTTAATTCCTAAACTTGGGAATCCTCCTCAGGAGTAAGCCCCAAACCTTAATTCCTAAACTTGGGCATCCTCCTCAGGAGTAAGCCCCAAACCAAGTCCCCTAACCTGGGCTTCCTTTTCCGGAATAAGTCCCAGTCATAAACCTTGGGCATCCTCCTTAGGAGTAAGCCCCAGGTTTCTTAAATTTCTCTTAACCAGTCCTAATTTACCTTTGATTTGGGTTTCCTTTTCAGGAGTAAAACCCAATCATAAGTCCCCTCCTAACCTGGGCATCCTCCTTAGAAGTAAGCCCCAATATTAGAGTATTCAAATCTCCATAAAGCACATATACCTTTATGGACCCTGTTCCTGGATTTTCTCCCTAAAAGTGAATCCTAAACCTTCATCTATCTGGGCAGTCATACATACCTAAGCCCCAAACAATTTCTTATGATTGCATCTTTCATGGCACAATTGTCTAATTTTTACCAATACCTCTTGTTTCTCACACCGAGCATGACTCACGTGAGCTTAGAGTGTAAAAGTAATTATGACATTCTTCTTTGAGCCATCAATCATAAACATCATACTCCATTACTCGAACTACGTGGGTTCTGATTCCTTTTCCAAAACAAAGGATACGTAGGTAGCCCATTTATGGGTTCGATCCCAACTTTGAAAGAATCCCTGTCCTTCTGAATGACGATAAACTTCAAGTGCCCCACTGAGTGGCTTTAAAACCAGCCTGGTCATCATAATGACCAAGAGACTTTTATATAAATATTTTGAAGGATACCATTGATCAAGAATCTCTAAATAGATACAGATAATTCTCTATTGATGAAGAACCTCGAATACATATAAAAGATTCTCTAAATTTCTTGCATATTTAATCATTGATTGTTAAAACTTAAGGAAAGCTCATTTTATACTTGGTAATGTAATAAGGATTCATGAACATAACTTAAATCTATAAAGAGAGTCCCGGAGTAGACAATAATTCCCCTCAAAAAGGTGTGATGAGTCCGACCTCCCATCCTCTCGACCAATGCAAATTCCTAAGCCTCATTAGTCCACAAACTAATGAGCGCCTATCTTTGGAAAGTAGGTCCAAACGGATGTGGAATCATTGGATGTTTCCGGTTCTACGAACAAACCCGTTAGAAACTGATCGGAACGTTTGAATCTCCTGTCCAGGAGGTCATCCCCGGAATCCGTGCGAAACAATATGATATCTACATCATGAATATAATTCTGCATATAATGGATATTTCATCACATGAACAACTTTTAATTATAAGATGTTTATTTTTGACTCAAGTACCAAAGATCGACAAAATGACCGTTATTAACTTAAATAATTACATAATGTTCATAACATGGTAATAAGTGATATAAAAGGAATAATGAACATGAAAAAGGTTCTTAATCAAATAGAAATTAACTCTAGTTTTTTATTCAGGAGATTAAAGAACGGTCGAGTCAAGTCGGACATGAGGTAAGGGAACTTCTTAACCCAATTTCCGTTCATTGGGTTAATATCCTACTTTCAAATTATGCGATGATATTATTATGTAATATCTTGTATTTGTACTTTATTTATGTGTACTTATAGTGAATACACATAATAGATATATTTTATTTAAAAAAATTATCTTTGTAAGGGACTTCGTCTCAATCGACATACATTGAGGCATATTTTGTTTTATACACAACTTTCTTTTATACGGTGGATAAACCCCCTTGAATTTTATGTTTATTCAAAAGGAATATTTTTTATATGAAGCATTTTACTTAACAAAAAAAGGGAATGTTTTTTTGTTGTATGTATTCGGCGACAATGACTTCTCCGCCGCCGTGACCATTATTTGAGTTTCGGCTTCCTCTACAAGCCATAACTTTTTTAAAATGAAAAATAAATACCAAGTTTTAATTTTATTTTATTTTGGTATTGAAAATGGTTTTTGATTAATGTTTTTATTATATAAATGTGTTGTATTGATATCTTGTGATTGAAATGTGGAAATGTTATGTTTCCTTTATGCACGTTTTATGTGATACGATTATGTTATGGTTTATGATATGTTTAAACCTGTTCATATGAGGAATGAATTGGACTTAATAAGTGACGGGTAGAGCCTGCTATAGATCCTCGATGCATCGTTAGGTCTCATGAGACAAACTAGTGTCTTGGCACGAGGCCTTGACAAAATCTTATTTGTAGTATTGGAACGAGGCCTTGGCTACGTGGTTATGATATTCTGGCATTATGCATTCCATCATTATGAAAGTGGTTATTGATATTGCATGTGATTATTCGACCAGAAGAATATCCATGTGAATAAATAAATGGCATTATCTCATTTTACTTCTGCCATATTATATTGAAGTTCAAGTTTAAAAGGCTTTTGTTTTATTCATACATTGCCTTAAATGATTATGTTTATTTATGAAAGCTTCTACTATATTGTTATCCTTATTGATCATCTGAGCTCACCCCTTTAAATATTTTATTTTTCCCTTTATGTGAAGAAATATTTTATGACTGACCTACAGGGATAGTCTGAAGGGGATAGAAGTGTGGACTATGGAGACTATGTTATTGTGATTTTTCACATTTTGATGTAATGTAACATTTATGAATGTATCTAGTGTTTCCAAGGCTACTAAACTAATCGTTATTTTGAGACATGATCTTTTGTGATCATGCCAATGTTACACAATAATGCACCGAATCTAGGTAACTGGGGTCGGGGCGTTACAATGTTTTACTATCTTTTCTACTTATTTTCATGAGGTGAGGTAGATTGATATCAAATATAAGAGTATCAAGGAATATAATGGCCTCACTGGTTTATTTTTTAATTAAGAAACTTTAATAAAAAGAGTACATACCTAATTCACCGACTCTCAATAGAACATAACCCAACCCTATGCTTTAAAATTGGTTTTATGGTTTAGGTTCCCTTTCAATTTCTGAATTTTGATTGAGCTATAAATATGAATAAGAAACATCAATTTATTTCCACGATGAAGATTTTGATTAAAAAATTAGATAAATTTGCCTCATTTTCATCATGAAGTTATGATAATCGTGAGTAAATAAATAAACTAGAATGGATTCATAATGAAAATTTGTAAGCAACTGTTGAGAATTATATAAATCTCATGAAAGTGAAAAATATTATAGTGAAAGAGAACATAAATATTATTATTGAGATGGATGACCCAGGCACAAAATATTTTTATTTCAATTCAAAATGAGTAAATAAAATATGATAAGGTTTTAAAATAAAAATAATGGAAAATTTGAAACTTCTGTAGGATGGGATAAGAAGAGGTCCAAAAATAAGGTTAAATATAGTACTAATAAATTTTAAAAGAGGTTTGATATTCTTGATAATATGATATTCAAAATTGAGTCTAAAACATTATGACCTCAGAAGAAAAATGAGAGGTATTATTATTTATTAAATGGGTAGAGGAATATGTCAATGATGCTACTTCCCCTATTTAAAATGAAGACATAATCTAAATTAATAAAAAATTAAAAAACTCAACAAAAATTCACTATCAATATGAATGATCACAATTCATAGGTTATTTCCTGTGTTTTGGAATAAAGGGGCATAATGACTTTAATTTTTGGTATAATATGTCATTTATAATGAAGATTTAGGAACTATGGGGGTTATTGTTAAACAATTAGAGGAAAAAACAACATTAATAAATCCTTCACCACATATGCACCAGATATATCTAAAAAATGATTTATATGTTTATAAGATCTATGTCGAATATGTTGACAATATGGTCACAATGAAATATATTGCATAACATTACTTCTAGGATAAATTATCTTTGATGTGAATGAAAAAAATTATGAAATATTTATAATAGTATTCATGATACAATAAGACTTTTTAGAAGTTAGGTGAGAATCCAAAATAAGTCATGAAACAAAAGAAAAAGTGCTTTATTTTTAATTTTGAATAACTGTATAAGGATAAAAAATGGGGAAAGGATATGTGAATGGTAAATCTAAAAGAAATAATGTTATTTTAGTAATTGGATACTCATCAAAAGGTGGAGTAATAAAATTTTATGAAATATTTTTTCATATATGTGAGTAGTCTAGGAATGGTACAAATTATTTCATGGATATATTATGTGTGTAAGAAAAATTGGTGAGTAATCATATGAAATCACATGGTAATAAAATTTCCATGCTTATCATGTTGGAGAAGACAAACCCACATAAAGAAAATATGAATGGTATAATGTCAAATTCCCAAAATTTTAAGGATGTAAAAAAGAATAAGAGTACTCCATATGCTAATATTTTAGAAAAAAGTGGGCCAGAATGAGTGGAATATATCAGCCTGAGTTTTATCATTTATAAACCAAGATGTTTCACCTTATTTCCTATAATTCAAACTTTCCCCCCCAAATTTAGGAATTATTGTAGTTTATGATTATTGTATAATAATTTAAACAATGAATTTTGTATTAATGCTTTTTCATGACTACCATGAAGAATTATAATTAAATTCATGACATGTGGAGAAGAAAATATGAGTAGGAGATATAACAATTCACAATCTATGAGAATCTATAATTTTTCTATTGTCTAAAAAATATGGAGTATGAGTTTTTACAATCACATGCACAACAATTTTTTAATTATATTGAATATAATTGAAAATTGGGATTATTGGTTGATTTAAAAAAGTTCCCAAGGGGGATTTTTATGCTTTGAAAATAAAATTTTAATGTTTTTCATGAGATTTTTATAGGATATAATGTATTTTTTTACAGAATTTATATGAGTATCCCATTGAATTAGTTATAATAATGGAATAAACTGTATGGAAGATTATGGAAAATTTTAAATCATTGGTTTATGAAATATTTTTATAAATTTGGTTTTCTAATTTAGTCTTACTAATTCTTGACTAAAAATTATTTTCTAAGAGAACCATGCTGCATAATCCTACTCTCAGATGGATAAAAGATATCATATATATATTTGGAAATGTGAGAGGATGATTTGTTTTTGAGTAGTTATATTATTAATGATGACCCAAAAAATTATATTTTCATTTCCTTTAAATAGGGAGGGAGAATGAAAACTACAATTATTGGCATAAGATATGTATTGTGGTACTGACAATAAAATCAAACGTGGGAGATTGAATTTCCCCTTGGATGAGTTGTATTTATTTTCAATGAGTAGGTATGTATTTTATGCATGAAGTGTTGATTATTGGATGGTTTTTATGTATTTAATTCATAATAAGGGAAACGAGGACACAAACTAATATTAATATTTCTACTTCCACTTAAATAGCTTGGTGGGATATATTAATTTAAAATCATAAACAGTGACAATTTTGGGATGATCATCAATGTAAACAAATAAATGTATTGGTTGATATTGAGACACTATATAAAATATATTGAAATTTTTTTTAGTTGGTTGGGAAGGAATTTAATTTATTATTATTTACGTAATGGTAATATGGGATGGGGAAGTGCCATGGGAATCATCATGCATGTTCATTACAAATACCCTAGAAGCACTACATAAGAATCATACACACTTGCATCAACATGAATATTTCATTTTTTAAACACATTAGTTTTTTAATCATGTATTGAGAACTATGTATCCTTTTTATAGATAGTAATAAATCTATATAAATGTTATATATGAGTTACATAATGTTATTACAAGAATTTTATTAGTCTTATAAAGACATTGAAAAATAACATTCATTGTAAAGAGGTGAAATAATGATCGATCCATACATTCAATTCTAAAAGGCATAATTGATAAAATAACTACATGTATTCAAAATGATCATTCGCTTCATATGAACGATCTTTAGGATTCACATAATGTCAATCTATTCTATATTTACACATTATCTGGTCGATCTACCTCATGATCGATCTTTATAGACACTTTCCTACCAGGTAAAAATTTAAGTTTCCATATATTCTATATTCTAATAAAATGGAATTCGAAGATACTATTTGGATGACCCTCATTGATAAAAGAAAACGATAACACAAAGACCATGATTCAAGAAATAGTTAAGGTATATCATGTAAAGTGATGACATGGAAGCCACTTTAAACGGTTTCCCGAGTGGATTAACCACTTGGCCTCAAGTGCTCCTCTCAATATGCTAGTAGCTACCAACCAATTATGAGGGTCTAATTCTAGTATAGTGGAGAGACTATAACCTATGGACAATTAATAAATATATTGGAAGCAATAATAAAATATGTTAGTGGAAAAAAATAATAACTGATGATCAACAACGAAGGAGTAAATCATCATACATGAACTGGATAAAATGAAGAAGTATTAAACAACAAAACAAAAGATACACATGAAGAATGTCTATAGAAGAGAATGAATGAAAGATATTAAGTTCTGATATCTAATAGGTATCGTAATTACATTCTCATCCACTAACCCTATGTTTCCATGTCTAGTTTAGTGTGAAAACATCACAGAGCAACGTCCAAATACCTAACCTAAAATCATGAGGACTATTCAAGTACCAAATGGTGGCACTAATAGGGTGTGATATATACTAACTATTCCTCCAATAATGGTGTCTATTGTATTCTAGTATGTGGGTATAAAATAATGCATTGTGTAGGGATATTAATGTAAAAAACTACAATGAATTTAAATGAAATCCAGTAGGCTCATGTTCCTCAAGGACACTAGCCCGACCATACTTGATCTAGCATATGTCAGAAATGCCTCTGAATATTTTCCTTCAAGTTTATATACACATATTCACAGAACTTAATATTTTAAAAAATATACCTGCATCGTTGGGAACCTGTGTCTTAGCGCCTAGGCATCAACATGATAAAAATATAATATGTTCTATATTTTAATAACGTATTTCAAGCCCAATGATCTCAAATGAATAATAATAAGGTATTCTATGCCAATTGACTCAATACATACAAATCCTAATATGAGGGATTCCATGATTGAGTATCATAATATGGCTTTTCATGCCTCAGTATCATACTAAGGGATTCCATGACAAGGTATCTCAATAAGGGAAACCATTCTTTAGTATCATAGTAGGGGATGTAATGACCAAATATCATAATACATGACATTATGACTTAGTATCACGATATAGGATTTATGACATAAGTATCATAATAAAGAAGGGATTAATTTCCCATAATAATTATAGGTATGAAATATAAATAATTTATTTTTAATGTCATGTAATTGTTCATGGAATAACATTCATAAAAGTAAAACAAAAACAACATAGAAGATGGTTTGTTCACACAAGTAGTAAGAATTATGAATACAAGGTATTTCATAGGACATGTGAAGAATATATGCCACAATATAACTCAAATTATGTTATTAGTCCATTTCATATATAATATCAACATTATGACCATGGGAAAACCCATTCTATAATATATATATATATATATATTTAGATATCATATAAAAGGTCAAGTTCTATTTCAATCAACATGAAATTTACATGTTTTGTTAAGAAGATTCCAATTAAATTTGATTAAATCAATAAAAGATTAACCAAAATCATGTTTTTATAATGTTATAAAGTACTAATATTTTTACCAAATCAATTTTAATTCATTAATGAATTTATATATGTGATGTTACATTTTAGTAACACACCTAAAAAAGGGGTGGTTTAATCACTAGCCAAGGATGATATAGAACTATAATGCAACCAAAATAACTAGAAGAGGTGGTTTGAGATGAGGTATTCTACATCCAACATTTTCAAAGCGTTCTATGATCATCAAGGTTGTATTCTAAGCATTTCAATTTATGTATTTTATATTTTTGAATAAATAATCAAAAAGTACAACATACAGATAAGTGAAACAAGTTTATAATTGATTAAACATTAATGTAAAGTAATATAGACCACCTTCCTCATATTTAGAAAGATTTAATCATCTTTTATTGGGAATTGATAGAATAAATCATAATAGAAATCATAAGGTTATACAAATGACCTAAAAATATAGTGAATAAGATCGCATAGATATAATAAAAAATATAGAAGGATAAATAATGGAAAAAATTAAGGGGATTGTTAGAATAACTAAAAGTCTTCTAGTGCAACAAAATGTTCTTGATTATAATCACAAAGGAGGATAACCCACCATGTAATGAGGGGGGAGGCAGGGTTCACATGTAGGAGCTACTGGAAGAAAATATAGTATTATTTTGGGGTAAAAATATTTTATGTGAAGAGGGGGAGAAGGTTATTTTTCCTTTTTTTAAATTAATCACAAAATTAATATATACTTATTGGATAATAGTGTTCCAAATGTTCAACTTATATATGCCAAGAGCCACACCCCACAAGGTTTGGCCACACCGTTTACGCTAACATTGTGCTAATTATCTCATGCTTATAGTTATATTGTTATAACCATACGACTAGGTTAAAAATTTAGAAAACCATTTGTATCCCATGAAATAAACATTATAATTAATTTTATACCTACCACATGGCTATGATACCTTGGGTGATGTTTTGATAAACCGTGTGACACCCCTCTATGTGTCGTCTGGTTTCTCATAGAGAGCCCTATTGTTTCAACAAACTCTGCACTCTGTCTTGCTTCTCCCAGAAACAATCCTTCATATCCTGGGGATTTTGAAACTAATTCAAATTTATGAATCATATATCGACCTTTAACCTAGTCCACAAATCCATATTTTATTTGTTATGACTCTCAAAATTACATTTCTATGATCAACACAAGTTTCATCTCGAACACAAAATGAAATGTTAAAAAACTAATGATATTTAAACTTGTTCAAAACACAAGATCATATAATCTACCCACCTAAGAACTTCATCTCACAAAGAATCCACTGGGAAAAATGAAAATTGAAACCAAAATAATCAGTTTTGTTATGTTCTGATTAAAAATCCATGTTGAATTTATGAACAACGAACACATATCAGTGAATAAACATAATAATATTTTTCACAAGACATTAACACTTGATACACTACTCAAAACTAAAATCAATACATCATGATGTATCTTACTCGAGCCCATATGTACCAATAAATAATCATGTTATCCCCAATTTCAACATCTGTACTATGATGTTCCCCATAATAGGTTTAATATTTTTCTGTGACCAAATCCATGTCATGGTGAATCCACCAACAAAATATTAAATTAATCCACATCCATAGATTCCTAGAGACATTTGGGGAATATTTTTAGAATACCGATGTAGATTCTACATAAGGTACCCAATTTTATCAAAGTATTTAATCTCTAACCAACCATTCCCATACTGGTAACGCAAGATTTTCCTTGAAAAATAACTTCTAACCTTTAAATTGAACCCATATCATTCCAACTGTGTGCCCGATATACTTCCACACAAACACTATTAAATTATTTTAAGAAAATCAGGTCAACCTTCCTTTGGCCGACTACATATAAAGAGCACTCAACTTCTATATAGGAATTTAATTTAAAAAAGGATTTGAATCCTTTCACCCAAGGAATAATGAGATGGTTCAACGAATTATCATGAAAGCACATACCATATTTTTGGTGGTTTATCATACCTGAAACTGTCATCATTCAATAGAACTAGAACTAAAATATACAGGATCCATCCATCTTGGATCATCACAATACTTTCATACATTCATTCCAATAAACAAACTACAACCAAGGCTATAGTTGAACCTATACATGGAATTTACTAATAATTTTAGATGTACATTATTCCATTTACCAATTAGAATACGAGATTAAAAAAGACACTAAAAGTACTAGTCTCAAGATTCTATAGTCCTTCTCTCATTAAAGTTTTCAACCAGTCGTCAACATCCTACTGCCCATATTAGAAGCATCCTTACAATCATCTCCCTATGAAATGTGAAATTTAATATCACCACCCATACCCTAGATCACTTGTAAATAAAAACTGTAATTTATTAAAACATACTTGTCCCAATAACAGACACAAATGTTTCCAATCACCCATTCCCAAATTACTAATAATGTTCTTTATGATAATTTTTAATTTTTAAAACATCTCTAGGGTCACCATCCTTAAATAACCAATGGAGTACCAAAAAATATTTTTAACCTTTAAATCACTCCTCCAGCAAAACACCCAATGAGGCCTTTTATCAAATCAAAAAGATATACACATGTAGCATGACATATAGTTGATTTTATCTCAAAAAACCCAAGACAATATCATGTAGGGGAATGAGTTCTTCCAACCATGAGTACACTATTATTTTATAGAGAAGTGAGCATAGGAAACACCTAGATCCTTACATTATCTTGGACACACCTATATTTTTCAATTATGAACACCACGTCTCTAGAACATGCATTATAAGGACCATTAATGGGACAAAAATATCACATCACCTTTTTTATTTATAAATTTTTCATTATTATAAGGAAATTCATTTAGTTTATGAATAATTTATGGTTCTCCCTACCCACAAGCATCATATTGGAACCAAAAATATTTAACCCTTTCTATATCTCTAACAAATGTTAAATTATAAAAAGTTACCACATACAATCGACATGAACTCACATTCCATATAGAGTAGGTGTACATCCTAGACCACATGATTCAAGAATGTACTTGTGCACCCTGTTTTGTCTATTAGAAATGCCAAACTGATTATTATACATGACCTATTATTATTTAAATAACTAAGAGTTCCTATGGAAATCCTCTAAAAAATGGGGAACTACACATGTGTCCATATTTATCAAACCCATTTCTATGTTTCCTTTCCGAAAAGGAAGTTCCAAACTGTAACACCCCTACCCCAGTTACCCAGAGTTGGTGCATTATTAAATAACATTGTCATGATCACAGGAAAGATCAAATCTCAAAAGACCGATTGGTTTAGTAGCCTTGGAAACACTAGATATATTCATAAAGTTTTACAGTACATCATAAAAAAAATGAAAACTACAACAACATGTTTTCTTCATAGTCCACACTCATATCCCCACATACTATCCCTGCAGGTCATTCATAAATTACTTCTTCACATCCTGGAAAAAATTAAACATTGAAAGGGGTGAGCTCAAATTCCCAGTAAGGATAACAATATAGCGGAAACCTTCATAAATAAGAATAAACATTTAAGGAAATATATAACTAAAACAAAATCCTTTTAAGCTTGAACTTCAACATAGTATGGAAAAAATAAAATGAAATAATGCCATTTACTTATTCACATGGATATTCTACTAATCGAATAATCACATGCAATATCAATAACCACTTTCATAATGATGGAATGCATAATGCCAGACGATCATAACCACATAGCCAAGGCCTCGTGCCAAGACTGCAAATAAGATTTTTCCAAGGCCTTGTTCCAAGAAACTAGTTTATCTCATGAGACCTACCGATGCATTGAGGGGCTATAGTGGGATCCACCTGTCACATATTAATTCCAATGCATTCCTCATATGAACAGGTTTAAACATAACATAATCATTTGTATTAAAACTAGAATACGAAATGTAAATACTTCATCCATAAACCATGAATGGTATAAAAATAATACATCCATAGTCAAACATATCACAAAACCTTCAATACAATATAGAAGTTTCGTATCATAATAAATCAACTTCAAATAAGCGTAAAATCCATCAAAGGATGTTGATATAGATGAAATCAAAACTCTTTTTAGAGTAAATCTCTTTTTATTTTGAAATAATTTAAGAGTCATATATTTATAAAATATAACATTTTCTTTGAAAATATTCTTATAATATTGTAAGATAAGCTTCAAAGATTTTATAATGGCGGAAAATAGCCGCACCCACCGTATTAGTTTAAAAAAAACATTCATACCTTAATTCTGTCGAAAAGGTTAAAAAGCACCTTATTTAGAAAACGATGGAAATATTCCTTTATAAACCTCTTATAAAAAGTCAAAAAAGGGAATAAATGACTTTAACCCATATTATAGTAAATAGTAAAAATGTTTTTAAATACATTTTTAAGAAACATGGATGTGGATGATAAAGAGATCCCAGTAGATTATTACGTATAAACAACCTCGGATAATGAAGAGATTACGAAATAAAACCATAACTTGTAATTTTACTTGGTTTGGGGTAGGTTAAACTCCTGTATAATGGTTAAATAATTGTTATGAAATTATAAAAGAATCATATACATTAATATGATATCATATATGATCTTTTAACATTGATTTGTTAATAATATCTTAGTATTATCGTTGTTTCGGGTGTTAACTTACTCATTTTGTTTTATATGTTTTGTTACGTAAGTCATGTTTGTCATGTATAGGTTGTATCTTAATAATATCTAGAATTATATCAAGTCCTTGGATACTATTATTAATCATTAAATGAGAATTAGACTTGAATAGATACGATGGAGAATGAATCTCATCGCGTTCATGGAGATGGTAGTCCGTACGTACGCACGAGCGTCAATATCATTCTTTTGATATTAAAATAATATATAATTGGATGTTATATAATATATAAAGAATCATTATCATGTTATATTTATTATTTACATGAATTACACATCATTATTATACCCATCCAAATAATAATTTATTGAATAACAATTACACCACGACGTGGAGACGGTAAGCCGTAAGTACGCACGTATGGTGAAATGTTATTCAAAGGAAGGACAGAATACTGAAATATGGTTTTAAAATGTTTATAATAACATCAAATTATATATAATATACGTTAGTTATTGTTTTATAATGGTAATAACAAAGAATGAATAAGTGGAAGAAGAAAGGAACTTGAAAAAGGGTGGTGAAATCATTACCTCTTCTTCGGGTTCTTCCTTTTGATTTGATCAAAAGGGCTGCTTAAGTTGGCTTTCTGACTAAAGGAAGGCCTCTAAGACGAAGTGATGGAAGTTTAGAGAGTATTTGGGCAGAGTTTGGCCGAACCAAAAGGCTTTAAAGGTGTGAGTTAATGATAAGGGACATTTCTCTTTTATAAGAGGGGTGAGGGGAACCTTTGGAAAAGCTTGAAATATTATTTTATAATAAATTCCTATTCAGTTTATAATGGCTACAAAGTGGATTATTTAAAGTCTAGGGTGGGGATGGGTCGAAAACCACTCAAAAAATATAATTTAGACAGGTTTGGGTTACTATATTAACCTTATCCTTAAGTATTAACTCTTAGTTAATTAGTTTCACTTTTACAATATCTCTTTGTATTTTTATATTATATAGTTAATAAACATACCATATACATCCAAGAGACCCCCAAGTGGTCCTTTAATGATACACCTATCATGATATAAGTCTCTTGGCCGAAATATATTTTTTTAGGAATTTAATATCAATTAATAATATAATATTTGTTTTAAAAACTATTTTATGTCAATTTTGACACTATTGAATAATTGATTTTTTGTAAAAATCATAACAGAATGATTACTTATAACAAAGATAATTATTTCAATCCTAACATGTCATAATAACCTAGAAAATTAGTGTAATTCATAAAAAGCCTCAAATTATATTTATTTGGGTATTTATAATATCAATTATTTTAATTTTTTCACTATTATGGTAATTACTGCATCATCATTGTGTCATAAATAAATTAAATTATTTAATGTCTAAAAATTATAAATAAAATATCATTATGTAGGAAATAATTTTATCTTTCTAATGAATATCTACAATCGAATTTATCTTATGTATAAACCTATATTAAAATTTTTTTAGTAAATAAACTTTGATTTTAACTCTTTTAACTCTTCTTTGAATTAAGTAATAATAAAGGTCCTAATCTAATCCAAGTGGACCTAAATGATAATATTTTATTCCTAAGGTTGTTTTTGGTCGAGATACACTTGTCCAATAGAAGTAGGACATGTGTTATGGTAATATTAATATCATTTGTACCCTTAAATACCCTATTTACTTTTAACCGTGGTAAATAAAAGTAAAAAGTTACTATTCACCAAAAATTATTTTCATCTCATTGAACCACATATTACTATTTGATATTAACCATGTCTCTCGGATTTTAGAAATTACATTCATAGAAGAGGTAAAATTATGTTTTATAAAAAATTCAGTTTTTTTTAACTACCACTTAGTGGTTTCACTATTCATCAAAAATTGAAGTTTTTCAGAACAATGCCAAAATTTTGCCCTAAGCTATAATTGATATTCGAAATTCAAAAATGATTTCTATTTTACAAAATTCCAAACATATAAGTTGCATTAATTAATTTTATAATTAATTCCCGCTGTCACAACAAATAGCGTGTTTTTAAGAAACAATATATATCAAAAGATTGACAATTGTTTATGTCCAATTTCAAAGTGAAATTAATTCTAATGAACACCATTGGATAAAATGGTAAAAATATATTCAAATTATAATTTAAAACCACTCAATAATACAATTTATCACTATAAATTTTTTTGATTAAAAAAGTTGTTTTTAAGTATTTTTCACTATTCATAAAATTGGAAGTTCTCAGAAAAATACCAAAAATTCAACTTAGGATAATTTCGATATTCTGAATCCAAAAATTAAGTCCACTTTTAAATATATAATATATATAATTTCAAAAATTAGGTATTACTATTTATAACGGCTAGTTTGATTGGTTGTGGTGTGTTAGAACTCGATGTTGCGTACAACACACGCTATCACATTATTCAAAGAGAAACATACCGTAGAAGGATGGGGTGTTACACAAACAATCTACCATTGGTCAAATAGGTGTGGAAACTGAACAATAAAATTCTTCCATGCTAGACTCAGTTGACAAGTACTCAGGGTGCATCCTTAAAAAAACACACAAATCACCATGAATGCATCCAGAAATTCAAGCCCCCATTGAAATTGTCTTGAGACAATCACAACATTAGGATCATTACCTTTACTGAATTCATAAACCTGGAACAACCGATAAAATAGATTTCCCTAAATTAAATAAAAAATTGATGATCTAATTGGGTATGTAACAAAATTACGAGTATCGGGGTCTCCCACTGAACCCAACTAATCCAATTCCAAAATAGTTCCACTAGGTCTAACAGCATAGCCCTAAGGTTTCCCATATGAGAACCATGCACTATATAAGGGTATTTATTACCCAAAATCTAATTCTCTAAAAAATTCTTTCTGTAAATGGTAAATTGATGCAGGAATGACTATTGGTGTTCGAAATGGTCCCCAACGTCATTTCATAGGATAATTAGTAGACAATCATCGAGTATCCATATATAGTAATACCCTTATAAAGTTCAACTACCTAGAAAACTAACCACCTATATTGGGGTGTTGTGGGATCATATAAGTGTTCTACTGATAACAATGCTACCTGAATGGATCCACATGTTAAAAAAAACATTATAAGCATTAAAAGATGGATTAAATTTTTAGGGTTACGCCTTCGCTAGGATATTCCCTTATACATGAAAGGAATCTACCATAAACAATGTTAGACAAAAAAGATAACTTTTATGTACTACCATTCCATTAAAATTATGTAACAGAGGAAGGGTCCATCTAATTTGTAGGGGAAATGATCATGTTTTTATCCCAATGAAACATTTAATACTGACCATTAAATAGGGGTAAATAATGTAAAATCTCTAAAAGGAATCATTTAAAATTCTTTAAATGATGCTAATTAACATGAAATTTAAATAAAATTAAATAAAATGTATATCAAGTACTAGTTATAGAAGTAAATATACTATTATATTTATTCAATTGATTCCATGCAATATAAGAGGAAAATTATCCATAATTTACTTTTTAAACAGCTAATCATTATTTTATGTACCATGAAATTATCAAAATTGGATTAGTAAAATAAAAATTAAATTCCAATATATAAGGGAAAATGTTGATAATGTTTTAATTGGAAATTTAATTAATCCACACCTCATAATATTTAATGATCATAAAAACCCATCTTTTATCAATTATGGGAGATTAGGTTAGGCAATAGGCCACCATACGTTTATATGTAACACCATATAAAAGGATTCAAACAATTTAAATTACCATTTCATATCACATGAACACCCACATGGGGTTAAGTACTAGGTTAATTAGTATAATGTTCCCTACTAGGGTCTATCAAAATATTCAGGGTTCAGTTATGTAAAACCCTAAATAGCTAGATTATTAGATTCAAATTCCCTCAATGGGATTATCCCAAAAGAAACATGTCAAAACTAATCCACTTGAGTATATTTCTTTATTTAGTGGATTTGGTTTGTGGGCCTTAATTCACCAGTTATAGGTTTTAGCATTCATAAAGGCAAAAAATTTTATATAAAGTTCAATTTAACATAGATTATGGTTTACTTAGATGCATTATCATTCACAAATTATAATGGTTCATACCTTTATATGTTACAATTTCCATACATGTTACTGTAACTTTGTTATTACATTGGTATTTAGAGTATAACAATTCGCCCATATAAGATGTTATGATTATATGGGTTGCCATTTCCAATTTATAGAGCGCCACTATAGTTTATAAATTGAAAAATTGGCACACATTTAATCATAACTGTTATTATTGAAGACCTATAATCCAATTGTACATGGATCAAAAATACATTAATTGGTTAGTTAAATAGATTTTCTATATCATTCTATGACGGAAAACATTTCTATGGATGTTTCTGACATTTTATTTAATCGACTATCTTTTTGGATCATAGCAAGGCATGCTATTACAATAATAATTCTTGTAAACATGATAAAAATCCTACAAGACACTATGTAAGAAGGAAACACTATAAAAATTAAGGAAATCCACTAACACTAGTATATACAAAAGATGAAAAAATGACGACACAATCAATATATACTCATAATATTTCATCAGGATGTCTATAAATGCAACATGCATGGTATGACATATGCATGGCATGACATATGCATGAAATGTAAATCTCTAAGTTCCTATAATTATGAATTTAAAAAAATATTCCCGTTCAGTATAATTACAAGAGGTAAAAATAGATAAATCATTAAATATAATAATATAAAACCACCAATCAAGGAGAAGTAATAATCAACCTCAATAACAATTGTACAAAAATTATTCCAATCCTTGGAAACATTGTCTTTCCCTCAAGCATGGGTAGGTCCGACCTATACACGAGCTATTTATGAAGTACTAACACATTATCATATCATATCCACCATCAATAAATAGTAATAAAAATTGAAAATAACCAATGATACCACTTGTAACGTCCTAACCAATAACTCAGTTAGAACGGTTCCCTAAGATGGTTCGCCACTAGGCCTCAAGTGCACCTCCCATTATGATAGAGGACACTAACTAGAAGTGACAGTATAATAGTATTACAATATGGTGACTATAACCTTGAGGTAAGTAAAAAATATAATAAATGATATAATAATTAATAGAATTGGATGATAATAATAACTTATGACCAACAATAAATGAATAAATCATCACACATGATTGTTCTATAATTTACAAGTATTAGACAACATAGACAATGATACAAATATAAAAGGCCTATACTAATGAAATAAATAAAATGAAAAAAGGCTCAAATTTGGGAGATATACTGACTATATGATCATACCATACTCCTAAGATCCCATATCTATTTTATTGTGAAAATATCAAATAGAATAGTCTAAAACTCTAACCTGAAATCTTAAGGTCGATTCAAGTAAACAATTAAGGCCTGAACTTGGTGTAAGATATAATCATTAGGCCACACCAAATAGTGTCTAATGAATTCCAATTCATAGATATAAAATATAGTTTTGTGTAGTTATATCAATGTAATGTAGTGGAGAGAATTTAATTGAAGTCCATTTGGCTCAAGTTTCTCAAGGATAGCTGGAAGACCATTCCTACTTCAGCCTAAGATATAATTTTGTCTAATTTCCATAACACACACACACACACACACACACATATATATATATATATGAATATATAGACAAACTAATTTCTAAATTTATATGAATTCACTAATAGGGACCTATAGATTATCTCCTAGGAATCTACATGAAAAAAATTTAATATGTTTTACATTTTAATAAGTAATTTTATTCCCAATGATCTCAAAGTAATAATAATAAGGGTCTCTATGGATAGGGATTCTATACATGTTAATCATAATATAATGGACATTATGCCTTATTCTCACAATAAGGGACATCATGACTGAGTATCATACTAAGGTATTCAATTCCTTAGTATCATAATAACGTATTCCAAGACCATGTATCAAAATAAAGGAAATGATTATTGAGTATCACAATAAGGGACACCATTCCACTATATCACTTTGGGGGTGTTATTCCCAAGTTGAAAATTAAATAATCGAAACCATACTCATTAGTAATATAGGTATGAAATATGAAAGATTTATTTTTATGGGCATGTTAACTTTTATTCAACAACATTCATAAATTTCAAAACAAACCCAATTTGAATGTGGTTTGGTCCCAAAAGCTATCAGAATTATTCATTTGGGGTATTTCATAGGCTATGAGAAGCATCCATGCCATTAAATTACTCAAAGAATGTAATTAGTATATTTCATATAAAAATCAACATGAAGAACATGTGAAACACCTAAGAAATAATATTCATACATATCATAGGATAGGTATACTATCTATTTCTTTACTAATCAATAATAAATTAACACATTGTGTTATATAGAATCCAATAAAATTTAATTAAATTAATGGCTGATTCACCAATGCTATGTGTATAATCAGTTAACAATGATGAAGAGGTTAACCCAAAACAGTTTAAATCTTTAATTCATTTATATAATTTTAAATATGTTCGAGGAAAAGACCCAAAAATGGGATGTTTAATCACTAGTCAAGGACATAAAAAAACTAGCATGTAACCACACTAACAATATGAGGTGGTTCGGTTTAAGTTCATAGAACTCAAAAATTATCAAAATGGTCTAATAAAATCATGTTTGTGCTATAATACTTTAAATTGAGGTATTTTACTAGTATGGGATAAAATACCCTTTTATTTAAAAAATAAAATAAAATATAAAGACAATAGAGGGTTATACAACACATAACTTCCCCCAACTAGACGCTATAGGCCAAAAAAAGAGAAATAATAGAATATATAGTTTAGAAATAATACTCAGTATGATAATAATCGCCTTCATCATCCCAATAATATTCATCAATCAAACATCCATATCTATAGGAGCACTTTATAAATCTAACAGTCAGTGGAATGGACTATGTACTCATCATGATTATAAGATTTGAATAATCCTTTCTTAGTTGACATTTCTCGTAGAAACCGATTGACCCTAATCATCAATATTATTTTCTTAGATTACATTATATTTATAATTAAATCTAGTACTTTTCACATTGTCATCCTCATTGAGGAATGATGTTTCCTCCATTTAACGATGTATCCTGAAGTCTTACTTGCATCCTTGATGGTCTGAGGAAAGTTAATTTATGTTTTCCCAAAAAAAATTAGAAAATTTCAGATATATAGGAAAAGAACTTGTCCCATTTATTGTATCTCAAGTCTATAACCATAACTTTGAATGTTTGTAGCACCATATAGTACCATTGAATCTTTAGCTACTATAAATTTTATCAAGTTAAATGTATCTTTAGACATGAAAACCAACCCTATAATGAAACACAGTTTGAAAGGTTGTTATCTATTTTTAGATATTTTTACATCATAAATAGTATATTTATACCCATGAAATCTTGAAAAAATTATAGGAATAGAGTCTCTTGGTTCCCCAACTGAGGATGAGGATAACACTTTCATGTAATCATGATCGGTTCTTGGTATTTCATGTTGTTGATCAAACCCAAAATTAAGAATGTTCCAAAAGACCATGTTGATCTTGATGAACCATAGGGTCTGATAGAGGCACACCCCTTTTACCAATTGTTTTCTACCCATCCCCATTATGGTTTTCTATACCTTTATAATCAACTACTTGATCTTTTTTATTCAATTCACAGGTTCACAAAGAGGCATGTTGAACACTAATGGAACAAATTATAACACTATGCAACAACCTACATGTATTATTGTAATCTCATTTTGTTTTGAAATTAATGTAAAAGGATGAAAACTGTTTATATTTAGATTAAATACTTAAATCAACTTATTTTTTAGATAAAACCACCCTTTTCTTTAATGTTTAAATGAAATAAATTTCAACAAGATCCCTAGAAAAGTAACCAAAAATATCCTATTCCATTAATTTTTACGTTATTATTGGAACCCCTATTTCCAGAAAAATGTAAAACATGATCTTTGGATGTCAAAAATCTAATTCAATCCAAATAACCCAACCCAAACATTCACACATGTGTTTTTTAACATAGAGGGATTGAAAATAGAATTCCATTCATGAATTAGTAAATAATCTTGTTTAAGGATATAGTATTGAAGCCCCATGCCTTCCTATTCAATTTTGAACATGGTAATAAGATGTAAAAGAAATCATGTCATGCTGAAAAAAATTTCTGATTGGAGAAACGCCAGATTGATGATAACATTTTTAAGAGAGCATCAATTTCCCTTTTGGTTGTGTCCCTTCAGAAGCATGATTATAATAATGATGGAGTGCCAACACAACTCAAGCCAACAAAAAATTTCAAAATACCTTGCAATAACTCAAAAAGTATCACATTTATTTAAAAAATGACCAACATTTTTGTCATATAAATATGGGATAAATCTTCAATTCAGTTTAGAATATTTACATTGAACTAGACATCTCTTAGGAATTTCCACCTAAGAGAAAATAAAAAAGAAACATTTTGATTTGACTACCGCTTTTCAAGAGCCTCGTCTAATGATATATGATCAACATAGAGATTTACAGCCTCTATACATCGTAATTAGGATGTTTCACTCATCCATTATGAGGATTTTATTTCATCTGATTTATGATAAATCATAAAGTTAGAAAAATAATCTGAAAATAAAGTGAATTACTTCATGTGATAATAAAACTGAAGATGGAAATATAATCTATGATAAAAGTTAAATAGAATTAGAATTATAAATAGTCTTCCAACATAATGAACATTACTTGATTAAAATATAAAATGCGGGATAACATAAAATGGGAAGAGGGGGGGGGGGGGGGTAGGTGTGAATATGAGAGCTGCTAGAGGAAATGGGATTTTGATTTTGGGGTAAAAGCCTTTTTAGTTAGGAGGGTAAAAAGGAAACAATTTGAATTTATTATGAGGAAAAATTTTAGGCCACAATGTTTGGATAACCATTTGCCAACCATGCATCTCCCACCATCTAGGAGGCATACTTCAGATGGTTTGGCAACATAGTTTGAGTTAACCGTGTACCAACCATACAATGCTAACATTTATTTGGAAATAAAAATACACCTATGGGAATCGTTTAACAAACCATTAATATCACATGAATCCACATATTAGATTTATTTAAAACCTCCTACATGGACATCCGACCTTAAGGGAATATTTTTATAAACCACATGACACCACTCTCAGATCCATAGGGTGTCTATGAGAGGGCCAAACTGTTTCAAAAAATAGTTCACCCCTACCTTGTTATATTGGAAATGATCTTCTAGATCTTGATTCTTCCAAAAATAATCTGAAATTTTAAGATAATGAATCCTTTAACCACATTAAAAATGTTTTAAATAATTTCAACTATCTGGATTATATTTCTAAGTTCAAGTCTAGATTTAGCTCCACCACCCAAAAAAAGATCAAAAACTCCATAGATTTCAATCAGATAAAAACCTTGGATGTTATAGATCAACACGATGGAGAATCTAGTATATCTAAGTAATAAAAAAGTAATCATTATATATCATTGAAACTAATGCAATCCTTTGACTTGGTGTGAGATTTTAATGGATTATAATCTTTTTATCTTTTGATTTTATGTATTTCCCATTGTATACCTTTTTTTATGATCATAATACTTCATTTTTATATGTATTAGAGATCTATAAATATAAATTTTGTAACAAATTCAATATTTCTAAAATGAGTACCACATCATAGATAGTTTTGAAATTTATCTGATACTATTTCACAGTGAAAAAGGTGTGGTCCTTTTGGTTACCGTAATGGTTAAAATTGAAGAGAGAGTAAATAATCAAAATGGAATGGTCCATATAGTAATCCATGTATGGGAATGTAGAGAAGGCCTCAATGCTAAAATAAAAGAATGATAAGTTCTATAAAATTAGAAAATATAGGGTTATATATCCATATATTTTGTAGAGGATGATTTAAAAGGTTTTAAAAATAGTTCCATTTTAGGAGTTTCTAGGGTTTCAATTATTCAAATAACATGTGATGTTAATAAAAAGTGTCTTTCAGGTATTTAATTTAAAATTTACAAAAAAAGAGATGTTATGAACAAATTTGAAGAAGAATATCCTTCTGGGATTCATGAAATATGAAATACAAAACATTATTAAGACAAAAATAAAATAATTTTAAGATAATATCCATTGAATATATTTTCATCCATGTGAAATGAATAAAGTATCAGAGAATAATTGGGAACTTGAAAAAAGTGAGAGAGGTTTTCTATTCGATCAAACACATGAATGTATCAAAGATATGTATAGAGTCTAAATCTTGTGATATATCTAAGAGGAATAAGTTTCATACTATTCGTGAGTATTTATATGGTTATGTATTATCCAAACCTCTTATGATCAAAGATGTGTTTGAATACCAACAAATTTCTTCAATGAGGATGTTGATGAACTTGAAGAATTTTACAACAGAACACAAGATCCTATATGATGAAAAAATAATATCATTTTGAGTTAGCTTACATATAAAATGTACCTACTGTAAATTGATATACCATTGGATCATTCATATACATCATTAGTGTATAAATAGTTTCTCTGGGCGATTATTGTCATGGGTGTATAACAAGTAAAGAAGGAATGTGTTTAGGGTATATAACTAATTTTAGAAGTAGAGTTGGTGGATAAAGTGTATAACTGGAGAAAATAGAAGGATTGAAAACATAGTTGTATAAGAATCTACTACCGATGATTAGTGATTGAGTTTTAAAAATGAATAGTCTCTATGGTTACTCAAGAAAAATACTATAATTGATAATAATATTATATTGAATAATCAACATGTTGGTGGTGTCTAACCAACTATGGTAGAAAATATGATTTAATTGAAACTCATAAATATTATGCATTTTTTCCTTTTTTCGTCACATGTGTTGAGGTAGAGAGATATTAATAATGACAGGATAAAATATTTAACTAGCCAATGTGGTTGATATGTAAAAAAGTAACTTTTTTAAAAAGAGTGTATCACTGATTTATTGGCCCCTAACCTGTCTATAGGTTCTATGCATTTGTAAAAAAGTGTATGAAAATTTAAATGAATGAAATCCAATGAAAACCTCTCAATTCACCCGACTCATTCAATAATAGAAACATATAAGACTTTACCTTCTTTGACTAGTTCTGGTGTGGGATGAGAAAAAACCTTTGTCATAATAGAAGAGAACGTAGCCTATTAATCTAATTTATATAAGATGGATTTATACAAAAACCATAACTAGGAAAACCAAACCGATTAAACTAGGGTACCCTAATATATAACCCTATATCAAATAAAAAATTCCACAGTCATATAAAGATTTTACCAACTTACAAGCTAAGAAAAAACATGAAATTCTATCTATGGTTAATCCACATCCTTTAATAATATCATCACATTAAACCAACCTAATATACATAAAAAATGAGTATCCTACTAAAAATAAATGATTTCAATTACTCTCAATATCATGTTAAAACCTATGACATATGTATCTATAAAATTAATGGTCAATAACATTACATATCAAATTCCTTCATTGGAGGACACCTCAAAAGACAAGTGGTAAAAAACTTATCACAGGGCCTAGAATTTTTTTACACATCCCCAATATCCTCGACCCCAATGTGAGTTCTAATCACCCACAAACTATGAACAAAAGAAATTTCAAAAACCTCCATTACTAACCAATTATAGTGATAATCACCGCATAGTTCATAACAATGAACCATTTTCACCCCATCCATAGTGATTTTCATCACCCATATTGCACAAGTATATCCCATGTAGTCAAGATGCGAAACCCAAATCAACCGGCACAAACATAGCCTACTAAATAAGTCATTAGTCCTATGATCACCATAAAATTCCAGTATACTAAATCCCATTTCCACATATATGTACACTATACCACCATACATATAACCCCATTCCACATGACCCATAAACACACATATAACTAATGAAATAACTAGGAACCACATAATAGTATATTTAATACTATAATCATTGAGTATCCTTGGTTTATTTTTCTTAAATCTAAATAAATACGAAAATATTACCTTACCATTGAATTAGAAAATTAAAAATTAAATACTAGTAATTAGAGAGAGAAAATAGACATAAACACATAATGATTGCATTACATACCCACGATGGTCTAACCCAATGATGGAAATGAAAAGAAATCTTGATCAGAAGGATTAATATATCTCATGATAAGAAACAAGAGAAGAAGAGAAGGGTTTTTTCATTTTAATAAGATGGGAATCCCCAATAAATTTTTTAAACCTAATTAATTAATTATTAAAAAATTGATATACACTAAAACGATCCACTAGATAAATGTTAGACCACCACTAGAACATTGGTGGGTCATACAGTTGAACTGAATAGTTATCATGGCAACCTGAACACTAATGGAATCCCTAATAAAATCTATTAGGGCTTTTTAATAATCCCCAAACCCTCCATCAATGACCTTATCATGAACTGAACTAATGGGGATCAAGATACAACTACCCCAATCCAGCCTTCAATAGGCCAGGGGCTTATGACTAACATTTAGTAATCATATCACGCACACGAGAGGAATTATCCCTTTGTAACTCTACACATATACAAATCTTCAAGCCCATAAAATGATGAAATGTAAAATAATGGATACCAATGATTGAATAAATATATAATTTTACAATTAAAGTATGACATAATTTACTTCGAAGCAAAAAATGGGGCCATATACAAGCCAATCCAAAAATTGAAAATTTAAGACTTACTTACTCAGAAGGAATGAACTTTTATCAAATGAAACACTGATATACATTTTGGTATATCATGGCCAAAATAAGATGACAATTCTCATCTATAAAAAGGTTCTTCATCTATATAAGTCCCAATATGTGTGGGAAGAGCCCATGTAGAGGTGATTATTACAATACCCAGGACACCACCCTTAAATCACCAAGAATAATGAATCAAGAGTAGTTATCTCATCAAAAAATGCAATGTAAACATGATATAACACATAATGATATCCAAATATATCCTATATGTACACATAAATTACTATTTGTCAATAATGGTATCAACCACTTCCATCCATAGATCCATTGTGAGGATTCAAGGTAACCCTCATCCTTGAGATATCACTCCATTATCCCTGACATACTTCATGGAAATCAACCTAGATATATAATTACCCAGGTATCTCTATGTTGACAGCACATTCCAACCATCCCATAAGTGATGCTCATCTGGGAGGAACCAAACCTTGATATATTATTACACTAATAACACTCATCCCTAAAGTCATGTTTTTTAGGAGGATCTTATTATTGATCTATACAAACACTAATGAAACTCATCCAAGTGTAAAAAATTTTCAGGTTTATCAATGAAGAATCACATAGTTACTTACGAGTTTCATCTTAGATAAACACACCATCAAACTAATACCCTATCAGAATGATCATATCTCGATACATTGCTAGGGTTCAATAGTGAGGGCTCTTGGGAGGGGAGACACTAGATCCTATTGGAAACATGCTTATAGATAAGGGAATGATTCTTGTGTATTTTTGTTCATGTCAATTTGAAAAATACTATCTATGAAAAATCAAAGGAATTGAGTATAGATTCCGGCATCTTTGAGGAATTCATGTTCAAAGTTGAAGAGGGTCTATCAAAGTTGACTAAGATGACTCGGTTAAGAACAAGGGAACTCTCCCACACCACAATAATCATTTAAATGTTGTAAAGGGGTCACTCTAAATGACTATAATGGGATGTTTCACCAAACCCTCATATAAATTGACTAAGGGAACACACTCAATCAAAATTAATCCAAGGATTATCACAAGTGATCACAAAGAAGATATCTTGATAACAAAGGGGAATCCATACTTTTTTTCATGGAGTGGATGATATTTCTGTAGGGGTACATGGAATGTCTCTTAATGCCTAAAATTTATATTGTTCCATGCTCACATAGAGTACACTTCAAAAATTTCATGGTATGTCAACCGAGGATACACGGTGTGTAGGTGCTGATCTAGAAATCATCATTCCATTCATCCCATTCTAGGGTAAACCAATCCATTATTCCATACTTGGCTATGTTCAAGTACATGTCTCTACTAATTTACTCTAGAATACTCTTGTACATCCCATGTACACAGTGTTTTTGGGTCTGGGATGAAACCCGGTATGTGTCCCTCCAATTCCCATTCACCATTAAAAGTACAATACATGTATCCCACTACACATGGTGCATGGCATGAACCAAAAAACATGTAACACTACTTAACATCCTGGGAGTTTACTCCTTGTACACTCTTGGATAGCTAGCTAGGGGTTACACAAATCATGGTGGGTACCACATGGGGTGTGATCCTTTCCACTCCATGGAATACAAAGCTACTGATCAAAGGATGATACACAATTCTTGATATGTTTGAACCCTTTTGTCACCACTAGATAGATTACGGACATTACCATCAATTTGGAAGTGGATATTGTTTCTCCTCTACAATTCCACACACCGTATATTAATTTGAGTCTCCATTCAACTCTGGTTTCACAAATTCTTCACACATCATGATCCAATCAGTAACCCTAAAACTAGATCTGGGGAAATGATCTTTTGTTCCAAACAATGAACATGAAATGATCACATTATTAGAATTTATCAAAATTTCATCCAAAGGATATGCTGATGATGATCATGCATATAAAGAAAAAATAAAACCAAAAAACATAATATAAGGAATAAAACTTAGGAATTGTTTATATTAGCATTGATCCATTTCGATTATAAAGATGAATGAATATCAAACAATGAACAATAAAATCACTATCCCTCTAATCCTTAATATACAAACCCAAACCCACAAAAAATGACTGATCCATATATCAAGCAATTATTTGATTAATTCAAATTCATCGTGGGAAAATAAAATAGAGATAAATCTGTATAAAAAATTTCTTACCTCAATTTGGATCAGTCACCGGTGAATAATGAATCTATATAATTGTCATTGGTGCACCGATCTCTAAAGATCGATTCGTTGATACTTTTACCTAGATTCTCCTCTACCTAATCATCTCTCAAACCATATGTTTATGAGGGAATCCCTGAAATGTTTTTATATAATACTTTATATAGGATTATATTAGGTAATTGTTTCATCAAATAAAAATAAATTAATTTATTATTTACGCCTGTGATGAATTTTAAACAAACACCATATACTGAAAATGATTATGTCATGACATAGAAATAACTTATTTTTAAACATAATAGTGGCCAAAGACTTCCAATCCAAGGGACTATTAGGGATTAATTCTAATTTTTCATTAAAATTTAACACCACAGACATTAACATTTTTAATATCATCAATATATTCATTCTAGGCTCACCGGGACTCCGAATCTCATGTCTTCTCAGTGTATAGATTTGGAAATATTCCAAGATATATTTAAAAGTTTAATAAAGAAAAAAACTGATAAAATAAATTGTTCCCCTACTATATGATTTTTACACTAAAAATATAAAACTAAAGAAAATGGTGGGGATACTAAGCTCTAAATTGGGTCTCCCACTCCTGTTAGATCCCCTGAAGGTTTCTTATGTTGTCAAAAAACATACACCCATGGAAAACATTTTCCGGTTAAGTGTGTCCCTTATATGGGTCCTCAACACCACTGACACCTTGATAAAGGAAAATACACTATCATGATCAAACACAACCTGGTTAACATTGTGGATTGATTCATAGGCATACCTCATCAACTGGGACATATGGAGAAAACAACAAAGAAACTAAAATAGTTAAGAGGATAAGCAGTACACCACTTTCCTAACCTGAAACCGAAGTAGGAAAAATAAAGTTCTAATGAACCTTGGAGATATCTAAAATTCGAAGATAAAATCCAAAACTCTAAAACTAAAAAGTCCTTTTTTTGGTTTTTAAATAAGTCAAGAATTTTTTGGGAAGTTTTGATCTATCCATGGATGAACTGCCCCCCCCCCCCCTCAACCATTCCTAGAAACAAAAAAACTACCCAATAATAGTAACATAACAACTCCGACCTGTATAATGGTGACCTAAATGGTATCTCATATATAGACTATACAAGGTTCTATACTAGTGGTGGAATAGTATTAATTATGATGAAAGAACTATATAAATGGTAGATTATCCTCCCATCCATGGACCAAAACCAACATGATAATGTGAAGCATGTTTAACATTACTTGAACGATCTAATTTTAACTCACCAACTAACTGGGATAAAACATTATCCTCAACCGAAACTAATTATCCCATGAATTCCAACATCCACATTATAATTGTGTCAATAAGTAGTCATCACAGTCTATAATGATCTTTAAAGGAGTTCCCTGAAGTTTGAATACTTCATGCATGAAATTGTTTTCTTGAAATCTCTATAAAATCAAAATTGGCCATCACCATCGGACATGTGATACAACAAGAGTTTATCTTGATGACTTACTATAACTACCATGGCCTCCCAACTGATGTAGATAGATCCCTGTACATCCTCAACTCAACTAAATATACTACTAAGGGAAGAAAACCTTATCACCTCCTTATGTAGTGTGAATGGTGTCACTATCCTTCCTCTAATATTGATGAAGAGCTTATAACCTTTGGAAAATCCATCAGGAACAGATCTAGTGGTTATCTGTCCACACAGTATCTCAAAATTAATATTAATGAGTTTTACCTACCTATCTTTCTAAATTATTGGAGGGGTAACAACTATCAACTATAGGCAAAATGCACAATCCTCAAGTGTCTCACATGCTCCAACTCTGATGCCGCGAACATATAGATGCCATCGAATAAGACTACTATGAGATTAGTCCATAAAAGGGAAAATGATCTAGTAATTAAGGGTGACAATTATATTTAAAATACTTCCCTCTAAAATTTCTTTCCCAAAACTCAAAACAACCATAGAGGCTTTGAAAATACACTTCAGATATATCCATCTTCTAGGGTAGTGTTGGTGATAACCTACCTAGAAGAAATCCTCATACTACACTACCACTATAGGAAAATTATATCTCACCAAAACCACTTCTCCAGTGTTATCACTAACTGAATAATAAGATGTGGGTATTAATCCCAAAAACATGATATCATCCAAATCTTTCTGTGATCACTGCTTATCAATGGAGGAAAAATCTCTCCCAACTAGCGAAACAAACTATCACATTCACTTGAATAAAAAAATTGAGAATGGGTGGTAGAAAAATAGTCCATACTGAGGAAAATATCATATTGTCTCACTAAAACTATAAAGATATTCCATGTGAAACTCTCTCTCTATCCTCTTAGAGATAAATCACACTGTCCGTAGAAGCAAGTAATCACTATGCCTCTCTACATGCGACTTACACAAAAAGGTCAAGCACAATGTCTTCAACGACATCATTGGGTCTTGAATAAGGGATATGATAATTGATATGTGGCTCATGAATATTTATGAAAAATGAAACTGGGGTAGTGATGGAATTTTTTTACATTAAACCCCACTCATAGACTCCATGAGCCTTTATATCATTGATCTCATATATTCCCTTTCCCACCTTTGTAACATAAACCGGGGCTCACGTTGAAACCTTATCACATCCAATGGAACTCCAAAAAAAATTTCAAGGGTACTCTTCCACCCCACATTAACACTTTATGGTTTTCTAGGAACTGACTCTACAAAATAATTTTGGATCTTGTCTCTGGAACACATTTAAGTGTGGGAATTTTCCCTCTTCATTGCATGTCCAATGTCTTGCATAACATCACTAGAACAAGTCCATAAAAACTCCCTCCTTCTCCATGTGAATAAATCAAACAAATTATAAAAAATAGTGGCTCATAAATAGATCTAATAGTATTAAAAAGAGAGTGGAGGTAACACATATCATACCTAAAATCACTTTTAGAGCCTCTAGGTAAAAACCCTTCATCCCTTATAGATGTCCATATTTTAGACTACTAGCTTCATGACCCTAGAGTTGTCCCTCTAAGTGAGGTGGTGGTAACATCAACCCACACTGCTCGCCACCTAACACTACTCCCCCATATCCTCCATCACTTCTGACTCTCCACTGAAATAATTTCTCATACCACTTCCTCTACCTAGGTAGTTCATCTAACACCTCTCTAATGGTAGCATGATGTATAAAATAAGAATGAACGATATTTCCACTCCCATCACAATAATAAAATTTTCTCAGCCTCAGAGAACTAATATTTCTCCAAGATCAGTAATCATTGCCCATGTTTTATGACTTTATTCATACACCTAGATTCAGTAGGTCCTGCATACCATGAATCCTAGGTGATCTCAACATCGAAATCACATTATATCTGCTTGGCCTTGTGAATATTCAGGACCATCCATGACTTAGTATTGATGTTTCATATACTTGAACCATTTGAGGGGGGTCTAATAATTGATCAATAAGAAAAATAAAAAACTACTAACCATCCAGATGAAATAAAACCTCATGAATAACCCCCTTTAGGGAGGCCTCATTACTAATTCACTACAAAAAAATAGTACATTAGAGGGGGTTATTTAGAGGGGGTTATGCACAACCCCATCTAAATTTTTTAGAATTTTTTTAATATGAAGTTGGATTTTAGAGATGGTTATGTTAAAAGTGTCGTTACTTTAATAATTAGTGGTGCTATATATTTAGGTATAGGAACTATATATTCTGTTAGAAGTGCTATATAGACACACACACACACACACATATATTAAATTGGATTTTAGAGGTGTTATATGTGTGTGTTATACGAATTTGTTTTTTTTAGAAATTAGCGGGGGTTCAAAACCCCCTTTAATGTAAGATATTAGTGGGGGTTCACAACCCCCTCTAATGTAAGACATTATTGGGAGTTCAAAACCCCCTATAATGTAATCCATTAGTGGGGGTTCAAAACACCCTCTTGAACCCCCACTAATGTCTTACATTAGAGAGGGTTCACAACCCTCTTCTAATTTAAGAGATCTGAGGAGTTGTGAACCTCTACTATTTTCTTAAAAAAATTAATAATATATATATAGTATATATTGTATAAATATATGTATGTATTTATAAAATGTGTAATATATTATATTCATATAAATATGTGATATATATATATATATTGTAATTGTGTGCGTATAAATAATATATATATATATATTGGCATAATATATTTGGGTAAAATATAAATATAAATATAAATTAATTTTATAATATATATGTGTATTCAAATAAATAAAAACAATTACAAATTAATATTTAAATACGCATTTGCGTTTTTCTGTGTTTGATATAAATGTATTTATAAATACATGCATACATAATTTTATTTAAATATATGTAAATTTATAATTTATATAGGTGTGAAGAAAATATATATACATATATATTTATATTTCAATAAATATAGATACATGTTATTTATTTAATATATTTAAATATATTATCCAAATAATGTTTATCTTAATAAACTTATTAATATATATAAATACAATAATATACAAATTATATGTGTAAATTTGTTAATATATATATGTTTATTAATATATGAGCTTATTTTAATAAACTTATGATATGTATTTAAATATATTGTTTTAATAATGTTTAATTTAACAAACCTATTAATATATATAAATACAATAATATATAAATTATTTGTAAATATGAATATATATATATATATGAATATTTTAATAAACTTATTATATGAATTTAAATATATTATGAAAATAATTTATATTTTAATAAACTTATTGATATATATAAATAAAATGATATATGTAAAACCTAAACAATAATACGGTTGGCGTAGTGGTTTAGTTCCAGGCAGTTTACTTGAAGAAACCCAGTTCGAATCCTTGTATTACAAATATTTTAGAAGAACTCCTAAAGGAGACCTAAGGCATGGCTGGACCGACCTGGACAGACAGACTCTATGGGGACCGGGAGACAGACGTGCGACCGGGGGACCAGGAGACAAACAAGTGGGGGTACCCTGGGAGACAGACAAGGGGAGACTTCCCGGGGGATAGAAAAACCACGCGGAGCACCGAGATGGGGAGACAGACATGGGGGACCCCGGGTGAGATTGGGAGATAGATGTAGGGGACCAAGACAGGTGAGATAGACGTGGGGGAGAGACAGACACGCGACTGACGTAGGGGGGGAGGGACACAGAGAGAGATGCACGTGGGACTAGGGGAGGGACCCGGGGGACTGGAGGGGCGGTGGGGAATGGGAACAAGGCAAGGTGGGGGGGGGGGGGTGCATAGGTGGAATGGAGGAGATTTTTTCTTTAAGAAAAACAGCATTTGGGGCAGTTGTCTAAAACCACCACAAATGTAATCACAATTAGGAGCAGTTGGAACTGCCCATAATCCTTGTATTAGAGGCGATTGGGATTATAACTGCCTCTAATAGAAACCACTTGTGGTAAATTTTGTAAAACATTAGAGGGGGTTAAAACCTCCTCTAATGT
Organism: Viscum album; assembly: GCA_963277665.1. Classification (NCBI taxonomy): domain Eukaryota; kingdom Viridiplantae; phylum Streptophyta; class Magnoliopsida; order Santalales; family Viscaceae; genus Viscum; species Viscum album. Next base: position 1,092,389,560 of record OY728139.1, read on the forward strand.
AACTGCCCCTAAATTCCTCCCACATTTACAAGCGCTTCTCCAAAACTGCCTCTACTAACAATAGCCAGGCACATTAGCGACGGTTCCTCACAAATGCCGCTAATATCTTTAGATGGGGTTATAACCCCTTCTAAAGTAAAAAAATAACCTCTTATACAGTGGTCATTTTTTGTAGGGATTGAGTAATACTCTCACCCATATTGTGGGAACCTCAATGTATTTCATCAAAATTACATTCTTAAAGAAGACAATATGTACCATATTCAATGAGTATATTCGGTGAGGTTGATCAAGAAGGACATAGAAATCAAACCACATTCCTATATGATTCATATACTAAGAAGTTCCTTATAACCAGTTCCCATATGTACTATATCAACAATAAAGTTATAATAGTCCTTGTGATGTGATACATTGGCTACCACACTAATAATAGAATCTATAATAGGAAATCCACACATGAAACACTTAACAATATTTACATAACACCCAAACAAATATCATGGCCTCTGGTCCTTGGATTGAACTCTTTATAGACCCTAAATCATAACCTAGGATGTTTAATAACACTTCAGGTTGGGTTTCTACAGTGATACCACTCTTTCACGACCCAAACATATGGGGATCAAGACACACCTACCCCAAGCCCTCCTCTAATAGGCCCGAGGATTTGGACCAATGCCAAGATGGAATATCACAAATAGTAGAGGTATTATCCTAATGTACCTATACACAATGATACATATCCACTCTTGTGGATTAATAAAATATAGAAAATGATGAAAATTCAAGAATACACCTATAAACCCACAATCAAAGTATGACATAAAGTGATGAAAAGCATAAAATGGGTCCAAATTCAAGCCCGGCCAAATCTAGAAAATAAAACCAGACCTTCTCCTATGTAAGAGACAACTTTCAAATGTAAAACTAGTATAATACTTAGTCCATATTTCCTAAACTACACTCCACCTACTTCTGGTCCTCCTAGGACACCGTAAAACAACCATTATTTGAATAAGATATAACATGTGCATAAAGAGCCCATGCATGGGTGAGTATAACATTTCTCTGGAGGACACCCCTGAATCAGTTAGTATAAAGAATCCTGATTAGTATGATCAAAAAACATATATATTTTAACAAGATATGATACATAATGGTATCCCATGATATTATTTATATAATCATAAGTGACTCTGATTCATCAAAGGTCTCAAGCACTACCATCCATATATCCATTGTGATGTGTAGAAGTTGAACTAATCCGAGAGATCTCACTCCAGGATACATTCAATACAACATGGATCACAATATAGAGGCATCGCTCCTTGTGTATCCATAATAATATGGAATATGCATGCCATTCCAGAGGTCACACTTGTCAAGGAGGAACTACTCCCTAATCTGTACTATGGTTAATGACACTCTTCCTAGTGGTTACACTCATCTTAGAGGAATCATTCCCTGATCTATACGGTCACTGAATACACTCATCATAGACTCCATGCTTGTGAGGTATATCCAAGAATAAGAACATAGGAAACTAAGAGGTTTCACCAATTATAAACACTCTATAAGACTAATACCCCACAAAAATGACCAGATATCGATTCATAGAAGTGGGTCAATACCTAGGGCACATAGGGGGACACCAGACCCTACTAGAAACATCCTCCAAGACAGGGGATCAATGCCCATATTGTAACACCTGAGACTTTTATGAGAAATATTTTGTTTTTATGTTATATAAATCATCAAAGGAATCTTTCACTACACATAACACTAGCTTGTCTTGCTTTACACACAATCGTGGCCTTCCTCGATAGCTTGCGCCATACGCAATACTGAGTTTCACTAAACAACGATATGCTATTAAAATATTATTAAAACTAGACGTTATGAATAGTAATAACCACTTTTTGAAATTTTATAAAATTAATTTTCAAAATGGACTTCATTTTTGGATTCAGAATAACGAAATTAGCCTAGGGTGAAATTTTGGTATTTTTCTGAAAACTTTCAATTTTTTGATGAATAGTGAAACCACTAAGTGGTAGTTAAAAAAACTGAATTTTTCATAAAACTGAATTTTACCGCTTCTATGAGTGGAATTTCGAAAATCCGAGAGACACGATTAATATCAAGGACTAAAATGTGGTTCAATGAGATGAAAATAATTTTTGGTGAATAGTAAGTTTTTACTTTTTTTTACCACGATTAAAATTAAATAGGGTAATTAAGGGTAAAAGTGTTATTATTATTACCCTAAAACATGTCCTAATTCTATTGGATAAGTGTAATTCGACCATGAACAACCTTAGGAATAAAATATGACCATTTATGCCCACTTGGATTAGATTAGGACATTTATTATTAATTTATTTAAAGAAGGGTTAAAATAGTTAAAATCAATGTTTAATAAGTAAATCATTTTTAATATGGGGTTATACATAAGATAAATTCAACTATAACTATTAATTAGAAAGATAAACAAATTTCCTACATAATGGTATTTTATTTGTAATTTTTAGACATTAAATAATTTAATTTATTTATGACACAACAATGATGCAGTAATTATCTTATTAATGAAATATTGACATAATTGATGTTATAAATACCCAAATAAATGTAATTTGAGACTTTTTATGAATTAAACTAATTTTATAGGTTAATATTACATGTTATTATTGATTTAATTAACTTTTTTTGAACTAATCATTCTGTTATGATTTTCGCAAAAATCAATTACTAAATAGTGTCAAAATTGACATAAACTAGTTTTTTAAAACAAATATTATATTATTAATTGTTATTTTATTCCTAAAAATATAAGGTTCGTCCAAATGACTTAGATAAGGTTATATATATTAATAATAAACAACGTGGGGTTCGTTTGGCTTTATATAGTAAGTTTATGAACCTTATAGTATAAGAAAACAAGAAGACACGGTAAAAGTTAAATTATCTAACTTAAAGTTAAATATAAATGATAAGGTTAAAATTGATACCTAAACTTGTCTAAATTCTATTGGATTAGATTATTTCGCCCCTACCCACCTTATCTTTGAAATATATCAATTTGGAGCTATTAAAAACCGAATTTGACTTTATAATAAAATAATATTTTCAGTTATTCCAAAGGTGCCCCTCTCCTCCCTTATAAAAGGGCACCTCCTCCCCCTCTTCCTCACACCACTTTGAGCCTTCAAGCTCTGCAAAACCCTGCCAATTTCTTCTCTCCACTTCCCTAGAAACATCCTAGAGGTTCTGGTATTCTTCAAAGACCTATTTTAGTGCCCTAAAAGGAGGTCTCAAAGAAGCACTTCAAAGAAGAGGTAATGTCCGTTACAGATTCTTTCATCTTTATTTCTTCTTCCACTTATTCTTCTTTAGTTGTTTCGTTATTAAGTAATAAAATAAGTATCAATCATATACTGATATGTTATTATAAGTTTGAAACAACCCTATTTCACCATCTATCCATCCTACGGAAAATGAAATCACCGCGCATGCGTACATACAGAATATCGTCTCCACACCGTGGTGTAATCTATTTTCCACCACCACCTTACTTGGATGGGTATAATGGTGTAAATAATGACTATATATAATTATTGTAATGTTATATTGATTCTTAAATAGTACATATACACTCCAATACAAATCCACAATCATGGGAACGATATCATCACTCGTGCGTACGTAAGGAATACCGTCTCCACGATGTGATGCGACTCGTTCTACACGATCTTCATTGAATAATGATTATATAAATGAATTTAATGAATGAATATGATATATATTACACTAATACCATTATGGTAATGAGGTATATATAACCTAAAAAGAAAAATAAGAATTTATTTGACAAAACACGCATAAGAACAAAAATAATAATAAACACCCAAATAACAAGTAACAATGAAATATTACTAATAATAAGATAAGAATATGACCATATATGATATCATAAAAATAAATATTATTCTGGAATAAGTCAATAACACTATTTAAATCATTATACAGGAGGTTCAGACACTTACGAAGAAAATTGGGCCTAAGGTAAGGGAAAATATCACAATCTCATTTTTATCCGAGATTGTTTATACTTTGGTATTTACTGGGGTGTATTTTATCATCCACATCCATGTTTCCTCAATATGTAATGTTATTTCCATCCACCTAAAATTGTTTAAATCCAAATTTACCCTTAGGTGAGTTTTTAGTAAAAGATATGATATGAATCTTTTGTCGTTTTTCGTATGAGGTACTTTTTGACTTTTCCGACAAAAGTATGAGAAGAATGTTTTTCTAACTTATACGACATGAATGGATTTTTAAAAAAGTATTTCCAAGAAGATTACTTTACAAGTTTTCATGTTTATTTTTAATAAACTTCTTTTAGTTTAAAATTTTATGACATGTTAATAAAGGAAAATGTTTTTGAAGTAGAAATGATATTTTCCTCAAGAATGGAGTTCAAGTGTTTTATCAAAATTATTTTCCATCTAAGATAATATAGGGTTCTGTTTCTATCCCCATTGTTACATTGATTTTATTATGTTGTGATGGAATTATTTTTATGAATTCCTTTATCTTATATGAATTGTTTTATGATGTCATGTTGTTTAAGAATCCCATTTTTAGTACATGGGTTATGCAATGAAGTATGGTTTATGATTTTGTGGCACACATAAGAATGGTATCATTATGAGATGGGTGGGACCTATATCTCCCTCAAATGCATTGGGTAATGATTTTATATCTCATGAGATAGACATGGCTGGAACGGTAGGTTATACCGGTTCAGTGAAACAGGACTGAAACGAGGAGTGAACTCAGTTCAGAAATGGACTTTGTCCACTAAGATAGTCTTGGAAGTGAGTCTTGACTAATAAGAAATGATTCTCTATGATTATGTGTGTATGGCACAAAGTATCATGTTTTAAGTTATTATTTTTGGGATTACATTTCACTACTATGATTTATCGCATGTTATGAAATTACGATCTCTTTTGCAGGTTAAGATTTCCAAAAGTTATGTTCTTAAGTATATGATGTGATTGATATTTCTTTTGTTTACCCTTACTGAGAAATTGAGCTCACCCTTTAGTATGTTTTATTTCCCCAGGTTAGGAAGAAGGTTATTAAGTAGGATATTCCAAAAAGGGACTCTAGATATGATGAAATAAGTGGGAGGAAAAGTTGATGCTTTATGAACCAGTTGTTTATATTTCCCAGTTTCTAAAGACTCTATTCCTATACGATCCTTTCCTGGTTTTGTTATATGTTGTAATAAGTGTGCTTCAATTTTGAAGTATTAAAAATGTATGTAAAGTATGGGTCAGTATAGTTGGTATCAGAGGAAAGGTATAGTCAACCTTTGGAAACTAGGATGTGAAAGCCTTAGTAAGAACCCAAAGGATAAGTCTAAGCATATAACACAAGATTAGTGTTTTAGAAATGGAAATGAATAACCTAGGATAAGACCTTTAGTGTGAAAATTTACTCTTGATTATGTGGTTTTCCTATTATAATTAGTGTTTCTCAAACTATTCTTCTTGGTTTTAGTCAATGGATGGAACCCGAAGGAATCGTGTTAATGCGGAATGCGACGGGCAATGCAATGATTGTCCCCTTGAGCAACCAAACGTTATGGGAGCTGGAATGAAAAATCTTGTAGCCATGCTCACACAACATTCTCAAGCTATGAATCCTGCAGGACTTCCAAACGAGCAAAGGAAGGAGAAACATTATGTTCAATCCTTCATGAGGCAGCGTCCACCTTCTTTCAGCGGGTCTACTGATCCATTAGTTTCTAAACAATGGATTGGTACTACTGAAAAGATATTTTCAGTTCTTCAATGTTCTGAACATGATAAAGTCATCCTAGCAGTGTATCGTTTGTAAGGAGATGCTGATCAATGGTGGAATTTTATTAAGAATACGAGGCAAAGGGATGAAATTGAGTCCATGTAATGGGACAAGTTCAAGAACTTATTTTTCAATAAGTACTTCCCTCGTATTCTCCGAACAAAGATGGAGAAAGATTTTCTTGAACTGAAGCAAAAGGATGATGAATCTATTGGTACCTATGAAGCAAATTTTACAAGACTTGCAAGGTAATTTTCTGGTATTATTATCCAACCTGAGAGTAAGATCGATCGATTATTTAGTGGCTTAAAACCAAGTCTTCGAAGGGTGTTATCCATAAGGGACTTTAATAGCTACGAGGAAATCGTTCGATGTGCTCTCAAAGTCGAGATGGAGATTAGAGTAACCCATCAGTCATATGGGTTTGATAAGAAGAGGAAAATGGAATTCAATGGAAAATCTAAAGAGCACACTGAAAAGAAGATGCGCTTTCCCTTATGCTCAAAGTGTGGAAAGAATCATGGAGGGAGTTGTCTTAAAGGGACAAGTAAATGTTTCAAATGTGGAAAGGAAGGTCATCGTGAATTTGAATGCCGCGATGATGGGAAGAAGATGTCTAATGATGCAAACAATGGAAGGGATACACATAATGAACCTACTACACTTCAATGTTTCAAGTGCAAGGGGATGGGGAATTATTCCAATAAATGCCCTAATCCAAGGGTTGATGATGATGGTCGACATCAACAAACTCTTAAGGCTAAAGACAAAGGAAAGTCACATGAAATTTCTATCAGCGATGTGGAGTACGATAACGATGTGGTGAAAGGTACACTTACCATACACTCTAAAGTAGAAAATGTTTTATTTGATTCTGGATCCACCCACTCTTTTATTTCTGAAGAATTTTCTAAGGGTATCACCATATTACCTCAACAATTAGATGTTGAGTTAGCTGTGACAACACCTAATGTCACTACAGTTGCATCAAAAGTTTATAATTCTTCTCCGATCGAAGTTTGTGGGAAAGTGCTTCCTGCAAATCTTGTGATCCTTCCTATAGTGGAATTTGATGTGATTCTTGGCATGTATTGTCTTTCTTTATATGGAGATCATATCAATTTCCAAAGAAGGGAAGTCACATTTCATATTCCAGATCAATCTATGATCGTCTATCGATGCAAGGATGAACATCACCTTCCATTGGAAATTTCATCAATCTTATGGGTCTTGATTCCACTAAATGAAGGTTATTTATCTCAAATGGTTGGTGAGAAACTCACGATTAATAATATGCCCATTATACGGGAGTTTGATGATGTCTTTCCGGAGGTATTACAGGGTCTTCAACCGAATCGTGAAGTTGAGTTTTCAATAGAACTCGTACCGGGTGCTTTGCCAATTTCAAAGACACCTTATAGAATGGCCCCAATTGAGTTGCAGGAATTGAAGAAGCAACTCCAAGAGAATCTTGATAAGGGATTCATACGCCCTAGTGCGTCACCTTGGGGAGCACCATTTCTATTTGTTAAGAAGAAAGATGGATCAATGAGACTCTGCATTGATTATCGAGAACTTAACAAGATCACTATCAAGAACAAATATCCTCTCCCACGCATTGATGACTTATTTGACCAACTACGAGGAGCTCAATACTTTTACAAGATTGATCTTCATTCAGGGTATCACCAATTAAGGGTCAAAAGGGAGGATATACCAAAGACGACTTTCTGTACAATGTATGGACACTATGAATTTATAGTGATGCTATTTGGTCTTACTAATGCCCCTGCTATCTTCATGAATATGATTAATAAAGTCTTTAGAGACTATCTTGATCAATTTTTGGTAGTCTTTATAGACGATATTCTTGTCTATTCAAAGAGCAAGGAAGAACATGAAGATCACTTGAGAATTATATTGAAGATCCTGAGAAAGGAGAAGCTTTATTCCAAATTTACCAAGTGTGAATTTTGGCTTCAAAAAGTTGCATTTTTTGGTCACATAATCTCAAAAGAGGGGATATCTGTGGATCCAGCAAAAACAGAGGTTATTGAAAGATGGTCGAGACCAACAACAATAACCGAGATCCGAAGTTTTCTTGGTTTGGCGAGATATTATCGACGTTTTGTGAAAGATTTTTCATGATTATCTAATCCACTCACCAAGTTGACTCAGAAAGGAGTTAAGTTTTTTTGGACTGAGGAATGTGAAGAAAATTTCAAGGAGTTGAAAAGAAGGTTATCTAGTGCACCTATGCTCACACTACCTTGTAGTAGAGAAAGGTTTGTGATCTATAGTGATGCATCCAAGAAGGGATTGGGGTGTGTTATTATGAAAAATTATTTGGTGATATCTTATGCCTCACGATAGTTGAAAATCCATGAGCATAATTACCCAACTCATGATTTGGAGTTAGCTGCGGTAATCTTTGCATTAAATATTTGGAGGCATTATCTTTATGGTGAAAGGTGTGATTTTTATACTGATCATAAAAGTTTAAAGTATATTTTCACACAAAAGGAGCTGAATATGTGTAAAAGAAGATGGTTGGAGCTGATTAAGGATTATGACTGCTCAATCCATTACCACCCTGGGAAAGAAAACAAGGTGGCAGATGCATTAAGTCGACAAGACCATGCCAGTTTATCCATGATGAGGATCACAAAAGATCCACTATTTAAGGATTTACAAAGGATGGATCTTGGAATTATAATGGAAGGGGGAAAATCGTATCTTTCTCAAATGAATGTTTAACCATCTATACATGTGAAGATTAAATATGCACAGAAAGAAGATGTCGAGTTACAAAAGAAGGTGAGAAATGTTCCTGAATTCAACTTTGATTGTGACGGGATAATAAAGTTCAGGAATCGGGTTTGTGTTACTCCCATCCCGGAATTAAAGAAAGAGTTGTTGGATGAGGCTCATAGTTCTTCATTCTCTATTCATCCTGGAAGCACGAAGATGTATAGGGACTTGAAAGAGTACTTCTGGTGGGATGACATGAAAGGAGATGTTGCTGAATATGTCTCTCGATGCTTGGTTTGTCAGCAAGTTAAAGCTGAGAGACAGAAGTCTAAGGGGATGTTACAACCATTACCCATACCCTAATGGAAATGGGAAACCATCACTATGGACTTTGTCACAGGACTTCCTAAAACATCCAAAGGCAATAATTCTATCTGGGTCATAGTTGATCGTCTTACCAAGTCTGCACACTTCATTGCTATTAGAGAGGATTTCTCTCTGGATCAGCTTGCCAGGATATATGTAAAGGAAGTGGTAATATTGTATGGAGTACCAATTTCTATTATATCTGATCAGGATCCGAGATTTACCTTGAAGTTCTAGCGAAGTCTTCAGCATACTCTGGATACAGAGTTGAGTTTCAGCACTGCTTATCATCTTCAGACAGACGGTCAGTCTAGGAGAACAATTCAAACCCTAGAAGATTTGTTGAGAGCTTACTCTATGGATTTCAAAGGTGGTTGGGATCAACACCTACCATTGGTGGAATTTTCTTATAATAATAGCTTTCACTCCATTATTCAGATGGCTCCTTATGAAGCTCTCTATGGAAAGAAATGCAGGACTCCAACTTGCTGGTATGAAGTTGGGGAAAGAAAGCTATTAGGACCTGATCTCATTGATGAAATGGAAAAAAGGTTTGATCTATTCAACAACACATAAGAGCAGCTCAGAGTCGATAGAATATTTATGCCGAAAACCGAAGAAAAGACCTAGAGTTTGAATTGGGCGATAAAGTGTTCTTACGAATATCTCCCTGGAAGAGGGTCATGAGATTAGGAAAGAAGGGGAAGTTGAGCCCTAGATATATCAGTCCTTTCGAAATACCGGATCGTGTTGGGAAGGTAGCTTACTGATTGGTGCTTCCACCGAATCTCTCTCAAGTTCATGATGTGTTCCATGTATCTCTCTTGAGAAAGTACATACCTGATCCTTCACATGTACTTAGCTCAGAAGTTGTACCGCTGGAGCAAGATCTTTCTTATGAAGAACAACCGATAGAGATTCTGGATCGTAGTGAAAAATTACTACGAAGAAAGACCACTCGATTGGTGAAATTTTTATGGAGGAACCACAAATTAGAAGAAGCTACATGGGAGCTTGAGGATATGATGAGGGAGAGGTATCCTCATCTGTTTGTTACAAAGTGACGAATTTCGAGGGAAAAATTCATTTTAAGGGGGGTAGAATGTAACACCCGAGACTTTTATAATAAATATTTTGTTTTTATGTTATATAAATCATCAAAGGAATCTTTAACTATACACCACACTAGATTGGCTTGCTTTACACGCAAACGCAGCCTTCCTCGATAGCTTGCGCCGTACGCAATACCAAGTTTCACTGAACAACGATATGATATTAAAATATTATTAAAACTAGCCGTTATGAATAGTAATAACCACCTTTTGAAATTTTATAAATTTATTTTTCAAAATGGACTTCATTTTTGGATTCGGAATATCAAAATTAGCTTAGGGTGAAATTTTGGTATTTTTCTAAAAACTGTCAATTTTTGATGAATAGTGAAACCACTAAGTGGTAGTTAAAAAAACTGAATTTTTCATAAAACGTAATTTTACCGCTTCTGTGAGTGAAATTTCGAAAATCTGAGAGACACGGTTAATATCAAGGACAAAAATGTGTTTCCATGAGATGAAAATAATTTTTTGTGAATAGTAACTTTTTACTTTTTTTACCACGTTTAAAAGTAAATAGTGTAATTAAGGGTAAAAGTGTTATTATTATTACCCTAACACATGTCCTAATTCTATTGGATAAGTGTAATTCGACCAAGAACAAACTTAGGAATAACATATGACCATTTAGGCCCACTTGGATTAGATGAGGACATTTATTATTATTTTATTTAAAGAAGGGTTAAAATAGTTAAAATCAAAGTTTAATAAGTAAATCATTTTTAATATGGGGTTATACATAAGATAAATTCGACTATAAATATTCATTAGAAAGATGAACAAATTTACTACATAATGGTATTTTATTTGTAATTTTTAGACATTAAATAATTTAATTTATTTATGACACAATGATGATGCAGTAATTATATTATTAATGAAATATTGACATAATTGATGCTATAAATACCCAAATAAATGTAATTTGAGACTTTTTATGAATTACACTAATATTATAGGTTAATATGAAATGTTATTATTGATTTAATTAACTTCATTCGAACTAATCATTCTGTTATGAGTTTCACAAAAATCAATTACAAAATAGTGTCAAAATTGACATAAAATAGTTTTTTAAAACAAATATTATATTATTAATTGTTATTTTATTTTTAAAAATCTAAGGTTCAGCAAAATGACTTAGATAAGGTTATATATATTAATAATAAACAACTTGGGGTTCGTTTGGCTTGATATAGTAAGTTTATTAACCTTATAGTATAAGAAAACAAGAAGACACGGTAAAAGTTAAATTATCTAACTTAAAGTTAAATCTAAATGATAAGGTAAATATTGATACCTAAACATGTCTAAATTCTATTGGATTAGAGGATTTCGACCCATACCCACCGTATCTTCTAAATATATCAATTCGGATCTATTAAAAACCGAATTTGACTTTATAATAAAATAATATTTTTAGTTATTCCAAAGGTGCCCCTCTCCTCCCTTATAAAAGGGCACCTCCTACCCCTCTTCCTCACACCACTTTGAGCTTTCAAGCTCGGAAAAACCCTGCCAATTTATTCTCTCCACTTCCTTATAAACATCTTAGAGGATCTGGTCTTCTTCAAAGACCTATTTTACTGCCCTAAAAGGAGGTCTCAAAGAAGCACTTCAAAGAAGAGGTAATGTCCGTTACCGATTCTTTCATCTTTATTTCTTCTTCCACTTCTTCTTCTTTAGTTGTTTCATTATGAAGTAATAACATCGGTATCACTCATATACTGATATGTTATTATAAGTATGAAACAACCCTATTTCACCATCTATCCATCCTACAGAAAACGAAATCACCGCGCGTGCGTACGTAAGGAATACCGTCTCCACGCCGTGGTGTAATCTATTTTCCACCACCACCTTACTTGGATGGGTATAATGGTGTAAATAATTACAATATATGATTATTTTAAATTGATATTGATTCTTAAATAGTACATATACACTCCAATACAAATCCAAAATCATGGGAATGATATCATCGCTCGTGCGTACGTACGGAATACCGTCTCCATGATGTGATGCGACTCGTTCTACATGATCTTCATTGCATAATGATTATATAAATGAATTTAATTAATGAATATGATATATATTACACTAATACCATTATGGAAATTAGGTATCTATAACCTAAAAAGAAAAATAAGAATTCATTCGACAAAACACGCATAAGAACAAAAAAAAATTAATAAACACCAGAATAACAAGTAGCAAATGAAATATTACTAATAATAAGCTAAGAATATGACCATATATGATATCATAAAAATAAATATGATTCTGGAATAAGTCAATAACATTTTTTAAATCATCATACAAGAGGTTCAGACACTTACGAAGCAAATTGGGCCTAAGGTAAGGGAAAATATCACAATCTCTTTTTTATCTGAGATTGTTTATACTTTGGTATTTACTGGGGTGTATTTTATCATCCACATCCATGTTTCCTCAATATGTAATGTTATTTCCATCCACCTAAAATTTTTTAAATCCAAATTTACCCTTAGGTGAGTTTTTAGTAAAAGATATGAAAGGAATCTTTTGTCGTTTTTTGTACGAGGTACTTTTTGACTTTTCCGACAAAAGTACGAGAAGAATGTTTTTTTAACTTATACGACATCAATGGATTTTTAAAAAATTATTTCCAAGAAGCTTACTTTACAAGTTTTCAAGTATATTTTTAATCAACTTCTTTTAGTTTAAAATTGTATGACATGTTAAGAAAGGAAAAATGTTTTTGAAGTAGAAAGGATATTTTCCTCAAGAATTGAGTTCAAGTGTTTTATCAAAATTATTTTCCATCTAAGATAATATTGGGTTTTGTTTCTATCCCTATTATTACATTGATTTTATTATGTTGTGATGGAATTATTTTTATGAATTCCTTTATCTTATATGAATTGTTTTTTGATGTCATGTTTTTTAGAATCCCATTTTTATTACATGGGTTATGCAATGATGTATGGTTGATGATTTTGTGGCACACATAAGAATTGTATCATTATGAGATAGTTGTGACCTATATATCCCTCCAATGCATTGGGTAATGATTTTATATCTCATGAGATAGACATGGATGGAATGGTAGGTTATACCAGTTCAGTGAAACATGACTGAAACGAAGAGCGAACTCGGTTCAGAAATGGACTTTGTCCACTAAGATAGTCTTGGCAATGAGTCTTGACTAGTAAGAAATGATTCTCTATGATTATGTGTGTATGCCACAAAGTTTCATGTTTTAAGTTATGATTATTGGGATTACATTTCACTACTATGATTTATCCCATGTTATGAAATTATGATCTCTTTTGCAGGTTAAGATTTCCAAAAGTTAAGTTCTTAAGTATATGATGTGATTGATATTTCTTTTGTTTACCCTTACTGAGCAATTGAGCTCACCCTTTTGTATGTTTTATTTCCCCAGGTCAGGAAGAAGGTTATTAAGTAGGATATTCCAAAAAGGGACTCTAGATATGATGAAATAAGTGGGAGGCAAAGTTTATGCTTTATGAACCAGTTGTTTATATTTCCCAGTTTCTAAAGACTCTATACCTATATGGTCCTTTCCTGGTTTTGTTATATGTTGTAATAAGTGTGATTCAATTTTGAATTATTAACAATGTATGTAAAGTATGGGTCGTTATACATATAGTGTTGTTCATTCCAATCCCACAATCACAATATTAGGAAACAAGATGGAAATGATGATATATTTTAGCCTCTCATATGGATACATTTTCAAGACTATGGGGTATATATATATAGAATAATATGATTCAATTCAATATAAGGGAAGTATCCCACACTATACTAATCATCAAGAATCTATAGTGGGGGAACCCTCTATGATGATAATGTTAATCTCCATTGAATCCTTGTAACAGCCCGAGATTTTATGAAATTTTTTTTATTTCACTAATGTCTTGTGTTGTACGCTACACCAAAAGGATCTTTCACAACACGCATCCTTGACTTGCCTTGCATTACACGCAATCGCGACCTTCCTCGATAGCGTGTGTAATACGCAATACCGAGTTTCACTAAACAACGATATGCTATTAAAATATTATTAAAACTAGCCGTTATGAATAGTAATAACCACTTTTTAAAACTCTGTAAATCTTATTTTTCAAAATGAACTTCATTTTTTGATTAGGAGTATCGAATTTAGCCTAAGGTGAAATTTTGGTACTTTTCGGATAACTTTCATATTCTGATGAATAGTGAAAATTACTAAATTTTAATTAAAAACAACTTTTTCAATCGAAATAATTAATAGTGATAAATTATTAATTTTAGTAGTTTTAAAGTATATTTAGAATATATTTTTACAATTTAATACAATAATGGTCATTGGATGTAATTTCACATTTAAACCACTTATAAACAAGTTTCAATCTTTTGATATTTATTATCTCTTAAAAACACGCTATTTGTTTTAACAGCGGGATTTAATTATAAAATTAATTAATGCAACATCTATGTTATGAATTTGGTAAAATAGACTTCATTTTTGAATTCGGAATATGAAATATAGCTTAGGATGAAATTTTGGCATTGATCTGAAAAACATCAATTTTTGATGAATAGTGAAACTACTAAGTGGTAGGTTAGAAACTGAATTGTGCATAAAACTTAATTTTACCGCTTCTGTGAATGGAATTTCAAAAATCCGAGAGACACGGTTAATATCAAGGACTAAAATGTGGTTCAATGAGATGAAAATAATTTTTTGGTGAATAGTAACTATTTACTTTTTTTACCGCGGTTAATAGTAAATAGGGTAACTAAGGGTGAATATGATATCACTATTACCCTAACACATGTCCTAATTCTATTGGACAAGTGTAATTCGACCAAAAACAAACTTAGGAATAAAATATGACCATTTAGGCCCACTTGGATTAGATTAGGACATTTATTATTAATTTATTTAAAGAAGGGTTAAAATAGTTAAAATCAAAGTTTAATAAGTAAATTATTTTTAATATGGGGTTATACATAAGATAAATTCGACTATAAATATTCATTAGAAAGCTAAAAAGATTTCCTACATGATGGTATTTTATTTGTAATTTTTAGACATCAAATAATATAATTTATTTATGACACAAAGATGATGCAGTAATTATCTTATTAATGAAATATTGACATAATTGATAATATAAATACCAAAATAAATGTAATTTAAGACTTTTTATGAATTCCACTAATTTTCTAGGTTACTATGATATATTAATGTTGATTTAATCAACTTGGTTCGAGCATTTAATTCTGTTATGACTTTCACAAAAATCATATATCAAATAGTGTCAAAATTGAAACAAAATAGTTTTTAAATCAAATATTATATTATTAATTGTTATTGTATTCCTAAAAATCTAAGGTTCGGCCAAATGACTTAGATAAGGATATATATATTAATAATAAACAATTTGGGGTTCTTTTGGCATGTTATAGTAAGTTTATTAACCATATAGTGAAAGAAAACAAAAAGACACGGTAAAAGTTAAATTATTTAACTTAGAGTTAAATCTAATTGATAAGGTTAAAATAATACCCTAAACTTGTCTAAATCCTATTGGTTGACAGGATTTCGACCCATCCCCACTTTATCTTTGAAATAAGACCCTTTGGAACCATTATAAACCGATTTTGACTTTAATATAAAATAATATTTTGAGATATTCCTAAGGTGCCCCTCTCCTCCCTTATAAAAGGACACCTCCTCCCCCTTCCTCCTCACACCAATTTGAGCACTCAAGCTCGGCCAACCCCTGCCAAAATCTCTTCTCCACTTCCCTAGAAACATCCTAGAGGTTCTGGTCTTCCTCAAAGACCAATTCTAGTGCCCTAAGAGGAGGTCTCAAAGAGGCACTTCAAAGAAGAGGTAATTACCGTTACCAATTCTTTCATCTTTATTTCTTCTTCCACTTCTTCTTCTTAGGTTGTTTCATTATGAAGTAATAACATCAGTATCACTCATATACTGATATGTTATTATAAGTATGAAACAACCCTATTTCACCATATATCCATCCTACGGAAAAAGAAATCACCGCGCATGCGTACGTACGGAATACCGTCTCCACGCCGTGGTGTAATCTATTTTCCACCACCACCTTACATGGATGGGTATAATGGTGTAAAGAATAACTATACATAGTTATTACAACATCATATTGATTCTGATATATTGTATAATACACTCCAATTCAATTCAATATTTATAGAAATGATATCATCGCTCGTGCGTACGTACGGACTACCGTCTCCACGATGCGATGAGATTCATTCTCCATGTTAACCATTTAAAGAATGATTATAAAGTATATATAAGAAATAATAATGAAATATATGACATTATAAAGCTACTGGATTTATGTATATATATATATATGTATGTCATCTACTTACTTCCATTTCAATACAATAAGGAAAGTAAAACAGCGTTCATGCGTACGTACGGACTACCGTCTCCATGAACGGTGTTTTTCATCTATCTATTATATATATATACTGAATATATATGATATATAAATCATATTTTATATTCTGGAAGTAAGTAAATCATGATATAAGTAATAGTGATGTCAAGAACAACAAGTCAAAACACCTAAGATAAATGAAACGATTTTACCCAAAACGCTTCTTTAACATGGAATTTACAAAAGAACGGGTAATATAATGTCATAAGTGAACCATATATGATATCATAACAATGAATATGATTCTGTAATAAGTCAATAACATGATTTAAATCATTATACAGGAGGTTCGGACACTTACAAAGCAAGTCGGACCTAAGGTAAGGGAAATATCACAATCTCATTTTTATCCGAGATTGTTTATTCGTAAGTATTTACTGGGGTGTATTTTATCATCCACATCCATGTTCCTTCAATATGTAATATTGTTTCCATCCACTTACAATAGTTTAAATCCAATTTTACTCTTCGGTGAGTTTTTAGTAAAGAATATGAAAGGAATCTTTTGTCGTTTTTCCGTACGAGGTACTTTTTGACTTTTCCGACAAAAGTACGAAGAATGTTTTTTTTAACTTATACGGCACGAACGGATTTTTACGGTTTTATAAAGCCTTATTTTCATGAACCTTCCTCCAAAATATTTCATGACTATTTTTAATAAAGTCTCTTTCTTTTAAAATTGTATGATGTTTTGTGAAAAGAAATTGATTTTGAAGAAGAAAGGATATTTTCCTCAAGAATTCATTTCAAGTGTTTTATCAAAATTATTTTCCATCTAAGATAATAAAGGGTTCTATTTCTATCCATATTTTTACATTGATTTGACTATGTTGTGATGGAATTATGTTTATTAATTCCTTTATCTTATAAGAATGGTTTTATGATGTCATGTTGTTTAAGAATCCCATTTTTATTACATGGGTTATGAAATGATGTATGATTTATGATTTTGTGGCACACATAAGAAAGGATTCATTATAAGATGGGTGGGACCTATATCTCCCTCCAATGCATTGGGTAAAGATTTTATATCTCATGAGATAGACATGGCTGGAATGGTAGGTTATACCGGTTCAGTGAAACAGGACTGAAACGAGGATTACTCGATTCAGAAAGGGACTTTGTCCACTAAGATAGTCTTGGCAATGAGTCTTGACTAACAAGAAATGATTCTCTATGATTATGTGTGTATGCCACAATAAGTAATGTTTTAAGTTATTATTTCATTTCACTACTATGATTTATCCCATGTTATGAAATTATGCTCTCTTTTGCAGGTTAAGATTTCCAAAAAATGTTATGTTCTTATGAAAATTATGTGATTGATATTTCTTTTGTTTACCCTTACTGAGCATTTGAGCTCACCCTTTTATGTTTTCTTTTCCCCAGGATATAAAGAAAGGTTTTAGGTAAAAAAAAAGGAAGATCTTTATGGGAGATGTTGAAGATCTTTCCCCACGATTAGAAGATTTTATTCCGAGTTTCCAAAGACACTAAACTATTACGATCCTTGTGTGTGTGTGTTTTGTTATGTACTAAGTATTCCGCAAAAGTAATGTAATGTCAATGTACGTCAAGATACGGGTCTCTACAGTTGGTATCAGAGGAAAGGTTTAGTCAACCTTTGGAAACTAGGATGCGAAAACGTTAGTGAAATCCCTAGAGATATTTCTAAGGTATGTCTAGGGATGTCCCTAGGGATAAGTATACGTATAGGTTATAGTAATAGAATTACGCTAACGATCATAGAATTAAACCTAAGATGTTGGATATTGAAGGTACTCCCCCTTTATTATGTTGTTTTCCCTAGCATGATTTTTGCCTCTCACACTATTCTTTTTGGGGTTTAGACGATGGCTGGAACCCGAAGGAACCGTGTTGATCAATGCAATGGACAATGCAATGATTGCCCTCCTGAACAAACAAATGTTATGGGAGATGGAGTGCAAAATCTTATTGCTATACTTACACAAGCTATGAATCATTCTGGACTTCCAAATGAGCAGATAAGGGAACAATATTCTATTGAGTCCTTCATGAGGCAACGTCCACCTTCTTTCAGTGGGTCTTCTGATCCACTTGTGGCTGAACAATGGATCAGTACTACTGAAAAGATATTTTCAGTTCTTCAATGTTCTGAACATGATAAAGTCATCCTAGCAGTGTATCGTTTGGAAGGAGATGCTGATCAATGGTGGAATCTTATTAAGAATACAAGGCAAAGGGATGAAATTGAGTCTATGGAATGGGACGAGTTCAAGAACTTATTTTTCAATAAGTACTTCCCTCGTATTCTTCGAACAAAGATGGAGAAAGAGTTTCTTGAACTGAAGCAAAGGGATGATGAATCTGTTGGTACCTATGAAGCAAATTTTACAAGACTTGCAAGGTATGCTTCTGGAATTATCATCCAACCTGAAAGTAAAGTTGATCGATTTTTTAGTGGCTTAAAACCAAGTCTTCGAAGGGAATTAGCTATAAGAGACTTCAGTAGCTATGAAGAAATTGTGCGTTGTTCTATCAAGGTAGAAATGGAAGTTGGTGTTACATATCCATCTCATGGTTTTGACAAGAAACGAAAGATGGAGTTCAAGGAGAAATCTCAGAATAATGGTGAAAAGAAGATGAATGTTTCCTTATGCACAAAGTGTGGAAAGAAGCATGGTGGAGATTGTCTAAAAGGGACTAGAAAATGTTTTAAGTGTGGAAAAGAAGGTCATAGAGCAGCTGAGTGTCGAAGTAATGGAAAAAGGGTTTCTAATGATGTGAATAAAGCAAACACTGCAGAGAACGCACCGCCAACACTTCAATGCTTCAAGTGCAAGGAAATGGGGCATTATGCTAATAATTTCCCTAATCCAAGGGTTAGTGATGATCAACATGAGCAACCACTGAAGGCAAAGGACAAAGGGAAATCACATGCGATCACTATTGGCAATGTTGAATATGACAACGATGTGGTGGAATGATTAAGTGTTTATGTAATGGGATTCCAAAATAATGTTGTATCATTGCGTATTGCAATATTTATTGATGTGGTATTCAAAGTGATTGAGATATTTTTTGGAAATAAGATGATATGCGCATAATGAAGACGAGAAAATGAAATGTTTAATAGTATTCATGAGCTCATGATTGATATAAGGACTAAGTGATATCATGGTTTGAGTATATAGAATTTTGAGGATTTTGGTATGTGGAAAGTGTTAACTTTTAACTGCACTCATGTTTTCACTAAGGTATTCAAGAGAATACACGATTAAGGACTTTGAATGTTTGGAATGTGACCAACAAGACATATCTTATGATATGTGGGGATCAACGACAGTATTAAATCTCTGGTAATCGTTGTCACTATATTATGAGAGTGGACTGCAGTATTATGTATAAGCCTAAAGATTAGACTGGATTATGTTGGACATAAGTTAGTATTGTTTAAGGATAGAAGATTTTCGATATTATTGATGGGATGTTATAGTAACGTAGTTTTAGAAAAAGGGACAACCTGCCGGACGGGCGACAGCCCATCGCTTCGGACAAGGCTGTAGGAATCGAACCCACAACCGAAGTGCGACTGGCCTTTATCGCCTACCACTGACCTACAGGAAGTCCCTGTTTAGTAGAAACTAGTTTTATTATATTAAGCAGTATGATATATGAAGTATAAGTCCATTTTAGGAACCACATATGATTAATCTCACTATAGATCGACTTATGCATATAATTTTGCTAACCTTTTGTTTGAAACAGATGGAATGACCCTTCATTCTATCACATGATCTGCTAACACTTCACGAATAACAAATTCAACTTCATTTATTTAAGAGATGAAGTGGAAATTGTTAAAGGCACGAACAACAGTGAGATTGTACCAAAATAAAGTAAGTATTTATTCTAATTCAAATTCTTTAACTTTAGGGGAATGATCTTGAAAACCAAAAATGTTGTCCTAGTTCTCTTATACCTGATGAATCAGATGGTACCTTAGATCGTCACAAATTTATGGATTTGTGATTACTGGCTTTTCCATAGCCATGTTCTCTACCACTCTCCATCAGAACATGATGGTTAGATTTCTCTTCCATATCCATATTTTCACCTATGTGGAAACCCAGTGATTAGTTTATTTGGGTAATCGCTACATTTCATACTTTAGTTTTTAAAGCCAAGTTTTGGTATTCCCTTTTACGATGTGGGTTTCTATTAAAGAAACTTTCGAATAGTAAACCATTTATAACCCCGACGAATTTCGAGGGCGAAATTCATTTTAAGGGGGGTAGAATGTAACAGCCCGAGATTTTATGATTTTTTTTTTATTTCACTAATGTCTTGTGTTGTACGCTACACCAAAAGGAGCTTTCACAACATGCATCCTTGAATTGCCTTGCATTACACGCAATCGCGACCTTCCTCGATAGCGTGTGTAATACGCAATACCGAGTTTCACTAAACAACGATATGCTATTAAAATATTATTAAAACTAGCCGTTATGAATAGTAATAACCACTTTTTAAAACTCTGTAAATCTTATTTTTCAAAATGAACTTCATTTTTTGATTAGGAGTATCGAATTTAGCCTAAGGTGAAATTTTGGTACTTTTCGGATAACTTTCATATTCTGATGAATAGTGAAAATTACTAAATTTTAATTAAAAACAACTTTTTCAATCGAAATAATTAATAGTGATAAATTATTAATTTTAGTAGTTTTAAAGTATATTTAGAATATATTTTTACAATTTAATACAATAATGGTCATTGGATGTAATTTCACATTTAAACCACTTATAAACAAGTTTCAATCTTTTGATATTTATTATCTCTTAAAAACACGCTATTTGTTTTAACAGCGGGATTTAATTATAAAATTAATTAATGCAACTTCTATGTTATGAATTTGGTAAAATAGACTTCATTTTTGAATTCGGAATATGAAATATAGCTTAGGATGAAATTTTGGCATTGATCTGAAAAACATCAATTTTTGATGAATAGTGAAACTACTAAGTGGTAGGTTAAAAACTGAATTTTGCATAAAACTTAATTTTACCGCTTCTGTGAATGGAATTTCAAAAATCCGAGAGACACGGTTAATATCAAGGACTAAAATGTGGTTCAATGAGATGAAAATAATTTTTTGGTGAATAGTAACTATTTACTTTTTTTACCGCGGTTAATAGTAAATAGGGTAACTAAGGGTGAATATGATATCACTATTACCCTAACACATGTCCTAATTCTATTGGACAAGTGTAATTCGACCAAAAACAAACTTAGGAATAAAATATGACCATTTAGGCCCACTTGGATTAGATTAGGACATTTATTATTAATTTATTTAAAGAAGGGTTAAAATAGTTAAAATCAAAGTTTAATAAGTAAATCATTTTTAATATGGGGTTATACATAAGATAACTTCGACTATAAATATTCATTAGAAAGCTAAAAAGATTTCCAACATGATGGTATTTTATTTGTAATTTTTAGACATCAAATAATATAATTTATTTATGACACAAAGATGATGCAGTAATTATCTTATTAATGAAATATTGACATAATTGATAATATAAATACCAAAATAAATGTAATTTAAGACTTTTTATGAATTCCACTAATTTTCTAGGTTACTATGATATATTAATGTTGATTTAATCAACTTGGTTAGAACATTTAATTCTGTTATGACTTTCACAAAAATCATATATCAAATAGTGTCAAAATTGACACAAAATAGTTTTTAAATCAAATATTATATTATTAATTGTTATTGTATTCCTAAAAATCTAAGGTTCGGCCAAATGACTTAGATAAGGATATATATATTAATAATAAACAATTTGGGGTTCGTTTGGCATGTTATAGTAAGTTTATTAACCATATAGTGAAAGAAAACAAAAAGACACGGTAAAAGTTAAATTATTTAACTTAGAGTTAAATCTAATTGATAAGGTTAAAATAATACCCTAAACTTGTCTAAATCCTATTGGTTGACAGGATTTCGACCCATCCCCACTTTATCTTTGAAATAAGACCCTTTGGAACCATTATAAACCGATTTTGACTTTAATATAAAATAATATTTTGAGATATTCCTAAGGTGCCCCTCTCCTCCCTTATAAAAGGACACCTCCTCCCCCTTCCTCCTCACACCAATTTGAGCACTCAAGATCGGCCAACCCCTGCCAAAATCTCTTCTCCACTTCCCCAGCAACATCCTAGAGGTTCTGGTCTTCCTCAAAGACCAATTCTAGTGCCCTAAGA
Organism: Viscum album; assembly: GCA_963277665.1. Taxonomy (NCBI): domain Eukaryota; kingdom Viridiplantae; phylum Streptophyta; class Magnoliopsida; order Santalales; family Viscaceae; genus Viscum; species Viscum album. The sequence goes on from OY728139.1 coordinate 1,092,412,425, forward strand.
GGAGGTCTCAAAGAGGCACTTCAAAGAAGAGGTAATTACCGTTACCAATTCTTTCATCTTTATTTCTTCTTCCACTTCTTCTTCTTAGGTTGTTTCATTATGAAGTAATAACATCAGTATCACTCATATACTGATATGTTATTATAAGTATGATACAACCCTATTTCACCATATATCCATCCTACGGAAAAAGAAATCACCGCGCATGCGTACGTACGGAATACCGTCTCCACGCCGTGGTGTAATCTATTTTCCACCACCACCTTACATGGATGGGTATAATGGTGTAAAGAATAACTATACATAGTTATTACAACATCATATTGATTCTGATATATTGTATAATACACTCCAATTCAATTCAATATTTATAGAAATGATATCATCGCTCGTGCGTACGTATGGACTACCGTCTCCACGACGCGATGAGATTCATTCTCCATGTTAACCATTTAAAGAATGATTATAAAGTATATATAAGAAATAATAATGAAATATATGACATTATAAAGCTACTGGATTTATGTATATATATATATATATGTATGTCATCTACTTACTTCCATTTCAATACAATAAGGAAAGTAAAACAGCGTTCATGCGTACGTACGGACTACCGTCTCCATGAACGGTGTTTTTCATCTATCTATTATATATATATATACTGAATATATATGATATATAAATCATATTTTATATTCTGGAAGTAAGTAAATCATGATATAAGTAATAGTGATGTCAAGAACAACAAGTCAAAACACCTAAGATAAATGAAACGATTTTACCCAAAACGCTTCTTTAACATGGAATTTACAAAAGAACGGGTAATATAATGTCATAAGTGAACCATATATGATATCATAACAATGAATATGATTATGTAATAAGTCAATAACATGATTTAAATCATTATACAGGAGGTTCGGACACTTACAAAGCAAGTCGGACCTAAGGTAAGGGAAATATCACAATCTCATTTTTATCCGAGATTGTTTATTCGTAAGTATTTACTGGGGTGTATTTTATCATCCACATCCATGTTCCTTCAATATGTAATATTGTATCCATCCACTTACAATAGTTTAAATCCAATTTTACTCTTCGGTGAGTTTTTAGTAAAGAATATGAAAGGAATCTTTTGTCGTTTTTCCGTATGAGGTACTTTTTGACTTTTCCGACAAAAGTACGAAGAATGTTTTTTTTAACTTATACGGCACGAACGGATTTTTACGGTTTTATAAAGCCTTATTTTCATGAACCTTCCTCCAAAATATTTCATGACTATTTTTAATAAAATCTCTTTCTTTTAAAATTGTATGATGTTTTGTGAAAAGAAATTGATTTTGAAGAAGAAAGGATATTTTCCTCAAGAATTCATTTCAAGTGTTTTATCAAAATTATTTTCCATCTAAGATAATAAAGGGTTCTATTTCTATCCATATTTTTACATTGATTTGACTATGTTGTGATGGAATTATGTTTATTAATTCCTTTATCTTATATGAATGGTTTTATGATGTCATGTTGTTTAAGAATCCCATTTTTATTACATGGGTTATGAAATGATGTATGATTTATGATTTTGTGGCACACATAAGAAAGGATTCATTATAAGATGGGTGGGACCTATATCTCCCTCCAATGCATTGGGTAAAGATTTTATATCTCATGAGATAGACATGGCTGGAATGGTAGGTTATACCGGTTCAGTGAAACAGGACTGAAACGAGGATTACTCGATTCAGAAAGGGACTTTGTCCACTAAGATAGTCTTGGCAATGAGTCTTGACTAACAAGAAATGATTCTCTATGATTATGTGTGTATGCCACAATAAGTAATGTTTTAAGTTATGATTTCATTTCACTACTATGATTTATCCCATGTTATGAAATTATGCTCTCTTTTGCAGGTTAAGATTTCCAAAAAATGTTATGTTCTTATGAAAATTATGTGATTGATATTTCTTTTGTTTACCCTTACTGAGCATTTGAGCTCACCCTTTTATGTTTTCTTTTCCCCAGGATATAAAGAAAGGTTTTAGGTAAAAAAAAGGAAGATCTTTATGGGAGATGTTGAAGATCTTTCCCCACGATTAGAAGATTTTATTCCGAGTATCCAAAGACATTAAACTATTACGATCCTTGTGTGTGTGTTTTTTGTTATGTACTAAGTATTCCGAAAAAGTAATGTAATGTCAATGTACGTCAAGATACGGGTCTCTACAATCCTCTTGGGAATTCACTAAGGAAAAAAAATCAACTAACACCACTCCAGAGAAGCTCACAAAAAAGCTGAAATGGGACGAAAGGGGACTCCAACCTATCCTCAAAGGAGTACTTGACAGCTACTTAGTCATAAATGGAAAGTCTCTCAATTCCTAAGACTAACCTTATCTCTCACTCAAATGACATGAAAATAAATAATTACATGGAATATCCACTAAGGGTACACGACATGTAGGTGCTGATATGGAACTCAATGTTTTATTCTTCCCATGTCCGTGTACACCATCCCATGCTCATGTAATTGGACGTGAGAAAGTATGTGGCACTGCAAGTGTACTTCATCATACCCATCTTTTAACCAAGTATATAGTGTGTAGGGGTCTTGGTTGGATCTTAGCATGTGGCCTTCCAATTCCCATGCACTTTCCTAAGTACACAAATTGTAGACTTCTCTACACGATCTGTGAGTCCACATGATCTCTTGGAAATTTTATCCATGTACACATCGAGCTGTATTCTTGTGTGTACAAGGCATGCAGTATGGCCTAGACAACATGTAATGCTACATAGCCTACTATATTTGTACTCCCAATACATGCCAAACTGGCCAGTATGTGGTAACATGATGTGTGGTAGGATCCACACAACATGTGATCCTTAAGTATCCAAAAAAACCCAAGACTCATCTATGAGGATGATAAACGACACGTCTTATTGAAGTATATGCCTTGTATATCAGAATTTTTTTAAATCCTAGATATCTTCATGCAGATTCACACACACATCCTTATTCCTTCAAAAATATTTAATTTTTTAAAAAAATACACAGATCTTGATCTGTTTGAGACTATGTCTCACCTCTAGCTAGCTTTCAGTTATTCCCACAGCTCTGGAAATTGGCACAATCACACATATCCACTACCACACACCATACACAATCTAGGGGTCTTCAATTTTTCCCAGATCACCCACCATGCATCTCAATCCCATTAATGATCGTAGAACTAGATCCAAAAATGTTTTCTGTTATGCCAAAGATCAAACACACCATAATTTTCTTCTGGGTATTAATTGAACAGCCATAAAAAATAAAAGTTGATGATGATCACGTATAGAAGAGGGGAAGAAGTCCCAAAAATACAAGGTGAGGAATGAACTTCATCCTTTATTCATATTAGCATCTATACAATTCCTTTATAATGAAAAATGAATATCCAACAATGAATAAAACAATTATCATACAAATCCTAGACAAAAAATCCCATACCTGCAAAAATGATTGATCTGCAAATTAATCTATTAGTTAATTAATTCTTGTTCACTGAGTTATAAGAAAATATAGATAAATCCAAAAAAAAACATTCTATATTTATTTTATCAATTGATGGAGAATAATGAATTTTTTTCATTTTAGTTTTTGATATTTTCTAATTTCTTTTACACATCGTTCATCAAATCTCGATCACTCAATGTTTATCTGTAGAAGCTACTCCACTACCCAACCATGAAATTTGCTTATAACCATTTTAATATACGATTTTAGTTGGTCATTTCATTCTAAATAAATTATTAATAAATTTAAAATTTATTCCCATTATTTTATTAAATAAAATTCCCATCATCAAGGATTATTATTCCATGCTAGGGGTTAACCCCACATTTAGAACTCAACGATTGTCTATAATTTCTGACCTGGGATTCATTTTGTGAGTTATTCAACTTTTTCAGGGAAATTTTATACACCTAATAGTAATATCATTAATATAATTAAAACATTAATTATAGGATCAACATTTCTCCAAATCTCATACCGTTATAGTTCCATGATCTGGAAATATTCATAGAAACATAAATGACTTAAATGGAATAAATTGAGACATCAACAGACCATTTTCTGGAAATGTAGTCAGATTCTTTTTCCTACCACCAAAAACACTATGACAACCTAATTATACATGTGTGGACACATTTTAGTACAATAATACCTCAATAGAATACCCATGTCATCAACATTAACCCCAACATATTAGTGGTAAAACTATATAAATCAATTATTATTATGAAACCTTTTTCATTCATAACATGTAGTACTAAATATAGTTTAATTTTTATATTATACACTAAATGTTAATTATGATAGTTCTAGTTAATCTAATGATATATTTTTGGGATCTAAAATTTGGATACCTAAAACATTTGCAAAACTTGATGTCCTGATTTTACTTGTAAATGTTATATTTTCAACAATTTATTGTCACATAATTTTGTTTTATATAATAATTATTATCATTAATGATTTTACTAGTTGTTTTGATTCCAATGTATCAAGAAGTAATAGGTTTATGTAAAATAAATAAAAAATAAACAAATGGACTAATATATAATTAATATTTTTTCTTATATATGAAAATATTTTAATATTGAAATATTTTTCATTGATTTCACTATGTAAAAAAGTTTCAAATAGAAACAAATAGGATTAATAATTTTTAAATTTATGAAATATACCTTCAATCATGGAACAATTGTAATCCCTTTAATATTATCAATTATATGTATCTTTATTTGAATATATAAAATTTCATTTCACTTCAATATTATGTATTAAATTATTTATGTTTTATTTTTGTATTATAAATATTCTATTTATAATAAATATTTATTTTAATATATAGAAAAATTCAAGGGTGAATCATAAAGACTTTTTATTTCTCCAAGTTCATATAATTTTTTAATAGGAATTTATATATTAATTTTTAATTTAATAGTAAAATGTTAGTTTAAATAATGAATCATATGATCAATTATATGAAAACATGATCATATTTCAATGAAACCATTAGAAAATAGTTATTTATTCCTTTATATCATGTATAAATGAAGTATAAATCATTCTAAATAAAATTATGTTTAAAATAGAAAAATTTGTTTCTTTACAATTTAAGAGTGGAATTTCACTTTCAAACACGCATAACAAAATCAATTATGAGACATTTTCTTAGATTCTAGTGAAACTATATAAAAAATATTGATTCATTTGTGAAATTTATGAATTAATTAAATGAAATTTTAATGTTTAGTAAGTTTGGAATGATTAAAAATTAATGTTTATAATTTAAAAGTAACATTTTTGTTAAAATCATTTATCCCATGTTCACTTTTTACGAAATATGATTGGATTATCATGAAACGCTAGGAAATTGTTTTTATATTGTTATTTAATAGTTTATATAAAAACTTTTCATAAATATAATTATTGTTGAAATGACCAAAAATATTGACTTCAAAATTAAAAAGATACATTTCATGTCAAAATATGTGTCAAATGATTCATTCTAGGAAAACATTCTCAGATGAATATAAAAAATTTCATCAATGGAATTTTCTTCAATTTGGAATTATAAAAATAAAAAACACAAAATTATAATGTGTGGTTCGACAAAAATGAATGAATTTATTCTATTCCATTTAATGATTTCATGAGGTTCAAAAACAGTCATCACATATTCACAATTTTAAAAAAACTCCTGAATTTTCATGAAACAATTGAAATGTTAGTGGATTAAAATTTTCTATGTTAAAATGGATGAATTGTTATTTTAACACATAATTTGGTTAAAAATTACTGAAAACACATGAATTAAATATAAAAATTAGATTTTAGTTTAAAATATATGTCATATAATGAATTTAAATCTATGAAATTTGGATTGAAAATAAAAATAAAAAGAAGAAATAATTTATTCATTTTTTACATTTAAAAAATAGCACATCATTCCAACTCTTAGTATGGTTGAAAATTTGAATGCATGTCAATAAAATTTAAATGTGATGTTTTAGTTCAAAACATTCAACACAGGGTTAATTTTATAAAATGGTTAGTGTTTTAGGAAAGCATGTTGATTTTGGATTCATTCAGGTCATGTTTGAATGAAACCCATATCATTCCAGTCTATGATGTGGTTGAAATGAATAAAAATAAATGTTTCTAATTAAAAATTGAGATTTTGGTTCTAAAAAATTTATCATATGCTCTAATTTGAAAAAATAATATCATGTTATCTTGAAAATGTAAGAATAAAACTATATATTCATACATGGCAATTACGAATGAATGAAATATCATTGTGAATCTTAGTGTTGTAAGAATGACCAAAATTTGTTATTTATAATTTAAAATTGATTTTTGATTTTGAGACATGTATAAAATCATCAATTATAAGAAGAAATAATTATACAGTTTAGAAACTCTTCATTAGTGGCCCTTAATTAACTTATTTATTTATCTAATAAACCATAAATAATTTTGACATGTGATATCGTTAAAATGAATTAAAGAATATTCCAAATGTTTAATTTGTTCGAATATTTCATTTTATTCTCAATTTGGAGAAAATATATTTTAGTTTCCTTGAAACTCTATGAAATATATCATTTAATAATTTATGAATGAAACAATAAACAATATATCATTACAACATTGATTGTTGTCAAAATGTTTGAAAGTGTGTATTTAGAATTTTGAAGTCATATTTGAATTTAAAATAAACATCACATTCTCAATTTATTGATAATATTCTCTAATTTTTGAGAGACTATAAAAAAATGGAACATTATTATTTTTTGGAATATAGAATGAACTAAAATAATATTGACATATATTGTGCTTGGAATCAATGAAAACATGTGTTTTCAATTTTAATGTGACATGTTAGTTCAAAACATGCATGCTCAATTTTAAAATATGAGATCCGTTTTTCATGAAATGCAAGGAAGAAAATATATGACTAATTTTTTTGTATTCAATATTTCACTACACGTCATTCTAACTATAATATTGGTTTTAATGGCCAAATGATAAATTTTTCCATCATAATTAGATATTTTTTATGTTAATAAGAAACATCATACTGTTTATTTATTATAACATATTAAACATTTCAATTAAAGGAACGATTTATAGGTTTAATATAACTAAATTAAAAATTTATTCATCAAAAACTATTATTGAAATATTAATAATGTTGATAATGTTTATATAGGAACGTTTTAATAATAACTAAATGTATATAAATATTCTTAATTAGTGATATTTATTTATTTTTTGAATTTTTTTTACAATGAAACTCTTTCATATTGGGTTTCCATTTTTATTTAATTATATGTTGATATGATATTCTGATTCTACAATAATAAAAAGTGTCCATAAATATAAATTTTTTCCATATTTATTGATTAAAAAGATTTTAGAAATATTTCCTTTATAAAAACTTTAAAATAAGGTAGAAAAAACCACCATTCTCAGTACATGATTTTTTACACTTTCAATTACATCAAAATTTTATTTGTATTTTATTTTAAAATAATAAAAATAATATTTTACACAATAATTATTAAACAGGTGGAAGCTAGGTAATTCCCATTGTTGTTATGAAATCATTTTTGGTCATATAAAAATAGTGAAAACAAAATTATACCCTGGCACAAAAATATGTTACTGGGAAAAGTGATGTTTAGTAAGACCCCTAATAAAAATAGGTATTCCATGGGTGAAGGGGGTAAATTTAGTAACTGTTAATATGTTTGATATATAAGTTATAAAGATCCAGAAGGCCGAATAAGAACAAAAAATGATTTATTTCATATGCGACTTCAAAATTATGCAAACATGTGGAAAACATATATGGGAAAATATTATAGATATGGAATTTGAGAGTAAATGTAAAACTATTAGAATGTATTATTATATTGAAATATTATATAAGTTTAGGAAAGTATCCTAGTATGATGGGTTTATCTACTATAACCAAGTGATATATCAGTAATTTAAGTAGAATATTAATTGATTATATCATTGGGGTAAGTAATTGCGTTGTGATGAAGGTTTACCTTCAATATGTAATGAATAATTTACAAAATATGAACTGATTATCTATATCATTAATCAAAATTACTGTAATTTGAATTATTTTTCAATTTTTTGGGACTTTGACTAGAGAGTCAACTTTGAGATGAACAATATCCTAGTTTTTTTCTAGGATCACCATTGTGGGAACCCTTGTTTAACCTTAATGTAGTATTTTATATGGGGATAATAGTATTTAAATGATTCTTAATAGGTATACAAAAAATGATAACATAATTTTGTGATATTGTGAAATTTTAGCTAATGGACATTTTTTCTATTAGAAGTTGAAAGGTTTATGATTTTTCTAATCTTCGTATAAACCTAGGCATAGTTGATAATATTTAAAATAATCTATCCATTCATCATTAATTATTGATTATATTTTAGTTTTGTGTAGACTGTAGAAAATAAATAAAAGAAATGATTTATTTTTCTTTGATATATACTTATATTAAATCCCATTCCTTTCTTTAAATGTGTGGAGCACTATGAAATTCCATTATGGGAAAGTAAATGTTGTGTAGGAATGGATGAATTTGTTCAGAAAAGATCCCATAAAGAAATTATGTTAATCTGATAATATTATATCATTTTGTTTGTGGTTGTATAAGTGGATATTATTAGTCGATCTTGTAAAAGTATTGATTTAGTTGAGCCTAATGTTGGGGAAGCCCTTACTGTGGGAATGATTTAAGTGAAGTTGTGATCATTCCATGTTCATTTTGGTAACAAAATTTCTATTGAATGAAATCCATGGGATGGTTGATGGTAGTTCTGTTTGGATACAAAATAATCATTGTTTTCTATTTATTTTCTAGAAATTATTTGATGAGTCCTTCTTCTCGAATGAATGATTGATATATGTGCTGGATGGGATGCTCATAGAGTTTTCTTTCTCAGATAAAAAGTATTAACGTGGGAATAATGTAATATCCCATGCTCACCATAAAAGAAAATTTTATACATGTGTTCATGTAAATGTTTTATGGATTTTTTAAATTAATTAATTATTTTAATGAAGGGAAACCATTAATTCATAAATTATTTATAATTAGTAAAATTTAATCAATAATTTCAATAAGAGTTTGAATATGATATTTCTATTATATTAGTTGTTTTATATTATTTGGAATAATAGATGATTTGTAGAGATGTAAATGAGTTTGGATAATAAGAATATATTTATTTATTAAAATGAATTAATTCACTTAAGAGGAATATATGTTTACTTTTATGGAATGTTAATATCATAGTCAATAATATCATTTTATGTATAGAGGAGGTGGTGCCTTTGGGAGGTAGATTTAAGGTTGAAAAAGAGATATAATATCAAAGTATAGGGATTTGGAATTTATGATTATCATTTATTTATTTATATCCCATATAATCTCCCACCTATATTATTGAATTAAATTTCAAAATTTCAAAATGAAATTATAGTATGTTAAACTGGAAAAAATAACCTATATAAAGATAGTGTTTTTGAATGAAATATAGTGAATGTAATTTATGAAAAATTAGAGGCAATTTTTGATTTATAAAATTTATTTCAATATTTCAGATGCCTAAACCTTAGAATCAAAACCGAGTATTCATGAATGGTAACATACATATACTTATGTTTCCAATGACCTTCTATTTGTGAAATAGGGATCTATATTTTGTGATATATCTCAGAGAGAGGTTTCCTTATAATTTTTAGATAATGTTGATATTTTCTAAAATACATGAAACGAATATAAAAAATATAGATGTGTATGGATATGTAATTACAATATGATCCTGACGATTTTTCAGTGCTTGAAAATACTTCTTCGTGTAGAAAAAATCAATAATAAAATCTTCCTTCTCAACACTTTTCTATACTGAGAAAATCCTCGAAAGACTGCAAGAACCACTTTTAGTTCTATAACAACCCCAAAAAGAAAACATATACTTGGATAAATATGATAAATCTAGTACTTTTCAAAACTTTTCACCATAAGATATTATAAATCCTTGTTTTATAGAATACATATAATACATAAACCTAAAATCCCACTATATAATCATATATAATTTTTTTATAACTATTATAAATAAAAAATCAAGTTTGTTTAATTGGGTTGACAAGTCAATAATAAAATAGATTATAGAAAACTATAGATATATAAATGTAATATGAAATGAGAGACACACACACACATATATATGCAATAATAAATAAAATTATTTTTTATAATAACACATAAACAATTTATATATATTACGAATTTTAAAAATACTCATTTAGTAATATAATCCAACCCCTTGTTAGATTGAAACTCATTTAATTAATACATGTCAAAAATGAATCATTGATCAAGGTCATGCTATTTAACAAAAAATGAGATTTTTTGTATTATTTTGGCAATGTGACACAAATTTTAAACTTATTTGACACCTAAAATAAAAAAATGCACTTTATTTTATTTTTACATAACCACATGTCTAAATTATACATAGATCATTCTTACATGACACAAATGAATATATGTTTCCCATCCAAGAGTTTAAAATTAATTTGTCATCATTGACTTAGTTGTGATCAAGTGACACATTTTTTGAATCAAAATATTATTTTTATACTAAAAATATATGTTTTTAGTAAAAACATCCACACCACACGTCAGAATGATAGGAGTATAATTAAAACATGTTAAAAATTAATGAAAGATAGTTTTTGTTAATTTTCATAATACTATGGGTGAATTTTATCATTTTTCAGTATGTAATTCTTTCGTGGAACACACATAATGTAGAGACCCGTATCTTGACGTACATGGACATTACATTACTTTTGCGGAATACTTAGTACATAACAAAAACACACACACAAGGATCGTAATAGTTTAGTGTCTTTGGAAACTCGGAACGTAATCTTCTAATCGTGGTGAAAGATCTTCAATATCTCCCATAAAGGTCATCCCTTTTTTTTACCTAAAACCTTTCTTTATATCCTGGGGAAAAGAAAACATAAAAGGGTGAGCTCAAATGCTCAGTAAGGGTAAACAAAAGAAATATCAATCACATCATATATATAAGAACATAGCTTTTGGAAATCTTAACCTGCAAAAAAGCTCATAATATCATAACATGGGATAAATCATAGAAGTGAAATGTAATCCCAATAATCATAACTTAAAACATGAAACTTTGTGGAATACACACATAATCATAGAGAATCATTTCTTGTTAGTCAAGACTCAATGCCAAGACTATCTTAGTGGACAAAGTCCCTTTCTGAATCGAGTAACCCTCGTTTCAGTCCTGTTTCACTGAACCGGTATAACCTACCATTTCAGTCATGTCTATCTCATGAGATATAAAATCTTTACCCAATGCATTGGAGGGAGATATAGGTCCCACACATCTTATAATGAATCCTTTCTTATGTGTGCCACATAATCATAAAACATACATCATCGCATAACACATGTAACAAAAAATGGGATTCTTGAAACATCATGACATCATAAATCAATTCATATAAGATAAAGGAATTCATAAAAATGTTTCCATCACAACATAATCAAATCCATGTAATAATAGGGATAAAAACAGAACCCTTTTATTATCTTAGATGGAAAATAATTTTGATAAAACACTTGAAATGAATTCTTGAGGAAAATATCCTTTCTTCTTCAAAATCAATTTCTTTTCACAAAACATCATGCAATTTTAAAAGAAAGAGATTTTATTGAAAATAGTCATGAAATCTTTTGGAGGAAGCTTCATGAAAATAAGGTTTTATAAAACCGTAAAAATCCGTTCGGGCCATTTAAGTTAAAAAAAACATTCTTCGTACTTTTGTCGGAAAAGTCAAAAAAGTACCTCGTACGAAAAACGTCAAAAGATTCCTTTCATATCTTTTACTAAAAACTCACCGAAGGGTAAAATAGGATTTAAACACTTGTAGGTGGATGGAAATAATATTACATATTGATGAAACATGGATGTGGATGATAAAATACACCCCAGTAAATACTTACGAATAAACAATCTCGGATAAAAATGAGATTGTGATATTTCCCTTACCTTAGGTCCGATTTGCTTCGTATGTGTCCGAACCTCCTGTATAATGATTTAAATAATGTCATTGACTTATTAAAGAATCATATTCATTGTTATGATATCATATATGGTTCACTTATGACATTATATTACCCGTTCTTTTGTAAATTCTATGTTAAAGAAGCGTTTTGGGTAAAATCGTTTCATTTATCGTAGGTGTTTTGACTTGTTGTTCTTGACATCATTATTACTTATATCATGATTTACTTACTTCCAGAATATAAAATATGATTTATATATCATATATATTCAGTATATATATATATATATATAATAGATAGATAAATAAAATGAAAAACACCGTTCATGGAGACGGTAGTCCGTACGTACGCATGAACGCTGTTTTTCTTTCATTATTGTATTGAAATGGAAGTAAGTAGATGACATACATATATATATATACATAAATCCAGTTGCTTTATAATGTCATATATTTAATTATTATTTCTTATATATACATTATAATCATTCTTAAATGGTTAACATGGAGAATGAATCTCATCGCGTCGTGGAGACGGTAGTCCGTACGTACGCACGAGCGATGATATCATTTCCATAAATACTGAATTGAATTGGAGTGGATTATACAATATATCAGAATCAATATGATGTTGTAATAACTATTTATAGTTATTATTTACACCATTATACGCATCCATGTAAGGTGGTGGCGGAAAATAGATTACACCACGGCGTGGAGACGGTATTCCGTACGTACGCACGCGCGGTGATTTCTTTTTCCGTTAGGATGGATAGATGGTGAAATAGGGTTGTTTCATACTTATAATAACATATCAGTATATGAGTGATACTGATGTTATTACTTCATAATGAAACAACCTAAGAAGAAGAAGTGGAAGAAGAAATAAAGATGAAAGAATTGGTAACGGTAATTACCTCTTCTTTGAAGTGCCTCTTTGAGACCTCCTCTTAGGGCACTAGAATTGGTCTTTGAGGAAGACCAGAACCACTAGGATGTTTCTAGGGAAGTGGAGAAGAGATTTTGGCAGGGGTTGGCCGAGCTTGAGTGCTCAAATTGGTGTGAGGAGGAGGGGGAGGAGGTGTCCTTTTATAGGGGAGGAGAGGGGCACCTTAGGAATATCTCAAAATATTATTTTATATTAAAGTCAAAATCGGTTTATAATGGTTCCAAAGGGTCTTATTTCGAAGCTAAAGTGGGGATGGGTCGAAATCCTATCAACCAATAGAATTTAGACAAGTTTAGGATATTATTTTAACCTTATCAATTAGATTTAACTCTAAGTTAAATAATTTAACTTTTACCATGTTTTTTTGTTTTCTTTCACTATATGGTTAATACACTTACTATAACATGCCAAACGAACCCCAAATTGTTTATTATTAATATATATATCCTTATCTAAGTCCTTTGGCCGAACCATAGATTTTTAGGAATAAAATAACAATTAATAATATAATATTTGATTTAAAAACTATTTTGTGTCAATTTTGACACTATTTGATATATGATTTTTCTGAAAGTCATAACAGAATTAAATGTTCGAACCAAGTAGATTAAATAAACATTAATATATCATAGTAACCTAGAAAATTAGTGGAATTCATAAAAAATCTCAAATTACATTTATTTTGGTGTTTATAACATCAATTATGTCAATATTTTATTAATAAGATAATTACTGCATCATCGTTGTGTCATAAATAAATTAACTTATTTGATGTCTAAAAATTACAAATAAAATACCATCATGTAGGAAAGCTTTTTAGCTTTCTAATGAATACTTACAATAGAATTTATCTTATGTATAACCCCATATTAAAAATGATTTACTTATTAAACTTTGATTTTAACTATTTTAACCCTTCTTTAAATAAATTAATAATAAATGTCCTAATCTAACCCAAGTGGGCCTAAATGGTCATATTTTATTCCTAAGTTTGTTTTTGGTCGAAATACACTTGTCCAATAGGATTAGGACACGTGTTAGGGTAATAGTAATATCATATTTACCCTTAGTTACTCTATTTACTATTAACCGTGGTAAAAAAGTAAAAAGTTACTATTCACCAAAAATTATTTTCATCTCATTGAACCACATTTTAGTCCTTGATATTAACCGTGTCTGTCGGATTTTTGAAATTCCATTCACAGAAGCGGTAAAATTAAGTTTTATGCAAAATTCAGTTTTTAACCTACCACTTAGTGGTTTCACTATTCATCAAAAATTGATGTTTTTCAGAACAGTGCCAAAATTTCATCCCAAGCTATATTTCATATTCCAAATTCAAAAATGAAGTCTATTTTACCAAATTCATTACATAAAAGTTGCATTAATTAATTTTATAATTAAATCCCGCTGTTAAAACAAATAGCGTGTTTTTAAGAAACAATATCTATCAAAAGATTGACACTTGTTTATGTCTAGTTTAAATGTGAAATTACATCCAATGACCAACATTGTATTAAATTGTAAAAATATATTCTAAATATACTTTAAAACCACTCAAATTAATGATTTATCACTATTAATTATTTCGATTAAAAAAGTTGTTTTTAATTATAATTTAGTAATTTTCACTATTCATCAGAATGTGAAAGTTATCCGAAAAGTACCAAAATTTCACCTTAGGCTAAATTCGATACTCCGAATCCAAGAATGAAGTTCATTTTGAAAAATAAGATTTAAAGAATTTTAAAAAGTGGTTATTACTATTCATAACGGCTAGTTTTAATAATATTTTAATAGCATATCATTGTTTCGTGAAACTCAGTATTACGTACCACACACGCTATCGAGGAAGGTTGTGATTGCGTGTAATGCAAGGCAAGTCAAGGATGCGTGTTGTGCAAGATCCTTTTGGTCTAGCGTACAACACAAGACATTAGTGAAATAAAAAATAATATTTTTCATAAAATCTCGGGCTGTTACATTCTACCCCCCTTAAAATGAATTTCGCCCTCGAAATTCGTCGGGGTTATAAATGGTTTACTATTCGAAAGTTTCTTTAATAGAAACCCACATCGTAAAAAGGAATACCAAAACTTGGCTTTAATAACTAAAGTATGAAATGTAACGATTACCCAAATAAACTAATCACTGGGTTTCCACATAGGTGAAAATATGGATATGGAAGAGAAATCTAACCATCATGTTCTGATGGAGAGTGGTAGAGAACATGGCTATGGAAAAGCCAGTAATCACAAATCCATAAATTTGTGACGATCTAAGGTACCATCTGATTCATCAGGTATAAGAGAAATAGGACAACATTTTTGGTTTTCAAGATCATTTCCCTAAAGTTAAAGAATTTGAATTAGAATAAATACTTACTTCATTTTGGTACAATCTCACTGTTGTTCGTGCCTTGAACAATTTCCACTTCATCTCTTAAATAAATGAAGTTAAATTTGTTATTCATGAAGTGTTAGCAGATCATGTGATAGAATGACGGGTCATTCCATCTGTCTCAAACAAAAGGTTAGCAAAAATTATATACATAAGTCGATCTATAGTGAGATTAATCATATATGGTTCCTAAAATAGACTTATACTTCATATATCATACTGCTTAATATAATAAAACTAGTTTCCACTAAACAGGGACTTCCTGTAGGCCAGTGGTAGGCGATAAAGGCCAGTCGCACTTCGGTTGTGGGTTCGATTCCTACAGCCTTGTCCGACGCGATGGGCTGTCGCCCGTCCTGCAGGTTGTCCTTTTTCTAAAACTATATTACCATAACATCCCATCAATAATATCGAAAAAACTTCTATCCTTAAACAATACTAACTTATGTCCAACATAATCCATTCCAATCTTTAGGCTTATCCATAACACTACAGTCCACTCTCATAACATAGTGAAAACGATTACCATAGATTTAACACCATCGTCGATCCCCATATATCATAAGATATGTTTTGTTTGTCACATTCCAAACATTCAAAGTCCTTAATCATGTATTATCTTGAATACCCATTGAACCTTAATGAAAGCATGAATGCAGTTAAAAGTTAACACCTTCCACATACCAAAATCCTCAAAATTTTATATACTCAAACCATGATATCACTTAGTCCTTATATCAATCATGAGCTCATGAATACTGTCAAACATTTCATTTTCTCCTTATCCCTTCATGATGCGCATATCATATACTTTCCAAAATATTTGAATCACTTTTCATGGTTACCGGTACCTTAAAATTATTGAAAACCACAATAGACCAATACATAAATATTTCAGTACGCCATAAAAGTACCTCAACAGCATTATTCTTGAATACCAATACATAAACACTTTAGTCCATCCACTTCAATGATTGTCCTGGAATAATTCCTTCCTTGATTTAGAAGTAACTTTTTAGGTCAGGGCATTGAGTTGGGTAATGCCCATGTTCTCCACAAATAAGACATTGAACTCCATAACAATCTGTCACTCTATGACCCTTTTCTCCACACAGATAACATCGGTCCCTCCATTTGAGGTATTCCTCAAGGTTCTTCTTCCCTTCTTTAGAAATCTCAATCTTCCTTTCTTTATGCTCCTCAACATGCGAACATGCATAATAGTTTATCTTCCTCTTCTTTGATGAATTAGCCATACCACTAAATTTCACCTTGTTAATCATATATCGCGATGACTGATTCAGCATAATCACAATATCTTTCTCTCTAGGAATTACCCAATTTTGTTGCTCATAGTCACCAATTTGTCCATTGGATTCAATCTTAACCAAATTCCTTCTGTTTCCCTCCATTAACTAAAACACAAAAAGAATTCGGTGAGAGGCAAAAATCATGCTAGGGAAAACAACATTATAAAGGGGGAGTACCCTCAATATCTAACATCTTAGGTTAAATTCTAAGAACGTTAGAGTAATTCTAGGACTATAACCTATACGTATACTTAACCTTAGAGACATCCCTAGACATACATTAGAAATATCTCTAGGGATCTCACTAAAGTTCTCGCATCCTAGTTTCCAAAGGTTGACTAAACCTTTCCTCTGATACCAACTGTAGCGGTCTGGAATTACTTCCAGTGGACTATAATTGATACCTATCAGGGCACTCCATGGGCGGCTACACCCCCTGGGCGGGACACACCACCATCCCCAGTGGCAGCCATTTCCTCATGAAGCCCTTGGGCGGAGAGCCATGCTTCGTCCAACGCTCACATGTGAGAGTTCCCAAGGATTGGATACATTCCTACCTCCTTTGCCTCTGATATCAACTGTAGAGACCCGTATCTTGACGTACATGGACATTAAATTACTTTTGCGGAATACTTAGTACATAACAAAAACACACACACAAGGATCGTAATAGTTTAGTGTCTTTGGAAACTCGGAACGTAATCTTCTAATAGTGGTGAAAGATCTTCAATATCTCCCATAAAGGTCATCCTTTTTTTTTACCTAAAACCTTTCTTTATATCCTGGGGAAAAGAAAACATAAAAGGGTGAGCTCAAATGCTCAGTAAGGGTAAACAAAAGAAATATCAATCACATCATATATATAAGAACATAGCTTTTGGAAATCTTAACCTGCAAAAAAGCTCATAATATCATAACATGGGATAAATCATAGAAGTGAAATGTAATCCCAATAATCATAACTTAAAACATGAAACTTTGTGGCATACACACATAATCATAGAGAATCATTTCTTGTTAGTCAAGACTCAATGCCAAGACTATCTTAGTGGACAAAGTCCCTTTCTGAATCGAGTAACCCTCGTTTCAGTCCTGTTTCACTGAACCGGTATAACCTACCATTTCAGCCATGTCTATCTCATGAGATATAAAATCTTTACCCAATGCATTGGAGGGAGATATAGGTCCCACCCATCTTATAATGAATCCTTTCTTATGTGTGCCACATAATCATAAAACATACATCATCGCATAACACATGTAACAAAAAATGGGATTCTTGAAACATCATGACATCATAAATCAATTCATATAAGATAAAGGAATTCATAAAAATGTTTCCATCACAACATAATCAAATCCATGTAATAATAGGGATAAAAACAGAACCCTTTTATTATCTTAGATGGAAAATAATTTTGATAAAACACTTGAAATGAATTCTTGAGGAAAATATCCTTTCTTCTCCAAAATCAATTTCTTTTCACAAAACATCATGCAATTTTAAAAGAAAGAGATTTTATTGAAAATAATCATGAAATCTTTTGGAGGAAGCTTCATGAAAATAAGGCTTTATAAAACCGTAAAAATCTGTTCGGGCCATTTAAGTTAAAAAAAACATTCTTCGTACTTTTGTCGGAAAAGTCAAAAAAGTACCTCGTACGAAAAACGTCAAAAGATTCCTTTCATATCTTTTACTAAAAACTCACCGAAGGGTAAAATAGGATTTAAAAACTTGTAGGTGGATGGAAATAATATTACATATTGATGAAACATGGATGTGGATGATAAAATACACCCCAGTAAATACTTACGAATAAACAATCTCGGATAAAAATGAGATTGTGATATTTCCCTTACCTTATGTCCGATTTGCTTCGTATGTGTCCGAACTTCCTGTATAATGATTTAAACAATGTCATTGACTTATTAAAGAATCATATTCATTGTTATGATATCATATATGGTTCACTTATGACATTATATTACCCGTTCTTTTGTAAATTCCATGTTAAAGAAGCGTTTTGGGTAAAATCGTTTCATTTATCGTAGGTGTTTTGACTTGTTGTTCTTGACATCATTATTACTTATATCATGATTTACTTACTTCCAGAATATAAAATATGATTTATATATCATATATATTCAGTATATATATATATATATATATAATAGATAGATAAATAAAATGAAAAACACCGTTCATGGAGACGGTAGTCCGTACGTACGCATGAACGCTGTTTTTCTTTCCTTATTGTATTGAAATGGAAGTAAGTAGATGACATACATATGTATATATATACATAAATCCAGTAGCTTTATAATGTCATATATTTCATTATTATTTCTTATATATACATTATAATCATTCTTAAATGGTTAACATGGAGAATGAATCTCATCGCGTCGTGGAGACGGTAGTCCGTACGTACGCACGAGCGATGATATCATTTCCATAAATACTGAATTGAATTGGAGTGGATTATACAATATATCAGAATCAATATGATGTTGTAATAACTATTTATAGTTATTATTTACACCATTATACTCATCCATGTAAGGTGGTGGCGGAAAATAGATTACACCACGGCGTGGAGACGGTATTCCGTACGTACGCACGCGCGGTGATTTCTTTTTCCGTTAGGATGGATAGATGGTGAAATAGGGTTGTTTCATACTTATAATAACATATCAGTATATGAGTGATACTGATGTTATTACTTCATAATGAAACAACCTAAGAAGAAGAAGTGGAAGAAGAAATAAAGATGAAAGAATTGGTAACGGTAATTACCTCTTCTTTGAAGTGCCTCTTTGAGACCTCCTCTTAGGGCACTAGAATTGGTCTTTGAGGAAGACCAGAACCACTAGGATGTTGCTAGGGAAGTGGAGAAGAGATTTTGGCAGGGGTTGGCCGAGCTTGAGTGCTCAAATTGGTGTGAGGAGGAGGGGGAGGAGGTGTCCTTTTATAGGGGAGGAGAGGGGCACCTTAGGAATATCTCAAAATATTATTTTATATTAAAGTCAAAATCGGTTTATAATGGTTCCAAAGGGTCTTATTTCGAAGCTAAAGTGGGGATGGGTCGAAATCCTATCAACCAATAGAATTTAGACAAGTTTAGGATATTATTTTAACCTTATCAATTAGATTTAACTCTAAGTTAAATAATTTAACTTTTACCATGTCTTTTTGTTTTCTTTCACTATATGGTTAATACACATACTATAACATGCCAAACGAACCCCAAATTGTTTATTATTAATATATATATCCTTATCTAAGTCCTTTGGCCGAACCATAGATTTTTAGGAATAAAATAACAATTAATAATATAATATTTGATTTAAAAACTATTTTGTGTCAATTTTGACACTATTTGATATATGATTTTTGTGAAAGTCATAACAGAATTAAATGTTCGAAGCAAGTAGATTAAATAAACATTAATATATCATAGTAACCTAGAAAATTAGTGGAATTCATAAAAAATCTCAAATTACATTTATTTTGGTGTTTATAACATCAATTATGTCAATATTTTATTAATAAGATAATTACTGCATCATCGTTGTGTCATAAATATATTAACTTATTTGATGTCTAAAAATTACAAATAAAATACCATCATGTAGGAAATCTTTTTAGATTTCTAATGAATATTTACAATAGAATTTATCTTATGTATAACCCCATATTAAAAATGATTTACTTATTAAACTTTGATTTTAACTATTTTAACCCTTCTTTAAATAAATTAATAATAAATGTCCTAATCTAACCCAAGTGGGCCTAAATGGTCATATTTTATTCCTAAGTTTGTTTTTGGTCGAAATACACTTGTCCAATAGGATTAGGACACGTGTTAGGGTAATAGTAATATCATATTTACCCTTAGTTACTCTATTTACTATTAACCGTGGTAAAAAAGTAAAAAGTTACTATTCATCAAAAATTATTTTCATCTCATTGAACCACATTTTAGTCCTTGATATTAACCGTGTCTGTCGGATTTTTGAAATTCCATTCACAGAAGCGGTAAAATTAAGTTTTATGCAAAATTCAGTTTTTAACCTACCACTTAGTGGTTTCACTATTCATCAAAAATTGATGTTTTTCAGAACAGTGCCAAAATTTCATCCCAAGCTATATTTCATATTACAAATTCAAAAATGAAGTCTATTTTACCAAATTCATTACATAAAAGTTGCATTAATTAATTTTATAATTAAATCCCGCTGTTAAAACAAATAGCGTGTTTTTAAGAAACAATATCTATCAAAAGATTGACACTTGTTTATGTCTAGTTTAAATGTGAAATTAAATCCAATGACCAACATTGTATTAAATTGTAAAAATATATTCTAAATATACTTTAAAACCACTCAAATTAATGATTTATCACTATTAATTATCTCGATTAAAAAAGTTGTTTTTAATTATAATTTAGTAATTTTCACTATTCATCAGAATGTGAAAGTTATCCGAAAAGTACCAAAATTTCACCTTAGGCTAAATTCGATACTCCGAATCCAAGAATGAAGTTCATTTTGAAAAATAAGATTTAAAGAATTTTAAAAAGTGGTTATTACTATTCATAACGGCTAGTTTTAATAATATTTTAATAGCATGTCATTGTTTCGTGAAACTCAGTATTACGTACCACACACGCTATCGAGGAAGGTTGTGATTGCGTGCAATGCAAGGCAAGTCAAGGATGCGTGTTGTGCAAGCTCCTTTTGGTGTAGCGTACAACACAAGACATTAGTGAAATAAAAAATAATATTTTTCATAAAATCTCGGGCTGTTACATTCTACCCCCCTTAAAATGAATTTCGCCCTCGAAATTCGTCGGGGTTATAAATGGTTTACTATTCGAAAGTTTCTTTAATAGAAACCCACATCGTAAAAAGGAATACCAAAACTTGGCTTTAATAACTAAAGTATGAAATGTAACGATTACCCAAATAAACTAATCACTGGGTTTCCACATAGGTGAAAATATGGATATGGAAGAGAAATCTAACCATCATGTTCTGATGGAGAGTGGTAGAGAACATGGCTATGGAAAAGCCAGTAATCACAAATCCATAAATTTGTGACGATCTAAGGTACCATCTGATTCATCAGGTATAAGAGAAATAGGACAACATTTTTGGTTTTCAGGATCATTTCCCTAAAGTTAAAGAATTTGAATTAGAATAAATACTTACTTCATTTTGGTACAATCTCACTGTTGTTCGTGCCTTGAACAATTTCCACTTCATCTCTTAAATAAATGAAGTTAAATTTGTTATTCATGAAGTGTTAGCGGATCATGTGATAGAATGACGGGTCATTCCATCTATCTCAAACAAAAGGTTAGCAAAAATTATATACATAAGTCGATCTATAGTGAGATTAATCATATATGGTTCCTAAAATAGACTTATACTTCATATATCATACTGCTTAATATAATAAAACTAGTTTCCACTAAACAGGGACTTCCTGTAGGCCAGTGGTAGGCGATAAAGGCCAGTCGCACTTCGGTTGTGGGTTCGATTCCTACAGCCTTGTCTGACGCGATGGGCTGTCGCCCGTCCTGCAGGTTGTCCTTTTTCTAAAACTATATTACCATAACATCCCATCAATAATATCGAAAAAACTTCTATCCTTAAACAATACTAACTTATGTCCAACATAATCCATTCCAATCTTTAGGCTTATCCATAACACTGCAGTCCACTCTCATAACATAGTGAAAACGATTACCATAGATTTAACACCATCGTCGATCCCCATATATCATAAGATATGTTTTGTTGGTCACATTCCAAACATTCAAAGTCCTTAATCATGTATTATCTTGAATACCCATTGAACCTTAATGAAAGCATGAATGCGGTTAAAAGTTAACACCTTCCACATACCAAAATCCTCAAAATTTTATATACTCAAACCATGATATCACTTAGTCCTTATATCAATCATGAGCTCATGAATACTGTCAAACATTTCATTTTCTCCTTATCCCTTCATGATGCGCATATCATATACATTCCAAAATATTTGAATCACTTTTCATGGTTACCGGTACCTTAAAATTATTGAAAACCACAATAGACCAATACATAAATATTTCAGTACACCATAAAAGTACCTCAACAACATTATTCTTGAATACCAATACATAAACACTTTAGTCCATCCACTTCAATGATTGTCCTGGAATAATTCCTTCCTTGATTTAGAAGTAACTTTTTAGGTCAGGGCATTGAGTTGGGTAATGCCCATGTTCTCCACAAATAAGACATTGAACTCCATAACAATCTGTCACTCTATGACCCTTTTCTCCACACAGATAACATCGGTCCCTCCATTTGAGGTATTCCTCAAGGTTCTTCTTCCCTTCTTTAGAAATCTCAATCTTCCTTTCTTTATGCTCCTCAACATGCGAACATGCATAATAGTTTATCTTCCTCTTCTTTGATGAATTAGCCATACCACTAAATTTCACCTTGTTAATCATATATCGCGATGACTGATTCAGCATAATCACAATATCTTTCTCTCTAGGAATTACCCAATTTTGTTGCTCATAGTCACCAATTTTTCCATTGGATTCAATCTTAACCAAATTCCTTCTGGTTCCCTCCATTAACTAAAACACAAAAAGAATTCGGTGAGAGGCAAAAATCATGCTAGGGAAAACAACATTATAAAGGGGGAGTACCCTCAATATCTAACATCTTAGGTTAAATTCTAAGATCGTTAGAGCAATTCTAGGACTATAACCTATGCGTATACTTAACCTTAGAGACATCCCTAGACATACCTTAGAAATATCTCTAGGGATCTCACTAAAGTTCTCGCATCCTAGTTTCCAAAGGTTGACTAAACCTTTCCTCTGATACCAACTGTAGCGGTCTGGAATTACTTCCAGTGGACTATAATTGATACCTATCAGGGCACTCCATGGGCGGCTACACCCCCTGGGCGGGACACACCACCATCCCCAGTGGCAGCCATTTCCTCATGAAGCCCTTGGGCGGAGAGCCATGCTTCGTCCAACGCTCACATGTGAGAGTTCCCAAGGATTGGATACATTCCTACCTCCTTTGCCTCTGATACCAACTGTAGAGACCCGTATCTTGACGTACATGGACATTAAATTACTTTTGCGGAATACTTAGTACATAACAAAAACACACACACAAGGATCGTAATAGTTTAGTGTCTTTGGAAACTCAGAACGTAATCTTCTAATAGTGGTGAAAGATCTTCAATATCTCCCATAAAGGTCATCCTTTTTTTTTACCTAAAACCTTTCTTTATATCCTGGGGAAAAGAAAACATAAAAGGGTGAGCTCAAATGCTTAGTAAGGGTAAACAAAAGAAATATCAATCACATCATATATATAAGAACATAGCATTTGGAAATCTTAACCTGCAAAAAAGCTCATAATATCATAACATGGGATAAATCATAGAAGTGAAATGTAATCCCAATAATCATAACTTAAAACATGAAACTTTGTGGCATACACACATAATCATAGAGAATCATTTCTTGTTAGTCAAGACTCAATGCCAAGAATATCTTAGTGGACAAAGTCCCTTTCTGAATCGAGTAACCCTCGTTTCAGTCCTGTTTCACTGAACCGGTATAACCTACCATTTCAGCCATGTCTATCTCATGAGATATAAAATCTTTACCCAATGCATTGGAGGGAGATATAGGTCCCACCCATCTTATAATGAATCCTTTCTTATGTGTGCCACATAATCATAAAACATATATCATCGCATAACACATGTAACAAAAAATGGGATTCTTGAAACATCATGACATCATAAATCAATTCATATAAGATAAAGGAATTCATAAAAATGTTTCCATCACAACATAATCAAATCCATGTAATAATAGGGATAAAAACAGAACCCTTTTATTATCTTAGATGGAAAATAATTTTGATAAAATACTTGAAATGAATTCTTGAGGAAAATATCCTTTCTTCTTCAAAATCAATTTCTTTTCACAAAACATCATGCAATTTTAAAAGAAAGAGATTTTATTGAAAATAGTCATGAAATCTTTTGGAGGAAGCTTCATGAAAATAAGGCTTTATAAAACCGTAAAAATCCGTTCGGGCCATTTAAGTTAAAAAAAACTTTCTTCGTACTTTTGTCGGAAAAGTCAAAAAAGTACCTCGTACGAAAAACGTCAAAAGATTCCTTTCATATCTTTTACTAAAAACTCACCGAAGGGTAAAATAGGATTTAAAAACTTGTAGGTGGATGGAAATAATATTACATATTGATGAAACATGGATGTGGATGATAAAATACACCCCAGTAAATACTTACGAATAAACAATCTCGGATAAAAATGAGATTGTGATATTTCCCTTACCTTAGGTCCGATTTGCTTCGTATGTGTCCGAACCTCCTGTATAATGATTTAAATAATGTCATTGACTTATTAAAGAATCATATTCATTGTTATGATATCATATATGGTTCACTTATGACATTATATTACCCGTTCTTTTGTAAATTCCATGTTAAAGAAGCGTTTTGGGTAAAATCGTTTCATTTATCGTAGGTGTTTTGACTTGTTGTTCTTGACATCATTATTACTTATATCATGATTTACTTACTTCCAGAATATAAAATATGATTTATATATCATATATATTCAGTATATATATATATATATAATACATAGATAAATAAAATGAAAAACACCGTTCATGGAGACGGTAGTCCGTACGTACGCATGAACGCTGTTTTTCTTTCCTTATTGTCTTGAAATGGAAGTAAGTAGATGACATACATATGTATATATATACATAAATCCAGTAGCTTTATAATGTCATATATTTAATTATTATTTCTTATATATACATTATAATCATTCTTAAATGGTTAACATGGAGAATGAATCTCATCGCGTCGTGGAGACGGTAGTCCGTACGTACGCACGAGCGATGATATCATTTCCATAAATACTGAATTGAAGTGGAGTGGATTATACAATATATCAGAATCAATATGATGTTGTAATAACTATTTATAGTTATTATTTACACCATTATACTCATCCATGTAAGGTGGTGGCGGAAAATAGATTACACCACGGCGTGGAGACGGTATTCCGTACGTACGCACGCGCGGTGATTTCTTTTTCCGTTAGGATGGATAGATGGTGAAATAGGGTTGTTTCATACTTATAATAACATATCAGTATATGAGTGATACTGATGTTATTACTTCATAATGAAACAACCTAAGAAGAATAAGTGGAAGAAGAAATAAAGATGAAAGAATTGGTAACGGTAATTACCTCTTCTTTGAAGTGCCTCTTTGAGACCTCCTCTTAGGGCACTAGAATTGGTCTTTGAGGAAGACCAGAACCACTAGGATGTTGCTAGGGAAGTGGAGAAGAGATTTTGGTAGGGGTTGGCCGAGCTTGAGTGCTCAAATTGGTGTGAGGAGGAGGGGGAGGAGGTGTCCTTTTATAGGGGAGGAGAGGGGCACCTTAGGAATATCTCAAAATATTATTTTATATTAAAGTCAAAATCGGTTTATAATGGTTCCAAAGGGTCTTATTTCGAAGCTAAAGTGGGGATGGGTCGAAATCCTATCAACCAATAGAATTTAGACAAGTTTAGGATATTATTTTAACCTTATCAATTAGATTTAACTCTAAGTTAAATAATTTAACTTTTACCATGTCTTTTTGTTTTCTTTCACTATATGGTTAATACACTTACTATAACATGCCAAACGAACCCCATATTGTTTATTATTAATATATATATCCTTATCTAAGTCCTTTGGCCTAACCTTAGATTTTTAGGAATAAAATAACAATTAATAATATAATATTTGATTTAAAAACTATTTTGTGTCAATTTTGACACTATTTGATATATGATTTTTGTGAAAGTCATAACAGAATTAAATGTTCGAACCAAGTAGATT
This sequence comes from Viscum album, assembly GCA_963277665.1. NCBI lineage: Eukaryota > Viridiplantae > Streptophyta > Magnoliopsida > Santalales > Viscaceae > Viscum > Viscum album. The sequence goes on from OY728139.1 coordinate 1,092,439,263, forward strand.
AAATAAACATTAATATATCATAGTAACCTAGAAAATTAGTGGAATTCATAAAAAATCTCAAATTACATTTATTTTGGTGTTTATAACATCAATTATGTCAATATTTTATTAATAAGATAATTACTGCATCATCGTTGTGTCATAAATAAATTAACTTATTTGATGTCTAAAAATTACAAATAAAATACCATCATGTAGGAAATCTTTTTAGATTTCTAATGAATATTTACAATAGAATTTATCTTATTTATAACCCCATATTAAAAATGATTTACTTATTAAACTTTGATTTTAACTATTTTAACCCTTCTTTAAATAAATTAATAATAAATGTCCTAATCTAACCCAAGTGGGCCTAAATGGTCATATTTTATTCCTAAGTTTGTTTTTGGTCGAAATACACTTGTCCAATAGGATTAGGACACGTGTTAGGGTAATAGTAATATCATATTTACCCTTAGTTACTCTATTTACTATTAACCGTGGTAAAAAAGTAAAAAGTTACTATTCACCAAAAATTATTTTCATCTCATTGAACCACATTTTAGTCCTTGATATTATCCGTGTCTGTCGGATTTTTGAAATTCCATTCACAGAAGCGGTAAAATTATGTTTTATGCAAAATTCAGTTTTTAACCTACCACTTAGTGGTTTCACTATTCATCAAAAATTGATGTTTTTCAGAACAGTGCCAAAATTTCATCCCAAGCTATATTTCATATTCCAAATTCAAAAATGAAGTCTATTTTACCAAATTCATTACATAAAAGTTGCATTAATTAATTTTATAATTAAATCCCACTGTTAAAACAAATAGCGTGTTTTTAAGAAACAATATCTATCAAAAGATTGACACTTGTTTATGTCTAGTTTAAATGTGAAATTACATCCAATGACCAACATTGTATTAAATTGTAAAAATATATTCTAAATATACTTTAAAACCACTCAAATTAATGATTTATCACTATTAATTATTTCGATTAAAAAAGTTGTTTTTAATTATAATTTAGTAATTTTCACTATTCATCAGAATGTGAAAGTTATCCGAAAAGTACCAAAATTTCACCTTAGGCTAAATTCGATACTCCGAATCCAAGAATGAAGTTCATTTTGAAAAATAATATTTACAGAATTTTAAAAAGTGGTTATTAATATTCATAACGGCTAGTTTTAATAATATTTTAATAGCATATCATTGTTTCGTGAAACTCAGTATTACGTACCACACACGCTATCGAGGAAGGTTGTGATTGCGTGTAATGCAAGGCAAGTCAAGGATGCGTGTTGTGCAAGCTCCTTTTGGTGTAGCGTACAACACAAGACATTAGTGAAATAAAAAATAATATTTTTCATAAAATCTCGGGCTGTTACACATAACACTTAGAATGAAAAATAAGCATTATCTTGTTATGACTACATGATGCATCATAAAAAAAAATCAGTTAACTCTAACATGTTATAAATGTATCAATTATCAAACCTACAAATGTTTCTAAAAATGTAATAAGTTTTTCTCAGTTTTGAGTATATTACACATGTATTGAACCAATAAATCATTTTTTCTTGATATGAAACACTTTTTGGGACATTATATACCCTATTATGAAAAATTATGTGTGTTTACTTCCTACATGTCATAAATGAGTCTACAATAATTGTTGAAGTGTTTGATAGAAATACAGGTCTATTTATTCACCTTTGATCAAATGACATGTGTTTTGAATTTATTTTAATACTTAAAATTATAAAATAAAATTTAGATCATTATAATTACACAATACATTGGTATGGTATTAGATTCAATCATACTAGTAGAAAGTGAACCCGATATCAATTTAAAATATTTTCATGAAAATCCTAATCATTTTCTTAGTTTTGAGTATATTTCATCCATTTCGAACAAAAATAACAATTTTTATTAAAAACGTGAACTTTTTATCATACCATACACACTACATGTTAGACTATGTGGTTAATTCCACATGATAGAAATTAATTAATGATCTCTTTTGTAGAGTTTCATGAAAATATAAGTGGGTTTCCTCTATTTTGAATATGTTACATGCATAGAGAACTTATTTGACACTTAAATTAAAAATTACACATTAGGTTATTTTAAATACATGACAAATCATAATGGAATGAAGTTAATTCCTACATGTCAAAAATTAATCAGTTATTATATGAATTGATTTCTTATATGATTAAGGGGTGTTCATAATTTATATTATGTAAATTTTGTTTTGAAAAAAAAGTCATTTTATATTGAAAAAATAATCTCTTGGTGACTTCATCCACCTGACATGTAAGAATGACATAGGTTTAAATACTATTTTTAATAAATGAATCAATAATTTTTTTCATGGAGTTTGATGATAATCCTCATGGGGTTGGGAATGTTTGAGTATGTTATGTGAATTTGGACATATTTGAAACATGGGAAAGAAAAATACACATTAGGTCATTTTGAACACAAGACAAGTCAGAATATCATCTGGTTCATTCAGTATTTCAAAAATAAAAGAATATAAATTTTCCAATAATTTAAACAAATTATGTTTTTTTGTTTGGAAATTATCATGTGAAAAATTATTCAAACTAAAGTGTTAATTTTAAATTGAAATGATGGATTTTTGGAGATTTCATCCACAACACAATCTTGAATGTTTTAATGTTAATCCATAATTTAAAAAAAAATCAATATTTATTTTCATAGTGTTTCAAGAATTTTGAAGTATGTTTTTTAAAAAATTTCCTTGTGATGTTTGTTGTTGAATACCATGTAAATTTTAAAATAGAAACAAAATTTTCATTGAATTACAAAACATGTTGAAATGATGTCTAATCTATTCCTAAATTCCAAAGATGCATCAATGGTCATTTTACATGTGTTTCATGATATTTTACGTTTAATTTATCAAAATTTTTCATGTGATATAACTTCTAAAATGACATTATACTGTGAAATTGGAAAAAAAATATTCTAGTTCATTCCATCCACACCATGAGTTTTAGTGATTTATGCTTCATTGCGAAATACCAAATATGAATCAATTATACTCTTCCTATAGTTTTTTGATATTATGAGGATTTTATCTAAATTATTCTATTTATGCACCATTTTATACCAAATTCAACTTAAATTGCATAAAATATTTTATAATTATTTCAGAAACAACATGGATGATAATGTAGTATTGTTTGTATATATAAGCCAAAAATTCGTCAATGCATTTTTTACCGAGAGCTTAATGACATTACAATGAAATTTTGTGAGAATTTATTATGTGAATTATTTTATTTAATGTTTATTTTATACTCAACTATGAAACAAGTTTTTAAATAATAAAATTAAATAATATTAAGATAAATACCAATTTAAGTAATATCTAAATATTGTAACAAAAAATCACCCCATTCATCACTGAATTAATCTATATAATAATATGAATATTCGATATAATCAAATTCTATATAATAGTAAATAATATAAATAAATCATAATAATTAATTTGAATTGAAGAGTATTTATTTATAATATGATATATATAAATTATAATTTTGAATGAATATGAGTTATTATATATGTAATGATATCATTCCTAAATTTATATGCATAATAAACAAAACTATTATAATTCATCTATTTGGGGAATTGTAATAAAATTTGAAATTATGAGAATTTTTTTTTTGAAATTTGTTCCAATATAGAAAAAATAATATATATATGAAAATATAATCCCTTCTATTATAGTCCATCAGTTTTATATGTTTGTTAATTTTAATAAAACACTTTAGACTCAATAAAATAGCACCACACTACCAAATAATCAATTAATGTTATGATTTATTATATAAATTAAAATTAAAATCTATATAATTCTTCAATTATAATGTTTGCGAGTTAAATAGGGATATAATGTGTTTCAAATTTTCTTTATATCCATGAACTGGATCCTAAAAGTATAGCATCTGGTTTAATGGATTTATCAAAATTAGAATTTTGTGAATAAAATAATATTTAAACAATAATGATTACTATATTATAATAATTAATAATGATCATTATAGTAATTAGTCTATATTTTTTAGTGTTTCTTGTGTGATAATATGAATAACATACAATCTATTGAATATTCCTAAAATAACTTAATAATTTGTTCTAATTTATTTGGATTTCATATTCTTCCATCATTATTGATTTTGATGAATGGATATGGGGGAATAAAAATCCAAATTTTTCTTTATTTCCTAATAAATGGAAAATAGGTAATATAATATTTCGGATTAAAAGGAACATCATTAAAATTTAAATAAAAAAGACAGTTCAGTAAACTAAAATTGAAATTTTTCTGACACACATCATATATAAATTTAAAAAAGATGCCCCCATCCATTCATGCATCAATATTTCATTAGAAATGTGAAGGGAAATAAAATCAATAGATTCTATGTTTGAAATATTTTATGAAATACAGCTTTACATAATTTCACTATTGGAAATATTAATTATGAATTCTATATAATGTTGTTAGGTTTTTATTGAACATTTTTGGAGAAAAATGAAGGTCACTAATATGTATTCATGATGCCGTGGCTGATATCTTTTAATTACTGGATACAAATGTATTTTTTACAATTTTATAATGATATATAATAATTTATAAATTTTATGTTTCTCTTAACAATTAATTATTATAATTTTATCATAAAATTCCAAACCCTTATTTCTTTGGTGTGGTGATAATCCATATCATCAATGTGCTGTATATTCTGATAACGAATTTCATAGTTCGAACATAAAATCATCATTACGAATAGATAGATAAGATTTTGGATCATGAGCTACATGAATACCTACTTTTAAATAAAATACCTTTAATGATGCACATTTAATGGTTACATATCTAATATTGTACAACGAACCCCTAACATCAATTCAGTTTGTGGGTTTAGAAAAATATAAGTCAGAAACAGTTTAATATTTTTTTTAAACAAATTATGTAATAAATACTAGTTCATGATACCAATATTTGAAAATATTGTTAATATTTTTAGTACCTCTAGTATATTTACTTAACTTATAAATAACTGGATGCAAAAAAAATTTAGCGGGATTGTAGTGGTGGATTTAATAGTAAGTTCACTAATTTATCACAATAATTTTAATGATAATTTTGTTTATTTAAAAAAACAATATTTGGATTCAAAACATTTCATTGTAACTTTTTATAGTCCACATTTTTCAAAAAAAATATTTTTTCAAAAAATTCCATTTAAGAGACTTTAAATCTCACCAATATATAAAGTCCTTCTAATTAAAAATATCCCAAGGCACTGAAACTTGTTCAAATTCATTTTGAAAGATGGATCAACAATTGTCCATACTAGATAATAGAAACTCATTATATGTTATTTACGAGTACAAGAGTAAGTGACAATAAATTATAGTTCTTTTAGACTTAAACATCCATTTAATACATTTTAGTGTATTAAAATTTTATACTCCCCTTATAATCAACACAAGGATCCTAAAACATTACCTTGCATGAGACCTAGGTAGTGTGGGTAATTGATTTTTTTATCTACAACTCAATAAATTTATATCATCATTTTTAATAGTATCCACCTTAGAAAAAATTTATGAATTAGTGAGTTGTTTTTAATGTGCAACATACCCAATTGTTGACTTATAGTATATATATTGGGGTTTCCTTTATGTTTCTTATTATAAAAAATATTTTCCTGATTCTTTAAAGTAACATATTTTAAAATGTCTTTATATAATATGAGATTATAGAATAATTAAACATTCATAGAATTTATTTTAAAAATATTATAGTTGTGTCTAGAAATGATATAAATATAGGATTCCTTCAGGATTAAGATGGGGTAAAATGAGGAGGGTTTGGGATTGAATATCCCATTTACATATTTAAAGTACCAATTGGTCAATATTTCTCAGAAACCCTTATAAAACATTTAGTAATATTTTAAAATAAAAACAATTATAAAATTTTAAATAATAAATAAACACTTGATAACAAAAAATAAATTTATTTTCAAGATTTGAACTTAATGGAATATAATGGAAGGTAAAAATTAAAATTACAAGTTAATATCCACCAAATAATACTCCTCATTGTAGGGTTGACACTATGATGACTATCAATGTTTATTGGAACTTTCAATATAGTAAAAACACAAGTATAACTAATAAAATTGATATAATGGGGGTCAATAGAGTGACCCAAATCATTCCATCTAACCATCATAGTGAAAAAATTAGCAGATTAGAGGGGGTTATTTAGAGGGGGTTTTGGACAACCCCCTAGAAATTCATTTTATGTATAATCATTGAATATATAGGGGGTTACAAACCCCCTATAAATTCATTTTCTATAAAAAATAGAGAGGTGTTATGTACAACCCTCGCAAATCATCATAATTAGAGGGGGTTATGGACCCCTGTTAAATTTATTAATAATATTTTTTTAATATCCACTTGCATTTTAAAGGGAGTTCAAAATCACCTATAATATATTAAATGAGAAAGGGTTCAAAACCCCCTCTAATGTCTTTAAATTAAATGGGGTTCAAAACCATCTAAAATTTAAGAGATTACAGGGGGTTATCAACCCCCACATTTGTTTTGAAAAAAGAAACTTCCATAATATATATTTTTAGAAATCAATATATAAATATATTTAAATACATTATATGAAAATATTACATAAAATATTTATATGATTTTATTTTATTGTCTTTATATGCATACGTAAAAATAATTGTATAATATTAAGTACATTAATATATATTTATTTTTATCAATTGGATTTCATATAATATTATTTATTTAAATATAAAATCACAACCATATTACATAAACATATACATAAATATAATTTATTTAAAAAATATATCATATAAAAACCCAAACTTTTAATTTTTATAATTTATATTATTATAAAAATAAATATATTTTTAAATAATATATTAATGCTTCTATATTATATATATTTAATTTTATATTAAATAGAAATTATTAAAATTACTGTATTTTAATTTACACAATATTATAAAATTATATTTACTGAAATACTTATATATTAATATACATAATAGTTAATATATATTGAAATACATTATATAAATATTTTTATAAATTGTATTTCATATAATATAAAGTTAATATATGTTTAAATTTTATTTCAAATATTATTTATTATATTTATTATACATATTAATTATAGATAATATAAAATTTTATATCATATAAAATTATGAACATATTTGTATAAATCACATTTCATATAATATTTAATGTGTATAATAAAAATATTTGTATAAATTGTATCTCAAATAATATAATATAATTATAATTATATAATAATTATATATAATATTATAAAATATAGAAAAATAAATAAATACATATTAATGTAAATAATAATAAATATATGTATTGGAATACATTATATAAATATATTGTTAAAAACTTCATATAAATATATTAAGTAAATACATATATATATTCACAAAAAGTAAACTTTTATATTATATATAAATATGTATTTAGGTATATAAATAATTTACATAAATATATAATATAAATATATTTAAAATACTATATTTCTGATATAAATCATAAATTAAATCTTTAGAATTTGTAAGACTGACATATAATTTTTATATTTTCAAAAACAAGTGTAATAATAATAATAATTTATAAAAGTGTTGTAATCATGCACACACACACATATAAGTATATAAAAATAATTAAATATATATATTTCAATTATATTATATATATATAATATACATAAATTAACACAAACAAATTGATATGTATTTATAAGTATACCTTTATATATGTACATGTAATTATTTATGTATATATTATATAAATAAACATGTATATAATATATAAATATGTATTTAAGTATTTAAATTATTTATATGAATATATTTATAAATTAATAAACATATGTGTATATACATATAAATATAGAGATTATGTAAATCTACATATAGTTTATATATTTAATTATACTTTAACATATTATGTAAATAATATTTATTTTAATAGACAATAATATATATAAAAATAAATTAATGTTTACATATACATAATAAATAAAATTGGACTAGTGTTTAGTGGTGCATGCATGTGGATGTTTTGGACAGGCTGTTCGAGGTTTTGAATCCTACCATGATTAAATTTTACATTGGGGTATTTGTAGATGTGTTGGGACCAGTAGGGGGGGGGGTTGTATCCCTGGACATGTGAGTGTGCGCATGGGTGTGGGAGGGTATTTTGGGTTAGGGGAACATGAGGGATAGTTAAAGGGGGTTGCGTGGTGTGGGGAACAGTAAATGGTGGGAGTGGGGCATGGAGAACTGGAGGGGAAAGCCAATAGAGAAAGGGAGGGGATAGTGTAGGGAACTAGAGGGGAAAGGTGGGAGGGATGAATCAGAGGCAAATGAGTTGGGGGGGGGGGGTTTATTTGATAATAAATGGTAAAACATTAGGTTCAGTTCTAACCTCCCCAAAATATTTGAGTGATTATGGGTGGCTGAAAAATCACCTCTAATGTTGTGCCTTAAAATAAATTATGGATGGTTTTGACCACCCATAAATTTATAAATAATTTATAAGGGGTTTAATACCATTATAAATTTTTAGTATTTGGTATATTTATGGTTGAATTAGAAGGGGTTTAAACCCATTCTAATATAGCCGCCTATAATGTTCATCTGAATATACCATCGGTTGACAAAAACCACTGATAACCATACATTATGACCATTTTAGAGGAGGTTCATCATAATCACCTGTAAAACCATTATAGGGGGTTTAACCCCCTCAAAATGAAAAAACCCTTTCTAACAACTAACTTTTTTTGTAGTGTCAATTTTACACAATTTCTTCTTACTTTATGTACTTTGGTTAAAACCATCATCCAATACCACTATATGTTTATAGTTTACTTTCAACCATAATTTATTCCTCATCCCCATAATTAATAAGATATCCCTGATCGGGGTGAATTAAATATTGAGGTGGAGAAGACATTATATATATCACAATTTAAAAAATTAAAATAGAATACATAAGCTTTTTTATTTGTAATAAAAAATCCCTATACAAGATCAACTATAATATAAATGATACAATATCCAAATGGTCACTAAAAAAGAATGTTGTTAGAATGGGTTTCTTTTCATTTATAGGGGGTTGTAACCCTCTCTAATGGCTTTAGTGAAGGTTATGATGAACCACCACTAAAGTGGCCACAATGTATAGTTAGTGATAGTTTTTGTCAACCGCTGGTATATCTATATGATCATTAGAGGTAGTTGTATTAGAATGGGTTTTAACCCCTTATAATGTATCCATACTATACCAATGATAGATAATTTGGAAGGGGATTAAACCGCTTATATACAACTTATCATCTTAGGGGTGATTGAAACTGCCCCTAATTGATTTGAAAGAACAACATTAGAGGCTGTTTTACAACCACACCTAATCTCTAAAATATTTTCTATTTGTTAGAACCCCTAGTCAATTTTCACCATTTATTTTCATGTAATTCCTCATCTACTGCCACACCCTACTTTTGTGACTCCCTTTCATGCCCTCCAACCTTTCCCCTCTAGTTCCCCACACCCACCACTCACATTCACTACTAGATTTTTTCTCTTGTTACCCACTCCCCACTAACTCTTTTCCACATTCACATGCATCTATCCCCTCCCTCTGACTTCCACTACCGTTTCCCACACCCGACATACCAACCCACGCCCTCGTGCACACTCCCATGCCCAAGTCTAGACAAACTCCCCCATGGGTCCTTGCAAAGTCGCATATACCCACCGTGTAAAATTTAATCCTGGTGGGATTCAAAACCTCGACCAGTCGCTCCCGAAAGCCCGAATGTCTATACCAATTAACAATAGAAAACTTTGATTTATTATGTTTATGTTTACATTAATCTATTTATAAAAATTTTATTGTCTATTCGAATAAATATTATTTACATAATATCTTCAAATTCAGTTAAATATACAAAATATATATAAATGTACATAAAATTAACATTTATATGTATAAACACATATGTTTATATATTTATAAACATATTCATATAAATTATTTGAATACTTAAATACATATTTATATATTATATACATGCTTATTTGTATAATATATACATAAATAATTATATGTACATATATAAATGTATATTTGTAAATACATTGGTGTGCATGTCTGTTTATGTATTTATATTATATTTGTAGATATAATATAATTATAATATAAATTTAATTAATTTTATTTACTTATATATGTGTGTGTGTGTTAGAGTGATATCAATAATAATATTATTAATTATAATTATTATTACCCATGTTTTTAAACTACAATAATTATATGCCTGTTGTATTAATACTATACAATTATTTTATGATTTATATCATACATATATAATATTAAATACAAATAAATTATTTATTTATGATAATTATTTATATACTTAAATATATATTTATATATTATATATATGTTTATTCAATGAATATATATATTTATATAATTATTTAATTAATATATTTATAAGAGGTGATTAACAAATATATTTATATATTGTATTTTAATACAAATGTTTATTACTATTTAGATTAATAACTATATTTATGTGTATAAACTATATAATATTTTATATAATTTTTATATTTTTATTATTATATAATTTTTATTATATGAAAAACCATTTATAAAAATATTTATATTATATATAATTAATATTATATGAAATTAAATTAGTACAAATATTTATATAATTGTATACGATGAACAATTTTAAATTATATGTAATTAATATGTATAATATATAAAATAAATACTATAATAAAAACAATTTAAACAAATATAAACTTAATATTATATGAAATACAATTTTGTATTATATATATTTAATATTATATGAAAACAATTCATACATATATTTGTATAATGTATTTCAATACATTTAGTTATTATTTTTTACATTAATATATATGAGTTTCAGAAAACATATTGCATAATTTTGTGTACATTAAAATATAATTATTTATATAAATTATATTCTATATGATGTTAATTATATATAATATTAAAGAATAAACTTATTATTTAATAATATATTTGTTATTAATATAATATAAATTATAAAAACTACAAGCTTGAGTTTATATAGGATATATTTTTTAAATAAATTATATATATATTTATAAAATATGGTTAAGCTTTTATATTATAAATAAATAATATTAAATGAAATTCAATTTTTTCAAATATATATATATATTAATGTACAAAATATTATACAATTATATTTATGTATACATATAAACAAAATTAAATACAATCATATAAATGTTTAGTAAAATATGTTCATATATGGTATTTAAATAAATATATATATTGTGTTTTAATTATATATATAATTATTATGAAAGGATATTTTTTTAAAAAAGTGGAGGTCAATGACCCCCTATAATCTCTTAAATTAGAGGGGGTTTTGAACCTCCCTTAATTTAAGGATATTAGTGGGGGTTTTAAAACCCCTATAATTTAAGAATATAGTTGAGGGGGGGGGGGGGTTGTGACCCCCTATAACTGAAGTCATTGGAGGGGATTTTTAACCCCCTCTTATTGAAGATATTATTGGGGGTTTTGACCCCACTCTAAAATCCAATTAGATATTAGGAAAATAATGTTAAAAATTTATATGGGGTAAATTTGAGGATTAAAGATGGTTGTACATAATCCCATCTATTAATTTTACCAAAATGAATTTATAGGGTGTTTATAACCACATTTAAACTCGATGGTTAGAAGGGGTTTTGCAGAACCCCCTCTAATTATACAAAAAATGAATTCAGAGGGGTTTTTGAAAATCCCTCTCTAAATAACTCCCTCAAATTTTATATATTTTTGTAGTTGTTTTAGTATGAAATATTTGTAATGTTGTAAGGATCACGCTCCAATGAATTTTCAATCTAATTATTGTTTGGATTAATTAGCAAAATGATAAATAATAAATCATTTTTTCTATAGTATTTATCATCGATGAAAGATATGAAAGGTTATACATTGATATTCATTGATTAAAGATTATACCATGATTTTAATCTATGATAAATACTACAGGATATAGGCTTGTTCACCTAAAAAAACATTGATACATAGATAGGTGGTTATATTTGAGATACACACACACATACATATAAATATATACATATTTGAAACATGATATATGGGTATATATAAATCGATATAACATATACAATAATATTATATAAATAATATATTTATTATAAATGTGAACAAAAAGAAAAACCCACACATTAATATTTATATATACAATCACTATATAAAACGTAAAAATTAATATACATAATAAATATAAATATTGTTATATCCCAAGACATTTATTATAAAAACAACATAAAAAGGGATTACATACACCATAAATGAGAATACAATATAGATAATATTACACATAACATTATTAACATATATATAAATATTCTAAAAAATATACATATATGCATAGGTATATTATAAATAAAAAACACATTAGATAAATAAATAAAGTAAATGAAAAATATTGTATGTGAATCTAGACAACATAATATATATATATATATATATTATTGATAATTATATATATATATTATAAATGCATGTTATCTATATATATACACACACATATATATGTATATATAAATACCTGAATCCAAATATATATAACATTTAAATAAATATATGTTCTATATACATACATAAATATATAAGTATATAAATCATAATATATATACAATATATATATTCCCATCAACACATATATATGTTTGTATCTAAAAATATATAATATATAAATACGATTATATATTAAAATTTATATAATTACATAAATCTTAATATATGTAACATAGAATAATATAGTTATATATATATAATTATATAAATACTAATTTTTATAACATATAATTCTATAGATGCATGATATATATATATATATATATATATTTAATATAATTGATGATATACATATAAAAATATGAATATATATATATATATATATTCATACATACACAAATGAGTATATGTATATAAAAATAAATAAATAAAAATAAATATAAATAAATATATATTTATATACATAAAATCTAATGACACCAAAATCATGAATGAAGATGGGTGAAGAAAAAATAAAACCCTAAAACACTAATGATTTGCAAAAAAGTCATTAATATTGTTAGAATTTAAATGAGAACCACGTATGATAAAATTACATTTTTTGGATGGAAATCATTGAAAATTTTAGAGGATCATAGGTTTTTTGAATTATATTGCGCATAAGGGGAATAATAAATAAATAATGGGGTGAATTTATATTATACCAAGAACCGTTTCTCAATATTTTAAGAAACCTATATTTGAGGTACCCCCTTTATTAGTGTTTCTAGAAGAAAATAAAAAGGAACCACTAAATAAAGATGAATTATACATAGTGGATAAAATAAAAAAACACAAGGAAACAATAATGGAACTTTGGTTTATTAAAAATATATAATGCATAAATAATAAAACATAGAGAGACATAAAAGGTATGACTTTGATTAAACACCATTATCCCAACACAATAGTTGTAATACATAATTTTAGTGGGATATGGTTATAATCTTTGTCTCAATGTTTACTTCTAGGTGCTTCTAGTTTTTATGAATCTGTTCAAATTCTTCACCAACACAACAACTGATCTCTATAGAGATCTTTCCTACAAAACACATTATGATATATAAAATAAAATTCATGAAATTATTTTGATTAAAAATATTATTTTTTCTAAGATAAAAGTTATAAATGTTTTTAGATAATTTATTCAAGATACAACATTATTGTTCCCAAATTCATTCACATTGAGCATCACTATATTGTAAAAATAGATTTATTAATTATTTTTTATAGTATTATCTTCATGTTATGTGTATTCTATTTAACATAATATATAAGTAACCCATATAATGAATATATTCATCGTAATTTTTTTATATTTTCAAATATCTGTTAATATATTTTATTCATTTTGAAATATATTGTGTTCTACATTGAATAATTGGGATGGATATAGATTAAAATAATCTCTAAAACTTAGGGGAGTATAATCATATGTGGGAGATTTTAAAATTGTTTATATAACAACTGAGATTAAATTATATTAAGTGAAAAATTCTATTTTAATAAATCTACTATATAATTAATATTTTAAAATTTCATGTATTAATACGTATAATTCCCTAGTATGAATTTTGATTTCTATGTTAATAGGTTAAACCAATCCTAGAATAAATTAATAAAATATTCCCATTGAAATAACCTTATATGTATAATTGAAAATTTTATTTTTTAACTACTAATTATTCTATTTATAATAACATTTTATTGATAATCAGTTTTATATAAATAATTATATGATCATTTAGAGGTAAAATGCTCTCTTTTTTTTGTAAAATAATTTTGAAAAAAGAAATAATGTCATTCTATTTTAATTAATTATAATAATATTCAATGATTAATGGTTTAAATTTAATTTATATATTATATACCTAAATATTTGAATTTAAATACATATGATAATTATTAATAGTCAAATATTTAATGGAAGATCGTTTTATGCTTGAGAAATGCATTTTAAAGAAAACCATTTTTGACATATTTTGTGGGTTTATTTTTAGATTAAATTATAAAACTTCTATGAATTTAATTTGATAAAATGGATTCACACATTTTGAATCCAAATAATTAATATTATTTAATAAATTCAACGTAATTTTTATTTATATTTAATAGAAAAATTAGTAAAAATATTACTACAGTTATAGTTAAAATTGGTTTTTAAGGGTTAATCTATAAATATCAGGGTTAAAATGAAAAAAAATATTTCTAAAACCCCATTAGTTGGTCTATTGTTTTAGCATATCCATGTACCCATAAAATATTAGCTATTTTGGATGTATATATCTAAGAACATTTGAATAAATTATTGAAAAACATTGAAATATTATAAGTGCACCACTCACCTCAATTTTAAAATGGAACCTCCTCACATGACATACTCACACATATAAAAATATTTATATAGAAAAAAAATAAAAACTATCTCCCCAATATCCCTTTCCATATTAAATAGGTGCTGGAATTATCAAAAAACAAACACTAGGGTCCGTAATAACAAATCCAAAGGATATTTTTCTAAGCGAAGGTAATTGTCTTTACCAGGCCATTTCTTTTTAAATCTTCGTTTTCCAAATTCAATTATTTCACAACACATCCAATATAATAACACCAATATATAAAATATAATTATAATTTTATATTTGGATCACATAAGATTTATTAATCCCCACCTCAATATAAAAAGAAAATGCCTTCACTCATGTATGCGGTGGACTTCCTCCTTGAGAACCAATGTAATTTGATTTCCATCACAAACTAAAATAAATATTCTTAATGATGGAAGAATGAATATACATGAAAATTATGAAATTATTGTGATTCCAATAAATTAATATTTCATCAATTCATTATATATTTGAGAATTAATTAAATATTAATAATTCTCGTGAATACAAACAACCTCCCATCTTCACAAAGTGATTTTATTTGTTTTCCAGGTCAATTTTAAATAATGAATATATAAATGCACATAATGAATAAATATGATTATTATAACATTAATATAATTTTTTATATGATGAAACTAGATCCTATTAATAAAATGCAACTTCTATAATAAAACATGCTTGATAAAAAGATGCAGTTAACACCCAAAATAATAGTAATAACGAAATATTATTGACCAATAAGAAATAAGATTGTACAATAGGATCATATATGATATTTTAAATATTAAATTTCTTCTATTATAAAGTAATAACATGTTTAAAACAATTATACATGAGTTTAAAGCATTTTAATCTAATGGTAAGAATGAAGTATTGGATTTTGTCTCTATTTCCACTCCATTGAGACATATTTGATATTATGCAACTATTTAATTTTATGTGTTGTATATACTGACTATGTGATAGATATAACATGAATACTTATTTATTAATTATTATTAATGTTTCAATTCATGGTCATTACTTCAATGAGGTACAATTTAAATGTTACCAATGTGGTAAGGATTTATTTTAAAATCTAATATTTTAGGATTACCTTAAATTTTATTGAAGGTATTTTATAATACATTATTCATACAATCCATATATTTTCTTATACACTAACTACTTATGGATTTTCCATTTTTTTTCCAAATCATGATATTTTGGTAACATGAATCATGAAAATAAATTTTTAAAACAAAAAACGATTATATCTCTATTTTAATAAGTTATATTTTTCTTCTAGATCGATATTTTTGAAAATTATTTTACAAAATTAATAAAATGGGTTATTAATGATTTTTTTGATCCTTTAATTTTTTAAAGTCATAAATGTAATCATTTTTTTATGAAATCTTCATTTTTGAATTTCATCAAAAATTTCAAAATCAATATTTTTTTAAACATACACATAATTATTGGACATTCCATCCATCATAACTATTTTATGATATATTTATCATTCTTCATGTTTTCAATGGTTTTACAAATAAAACTCTTAAATGAATGAATATTTTAATATGTTCTCATATTTTCATTATTTCTACGAAGGACATGAATTTTTGGAATCCTATGTTTCTGATTAATATATGATATTATCTTATATCTCTTTAATGTTGTGGTGATTAATATTTTCAAGAAACATCTAATTTTTTGTGATAATTGAAATTTGATTTTCTCTTAAATACCCATATTATTCTGATCATTGATATGATTATTATTTTAATCTTACACCACTACATCATACACAACGTTACATTGAATTCTATTTGAGAGAAGGGGTAAATCTTGATATTATTTACACTTTATTCAATATTTATATTTATTGATAAGTAATATTTTTCATGAATTAAATTAATAATTAAATATATGAGAGATTAATAGGACATGTAGTGATGGATTGTTATTGGTTATAGATATCTCTTTAATGCATCGATAAGTCCCATAAGACAAACTAGTTGGACAAATTAAATGAATATTTGTTTTGTAGATACTCATCATTTTAAACTATCTTGGAAAAAGGTCTTGATGGTATAAATATCATGATTCCTGAGATAATGATATCCAATATTAAAAATTTCTATTATTAATAATTAATATATTGTTATCCCTGATTTTATTTCATTGATATTATCCACGGATGAGATTCATGTTCACATTCTTGATTAAATAGAAGATGTTTTTAGTTATTTACCTTGCCAATTTGTTTATGAATATTTAATCATGATATATTATTCGTTATGTAGAACATAATAACCATTTTAGTGCACCCTTATATTTCTTCTTTTCTCCAATTTATGTTGGAATAAATCCTTTAATGAGTTTTAAGGATTTAGAATGTCCACTTTTGTTATGTTTTATATTTTATGTTTTAATGTAAAATATGCGTCATGTATATATCAAGATCACCAAGATTACTAAACAGACAATTCATTCTAGACATAAACCCTTGTATCTATGTTATGTTTTAAATTTGATATTAACTATGGGTTACTAGAGTTAGGGTTGTTACAGTTGGCATCAGATAATGATTAGTAGAAAAACTAAAAACTGGATTTACAAAAACATTTATCAGGGAACATAAACCTATGATAGACTTTAAGGATATTCAAAATTGTTAAATGAAATCCATATTGGTTGGTAGGTTAGTAAATATGTTAATTTTTTCTAGAAATATATCATTTTATAGATACTACAAATTGAATTAGATTAGGTATAGATGCATTTATAGGAAATATCTTCGGAAAGTGTTGGTCGAGTATATCTCATCAATAATTTTGGTGCATAGTGAATGATCCATTACTGTGAACTATGTTTCACACTATATATGGATATTATTTTGATAATTCACATTTTATTTAAAAAACAATGAATTATTTGAAAAAATTTTGATCTAAAGATATCCCATAGGAATCCATGTTATAATTTTGTGATTAATTATAAATACATTTCCATTTTATGTTAAGTATTACATGATATTTATAATTTTATATTATTTTTTAATTTTTATAATTTTTTGAACTAATACATTGTATTCTATTGTTTATAAATGGAACATAAAATAAATAATGATATCAATACACAGGGAAAGTGTTGAATTATCATCACTGAGCAATCCAATACAACTGGTGTTGGATCTGAGTAGATCATAACTATATTTTGGCTATTGACCAAATTTATGACTAATCACCTTGCATATATGGTTAGAAATTATGTTCCAAAACATGATATACCTATATTTAATCTTCTCACATGTAAAAATACCCAATAATTGAGTGGAACTAATAACCCATTTGTAAAAGAGAAATGGATTATGTCTCTTGAAATTATATTTATGGACTTCAGATCAGGTGAAAAGGAAATGGGTTCAATTACAATATATTGTCTCAACAGTGATGCCAACAATTTGTGGTTATTTAACAATAATACTAGGATGAATGAAGAAATAGAACCCATGGAAAGAAGAGTATTTAATGTAAAATTGGTCAACAAATATTTCACGTTTTAGATAAAAAGAAATTATGAGAAAACATCTAAGAACTATTTAGTTACTCTACAAACTACATACATAATATGAAATGAATTATTGAAATTTTTAACAGATTAATCCCTGTATTCAAAGGGAAATGGTGTTTCTAAATGTTTCAACATATTATGAAATATTATTATGATCAATTAAAAATGAGAAAATAATTTCTGGATCCTATATCTTTAATGGAAACCGATATAATAAGAGTTTGGATAAACACCAATGAAAAGGGAATGTGCTGATGAAGAATAAGATGAAATAATTTCCATCATGTAAAAATTGTGGAAAGAATAATCCTACAAAATGTCAGAATGTAAATGTAATGCGTTACAAGGGTAGTGACAACATCCATCAAGATTGTGAATATGAAGTAAAGATAAATACCGATACTATTCAGTGATTCAAATATAAATAAGGGGGAATCACTCCAAAAAATGAAAAACATTTAAGGGATACTTCCACAGTAGTGTCTAAGGGGAGAAGGCCAAACTTATGTGATCACTACTCTTGAGGTAGATATTAAAAAAGATATAATGCAAGGTATATTAATAATAGAAAAAATAGATAATTATTTAATTGATTTTGGATCCTCTCACTGATTTCCATCTTCTATATTTTCTATGAACATTTGATATTTACCTAGGAACATATAATTAGAATTTTCCTTCAAAACTTCTAGTGGATGTATAACTTCATTAATGATGTCTTCAACAGTTCCCATTATGGCACATAAACATGCCCTATTTATAGAAAATATTATTATAACTATGTTTTATGTTTATATAATAATTGGTATGGAATGTATTTTTAAATAAAATGGAAATATTTATTACAAAGTAATGATAAATATGAATAATGATAATGATATTGAATTCCTTATCTTTATACAAAAGAGTTAATCATTAGAGTAACATCAAGATGCACCCCATAATAACTTCTGAATGAGATTCATGGGGAAGAAGAGTATACACAATCTATGGATGAAAAATGTAGTCACAATATTCTTTATATACCTATTTTACATGAATAAATTAATATATTTCTAAATGAATTACCTATAAGTCCACTAGAGTGTAAAGTGAGTTTTTTATATAGTCCATAATATAGGAACTATATCAAAGTATCCCTATAGAATGAAGCCTATTAAATTAGTAGAGTCAATGAAACAACTAAAGGAGTTGTGTAATAGTGGATTTATAGGACCCAGTGTTTCACCTTGTGGAACCCCAATTGTTATTTTTAACTATAAAGGTAGATTTATTAGGATTTTCATTTATTATAGGGAAATAAATGGTATTTTGAAAAATAAATTTATAATATTCCTCACATTTATCACTTATTTGATCAAATTTAAGGGGATCCGTATTTTTTAATGATGAATATTTGTTTAGGGTATCATCAATTCCAAGTATTGAAGGGATATTATGAATAAGGTATGGACATTATATGTTTTTAATAATTTCATTTGGATTATCTAATTCACTATATATTTTTATGGAACTAATGAATATAATATTCAAGGAATATCTGGACAATTTTTTTGTAGTGTTTATTGATGATATATATGTTTATTTCAAAATCTATGATGAATATGAGAATCACAAGAAGATAACTCTAGATAATCCTAGTGGAAAAGAGTTATATGTTAAATTTAGAAAGTGTGAATATTAGATTCAGAATGTTTTTTGGGGACAAATTATCTCTATAAATGGAATCTCAGTTGATACTATGATAAAAATGGTAGTGAAATAACATCATACACCAACAAACATAATTGATTTACATAGTTTCCTTGTATTGGAAGATTACTAAAAATGTTTGGTTTAGAATTTTCACCAATTAGATAATCAATTAACAAAGCTTACTTTTAAAGGGATTATATTCACATGTATAAGGGGAAAAATAATGTTTTAAGGAATTATAAGGGATATTATTCAATGTAATTATTTTGACTCTTCCATCAAAAAATGATAGATTTGTGATATTTAGTGATGGATCAGATAATAGAGTTGGTTTTTTAATTATATATTATAATAATTTTTTTATATGAATTAATGAAGTTGAAAAATTAAGAATAGTACAATTAAACCAATGATCATGAGTTGGAAGTAATGTTGTTTTCTTCAATGAATTTGAGACATTATCTCTATGGTAAAACATGTGAGATATACATATACCATAATACCATAAAATATATATCTTCCTATAAAGACCTCCATATGAGAATCAAATAATAACTCAACCTACTCAAGTATTTTATCACTATAATACCACATAGGGATGAAAAATAAGGTAGTAAATTCACTAAGAAAGAAAATCATGGAATTCTCACAAAAATTTTAATTGATAAAGACCCTATGTTCTTGGATCTAGTAAATATATAAATAAGAATTATTAAGGTAGGGGATATGTCAAACAATTTTTAAATAATTTGGAAAACATATTTATTAGGAATGATAAAATGTAATAAATATGATGATTATATTTTTCAATTGAAAATCAAAGCATTTGAGGTTGGGAAATTGTAAGACATAATATGGGAAGATGGTGTTATTAAATTTGGAAAGAGACTATATGTTCCATATATAGTTTATCTGAAAGTGTAATTTATTAATGATTCTTATTGGTCAAATTTCTCTATAAACGTTGATAACAAAAATATGTATAGGGATTTGAAGAAACATCTTTGGTGGGATGATATGAAGCTGGAAATTGATGATTATGTATCAAGATACTTTTTTATTCGACGTGTAAAGGTTGAGAGACAAAATACTCTTGGTGTAATGTAACATATAAATATTTATATGTAGAAATGAGATGAAATTACTAGGGTTATTTTCACCATATTACCAAATACTCATATATAGAATGATACAAATTGGTTATTGTTGATAACCTGACCAAATATATTCATTTCCATTCCATAAGAGAAGATTTACCTCTTGATCATCATTCACAATTCTATATTAATGATGTTTTAAGAAATAATGGTGAATCTAGTTCAATTATGTATGATCATGATCTATGATTAACATCAAAATTCTAGAAAATTATTTAGAAGGGTCTTGATGATGAGATTTATTTGAGAAATTCAGAATGCCCGTAACTCGAGGGACAGTTCAAAAAGACTACTAAAACATTATAAATCAAGTTGGGATTATAATCACCTAAATTTTAAGGATTGTGGTATAATTATTTAACTTTGGTAGAGTTTTTATTTTACAATATTTTCCATTATAGTATTAAAATTATTTCTTATGAATCATTAAATGGAAAGATATTTTGTAACACAACATGTTGAGATGAAATTGGTAATGGGAAACTATTATGCTGAGAATATGTTTTGGAGATAAAAAACGTAAACACTCTTTAGACTCATATTAAAAAAGATCAAATTATGAAAATGAGTTATATCAATAATAAGATGAATTATTTGTAATTTAAAGTGGACACCACATTTCCAAGAAAGTATCTATATGAAATTGTGTTATAAGGTTTGATAATAATGTGAAATTGATCCCTATATACATCAGAACATTTAATTTTTTTGATATAATTAAAGTTGTAGCTTATTCATTGGAAATTATTCAAATATACTCTAATGTACATTATTTTTCCATATGTCACTATTAAGTAAGTACATTCTAAAACCAATGCATGTGCTCATCTTTAATGAAATGGAATTAGAACACGATATATCTTACTATGAAAAGACCAGTCAAAATATTTCCGCTAGAGAGAAATTATTTAGGAATTTTAATTTAAAAATAGTAATTTTATGTTCCAAAAATCATACAATGGAGGAAGCAATGCCGGACCCAAAGGATAATATGAAGAAGAACGATCCTCATTTTTCTAGAAAGTAATACCATAAAAAAATTTAGGATGAAGTTTTTTTCGAGGGATGAATCTGACACCCAAGCTTTTATTATTGTAAGATAACATTATATATTAATAAATCTACTATAAAATGAAAATTTAAATATTTCAAATAACAAAAATACTAATTTGATAAGATTAATATCTATTTTGAACAAAATAGTTTAAAATTACCCTACAATGAATCTTTGAAAATTTTCCTTAAATATTTTTATGAATATTAAAAATGGTAGTATTAAAATATTAATACATTTTTTATAACAATGATTTATAATATTTTAGAATTTAGAATTTATTTAATTTCAATTTAACCGAAATAAAAATAATATCATTTGTAGGTAAAAGAGAGATTTTTTAGAAAACATTCTTTTATAAAAAGGGATAACGTCTGTACTTTTTAATAGAATTAAATTATCATTAATGAAGAATGATTTAAATTAAATTTATATTATATATAAATAAATATATTAATTTAAATCTATATAATTTTTTTACATTTCATAATGTCAATATATTAACATTTTATTCTTGAGAATTTTATTGAAATAAAAACTATTTTTTAACACGTCTTGTTGGTTTATTTTAAAATTATATCCAGAAACATCTATTAATAGGATTATATAAAATGGATAAAATATTACAGTTCATCATAATTAATATATTTTTAATATGGTAATATTAATTTTCATTCATAATGAATATTAAAAACAATAAAAATTAATTACAATGGTTAAAGTCAAAATAGTTTTAGTGAGGTAAAATCTATAAAGAAATGGGTTCAAGTGACCAAAACCATTAATAAAACACCATTCGTTGGTTTTATTTCAACCTTATTTTTTTCCATTTAATATTTTCGATTTTGGATCTATATTTCCTTGAATGTGACATGAAATTATTGGAAAATATTGAAAATCTACAAATGTTCCACTAACCACAATTATAAATGGCCACCTTCTCCACTCACATCACCACAACTCTCTATATATTTAAATCTACCAAAATCTATCAAAATATATATACAATATCCTTATATTAATTATACTATTTCTTTTTTTTAAAAATTCCAACCCCAGGGTCCTTACAAAGATACCATAGGATATTCTTGTATGTGAAGCTAATTGTCTTCACCAAGCTCATTCTTTTTTACATATTCTTTCACCACCTAAAATTAGGTCTTAACACATAAAATGTAATCACCATAGTATATCCCATATACTAAAATGTTAATATGATGAATTAATAATATTTATCCATATACTTCTCCATCGAATGGGAAACAAATCCATTGACCGCGTGTACAACTAGCCACCGACCCACAAATCGATGTAATTTATTTTTACTATCTACCTCGCATAGATAGTCACAATTAATGAAATACATTAATATATATGTTACCTATGTCATGATATTTATTCAATAAAATTAATATTTTATCCACTTCTATAATCTTTCTCCCATTTACTAAATGTTATCATTTCCCTTGCATACATACGACCTACAGTCTTCATGAAGGAATTTAATTCATTCACCATGTATAAATTTTGAGAATGAATCTAAAAATGTTTTTAATGAATGAATATGATATTTATAACATTAATATAATTTAATATATGATGAAACTATATTCTATTAAAAAAAATTAAAACATCCCTTAAAACCTGAATGATAAATTGAAGTAGTTGACAACCGAAATAACGAAATAATGAATTGTTATTAACAAAAGGGTGATTGGATGTTATAAGAGGACCATATATGATATTTTAACTATTAATATGGTTATCGAGTAAATATATAACATGTTTAAAATTTTTATACATGTGGTTTAATATTTTTCCACTAATGGTAAGTGAGAGGTAAGAGATTTCACCTCAATTTGCACTTCATTGAGACATGTTTGATATTATGCACCTATTTACACTTATTTGGTGTATATACTACATTATATATATATATAAATATTTAAAATGAATAAATATTTTTTACAAATACTAATGTTTCAATTAAATTTTATTATTTTAAGGGGTTATAATTTAAAAGTTACAAGAGAGATAATGATTTATTTAGAAATCTCATTTTTGGGATTGAATTAATTTTTATTGACGGAATATAATAATTCATACTTCATTGGGTTCGTATATTTCATTATAATATAGATATATAGAGAGTTTCAATATTTTCTTTCTTATTTTTTGGTCTTATACACTTGAATCATGAAAATTAATGTTTAAAAGAAACAATGATTTGATTTCCTTTTTAGTAGGATACATATTTATTCAATGTCTATATTTCTCAATTTTTTTAAAACATAAAATTTTTCTACATAAATTATTTTTAAAATAAATTATAGGTTTATCCTTTTATTTTTAATAGGAATGAAATGAATCTTTCTAATTTTTTTTGTGAAATGGTTAATTTTTTGATTTTGTTTCAAAAATTGAAAAGGAATGTTTTTAATGTATAATGCGTTAAATAATATCCCCACAACCATAACAATTTTAGGATATTTATATTATAATATATGTTTTAAATTGTTTTACCAAGAAATCATAAGTGAGGTTTTATTTTATTAATTTTCTTCCATTTTTTTATTTCTCTAATGAAAATAATTTTATTTCAAAACATATGTTTTGATGAATCTATGGTAATATTTTATATCTTATTAATTTTGTGAACATAAAAGTTATCATGAAACATTCACACTTTCCTATTAAATCTATCCTAAATATACATATTATCTATATCACAGATATGGTGATTTCATTAACCATATTCTTTTGCAACAAAAGGTGGTTTAATTTGAATGTTATTTATTGATTGGGAAAATATTGATATTTTGTATTCATTATACAGTAAAAATATATATTGATAAGGCATATTGTTCATGAATTAAATTAATCATTCAATATATGAGGAATGCATTGGTGTTTTCCTACCGATAGTTTTAAATTTTTCTTATGAAAGGTCTTTATGGTACAAATATCACAATGTATGATATTATTAATTCCAATATTTGGTATTTATTTCACTAAGAGTTATGTTATTAATATCCATGAAATTTTTTCATTGACATTATCCATGGATTATTTTAATGACCATGAAATTGATTAAATATATTTTATTCCAATTTATTTTTCATTCCATGTTGATTATTCTATACTATCTCATCATTGAATCCACTGTACATACAACATACATAGAATTTGAATGAACCCTTATTTGTTTCATTTCCCCAAGGCACGTAGAAGAAATAATTGAATGATATTCAATAATATATAATTAAATTTTTTTTATGTTTTATATTTTATTCCCAATTTAAATGAGTGTTATATTTATATTTGGCTCTCCAGTACTAATAAATAGATTAGTATTTCATCACTAGAACCCCCAAAAATGTGCCAATGTAACAAAGTTGACATCAAACCTGGTTACCATAGTCGTGTTTATTACAGTTTATAAGTGAATTCATCATGGAATATTGCCTTTAGAATATTCCTCATTAAAACATTTTTATTTCAAATAAATACATTTAATAAGTATTTAAATATTAACAATTTTTAGGAAAAACCAGGATTGTATTTTTTAGGTAGGGATGGTTGCAAAATGTGAACCCATACCCTTAAAATGGGTAATATTCATATTGAGAAATATATAATAGGGTTTTAATTATGTTTGATTGATGTTACAATTTTTTTGATGAAACATAAAATCACATCATGGTAGATTTTATCATATCGTGGAATGTCCTTATGGTTTTAAAAATGGATATAATATTGATGGATGTTGTCTATAGTTTTATAGATATTCTTTGGTGCAAACTTATCTTCCATGAGAATATACTATGTTCTTATTGAACTATAACACTAGATTAAACATTATTATACAGAGTGTTTCTTAACAGTACTAATGAAAATTGAGAAATTATGAATTTCAAAGAACTATTTCTTATTGCACATGGAAAGGTTTGTACAATATATCATACATTGGCCCTCCATCACTATATCTTTTTTTCACCATACTATGTTCTCTTTTTTGATTTTCAATAATAATATTCATTCTCATTGATTATTTGTATACACTGTCAATGCATACAATGATATACATGGACACCCACAAATAGATTCTAATTTTTATGTGTATATATATATATATTATTTAAAAATACATGAATATATTAAAAAAACACACAAACACAAACACAGATATATATATATATATATATATATATATATATTAAGACTTATATACTTATAAACACACACACACACAAATCAAGACCCACACATAGATATACACACTCAAAAGATATATATATACATATATATATTAGTATGATATATATATGGGTTTTTTATATACATGTATATATATACAAATATATATATAAATATATAATAGTAAGGTTTATTTTTTGTAAATATATATATATAAAATGAAAATTAGAAATTTTTGTGAAAGGCTACAAAACATGGAAAACATTGTTCATTGGGGTATGAATATGTCAAAGCACGAGGAGAACCCCATATAAAAGTATCTTATAGTACATGATAGGAGACATGGTTTAAGAATAAATTATATAAGCTTCAACCTTCATACCATTAGATACAAAAATTCCTTCCACAATGTTCTGCTAATTCCACGTATGAAGAATCCCAACATATTGGATAAGGAATCCTATACTAGATCTAATAAAGTATTTAGTAATCCAATGAGTAGGAAAATTTCTAATTTATAGTTTAACCACTATAAAATATTTCATTTCCACCCTGAATAAGTAATTAATGTAATGTTTTCAAAATAATAGAGTGTTATGGACTGATAATGTAACTACTTTGATATAATTTCCATGATTATAAGATGTATTGAATTCCAAGACCATAGAATGCCTAATATCACATATTCTGAATCCTTAATATCGAATTAAATTTTCAAATTCACCATCCATATTGAGTTTTATGAAAATATTGGATGCCTTCTAACATACCCAATTAACCTGAAGATATCCTCCCCCTCTTGCTCGGGGTGGTGAGTATTCAGAAATTATTTTCCTGCTAAAATGTTATTTTTATTTATTTATATTTAGAAAAAAATATTGGTTTATATGTGAAATATTTTTAACATTAAAATTTTTATAAGGTATATATAGACTATGATGTGTAAATAAAATTTGGGTTTCCCAAATAGTCCAATATCCTATCAAAAATATTATACAATCAGACTAAATTTTTACAAGTGAATAATACAAATTGATAAACCATGTATGATAAAAAATATGGGGATCCTTATGAGACATAGATCCAAATATAATTCCCAAGAAGATACCAAATGAATTAGCCCCACTCCCATTTAAAAAATAGGTAACCTATAGATTCCATTGTTGTGTTTTTGAAGTAATAACATTTCATGTATATTTTAATACCTTTACACTACACATAATAGTTTGTGAAAATAACATATATGTGGAATCTCTAGAAATGGAAATTATATTTCTATACTATATCATTGCATTAAAAAGTTTATACCATGAATTTTTGTTGTTCTTCACAATATTAAGTTTGTGAACTGAGAAAATTTGAATGATCCTAAACCATTGGAGTAAAGAAACATCAATAAAGACTCACAAAAAATTTTGTGGAAGAGAATATAGAAACCTATTTTTTGTTATGTATAAAATATAATTGAATATTATACATAGAATATATTTTATAGGTGATATTTAATGTTAGACACCCTAGGAAGAATAAGGGATATAGAAAACTATTATAATTCTTGACGGCTATTTCTCCCTATACATTAATCCAGCATGAATCATTCAATAGTATATGAAGGCCTTCTTGAAAGATATCTGATAAAATAAAATTTTAATGAATATTTTATCTAGAATACTATATTCAACTCTATTATTTAATATCAAATACTTATATTTAATAACATGTTTCATTTTCATGTTATATTTGTTAATAAATTTTGTTTTGGTTTAATGTTTTAATTTATGTGTGTTAACATGATTATAAAATAAAATAGTTTTTGAATAATTTGAGGGATTAAGGCCTTCAAGGTAAAACTGATTTTATTTCAAATCTATTCTATTGGATATAAATTTAAATTCTTTTGTTGAATCTGAACATTAGGTGTAATATTATTTATAGGAAGTGTAAGTGTCATAAGAAACTACATCTAAGCGGTACTAGAACATATATTTGAGTTAGATTATTTTATATGTTCTTAGAATTCCAATTATCACTATATATTGAATGTATAACCAACATATGACATTATCAAATTTTTTGATGTGTATGACTTTTGGACTGCTGTAAGAATTCAAGGGCCTCAAATTATACACAAAAATAGTAGTGATACTCACCTTGAGGAATGAAACAATCTATATCTCTAAGATGTTACATCATGATATGAAAAGTATAAAAACTTCCCTAAAACTATCATACATAGGATCCCTTCACTTTATATTCCCAAATCACAATTTGGAACCATTCCAAGGAGACATACAAGGTGTTATAACTCACCACCATGACCATAAATATTTTTAAATTAATGAATAGTCCTCAATTAGATTGAATGTGGCCCTAATAATGATTAAGCATGTCGAGATAGAGAATAATAGACATGTTTTTTTATTTTTAGGTTTTAGTAACAATGGTGTTATTGAATAGTTTGAGGCCTTGAACCATCCCAATGTTTCGATTGTAATTACATAGAAGAACTCATTCCATATATTCAATAAATGTTTTCAATGTATTAAAATAAACTAATCCTCTCAATAATACCATTATATAAAAATATAGTATTTTGAGTATCAATAGATCATTATTTTTAATATTATATCTCAAATTAAAACATTAATCTAAATTTTTTCATGTCAATATGTTTTAAGAAGTTTGCAGAAGGGATGCTGTTTGGAGGATCAAACTAATGTTAGATGATCATTATGAGTAGTTGTTTCATTGGAGTATGGTGATCCTGCAATATAAGGTTCTTGATAATTTTAGGTGTAACCTAATATATGTTAAGAAATACTATAATGGAAGTGGATATATGGGAGGCCACATATTCATGAGTTAGTGTACTATTACAAACTCAACTTCATTCTACCTATATTTCATAATGCAATCTAAACACATCCATGAACCAATGATCCGTTTTAATAAAATTAAATCTTCTTTAAAGGTTCTTGGTGAATTTACTCATATTATAAGATAGTTCATTCAGTAACTCCAGAAAAAACCATTTCGAACCATTCACTATGTACAATTCATGAACAATATTTCCTTTTACCAATTTTAATCCCATTTTGAGGATTAAAAATTCCATTAGTAAATCCTAAAAAATAATGACTCATTCCATGGACTAAAATGAGCACTAAGCCTTTCGAACCCCTCTTTATGAACTTATTTCAATTCCAAACACCTTTATAAGAACTTGATTTAAATTATAATCAATAAATTATTTTAGAACCAAAAAAGGTGATTCTCCCCAATGTGGTGAGAAGTTTGATTATGGGGTGATTCTATAAAATTGGTATTTATCATTATTTAAACATCGATTTAGAGGATGGGGTATGATGGGATATAAAGTATGACTAAGGCATACTAGAACTACTAATATCTATCTCAAGGTATGTTTTTAAATTTTATTATAATTTTATAATTCTTAATCTATTTATGTTATGTGTTGTGAAACTATTTAATATTTCTATTAGGTTTTAATTTTTTTTGATATTCCATTATTCTATATCTTTAAACTACCATCTAAATGATTATAGATTACTAACATAAGGATATGTCCTAGGGGAGGTCTCATGGTTCTATTAAGTCCAATATCATTTAATTTATTTATGTTTTGTATTTTATTGTGATGGATCCATTGAAAATTCCAGGATATTTGGAATACATTTATCACTTTCTCAAAATGATCTCCACAACCTCATTCCAATATAAAAAAATTATTTTATCTTCATTATTTTGGTCTACATCTTAGATTTTTAAATTCATGTTGATTGATGGATGAAAATTTTATGATTGAAAAAAGGTGATGTGTGGTGGATAACTTATGGTTGTGGAATATACACGATGATACATTATAGATGAGGTAAAACATGGTATTCCTAGTATATTGATGATTTTGTAATAATCTTTACAATCTTTGTTGAGGTTAATAATCCATTAAAATTTCATAGAGTGGATTGGTAATGAATCATAAAAAACTTACTTGGATTGGGAAGGACCCACATTTAAAAATCCCTAGATGGATCCATTTCCCCAATAATACTAGTTTATGTGTTTCAATGAAATATTTTATTTACATGAGAATAGAAAACAATAAAACAACCCATCCTATTTTTTTATAATATAAAAATTAAATATTAAATATATAATTATGTGATTGGTATTGGTGGAGAACTGGCCCCATAAATCCTCATGACACAACCTAGGTTATTACCAGTAGATTTAATTATATGTTAAATTAGTTTCTAACCACAAGACCATGATAGTTACAAACAAATTTAGTACCACTGATGGTAGTCAGGTCCATAATTCATTCTTGATCATCAAATTGTAAATATTTCAACATTTTAATCCTAGATTACATAATCAAATAAATAGAATCATTTTCTAACTCATACTAACCCAAAAAAGAATTTTTTAATACATTTTCTAAAAAGAGGAGTATATTATGGTTCTCTCCTTATATAGAGGATTATATATAAAAAGTTAATTATGATCTTAATTATTTAATCAAGTATAAATTTATATACTCATTTCCTTAAGAACTCATTGCACTATATGATTAATTTCTATAGTTCATTAAATATTTAGCCACAAACAATGACCCCATCCATCCGACCTATAAAACATATTTCATAGAGGTACAAACAATATTGATAACTCTCTATCTCCCAGTCATTTTAGAAATCCTCAAAATTGATTTTTTTCAAGAACAATATCTCTAAGAGTAGATAATAATGGTAGTTGATCTTTCCAAGAATTAAAATTATTTAGATGTTATATTACATTAATTACAATATAACAAAACATTTGTTTAAAAAAAATAAAGTTTGAGTGAAATTTATCCTTAGAGAATGAAGAAATAATGTACGAATAAAAAATCATACATGATATTTGTAGTTTAAATAGGTGTTAGAAGACCTTCTTCTTATGAAATTCCAATAAAATGGAATTTAGAGTTACTTCTATAAGAAAAGGAACTGAAAACTTAAAAAAAATGTGAGATAAACTCAACCTGAATTCATCTAGTGATGGTATTATTAAAAATAAATTGAAATAAAATTATACCAATTCCAGTTCAACCACGTTATTATAATTTAATTAGAAAAAATTTATAAAATTCCATTTAAACCATGGTTTTGTAGAAGTTGTGACTATAGAGTTGTGGGAAGAGAGAAAACATGGTTGTTAAATCAATGAATCCCCAGATTCCATATGATTAGGTATGATATTAAGGCAGTATGATTATAGAAAATAAAATTATATCACCTCTTGGGTGGGGGGTACCAAAGATCCCCCTTCATTTTTCATAGCTTCTACATTATTTTTTTAAGAGTTTTATTTTTAATAAGTGATATATTTTTTTTCAATGGAGAACTAAAGATGAAAAAGAGGTTCTAGGAATGAATGATGATTATTAAAGTTAAAAAACAGGTAATCAAAACAATACAAGGCTATTGACATATAAGAAAAAAAACATTATGTAGAATGAATTCCATGATAATCATTATTCTCATGCTATGTAATTCTAAATATAAATGAAAATTTCATTCATTTTGATGAATGAGATGGTTGATAGAGTGTATATTATATGTGTTTGAGGGTGTACATTTATGTTTTCTATGTTTTATTTCATTATAATTGTATAATTTTGTTCGTTTTAAATTTTTGTGTGTTTAAAATATTAATTCATAAAAAATACACTCAATTTTGGAAAATGTAAAAATTAAATTTAGGTATTCTAGTGTGTGATTTTCAAGCTTTCTCTAAGATGAATTGAAAATTATAATTCATTTTTTAATTATAATTTAATTTTACATAATTATATCTTCTCATTAAACCTCAAAATCTCAAATGATTTCACATTTATTATTATTTTCTGTTGATTATGATTTTCAACCATTTTCATGATCATTAACTTCATAATAATTTTTAAATCCAAAAACGTCGGACAAATATTTAAATTCACATGATTATAGGTTTCTAAACTGCATTGAAATCATTATTATAAAACCCACAATTTTTAAATAGTTTTTAATTTTTTTATGAAATAAAAATTTTATTTATTTTCATTTTAATATTTTAAATTTATGAAATAATTTTATTATTATTAAAACATTCAATTGGAAATCCCCTCATTTATCCTTGAGAGGTAACTTGAAATGCAACTGTTATTAAGCACATAGATATCCATGAATGAACATAATGGTTTATGGTGAATTATAATCCTAATAATACCTTATACAGATTTACTATAAAAATATATTTTCCTAATTAATTCAATCTAATTGTTGATGGAATATGTTTCCATGTGTATCATTTGGGAAGAATTACAAGTTAAAGGGGAAATTTAGTGTCGTATCTTCAGTTTTAGGAATTTGAAAAAGGGAAATTGACATTAGTTACTATCATCCCTTTCATTCCATCACATTCCCCCAAAAAGATTACATTAATAAAATTTAAGAAAAATATAATATTATAACTACCATTATTATTGTTAATATAATTAATGACCCAAATCAAGAAATTGGGATGAATTACCATTCACTGTAATATATTGAAAATTTATTCAAAAAATTAAAATTTAAAAAGGTATACTAAGAAACATGTAAAAATGGGATAATAAAGATGAATTAATTTAATAGATTTATCTACTTGATTGATTTCATGAAAAGTGAAACAAAGTGGAGTATGGGATACCAATTATAAAGAGTTATTAATTGAACACATATTAATTAATTAACATAGTTAATCATTCATTGTTGATAAATACAAATGAAATTTTCTTAATGGAATAATTTTTTAAAAAAAATTACCCACCATAATTAGGACCTTTATAGAGCTTTTCAAGAGATCCAGATTGATTATATTCGTATCATAGTGTTGAATGATTTTAGTTTTTAGAATCATATAAAAAATATCCCATTTACATGTATGATTATATATCCTTATAAATAAATTTTCTCGAGGGAGGATTGATATTTTATTCCATGTGAGGTAGTTCATGAAATGGTTCTAAATGGATATTAAAGTATGAATTTCAAGTGGATAATATAATTTTATTAATTTTTATTCAAATAGATAAAATAATAAATTCATAATTTTTAATAGTAATAATAGAAAAAGTACAATAAATATTTTTCATGAAAGTTATAGTTTTCTGGTTATTTACTTTTTTTGTTCATTGACAAATTGTTCCCATAATTTAATCCAACTAAATTTGTGCTTGAAAATATAATTTCACATTTATTTCCCATTTTAATTATTCAATTTTATTTCAGTATTTTATTTACTAAGAATTAATAATTGGATCATGATGAATTGGGTATATTGTGAACATTTCTTATTATTTAAATGTCGTTGGCTGCATTCCTAATGTGTAAACAAATCTTTAATTTAGAGACTTCCATGATACTATATTTTCGGTATATAATATTTATAATTTCTAATGGATATTATTAATTTTCCATGAATCATACATGTAAATTTTATAATAATTGAATTGATTTTATATATTTGAGTGCACTATGATCAATGAGATTCTTAGATCTATCATGATTAGTTTTTGTTTCTAGAAAATATGAGTTATTATTACATGATGTGTTGTAATTATAATAAAAAATCACAAAATATATTCCAAGGGGACCTTTGATCTTGGTTTTGGGAGTTTATAATTATGAATTTTCTAGGGGCATAAAATTCAAAGTGTGTATAGTGTTAAAATAATTTTTTTTAATATTATATTTTCCAAAAATTTAAATTAGTTATATATAAGATATATGTGTTTTTATGTGGATGATATATTTTATTATAGATATTAATATTTATTTAATGGTGTGAATATGTATACCTGTTTACAAATAAGTAATATAAATATTAATTTTATGTTATTTAAATTTAGATAAGTTATTAATTTAGTTATTTATTTCATTATAATGAAAATAGAAATAAATAAAATCTATATAGTTATTTATTAATTATGATGAAAAAAATATTTTAAAATTTGACATGGTGATACTATGGTCTTATGTTTAAATACTACTTTAACCTAAAATATATTATAGTGGGACCGATCAGGTTCATTTCACATGGAATTTTGGCACCATTTATCCCTTATTATAAATCACTTGTTTATATGTTTGGTGTTTATTTTTATTTCATATTATAGAAGATGGTATGGGATGAGTTTTTGTGGTTTTAGTTAATGAAAATAAAATAAGGATTTGAATAAACTAAACATGTGTTAGTGGGGAATAGTTTCATTCTTGTGTTAAGTAAACACGAGCCATTTAATATGAAAATAATTTTTGTATGATTCATTGATAATAAACTCAAGACATTTTCATGGATCACTAGTCTCAACATAGTTTTAAGGCTTGAATCTCCTTCAATAATCTACTTATCCCCACTAGTCTCACCTCCTACATAGTTTCATATGATAGGAACTCCATAGTTATATGTTATCCACCACCCCTCACCCATTCCCAATAATTCAATGTGCATCACTCAATGTACATGAATAAACAAATATGAAATGTGGTCTGAGATAAGGATGGGAATATGTTTTAGTTATGATTAGAATAGTTTTTTTGGAGATAACCTATAAATTTTTTAAAATATCTTCACAATCCCAAGGCATGCACACTACCCCTTCACAACATAATCATAAAATAATGAAATAAAATGAAAATGGACATAGATATACTTAGGATATTTTATGCGATAAAGCCTTGGGTTATAACTCCATTATCTTAGTGTTGAGATTTCACCATTATATAGTGAAACAAGATAACAAATAATAAAATCATAATAGATAGAGAACATAAATTCACTTAACATAATATAAAAATATTTAAAATTTAAAAATATGAAGGGGAGATAATAACTTCCCACTATATGGTATTTATTAGTTCTGATGTCCCTTGATCTAATTTTATGTCTTAGTATAGAAACTCTTCTAAACATATTTTGAAAAAATTGAAAATTCTTGATTGGGAGAATTACCCAATGATAAAAAAATGTTTTCCATTGATAAGAATCATGATTTGATTACTTTATTGAATTATGATTATAAGGAATATCAGATTCTAATCCACATGGTTTTTATTTACGCATTGCATGAGGATGTTTTTGAGAGTATTATTTTATATGATGGCTAGTGGAATGGATATTTAATTTGTTTTATTCAATGAATAAAATTTTGTTTCAAAAATATCATTTCCAATATAAGTAAATGGATATATTGGGATTAAATTGGACATGGAAGATAGTTAGACCTTGGTCTTAATTGTGTCAGCATATGATATGAATCTATCTATGATTAAATTTATAAATCACATTAAAATAAACTCAAAATATCACAGTAATGGATCCTTTGTTCATCATAGAGTTGATCTTCTTTTAAGCTATATTGTTAGAATCTGGTAGGGTTGGTGGTAGTAAGCTAAATTGGTCCTCTATTAATCACCCCATAGATCCACCTCAATCAATATTGCTTCGAACATTTATAATATTTTACAAGAAATTATCTATAACATCATAAGATGTCACCTATAGGGAACAACAAGAAAAAAGTTTCATAATGATAACATAACATTGTTCTGAACTTCTAGCCATCATCATTGCCCAGTGCTTCAAGCAATATCAAAAAATGAAAAAAAATTAGCTTCAAATTTTAATTATAGATATGGATTCACAAGAATTAGACTCATAAATCTCAAAATTAGTCCTTCTTATGGATATGTGGTGTTGGGATACTTGATTGGTTTGAAATAATTAAGCCATTTCATTGGTTAGACGGTGAGTTTTATTTTTTTCTCTCACAATGAAAGGATTATAAATGGTCAAGGAATGATGATTTTTTATTAGTCATGGAAACTATAGAAAATAATTAAATCAAATACATTTACTCTTATAGGAATCATATTTCATCATATTTATTTGGGACACAATTAATATCTGTAAGGCATATTAATTCACTTCAATATTGTCTTGGGTGTGGTGTTGAGTTGTTTTTTTAAATCTTCCTGGAATGGTTTGATACTATGATTTAGGAAGGTTATGGGAAAAGATACTTCATATGAGGAATTTTTTACGGTCATGGACTCAACCTGCTAGGATAGATATCTTTTTGGACCGGGTATGTGTCCTTCCTAGAGGTGAATATTATTGATGCCATTGGGAAAGGTTTTATGTCATTGAAGTCTCACAAAGGTCTAAAAGACATAAAATATAAAAAATTTGGAAAATTTCTATGAATTTTCTTCAAAATAATATTTATAAAAATTTTGTAGTCCAATTTTATAAAAAAATTATAATCTTGAAACTAAATTTTCTATACCACTCATATGCGGATTATTTTGAATCTTACAGTGCCTATAAAATCAGTTTTAAAGTGTATTTTTAGATTTTCCAATATAATTTATAAATAATTCAAATAAATTTTTTTTTCTATAAAAATAATTTAATGAAGAAGTCATTAATTTAGTAACAAAACCATAAGCTATTTAATTTTGAAATCAATATAACATAGAAACACTCGAATGTTAATAAAAGAAACTCATTTACAAAATTCACATGAATATTCAAGAATATTGTCAAACCATTGTCTTTGATATGATATTAGAGTGTTAAATAGTAAATTTTAGATAATAGTTTCACTAAAACTTCTTTTTTTCACTATTATAGTGGGAAGTTGATGTCGTCTTATCATTAAATAGATACGAGTTAGGATTTTGGTATTTTTATTTGATATGTTTGGACCAATGAGATTGTCACAGAGGTATCTTCCTTGAAATCATTTCCTCTATGAAGTACACGGTTTCCTTAGGTCCTATCATTGTGATATAACCCTCTTTAATGTTGTTTTCAAGCTAAAACCATCTTGTCATGTGGTATTTTTCATTTTAGTGTCAGTTATAATGAAATATATTCATCACACTTTCTATATTCCATAAGAATGTATTTGAAACCCTGAATATAGTTAATAAATTTATAGGATGGAGTGAATACATATATTGATAAGGAATATCTTTCCACTAAATGATAAAAACATACTCTTGTAGTTATATATACATGTAGCGATCCATTTAAAAATATCATTAATATGATATTTGTGTAACCTTCCCAAAGACAATGGAGATCCAAAATATTATTCTAGGAAGCTAAATCTATGGATACCATGACAATATTCAAACTCTTTATCATGACTATAAAATTATTTATTATAAATTAGTACAATTATATTACCTAAATTATTCAATTTTCTACTTTATTTTCAGATCTTTCTTGAGTAGTATTGAAATAATGGTTATAATTATTCATAACATTATATTATATTTACCTAACATTCATATTTTTAAATGATGATAAATATTAAAATATTGTTTTTAATTTTTATTTTTTTGGTAATGGATGAAAATGTGAAATTTACTATTAAATCATTATAGGAAGATCCATGGGATGTTATAAGTATTTCTAAAAAAAATACTAGTGATGATGACTTTATTTAAAAGAAATTATAGGGATATTGTTTAGGTAATCAATAGGAATCCTACATATTCTACTAATTCTTTAACATGTGATGTAGAAAATGAATTATATATTTCATGATACCACGAACATCAATTTGGATTGTCATAGAAATCCCACGGATGATGAAAAATTTATGATTAAAAATGAAATTAAAAAACATATGAATCATATAATGAAAGATTGTACAATGTTATTTAATAAAATAATACATGGTAAATAATTTATTCTTTCATGTAATTACTATAGTTTCTCGATTCACTAAATAGAAAAAAGTACTTTTAACTTTATAGTTTAGTTTGGCATTTTTCCTGTAATTGATAGATTTTTTAACAATTAATTAAGGATTATATATGAATACATGGTACCTATATATGATTAAATAAATATGGTCTCCTAAAATTTGAACCACACATGTTTATGGGGATTTGAAATTGATAAATATGTCATGTAAGGTTAAGTATGATCTTGAAATATCTAATGAGGAAGTGTTCAACCCAATAAAATTGATATTTTATAGAAGACGACACAATGATAGTATTATACATCAATGATATGGAGAGTAAGAAATGACCATTGGATGATATATATTTAGTGAATGTAGAAATTTCTTATTATAGTATACAATGTTGTTAGACGATGTATGTGATTTCAGGATGTTAATTGGAAATGTGTGGAAGTGTTCTAGAAATGTATGCACATGGCATCATAAATTGAATATATTGATTTGAAGGTTGGAATATATGATTAAATTAGGAGGTATGAAGAATATGATAGAATAAGTATGAATCTATTTGGATAGATATTCCATTTAATGTGAGAAAATTGAAAAAGGTGATTCAAATAATAAAAAAATAATTTGAAGCAGTGGAAGTGTATTATAATTTTAAGGAAGAAACAAAACCACAATCAGTCAAATTTAATAGTTGAACTTAGGCCACGTAAGTGTAAAACCTCACTATTGAAGGAGTTAAAAAATAATATAAGTTAGTATGGTTGATCTATATATAAATGAGGTTTTTTACTATATATATAATGAACATTTCAAAAGGGAAGATACATGAGAGTACATATATTATGATACAATGACTATAGGTAAAATATAAGACATAGTGGAAGGATAGAAAAATATTTTGTGGTGCTAAAATAAAATGTATTAGAGTAATCACATAGTAGTGCATAACCTATGTGCAACTAGTTAATAGTTATGATGTAATATGTTTATGCATTGTGTTTTTTCTGTGGATGATTCATTTTTCAGAATTCTAAAAAAAAATTTTGATAAGGAATTAGGTATTTCTTATAGAAATAATAATTTCAATTTTTTGAAAGTTTTTATATTAAAATATAAATTAAATATTAATCCATGATATATAAAAATAATTAGGTGAGATATTATATATAATTTGGGGATCTTGATGTTGATTAAATCTTTAACCATGATAGTATAGTTCATTCTGTAATCTGGATGAATATGTGGTAAATAAATCTGTGATGGAGTGTAAAAGATGGTGATCTTACAGTTTTCATAAAATCTTAATGATTTGTAATGAATTTAAAAACGGTATGGAATGTTATATATTTTTGGAAATATCAATGAATTAATTGGCTACCTATTACTATTGAATAATGTGTGTGAAAATGTAATAATAACAGATTATTGGTGGAATAGAGTTTGATCAGCACCATTTATTTGAGTTTTATTTATTTCAATATTCTTATAAAATAAGATAAGAATAGTTTTGGAGAAAAGTGATCTAGAATAATATTGATATATTTTATTTTAATATAATAAAAATATAGGCATGACATAACTCTATCCTAATAACTACATATGGTTCCTTGAAGGATGACAACTGAAGGTGGATAAAAATTAAAATTCTATATACTGATATTGAAATTCAAAAAAAGTACAATACCATTTTTTGAATGTGGTATAATCATAATCATTAAAAAGTTTGTCACTTTTGTGATTATATTGAAGAAAATGTGTTAATCATCACATTATAAGGAACCTCTTGTGTATTTATTGAGAAGAAAGAGTGAAATTAACAATGAGATTAGCAGAGCATCAATTTTAAGATGTACATTTATGAAAAACATTTACTTATAATTTTAGTACCCCCAGTTTCTGGTATGTAACCCCTTCTTGATTTATTTAATGGTTTTAAAGTTAAGAGTATTGAATGGGAGAGTCGGAAGAACTTGGAATGATGTTGTGAGGTAAAGGGGAAGTCGCACGGGCGGCGCACGGTTTGTCTAAACCATGCAGCCAAACCGTGTGTATTGGGTCTTGGAGGCAGTAGCTTCCACATGGTCGACACATGGTTTGTCTAACCGTACAGCCAAACTGTGCGAGAAGGGTGGTCGAGGCAGTAGCTAACCCACAGTTAGCTCATGGTTTTTCAAACCGTGCGAACTAACTGTGCGACCACATAATCGAGATCCTATAAAGGTCGATCACATGCGTTTTTGCCTCTATGTTGCTTGGTTTTCTCCTAAGCGGCCCTAACTCGGGATTTTGGTTCTCCTAAGGTCAAAGAGGGTTTTCCCATCATTTCAGAGGTGATCCTAAGGCTTCTCTTGATGAATCGAAGATGGATTCTTGAGGTATGTGATCGTTGTTGTTTGGTTTGTCAGATCTACTTCGATCTACTTCTCCTCTTCTCTCAATTTCTTAAATATACACCCGTTATGGGTATATCTAAGTGTGTGGATGCCAGAATAGAATAGTTTTGGTCTTGGTTGTGTTCGTAGAAGAGATCTAGGGAGGATTCTTGGAGAATCGACCTGGTCTTCTTGTGCGTTCTCCGTTTGTTAGGGTTTTCATCAAAACCATTGAGGTAGCAGGCTCCACTCTTGACTCCTCTTATTATAATTGATTACCTTGGTTCCAAATTATGTTATTTTAATGAAATTGATTATTTAAATCATGGAATAAATCTTATTCAGTGATGATTATCATTTTGATGAAATTGTGAAATCTTGGTGATTTTTTGTGAAAAGTGATTTGGCTTCATGAATTTAAAATGTAGATTTTAAATTATCGATTTTCTGGAATGGTAAATGGTTTGATGAAAGATGGGTTTTCAATATAAAGTGGTGTTTTATTTAAATGGTTCTGTATTGAAATGGATTGATGAAATTGGTTCATTCATTGGTTTTCAATAAAAATACGGTTTTATTGAAATGGTTTGAAGTGGTTGAACACACTTGGTTTTGAAGGAAATGGTTTTCAATAAAAGGGTGCTTTATTGAAAGGATGGTTTTGGCATTAATGTGGTGAATGTGTGGTGTGTGTTCATGATGCATATACAAGGCTTGGTTTAAATAAGACCTTGTGCTCGATGCCAAACTTTTAATGGAACATAGGACTTTTAAGTATGAGACTTGGTTGAAACATGTCCTTGTGCTCAGTGCCAAAGGTGTAAAGGAACATGGGAAACAATTACCCTATGACGACTTGGTAGATCGATGAGAAACCACTCATGATTATGGAACTATCATAACATAGCATGCATGGTTGATTTCACTCGTTTGTGAAATGGTTGGGTATGCCAAAAAGGAATGTTTGTGAAATGGATCTAAAGGTTGTTTGGTTATTTTTTTGGAAAAATAATGTGATGGAATTTTTTTTAAATTGTTCCTGCAATGCCTTTGGTTATGAATTATTTTGGAAACTTGTTTATATTTAGTTATAAAATTCTTCTGAGAAAATGGTTTTTATAAAATGTTTTTATATAAATGTGGAAAACTCTACTATCATAGTGGCGTGAGTAGGAAATTCATTGAGGAAAACCTACTGAGTTTTACACTCACCCATGCTTTGGCAAGTTGGTGCTTTTGCAGATGTCGTATTTCGGGACACTGGTAAAGGTAAAGCATCCAATGGCTAGTGGCTTGTGATGATACTTGGGAGATGTTGTGGAGCTTAGAGCTTGTGTAACATGGAGTTGTAGTGTCTTTTGAGAGTCTTGAGTAGTTTATCCTCTATGTACATTGATTCTTAGTTTGGTCTTCCACTGTTGTGTACTCTAATGTGGTTTATTCTAAATAAAATTGTTTATTGGTCTTTCTTTTGTTCATGCATCATATAGTCAATTTTTGGTTATGGTTGGTTTAAAGGCTTATTTCTTAAAGGGTAAATCATCCCCCGAATTATATTTGAAACCCTTTGGCATTTATTTCCAGAATTTGGCATCTTGGGGATGTCACTTAAGACCTAGTAATTACTCATTGTACTCTCAAGCCAATGACAATTGGCGGGTCATTACAAATGGTATCAGCCTCTTCGGTCCTTGGATAACAAGTGCTCATCGATGTTCTTGGTATTAGAGTTGAAATTCCTTCTTGACTATTCATTGGGTAGAAATCTTAGAAAGGAGTAGGATTGTTGGAATGTGAAATGTATAGCATAAAATGATGTAGCTAACCCGTTTATGCTGAACTTCAAGTTACTAGGGTGTTGGGTACATAAGTGTTTTGGATACACTTCTAGAATGTTGGAAATATGATTGTCACGGGTTTAGCCAATGAGAGGAGAATTACATGAATTGTAGAGGAATGAATTCCCACTATAATTTCATATCTCATTGTGAGGAATGAGTTATTATTTTGTGCATGGTGCCAATTTTTTAAAAATACAGAAATTGTTTTCATGTGAAAGAATTTAAAAATGGGGTATTTAGTGTATTTTGAAAATGGGTTGATTTTCAAAAATTCTGTTGAATGTTTTCAAAAATGGTTGAACATGGAAAAAGTTTGTTTCGTAAAAACAATGTTGTGATATATAATGTGATAGAATTTGAAATGTTAAGCCATCAGTTTCTAGAGAGTGAGATTGACAGAGTTTGTTGTTGGTTTAAAAAATGGAACCGAGTAGGCATTGTCGAAACCAACCCGAAGAAGATGTGGAAAATGTGGTTGCACCAGAACCGCGTGTGAACCAAGAGATGTTTCAGAGTATTATCCAGGATTTTCATGCTATGGATACAGGGAACCAGAGGAATGAACCTAGGAATCTGGATCATACCATCCAGTTTATGACGAAAAATACACAGAACCTTGAGGGTGATGCTGAACCTGAACAGGCAGAGGTGTGGCTAACTAGGATGAATCCTATCTTCTATTTCATTAGCACACCATCAGAGCTCAAGGTCAAGTTGGTGATGTATATGCTCGAGGATCTTGCATGTCAATGGTGGGATTTAGCAGTGCATCCTAAACTAGATGAAGTTCTTACATGGGAAGATTTTGATGAATTTTTCAACAAACAATTCTATCCTCACACATTCATGATCCAGAGGAGGAAAATATTTTTCAGCCTGAATTATAAGAATCTCTCTATCACAGAGTATGCGGATAAATTCATGAATTTAGTGCGCTTTGCACTAAAAGTTGATGCAAGTGCGTCGCTGAAGGCACACATCTTTGAATCAGGGGTGCGGCAGGAGATTCACTCAAAGATAGATGTGGTCTGTATTATGGATTATATGGAGATGGTAAATAGAAAAAAATTAGATGAAAGATACTTTTTAGAAGTAATGGGAGGAGGAAGTATAATGATACCCTTGGGAATGGGTGGGAACTCTAATACTGGGAACAAGAAGAATAGAGACACCTACTTCCAAAGTGGGAGTGCGAATCAGAATCAAACGGCTGGATCGACGAATCTTCCTCCACGGCCCATAATGAAATCTGGGTGTTTTCAATGTGGCTCGATTGATCACATGAAATGAGAATGTAAAACACCACCAAAATCATGCCACAATTGCAATAAGATTGGTTATATTCAGTGATATTGTCGCAGTGCTCCACGGTCGGGTGTTCGTGACACTTCTCAGGTGTCGCAAGCATCTTATGCTTCGACATGGTGAGGACAACAAACTCATTCTCTCTAGCAGAACAGAGCTAGCCATGGTGATTCCAAGAATACCATGACCCCTCAGACATGACAATATCAACAATGCAATATGGAGCAAAGTGCAACAACAAAGAAATTGTATGGAGCAGAACAGGTGATTGTGGATGATGAGTCTGGACCGTCTATGGTGAGAGGTACAATTATTTTTAATTCTACCCTCATGAAAGTTTTGTTCA
Source organism: Viscum album (assembly GCA_963277665.1). Taxonomy (NCBI): domain Eukaryota; kingdom Viridiplantae; phylum Streptophyta; class Magnoliopsida; order Santalales; family Viscaceae; genus Viscum; species Viscum album. The sequence goes on from OY728139.1 coordinate 1,092,483,765, forward strand.
AAACTGGTGCGTCACATTATTTTATTGCTTATCGTATTATTGATTTTCTGAACTTAAAACTTGAAATGATTCCTTATGTGATAAAACTTCAAACTCCTCTCAGTGAAAGAATGTGAAGAGACTTTGTGTGTAGAGAATGTTCTATAACTGTTGATGGAGATAAGTTGAAATAAGATTACTCTATGCTGTAGATGGATGCCAATGATATAATCTTGGGTATGCATTGGTTGATAGAGTTCAGGGCTCACATCGACTGTTATAGCAGAACAATTAGTCTCGCGAATGAGGATGGCGTCGAGCATCTCTTTAGAGAAGAAATAGTGGCGATGGCAGGTGAAAAGGGATTGTTGGAACTAGTAGTGGAAACAATTCCTTACCATTTGGTTGCATTAAACTTGGAATCGATGGATGAAATCTCAAATAAATGTTTTCTAGAAGTCGTGGATCAATTTCCTGATGTTTTTCATGAAAACTTCTCAGGGTTACCACCTGTATGAAAAGTGGGGTTTACGATTGATCTCATTATCGGGACTAGACCTATCTCACTTCAATATGATAGGATGGAACCAACAGAGTTAAAGGAATTGAAATTGTAGTTAGAAGAACTGAAAAATAAAGTTTTTATTCAGACAAGCGTGTCTCTGTGGGCATCACCAGTTTTTTTTGTAAAGAAATTAGATGGAACTTTGAGGCTATGTGTGGATTATCATAAAATTAACCAAGTTATGATAAAAAATTGATATCCACATCCACACATTGATGACCTTTTTGATCAATTGAGGAAAGATAAGTGGTTCTCTAAGATTGACTTGCGGTCAGGATATCACCAGTTGCATGTTTGGAAGGAGGATATTCCAAAGACAGCCTTCAGAAGCATATATGGTCACTATGAATATGTAGTCATTCCTTCTGGTCTTACAAATGCACCAACAGTCTTTATGGAATTGATGAATCAGATATTTTAGCGATATCTGGATTTTTTTGTTGTGGTGTTTGTGGATGACATATTGGTGTATTCAAGAACAAGGGCTGAGCATCAGAAACACATGGTGATAGTGTTGCAAATATTGAGAGACCACCAGTTGTATGCCAAATTATTAAAGAGTGATTTTTTGGTACAAGTGGAACACTTTTTGGGAAATCTTTTTTCTGAGAAAGGTGTTTCAGTTGATCCAGAAAAGATAGATGTTGTTATTTATTGGAAACCACCGAAGAATGTCTTTGAAATACGATGTTTTCTTGGTCTATCTGGTTATTACCAATGCTTTTTTCATGACTTATCAGGTCTATCTTTGCCAATGATAACATTGACAAAGAAGAACAGTGTATTTCAATGGACTGAAGAATGTCAGAGGTAATTTCAAGAGTTGAAAGTTCACCTTAAATCAAAACCCATCCTGATTTTTCTTGAATCAGGATAGGGGTACGTGGTGTATTGTGATGCTTTATCATCTGGGATGTGATGTGTTCTCATGCAAGGAGACCATGGTGTTGCTTATGCCTCAAGACAGTTGAGAGTGCATGAAAAGAACTACCTAACACATGATTTGGATTTATCAGCAGTTGTCCACGCCTTGAAGACTTGGAATTATTATCTCTTTGGTGAGAAATTCACTATGTTTACGGATTATAAGAGTTTGAAGAATATTTTCTCAAAAAGATATTTGAATCTAAGGAAGATGAGATGGATGGAGTATCTTAAAATGATCGAATTTGACTTGATATATACGTCGGGTAAGGGCAATTTGGCTTCTGATGCATTAAGAAAAAATTTGTATGCTCAGTTGCCGCATGAAGCTTTAGATGAGTGGTAGTTGATGTCGATCCTAGACGACAGGCATATGGAATGTGAAGACCATGCTAATTTTGTAGTTTTTGTTCCATTTTTTCTTGTTCCTGATTTGGTGGAGATGGTAATGGAGGAAAAATAAACCGATGTAGACTGTGTTGCAATGGGTTCAAAACTCAATGGTGGGGAGACCATTGAGGGATGGAATCTGGATGTGAGTTTAGTTTTGAGGTTTCAAGATCGGATGGTTGTACCTTTAACTCCTCAAGAACAAGTCCTTCATTCTTACCACCATTCTATATGGGCTGTTCATCAAAGAATATAGAAGATGTATAAGGTTATAAGGGCACAATTTTGGTGGAGCGACATGAAATAGAAGGTAGCTGAATTTGTTTCAAGGTGTTTTACTTGTCAGCATGTTAAAGCAGAACATCAGTGGCCAGTGAGTATGCTACAGTTTATACTAATTCCAGTGTTTAAATGGGAGCATATAGCTATAGATTTCATTAGAGGTCTTCCAAGAATTGTCCGGAAACACGATGACATTTGGGTGATAGTGGATCATCTAACCAAGTCGGACCATTTCTTCCCTATTCGTGAAACTCATATGGTGGATGATCTTTGAAAAATCTATATTCGAGAAGTGGTAATGAGACATGGAATTCCAGTTTCAATCGTGTTAGACAGAGATCCGAGGTTCACATATCGTTTTTGGCGATCCTTAAGAAATCCCTAGGAACTCCGTTGAATATGAGTACGATGTATCATCGTCAGATGGATAGATAATCCGAAAGGATGATACCGTCATTGGAAGACATTTTTCGGGCTTGTGTAACTGATTTTGGTGCCTCATGGGAAGAGAACGTTCCTTTAGTGGAGTTCTCGTATAACAACAGTTATCAGGCCTCGATACACATGGCTCCATTTGAAGCATTGTATGGGTGTCCTTGTCGTTCTCCACTTTTATGGGAGGAAACATGTGAGACTTCACTAGTTAGGCTGAGCCTTGTCCAAGAACAAACAGAGAATATTCATTTGATAAAAAAGAGGATGGAGTCAGCATAGAGTCGTCAGAAATATTATGCGGATCAATGTCGAAGACCGTTGTCGTTTATAGTGAGTGATCATGTCTTTTTGAGAATATCTCTAAGGCTTGGACATCGTCATTTTGGGAAGCAGGGAAAATTATCTCCTCGATATATAGGCCCTTTTGAGATACTATAATGGGTTGGTGAGGTGGAGTATCGGTTGGAATTACCCCCACAATTCAGTGTAGTGTATAATGTGTTCCATGTATCTCAGTTGAAGAAGTATCTACCCGATCCAGACCATGTGATCAGATGGGATCACACTAACCTAGATACGGATGCTTCATTAATACAAATCTCAGTACAGAGTGTGGATAGGCAAGAGAAAGACTTGCATGGAAAAATCATCAGTCTTGTGGGGGTTTTATGGCAGAATGGTCAGATTCAGGAGGAGACTTGGGAACGTGAGAAGGAAATTAAAGAGCAGTGGCTGGAACTCTTTCAGGCAGGAGATGGTTTTCTAGTTTCTTAGGATGAAAAGGCCAATGGTGGGGAGAATATAGTACCCCCGGTTTCTAGTATTTAAACTTTTATTGATGCTTTTAATAGTTTTAATGTTATGAGTGTTGAATGGGATAGTCGGGGGGAACTTGGAATGATGTTGTGAGGTAAAGGGGAATTCGAACAGGCGGCACACAGTTTGTCTAAACCATGCGGCCAAACCATGTGCAGTGGGTCTTATAGGCAGAAGGTTCTGCACTTTAGGTGCACGGTTTGTCTAACTATGTGGCCAAATCGTGTGAGAAGGGTGGTTGAGGCAGCAGTTAACGCACAATTAGCGCATGGTTTGTCAAACCTAGTGAACTAACCGTGCGACCACATAATTGAGATCCTATAATGGTGGATCTCCCACGTTTTTGAATCTATGTAGCACGTTTTTCCTTCTAAGAGGTCCTAACTCAGGATTTTGGTTCTACTAAGGTCCAACAAGGTTCTCCCATAGTTCTAGAGGCGATCCGAAGGCTTGTCTTGATGAATCAAAGCCGGATTCTTGAGGTATGTGATCGTTATTGTTTGGTTTCTCAGATCTACTTAGATCTATGTCTCCTCTTCTCTCGATTTCTTAGATCTACACCCATTATGGGTAGATCTAAGTTTTTGGATGAAAAACTTGATGAGTTTTGGTCTGGGATGTGTTTGGAGAAGTGATCTAAGAAGGATTCTTGGAGAATCGACCATGTCTTTTTTTCATGCTCTATTTGTTGGGGTTTTCGTCAAAACCTTTGAGGTAGGAGGCTTCAATCCCAACTCATCTTATTAGAATTGATTTGATTGGTTCCAAATTGGGTTATTTGACTGAATTTGATTGTTCAAAGCATGGAATAAATCTCTTTTAGTGATGATTTATGGTTTTGATGAAATTGTGAAATCTTGGTGAATTGTTGTGAAAAGTGATTTGGATTCTTGAATTTAAAATGTTGATTTTAAATTATGGATTTTTTGGAATGGTAAATGGTTTGATGAAAGATGGGTTTTCAATAAAAAGGGATGTTTTATTGAAATGGTTTGGTATTGAAATGGCTTGAAGAAATTGGTTTATTATTTGGTTTTTAATAAAAGTACAGTTTTATTGAAATGGTTTGAATTGGTTGAACACACTTGTTTTTTATGGAAATGGTTTTCAATAAAAGGGTATTTTATTGAAAGGATGGTTTGGGCATGAATGTTGTGAATGTGTGGTGTATGTTCATGTCGCATATACGAGGCTTGGTTGAAATATGACCTTTTTCTTGGTGCCAAATGATTAATGGAACATGATACTTTTAAGTACGAGGCTTTGTTGAAACATGACCTTGTGCTCGGTGCCAAAGGTGTAATGGGACTTGGGAAACAATTACCTTATGACAAATTGGTAGATCGATAAGAAACCTCTTATGAGTATGGAACTGTTAAAACGTAGCATGCAAGGTTGATTTCATGAGTTTGTGAAATGGTTGGGTATTCCAAAAAGGACTGTTTTTGAAATGGATCTAATGCTTGTTTGGTCATTTGTTTTGGAAAAATAATGTCCTGGAAAATTTGTTTAAATTGCTCTTGGAATGCATTTGGTTATTAATGGTTTTGGAAACTTTTTTATATTTAGTTATAAACTACTTTCTAGAAAAATTTTTATATAAATTATTTTTATATAAATGTGGCTAACTCTTCTATCATAGTAGCGTGAGTAGGGATGTCATTGGGGAAAACCTACTGAGTTTTATACTCACCCCTTTTTCAGCACATTGGTGCTTTTGCAGATGTCGTATTTCAGGGCACGGGTAAAGTTAAAGAATCCTATGGCTAGTGTCTTGTGGTGATACTTGGGAGATATTGTAGAGCTTGGAGCTTGTGGAGAAAGGAGTTGTTAGTTCTTTTGAGAGTCTTGAGTTGTTTATCCACTATGTACTTTGATTCTTAGTTTGTTCTTCCACTGTTGTGTACTTTGATGTGGTTTATTCTAAATGAAATTGTTTATTGGTCTTTCTTTTTTTCATGCATCATATAGTGAATGTTTGGTTATGGTTGGTTCATTGGCTTATTTATTAATGGGTAAATTGTCCCCCAACTTATATTTGAAACCCTTCAGAATTTATTGCCAGCATTTGGCATCTTTGGGATGTCCCTTAAGGCATAGTAATGACTCGTTGTACTCTCAAGTCAATGAGAATTGGTGGGTCATTACAATAATGATATTATATTGACCCACATGACTATACAATATTAAGGAGACCATTAAGTATATAACCCAAACAAGCCTTTACTGATGTAGTTCATAAAGTATAATAAGGGGAAACAAAACATGTTTTGATACTGCCTCATTCATAAACTATATAAATGTAGTGAACTATCAAATATATTGACCATAAACTAATATTTTTATACATGGATTAAGTACAGTAGTAGATTTTGGTACATCAACACAACATTTCATATATTCATTTCACCAGGACTTTTATTGTGAACCTTGTAAAATTTGAATTCAATTTATGAAAATTATTTATATATAATGGTATTCTTAATGAATGAATCATCATTAGTGATACATTTAAGGTGTTTTTTTGAAAGAAATTTAGATCTAAGACCAAAAAATGGAAAAAAAGGGAAATTACTTAACTATTAAATACCATGGTACCCCACCATTACAGAGTTTTTATATTCATCCTACTCACAATGTGTTTCTTCAGAGTGAAAATTATGTATTTGATGTTTGATCTCAACATCATTTTTTAGGATTCGTTACACACATGGAATAAGTGATGATGAATTTTGTTTTTACCAACATTCTCTTCGATTGATAAAAAATGACAATCTCATTTTCCCATAGTCTTGTGGAAATATGATCATGGATTATATATGATGACCATTTTATTTAACTAATCATTGTGAAATAATTATGGATTTTATGATAGATATGTTTTTTTAGAGTACTGATCAATGAGGTATATAATTAAAACTCATCTTATTACTTTTGAAATTTGGAAAACAATTAATATTATTTAAGGAAATATAGTAGAATCAAAGAAGGGTAAATATCTTTAATCTTGAGATTAATGTAAATTGGGATGTGATGAGAAATAAGTTATCAAATATATGAAATAATTCCTTATATCAAAGAGAAATACATGAGGATTACAAATAACTATCCTAAAAATCGTGGAATGTTTCATTTATTATGTTTATAATTCTAATTCTAAATAATTTATGGAAGAATATATAAAAAATTGAAATTGAGATACACCCAAAATGATGGATGTGGATGGTGATTTCATGGAATAAGTTGAAATGACATGAGTTCATCAATCAAATGAGTATACCTATTTTAACCAAATAGATTTTCAATCCTTATAGCATAATGTGGGTAAACAATAAAGCATTCATGGAGAATACTCTATATTCATAATATAATTTTTTTTTAAAATAAGAATTGGTATAATGTATACAAGGATTTTAGTGACTCAATATTATGAATGGGTTCAAAAATGAAGGAATGAAGAGATCTACTTTATGATCATTCACATGAAATAATAGAATAAATTGCCATGAATAATCATGTGAAGTATTTTATTATTCCATAAAGAATACATCTTGAGGAAAGTAAAAAATATTTAATGGATGCTGGATCTTTGTAGGAGTAATTGTATATTCGATTTAAGGAGAATATTGTGAAAATAGAGTATCCTGAGGAGAGTTTTAGAACCACTAATTAAATGATGAATATCCCCCACATAGAATCATAAATAATTATAATATGAATGTTATAAAATATTATATTAGAAAGTAAATAGAAAATTCTTAGTAAATTATTTAGAAGAAAAATACATTGATTGTTTTCATTATAACGATACTACTATGGAGGAGAGGGACCTGATTTGGGTGTGTGTATAGAATCCCATGGGATTAAATGAGGATAAATAATTATTGTGAAAACAAATATACATAGGAAATGATACATGAGGTATGAAATAGTAAAGAATTATTTGGTTTTGTAAACAATGAAAATATGTTAATAAACTGTATAAGGAGTTGAGACAATGGTTTCATAATGAAGTAATTTAGTCTTATGGTAAACTGGAATATTTTTTACACACATGTAAAAAATATTATGCTAAAATAAGATTTACTACATTAGAGGAAATTAATTATTGAGGTCAACGAGAAGTACTACAGAACAGACTTTTAACAGCACTGGTAAATATCAGTGCTATAACAAAAGACAGATAAATGACATGTTTATCAGTGATAAATAAGGCATTGATAAATGTATCCTTTTATCAGTGTGCTTTTTTTTGTATTGATAATATAAAGCCTTTATCAAAACTTTATTATTATCACTGATAAATATATTCTTTATCAGCCTGTTACTTTTAGCATTGATAAAGGGCATACTTTATCCACGCTTTATTTTTAGCACTGATATAGGGTATCCTTTATCAGCACTTTAATTTTAGCTCTAATAGAGGGTATCCTTTCTTAGCAGGTTATTTTTAGGGATGATTGATATTTATATAAAAAATAAAATAATTATAAAAATAAAAAATAAAAAATGTTTTTATTTAAAAAAATATGACAAATTTTATTAATTAAATAAATATTTATAAAAATTAATAGATTGATTATACATTATTCATTATTAAACATTTTATTAATTATATAATTATGATAATAAATGTTATTAAATTGTATAAATTATGTAATATAGATATATATTAATGTTTATAAATTTGATTTATATATTACAAAATATTTATATGATTTACCTTCAATTGTCATATGTTTATTGAATAATGGGTTATAATAAAAAATTAATATGAATTATAAATATTGACTATAATAACATGGTACCCGACATATAATGGAATATCATTTGGTTTTTCAATTTAACATAGATCAAATGTTTGTTATATTTATTTTATATATAAGTAATTAATTCAATTTTATATACAATGCACAAAAACCAATCTTATCCTTTTTATTAATTATTGTAAAAGTGTACTTATTATTAATTTATTCAATTTCACTAAATTTTAATAAAGCTGAATGAAATTAAAAGAAGATATTCATTAATAATGTTAAATAAATATTTGTAAAAAAATAATTATAAATAAAAATATTTATAAATGTACAGTCAATATATTGATACAATTATATATTTATAATTTTAAATAAATAAATATTTTTTAAAATTATTTATATAATAATAAATAAATAATCATGTATATTTAAATAATTATCGAATTTTTAAATAAAATTACTTAAATAATGAATATATTTACTATATATATATTAAATAAATATATTAAATAAATATATATATAATTATATAAATATATATAATGATATAAATAAATGTTTTTAAAATATTTCTATAATTAGAAATAAATAATTATAAAATTATAATAAATATATTGTAAAAGTAAATTATTTAACATATTGATGTCTATATATATTTATTAAGTATTTATAAATTTTAAAATTTTATATTTATATTTATATTTATAAATCCTTTAACATCAATTTGTTAATAAGAGCTGATAAAAGAATCCTTATCAGCATGGAAATAGCGCTGACAAAGATGAGGATTTATCAGGAGTAAATAAAGTGCAGATAAAAAGAAGATTTATCAGCACTCAAATTTTAGCACAGATAAAAGGTTTATTTATCTGTTATTATTTATAAGTTCTAATAAAAGTACCCTGATCAATTTAAAAACCTTAACCATTTGCGAACTCATCACGATATCAGGAGATTTTTGTGGAAGCCACCTGCTATCGGTGCTCCTCCTCGGTGAATCGAAGCTCGAATCACACCACTCAGATGTTCCCAATACTATAGTAGCACTTACATATCATCTGAAATCCATTTTTTATTGCGGTTGGGATGCAGGTGGGGTTCTACATCACATTCTGAAAATTTCTCTGCCCAAGGTATTTGCTTCCATGACCTAACAATTTTATATATATTAATTTTCTCTCTTGCTTAATTTTCACATGCTCTATAGTTTATTTTATTGGTACAAACAAGTTTTGTAAATGATTTAACATGCTTTTTTTGAAAATAAATTTTCTATACAGAAATTGTTATCTTTAAATATAGGACATGTTGTGAAAAATCATTTTAAGTATTCAATTAAGGTTTTAGCTTGTGAGAAATGTGTTTTTGTTGGTGCTAAAGGCGAGAGTGTGTTTAAAAATGTTTTTATGGGAAAAGGAAATTTTTTTCCTATTGGTCTTATTGTGTGCTTTCGAGTATGAGTTGTGAAGTGTTAAAATAATGAATAATTTGTTTTAGAAATGAAATTTGAGATGTTGAAATGGTTTATTAAATGGTGTGAGTGATGAAAAATATGTTTTTAAAGGGTTTAGCATGCTTTGAGTTGGGATTGGGTTTTGTAATAGAATATGGCTATGTTGTGTTTTTGTGTTTTATTATGGAGTTCTATGAGATGTTTTATGGGTTTTTTGAATGGTGAAATCCATTTTTTAAAGGATTATAAATGCATATAGAGTTAATGTATGTTCTTAAATTAAATTGACATACTTTTCCAAGTTGAACATGTTGCGCCATTTTTAAATGTGAGTTGTAAATTTATTTATAGGACAGAAGACATGATTTTAAAATGATTTTGGTTTATGTGAAAATTTGTAAAAAAGAGATTTTCTATGGAATTGGTTGAGAATTGGTGTAAAATCTTGTTCTTTTAATTTGAAGTGCTCTATAAATTAGCTAATAGATTTATTAAATTATATAAGTGTTGAAAATTATATTCTATGTGGTTATGAAGTGCGTTTGATTTTAAAAGTAGCTTTTCATGTGAACTTGAGTGTGTTTTTGATATCAAGCCTTGTGGTGCCTCCGAGGGTAATTTTAGAAAATTTATTAAACGAATTATTAACATACATTATAGGTGTGAGTCATATTTGTGGAATGATTTGGTGTGTGTATGTTTTCAATTGGTTTTTGGTTGTTCAAGTTGTGTCACACTATGTGTACTGTGTTTGGCATGACTTTTTTTTTGTAAATGTGTTGTGTAAGTGACATGTGAATGTGAAACTTGATTGAGAACAAATAAAATGGAAGCTGGGTAACGTTTTAACTTGATTTTTTTGTGTTATGGAATATTGATGTTTTTAGAGTACAATTATTGTCTGTATAATTAATTTATTGTTTTATATTTATGTTTAATTCATTTATTTTTATAAATACACACATAATCGTAGTCTTCTTATAAAGGTGCATTGTTTTGTTTGAGTTGGGGTGCTCAATCCAACATTCAGAATTCTTCTCCCATAATATATTTTCACCCATGCAGTGGTTCATTTATCACTTTCTTTCATGTTACCACCACATACATTGTAGGAAGAGAAATGATACTACCTCTACTCAATCACAAAGGTAATATTGATGTTTTCAAAGTAAAATAATTATGCATAGAATTAATGTATTATTTCATATTTATGTGTAATTCATTTTTCTAGTATTACTCACATAATAATTGTTTTATTATACATGTGGATTATTTGGTTCGAGTTGGGGGTCTCTGTATGATTTTTATGCTTCTTCTCCCTTAAAATATTTTCACCCCTACAATGGTGAATTTATCACTTTCTTTCAAGTTACCTCCACCAACTTTGTAAGAATGGAAATGACACTACCTTTGCTCAATAACAATGGTAATGTTGATTTTAAATAGTAAAATCATTTTCTATAAAATTAATGTACTGTTTCATATTTATGTTTAAGTAATTTCTTTTTAGTATTACTCACATAAGAAACTGTTTTCTTATATAGTTGGATTCCTTTCTTTGATTTGTGGTGATCTATCATACTTTCATGTTTCTTCTCCCCTAAAATATTTTAACCCATGTAGTGGTTAATTTATCACTTTCTTTCATGTTACCTCTAATTTCGTTGAAGGAAGAGCAATGACACTTCTTATTCTCAATCACATTGGTAATATTGTGGTTTTGACAATAAAATTATTGTTTAAAGAATAAATGTGGTGTTTCATATTTATGTTTAATTTATTCTTTCTTAGTACTACTCACATAATAATGTTTTTCTTACATAGGTCAATTATTTTGTTCGATTTGATGCGATTTGTTCAAAGCTGGTCGTGTAGTGTTGGCAGTTTGACAAAGAAAGTCAATGGAAATCATGGTTACATAGATAGTTAAGATTGTTTTTGAATGTATGTAATAATTTTTATTTCTTTAGTTACATAAAAAATGTTTTAAATCTTTATAATATATTGTTGTTTTCTTCTTTTTGTGTTGTAATTTTTTTTCTTTTAAATTCTATATTGGTACTGGTTTTTATTGATATATCTCGCGTGATTCTTGTTCTTCTAACACATCTAGTGTTGCATTTCACTATTACAACATACTGTATTATGGATTTTTAACTATGCTTTTGAAAGCACTAATAAAAATCTAGTTTATCAGTGCTTTGAAAAATGCTGATAAAGAACCCATTTAACAATGATTTTGTTTGTGCTGATAAAAGTACTAGGATTTTTAATGTGTCTCATGTCATCTACGCTTTTTTACAACAAATAAAGGCCATTTCTAGTGCTGTTCAAGGACATTTTTTAGGAGTGGAGGTTTTTTACCATGAACCAATAATTCCTTACTAACAACAAACATTATGGAGAGAAAAGAATAAAATTTAGAGTAGAAATAAACAAATTCTATAACTATGAGAATATTAGATGAACATATAACCAAAGACTAAAAAAAGTAAAAGGTGAATCTATGAAATGAAAAGAAGAAAAAACAAAAATTATTCTTCTATTATTTCATAAATTATTCAATAAAGGAAATTCATATGTTATTGGAAGATCCTTCATATTGGGGAGAAAGCTATAAGAAGGATGAAATGATAATATATCAAATAAGATACTTGTATCGGTGTGATGAGTCAGATAATTTAGTTAGTATTTAATCCCATGATGATCAAGGATATAAAAGAAAATTTGTACAATATAATATGTTCATGTGGTATTGTGAAAAGAACCACTAAGTATTCTTGGATATTAGTTGGAAGCAAAGGGTGGGATCACAAAGTACAATGAAAATACTTGACATGAGGATGATTGACAAGTACCCTTATGGATGAAATTTATTGTTATAAAAAATGATTGGATTGATGATAATTTAATAGTGAGATATGATACACGGTGTTACTGTGTTTTAAGAAGTTTAATATTATGGAATAAGACACATGATAAAAGTGGTTACAGAGTAAGCCTAATTGATGTTGATTCCTAATAATTTTCAACCAGTGGTGTCAAGAGGTATTTATGTATATAAAATATAAGTCATGAAATTTAATGCAATAATTAAGAATTGAAAATCCTATATATAATAACATAATGATACAGTGGTGTCAAATAATAATATGAGTTCATCAATGGTATCAAGAATTTTTTTTGATAAAAAATGGATATTGGGACACATCCCCAGTTTTATTAGATCATGAAGGAGTAAATAAATTAATTAAGAAGATTCAATATTAATTTAACTCATGATTATTTGTTTATGATTAGAAAATGTGGTGTTAAATATTGGTGTTTATGGATATGAAATGCTAAATAATGTTCACTCCTATGATATATATTAATATGTTGTTCCAATGATTATAATTGATGTCAGGTTGTGTGATATTCATGGGGTGATTCATGGTTAATGTGTAAATGCATATTCCATTAACTACAATAATATAGAGTTCCATGTACTAATATAATATATTGGTTTTGAAGTGGTATGAAGAGTTTATAAAAAAATTCTATAATATTATAACTTATTTTGTATAATTCACACAAAATATACTTATTAATTATTCACTAACATTTTTTTAACTGTGATTGCAAACAAAAAGGTAATTTTTCAGGAAATCAAAAGCATAAGTTGAAAGGTTATTTTTGAATAAATTGTTTGTCATGGATGAAACTAATGTCATTAACCTAGAATATTATTTATGAAGCTACATTTTAAGACCACAAGATTATAGGTTTTGTTAATGATTCTTAACAAAGTGGTAAATTATATTTTGCAATTATCTGATAAAATTATCTATAATTAGATGAATTTTATTACTAAATATATATACATAAATTAATTACAGAAATTGGTATCAGTAAAATATTTTTAACGTGTTCAAAAAATATGTATAATGATTTAAATATTTTTCAATAAAGAGTTGGAGTAATATTTATGGGAGAATTGGAAATTAAATCTAAATAAGAGAACAAATAATGGGGATTTGTATGATAAGGAATATGACAATATATTATAACAAAATAATTTATACTGTTCATGGTATTGATAAATATGGAATTTAATGATGGGGATGCTCATAAAATATGTTTTGGGGATGTGTTAGATCCAATATAGTGGCATTATGGAGAATGTGAAGACGATGATGGTTTTATTCACCAACAAAATTGATTTTGGAGAATATACAAGGACCGACATAGATATGGATAATGTTGAAATTTCATATAATGAACTACAATGTTGATAGAAAAAACATGATCTTACAATAATTCATCTTCATAAGATTTGATTTGTTTTGGTGATGTAATAACATCATGACATAAAGATGCATCTCCCACTATGAAATATGGTATGTTAGATTAAGTTGAGTTGTTTCATGTATATATAAAAATAAATTAAGATATTGGTGGTTGATTACTCTATAGAATAATATAAAAAAACAGAAGAGGATTTACGTATGAATAATGGAGTCTAGAGTGATGGATGTGTATTCTTCATGGAATGAAGAAACCAAAGTATAAGACATCATATATAAGAGTATAAACATGGATTCATAAGAGTAAAACCCCACTATAGAAGGATTTACATAATAATAAATGTGTATTTGTGTTTATCTTGTGATAAAATAGGTATTGTTTCATTGAGCTCAATACCCTGATGTAAGGGATATTATGTAATAGTTAATATATGGAACTGTAAATACTATAGAATGAATCGACAATACAATGATAGGCTATAGAAATTTTTTGAGATTCTAGAATGAAATGGATTAGAGGAATCCAGAAACAATGAGTGAACCACCTAATGACAAGTTAAAATAGAGAAATGGCATTCAATGAAATAGTTTTTCAAATATATATGATGTATCATTAATGAAATATAGAAATATTAGTTTGTTGAGAATGCCAATATTTTCATTGTAAATAATGTTTCCATGTCACAATCACTTTTAATATTCAAACAGATATAAATTGTGATGCCAAAATTTATGTAAATATTTTGATGAAATATTTATGAATTTTTTGGATATAGATATTGACCAATGATCATGACATATTAGGGATTGTAGAGAATAATCTTGATGAAGTTTCTACCTACCATGCTTTTATATGGTGCATCACATAATGATAATGAAATATCATGAATATGATAATGATTATTTTGGAATTTAAAATATGATATACATGGAACAAATAATGAGAGATATTAGAAACATAAATATATTGCATTTTCTATTTTCAAATGTGAGGGAGACATGATGAAATCATTTAATATTAAAATAAGGATGACAGATCCTAACCACTGATCAAAGGGTTTGAGTTATTTGTTTCATATAAAAACATCTTATAAATATTTTTGAAATAATAGAGTGATAAAACAACATTGATATATCTTGTTTTTATAGAATAAGACCAGAGTTGTGCCATATGATTACAATAAATTAATTGAATAAGGAATTCTTGAAGAGGATAAGGATTAAATGTCAACATATGACTATTGAGGAATGAAATGATTTCTAAAATGATTATTAGAATTTTAGATATTCTTCAACTGGTATAATTATGTAAATGATGTGAATATTTTTGAAGATAATGACACAATCATCACATTAAATTGAAAATCACATCTAGAAATAGAGGGGAGAGATTTAAAAAGACATAGTGATTAAATATATATTATAATTTGAGTATGAAAGGAACATCTATTCCATATACTAATTAGAGTAGACCTGTATATCTATATAATTTTGAAAAAAACCTCAGGTATATAATATATCAAAGGAATATCTAATAATATCATTATATGAGATGAAGAGGGAGTAACTATTGGGTTAACTGTGTGCCTTTACTAATCAATGTTAAGGGACTTATCCATGTCATTGAGTTACTACAACCTAAAATTTTGATTCAATGGACATGTTTATCAATATATATTTATACAGTGACCCGTCATCAATGTGTATTCTTAAGATGTTTTATTATTTTGTGAAAATTTTAAATTACATGTGTATTTTTAAACATTATATTTATTTATTTGTGTATGTTCAAGTGATAACACCATGATAAGTGAGTTATTGAATGAGTTCCTAAGAATGTGGAAATAATATCTGGTATTGGAAAATGATTTCAAAGTGAACTATTTGAATTATGAAGCACCACTATTCACCCAAACTTCTCTGACTTAACATATTCAACATTTTTTCAACAATTCACAATAATAGGTATTAGTACTGGACTGAATCTGCAAATTGATTTTGAAATTTGGAATCATTGCATTACTAAAATGAAGGATATTTTTATAAGATAACATCATGATAACATAATAATACACATTCTATTTTATTCCGTAATGATCAAGTCCAAAAATAAATTTTTAACTCTTTAAGAGTGCATTTCTTTTGTAATATTTTTGAATGGATTTTTTATAATGTTATTGTAATAGAAAATATTAGTATTTCAAATAATACTGTCCACTTTTTATATAAGAGATGCTGCTAGAAAAAGTAATCCCTAGTCACCAAAATTTTATTCTCCCTTTATATCATAATAATTTTCCAATCATTCTCTTTCTAAATGAAAGGTTGAGATTATTATAGTAAATTAAAGGCGAATACCATTTATATATCATGAAATGTATGTTAAATTTATATTCATAAATTTTAATCTATAAAATAATAGTGCAATAAATAATAAATGTGAATCCAAGATACAATACATATACCATTAATAAACGACAGGGTATGATCTCCTTGAAAAATGTCTTGTACATTCTACGAAATTATAATTAAAAAGTTATCATAAAAACTGATTGGAATATATATTCTATGATAATGATTGGTAAATCAGACCCCCGTACAACCTTAATCAACCACTATCAGCTGTGATTTGAGGACATTGTTAAAAATAATGCCCCACTAATAAACGATAATCATGAAAAATAGGGGATAAAGTTATAAATATGAAACAAGTGCAACATATTTTTAAAAAATATTCTTTAATCTTGATAAAATTTATTGAGTATGTTTTTTTCTTTTTTTATTGAAAAAGGATGACTCTTATTTTTGAGATTAAAGAAATACTTTGGGTCTTTTTCATAATAAAATGATTTAAGGAAGGTTTATAGGGGAGTGTTTCAAAACATATACAATAAACTACTTTTAGATGGAAAAAATTGAATTATAATAATGTGTTATATGATGAATTACAAGTAATGGTTCTGAAACATGTATACGCGTTGCTTCAAAAAAAAAACAATCCACATATGAAAATAAAAAAATGGAGGCTATTAGTGAACCAGCCACTATGTCAAATATATATATACCAATCAATACCAGTTTTTTATATTATTTATTTACCCCAAAATCGAATCATACATGTGGTAATAGTTGATATAAATTTTATATGATCTGAGTATTAAAATATTATTTATTATATAGTTTTTTTGAAATAATTATAGGTGTTTTTTTCTTCTATTAACTTTATCATAACCCACAAATAGAAGTTGTCCATGATTTCTGGTTAAAAAATTAAATATGAAACAATTAATTTTTCACCATTACCTTCTTATAAGTCTTCATCATGTTGGGAAGAAAGTTTCACGTGAACCAAGTGTTGATAACCGAATTCCGTTTGATGATTTAGATGTTTGAAATATTGAATAAGATATTAGAAAATTTATTACATGATCTTATATTTGTATCAATAACATCAATGAAAATTAATGTTGAATTTATAATATATATTATATTCAATAACTCCTAAAATACATTGAAAATTTATATATGACTCTATATAATTTTAGAATATAAAATAATAATATATATGAAGAAATTCAAAGCGGTAAAATATTACCTATATAATTAAAAGTGTCAATAGTATTGTTTCATTGTCATTCAATTAAAATTTATTCACATTAATGTACCTTAAAAAATAATATTTTAGATAGAAATTGAATAGAAAATAATTTTTCATTAGACATGTATGAGTAACAAACTATTGATTTTATTTCTCATCCTATTATAAATGAAATTATAAATAAAAAATGGATAGTCAAATAAATAATATATGTATGTATGAGATACATTGGTATAATTTTAATTTTAATTTTTTTATGTATGATTATTATTTCAATATTAATTTTATTTTTTATTGAAAATTATTTTACAATTTTTCCTCAACATATGTTTAGATAAAAGTTTCAGATTTTTATATTTATATATTCAATCATAATTAATGGATGAAAGATAAATGGTAGATAAATAAGAAATATTTTTTTGGAAATTTTGATAAAAAAAAAGTGATAATTTATTCTCAACATAGAATACATAACCATTATCTCCCAAATAACACATGTGTTAAAGACCCATCGACTACAAGAATAGAAAAACAATATTCCAGAAGAGTTATTGAAATATTAAGAGATACATTTCTTAGAAAAATTAAATATATGAGTAGAATTTATAAAAACTAGGAAAAATAAGAATAATAAAGGGAAATTTTTTTATGGTCTGATAATAATCTCTATTCCATAGAGAGGATGTAAATAATTCAATAAAATAGGGATAAAATTATATAGAAAAAACATTTAAATCATTACTCAAAATGAACACATAATGTAAGGGGTGATGTAGCAGACCACATTGTTTTTGTACCTAGATTGTAAATTTTAGTCCAATATGATACAGTATACATGATAGTTAGGTATATAGATCTATATTACCACTAACGATAAAGTGTATGATAATATATGAAAATTTCAAAAAAATTATAAATTGTTATAATACATGTTGTTTTAGTCACTATTAGACTCTACTATAGCTGGTCATATCTTCTATAATAACATGTCATTATTTTTTTTATTGTTGTAAAGAATAAGCCTATTGTATTTGTCACAAAATCTACAGATGTTCCGAGCATGAATATTTAAAAAGTCTCTAACTAAGAGTTTAATCCAAGAAACTAATATATTTACATTTTATAGCTTGTAAAACTTAATTCATATGATCCACTTCTTCTAATTACTCATTAATTAGTGAATTACCTCTAAATATTTTCTTTCATGTTTATAATTGATGAAATACAATTGTAATTCACCTTAAATATTGAATTTCATGTTGATAATTCTTAAAATACAAGCTAATTTATATTCCATGATCCCATATCATTCTTTCATAGTCTACCACCAATCCTCCTGTATGAAATGTAAAACAATTGGGGCACACTAGTTTACCAAATTATCAGTCATTATTGGATTCGTCAAAATGTTTGTAAAATTATTAGTTCCATGAATCTTTCCGAATCACAATAGCCCATCCAATATTATGTCTATGATAGAATTTCATGACAATAACCATTTCATTACCTGAGTCTAAAAATCTAGGTAATTTTAATTTATTAAAACACCAAGGATAGAAGAGTGTATTGAATTTTAGAATTACTTTTTATCCACAATCTCTATGAAATTCATTAGCCAAACATTATCCTTCAAAAATTCTATTACCTAAATGTTTTATGCCTCTATAATCGGTAGTTCCACCACATTTTTTAATTAAGATATCCATATTACAAAAAATCTCCCACATGTATGCTTAAAACGTATGTTGATCCTACTATAATAGACAACAACATTATGGTTAATATCCACATACTACTACAATGATTTTAATTTCATAAATCCCATTGATACTTATATCCCCCTTCAAATAACTCAATATCAAATTGATATATTAAAAAATCCTCCCAAAATGTTCATGTGTTTACTTTAACACATATCCCAATTAATGAACACTATAAAGATGGGTAAAAATCTTGATATATATAAAGATTATAAAATATGATTAATAAATAAATAGTCCCCTCAACATAACCTATACAATTGTCTATTGTTCCTTTACCTCTTTCATGTTAAAAATCATACCATAATAATAGAAACTAAAATTTACCTCAATATAATAAATCTATAAGAAAATTGATATATAGTTAAATTATGAAAAAAACAATCTTTATATCACACATTCTACATTAATCATTTTTCTACAAATCATACTAACTTATCTAATACTATTGATCAAGGACACCTAAACTGATGTTCCTTTTATCTCATCAATCCCATATATTGATGATCCAAAAATGAAAATGTGATAAATATATTGAATAAATACTATATAAATCCACCACTAAATGAAATAGTATGGTTTTATTGATATATGGGACACCACTTATAGTCATTTTACTCATGAATGAATCAATTTTATTATTCCACTTCTTCGGAGATTTTTTGGACCCATATAATCATTTATATAGATTTCACATTTTTTTCTTTCCCGAATCATAAAATCATTTTGTTTGACCCATATAAATTTCATCTTATAGATCATTATAAAGGAATGTATTCATTACATCATGTTTCTAAAGACTGAAATCCAATTATGATACAATAATAAGAACCACCTAGATGGTTGTAATCTTCACTATATGTGAAAAGATTTTACTGAAATAGACACCATATATCTATTGAATCCCATTTAGTAAAATATTTTACTGGTATATTCACAAAAAATCACATCCTTCCATGAAAAGGTATTCCCATTTTTTCGAAAACAACTTCATGACTTGTAAAAAAGTTTCAGTTTTTCATTTATTTCTAAAATGAATTGATGAAATCATCTCCTTCATGGATAACTTCCACTACCCTAAATTCTTCAACTGTAATGCTTCCTTAATGAAATTATAATCTCAAATTTTTTTAAAAATTACCATAGGGAAGATATGTACATTTTCATAGTTATTATCTCCCTTGCTATTCTTATTATCTCTACTTCAGGGGTAGGATCCATTACTCCAGTTTTTACATGCTCTGGTAAACCTCCAAGCTCCACTTCCTCATGGAACACTAATTCATCAATAACACCTTCAGATTCAACTGCATGATGTTCTTCAAATGTGACAACATCATGAAAAAATCACATTATGTATTTTGATAAGCTTATTATTCTTATCATCCTAAAATAAAAATAGAAAATTCTAATCCCCATATCAAATAAAGGCATATATCTTGGATTTTTTATCCATCTTATCCCCTGTAAAATATTTTTAATACACTTATTATAAAAAAAATCAATGTCTTGGAAGTGAAATAGTCTTACCTACTTTCCCTAAAAGAGGTACTAAGTTAGAAATACTCTTGTTGGTAAAGATGGAATCATACTGGAGAGATATGGTTCTATATTCACTCCCTCTTCCCAATGGTTCTTGGGTAACCATGGGTGTAACCTCATAATAATGGAATATTTATGAATTATATTCATCATCTTCTCAAATTAACTATTTTATATTGGTGTACATAGAAGATACTTCTCCCATAGAATACTATTATTATAATAAAAATCCATAAACTCTTTAATATCATACTCTCCTACATTTTCCAGCATCAAAACATTTAGCATTGACCCTTACTGATTATCCAAAACTGTATTCCACCTATGAAGCATATTAAATAAGTCTGATATATTTTTTAAATTAAACCCATACCATCCTTATTGATTGATATATAAATGTGACGCATTAATGTTTTCCTATATGGAAGAATAATACAGTATGTCCACAAACATTAGTGTCTACCAGGTATAGATTTTGAATTTCAGTCATATTACTCCAATAGTGAAATATCCCTTCCTCTTTCCCTTCACATAATTCAATATTCACATAGGAAAACATCCACCAACATACACGGTTTTAGCATTTATTTTTTTCAATAAAATCTTCCAGATATTATATATATAGACACAATTTTAATTATAAAATTGTGAATCCATGAAATAATTATTTATTGAAACCAGGTCCAATAATTTTTCATTCATATTATTTAGGGTATCATTCTTAATTATATAATTATAACATCCATTTACCAGATTTCATGTACTTCCCTTCTATTTGTTTGTTTTCCTCTTTAATTTGGTGGATCTTGGGACTCCCAAGGGTAGAGAAATTTTTTTAGGAAAATGGATTACATTTTGGCGATGGATGTTTTTTTTAAATTAATAGAGACTATGTATAAATGTGTAATGGATTTGCGAGGTTCTCCCTATATTCAAGGAATGCACTAGTTATACTAAGGTTTTTGTAATGAATCTATACTTTATATAGTCTATAGGATAATTATATGTCATGTTTATTCGTTAGGGTAAATTCCATGAATCTATTACTCAAAAAAATGAGTACACTCTATATAAAGATTAAACAATAATAAATAATAAAAGATATGTTTTTAATAAAAACGTGATGGGTTTTTTTCTATGTATTTGAGTCCATAGGTTTACACAACGTGTAAAGGGATTACATGCCATGTAAATGTCTTGAATATGGATTTCATGTAATTTTTGAGTGATATATTATTTCATTTATCCAAATTCCTTTAACACTCAACATAGAAGTCTTATTTGATGATTTTGTGAGTATCCATTTAGTCTGGATTGTTCCATTTGGTTTTTGATCATAATGGATGTTTGTTTTTGTCTCTCACGTGAGTGATACTTTCTGATTCTAATTTTATTTGATCATAGAAGTTACTTTAGTAATTTATATTATATTAAATGGTCTTTTGGGACGTTTCCCTTTTCTTCCATATAAATATTTTGTGTGCTCTTTGTCAAGTGGAAAATCTTTATTGATTGTGGATCCGAAGGTGTGTGTTTTTGAGGTATGTTTTGTTTCCTCCTCTACTCCAACGATTATTTTTAATTAGATCAATTTTATGATTTTTATATTGATTATAGGGCCTCTTTTGTATTTTTTTTCTTTCTTATAGTTTTTGGATCCTTTGGGGGCATGTGTGGCCCCATGTTTTGAGGTAGTTGGTTCCTCCTATAGCCTTTTTTGGTGAACTATATTACTAAAGGTTTGATATTTGTTCATTAAATTAAATTGAATTGTATGACTAATTATTTTATGTTTGTAGAAATAAGTTTCTATAAAATATAGTTTTCCCATTGTTTTGGGAAATTTAAACAGATTTTAAATCATTGTGAAATGGTTTTCAAAACATGATGTGATAAGTAAAAACTATAATGTAAGAACATTGTCTTCGATAACATGTATGACAGGTAGCACCAAGAATGCAAGGGAATGTAATATCCCGATAAATGAATTTACATTTACTATTTTAAATACATTTAATCTATGATATATTTATTAGTGCATGTGATTCTGATTTTTCTTATATCACACATAACAATGAGTTTCTTTGATAGCTTACATTAAATGCAAGATCGAGTTCTACCAAACCACAATATAATATTAAAATATTATTATTTAATATAATAATATAAAACATAGAAATTAAATTAGTAGTTATGAATAATATTAATTAAATTATGAAGATATATGGTTTATAAAAATATTACATAAATTCATAAGTTACCAATTAATTATAAATAAATATAAAAACTAATTTAATAAAAATGAAACGTTTTTTTCTCACAAAGGTGTTTTATACAAATAAAATAAATGAATTACTATTATTGTCACGACCCCCTCCCCACAAAGTGTACCCCTCCAGGGCCGGCAATGCGAGAAGGGAGATAATGACCCCCGAGTCCTGCCTCCAGTAGGCCCCGGGTTGGCGACTAGCACCGAGGGTATAATAAACATACAAATGGGAGGCATTACCCTCTAAGAGAACACATGAAGAAGAGAGAGATAGAATAGACTCCAATCATCTCCAACTTGGAACTGAGATACAAAAGAAACCCAAGTACATATATGAAATGTCATGCAAAAGTGATACAACTGAAAGGGGAAACTAAAAGTACCCAAAAGAAAGTAAAACGACAGTGACCACAAGCCCGAACAGCTCCTCCTCCAACCACAAACTAGAAGTAACCAGCTTGACCTCCAACCTGCTCCAAGTGACCTGAAAAACAGTTTATAAATACATAGGGTGAGTATAACAGTATACTCAGTAGGATCCTCCTCAAGCCTCTCGTGCAAAAGTAAAGAAAGCATGCTAAAGCCCAGAGAACAACAAGTGAAACTAACTCGTTACCTAAACAGGTATACTAAGTTCCCAACCTCACCATGGCTACTCTCACCAAGTAACGCATACAAGAATATAGCATATAGTAAAGAATATCAAGGGTACCCCGCTACTACTTCCCTACTGGTTTGCCGCTTTGCCCCAACGACATACGTCCTGTGCATCTCTCTCCAAGGCTTGCCCGCAGACACCTGGGCTAAGCTCCACAATCTGCACCTCGTGCACCACATAGGCTTGCCCGTAGACACCTGGTCGAAGCACCACACCGTCCTCACAACCAAAAGTAACCAGGTAGTTTCTGGGAGCCACCACAGCCCGCATAACGTGTATCATACGTCGGGTATAATACCTCAAGCCATTACAGCCCATACTCCAAGTAAGGATCCTCAAGCCATCATAGCCTATACACATTACACCTATAGTAGTCCATTGGATACTATATCCAGAATATATGTGTGTGAATAACCACAAGCCATTACAACCCTCTACACAAATATATGGGGTAACTAACCGCTGTGCCTCATGGCACAAGTATCTACCAAGAGAAGAGAGCAGGGCTAAAGGGGGTAGTCAGCCATTCAACCTCCCATCAGAATGTTGGGGAAAACACCCCCCCAGGGCTCAGAATCCCCGGGGTGTCAGTTGCCCTTACTGACAGGGTGGAGTAGCGTATAGAAACACAAAAAGTACAGAATATATATGTATAACTCACATCCACACTATGGGCATTACCTAGTCTTATAGATACAAATGCAGCTAACGTCTCTCAGACTCCAGGCTGCTACTTCTAAGAATAGGTATCCTATAAGCATAAAAACATTTGAAGAGCTTTATTAGATTACTCCATTCTCATTTTATCAATTCCATTGTACGTTAATTAATTATTTAAACATTAATTAACCATGAACAATTTACCATATTAAACTAAATTGGCATCACATTCAAAAACTGCTCCTTTTTAGGATTCACATCACTATTAAATTCCAGTTTCTCCATCCCTGTGGATTATCACCATTTAAACAAACTTTCATTATGGAATTACCTTCCCCATATTCCCAGGCATTCTAGAAAAGCATCCTATGCTACTAAACAAAAAGGGCTCAACACGGTGAGTAGATATACTACCCATCGAGTCTTTGCCGCCTATAGAAAGAGCATAGACCCATCCTCCATCGAGAGGCTAAACACGGAAAGCACGTGGCATACCCTGCGTGTCTTCACCTCCTTCGGAAGGAGGGTAAGAAAAACCAGCTGCCTTGAGCAGTGGGGAAAATTAAAGAAGATAAACAATCAAACCAACAACATCAAACCATCACATTCATCTCATACCATCATCCTTGGTGTCCTCCCTGACACCCACATGCATAAACAGATGCATCTCGCCACACTAGGCGTCATCCGCTGCCACAAACACAAGTCCCCATGCCTCCACATATCACAACAGCCATCCAGGCTCACATCAAATCACAAGAAGCAGGAAATCAAAGATCACAAAATGGGCTCTCGACCCTTTAACAAGGCATTCAACCTTCATACAAGAAGAGCACTCAGAGCTCCATACCATAAGGCATTCAGCCTTACAAGCAAGCGGGTAACTCAGAGCCCTTTTGAAATTATCGAACTAATAGTTCTTTAATCCATCTTGAATTAACAGATTCATTAACATGCCTCTTTATCTTTAGCCAATTATTTAACAAATAATTCCGGCTTTACGTTCTTTATCGATTTCCATCATGAACGAGCAACAAATTAAAGAAAACCATAGATATCACTCTATCTAGGAAAACATGAGGCAAACCGTTATCACGGTACAAAGTAACAACATGCGATCAACCAATTCTTTTAATCCGGTTCAAGTATTTAATTAGGTCAATTTCATTGTGATCCAAAGGAATAAATCATGCTAATTCTATGATTGCACATACACAATTAGAGAAGCCATGAATCCCCTACCTCGAAGAGTTCTTGACGTCCTTTATCCACACAACGGGTCACAGTCCTCTTCTCCTCACGACAACTGCATCCACCGGAGGATGCCACGGTACGAAAGTACCAACCAAACCCAAGAAAACCCATTATAACCATGGACATTACATGCTAATATGGAAGGGAGAACAAGAGAAGGTGATCCCCGAAGGAACGATGATAAAACATACCTTATATCTAAGATTGATCGACACGGCTCGGTTGCATCCAAAACAGAGCAGAACCAATCCTAGGAGTAAAGATTGATTGTGCAACTCCTATGGAAAGGATTGAAAGGTTCTAGCGTCTTACAGATGAGAACCAGGAGGAAGAACAACGAAGAATGATATCTCGTTCCTTTTAAAAAAATCGGTTTAAGATCCGATTTATTCTCCATTAAAAACGGATCACATTAACCCACGTGGTTTGACCAAGTAAAAACATCCTGGCCTTAGGAATAATTAATATAGAATTTATGGCCTTTGAATCGGTCTTAAAGTCCTTAAAAATAAGGTTTTAAAAGTATTTTACGTCAAAGAAAATGTTAAATTTGCGAAGCTGGAAACACTGTTCACATACTCAAAAATTTGGCAAAGTATGGAATCGGTAGCTCTTATGAAGTCTGGAAACACTGTTCATTCGTGAAAATTGGCAAAGCATGGAATCGGTAGCTCTTATGAAGTCTGGAAACACTGTTCATTCGTGAAAATTGGCAAAGTATGGAATCGGTAGCTCTTATGAAGTCTGGAAACACTGTTCACAGAACTAGAAATTTGGCAAAGTGTTAGCCGAGCTACTGCTGGACTGCGGCTACCAGTATACCGAGCTATCAGTACGCCGTGGCTACCGGTAAACCCAGCTACCGGTAGGATGCGGCTACCGGTAGACCGAGCTACCGGTAATCAGCAGCTACCGGTAGAACGAGCTACCGGTAATCAGCAGCTACCGGTAGACCGAGCTACTGGTAATCAGCAGCTACCGGTAGACCGAGCTACCCGTAGGCAGCAGCTACCAATAGACCAAGCTACCGGTAATCAGCAGCTACCGGTAGACCGAGCTACCAGTACTCAGCAGCTACCAGTAGACCGAGCTAACGGTAATCAGCAGCTACCGGTAGACCGAGCTACCGGTAGGCAGCAGCTACCGGTAGACCGAGCTACCAGTAATCAGCAGCTACCGGTAGACCGAGCTACTGGTAATCAGCAGCTACCGGTAGACCGAGCTACCGGTAGGCAGCAGCTACCGGTAGACCGAGCTACCCGTAATCAGCAGCTACCGGTAGACCGAGCTACCGGTAGGCAGCAGCTGGGGGATAAGTCACCTTGACCTCTCGGAACACCTCCAACACCACATTTTCACAAAGTAACGGACCATGGAGGTCCAGGACATTACATTAGATACCTCTCAAAACATTCTTGTCCTCGAGAATTAAAAACCAACCCAGAAGAAAAGAGGGGTCTGAACAACCACCCCATAAGATAGCTCTCAGGGGAAAACCACCATGAGTTGTTCAAAAGATGGAACAAAACTACGACATCCGAGAGTATGGAAACAAATAATCCATAACCAAACAATTCAAACATAACATCACATCAAAGGTAAATAAATAAAACATGAAAGGTCTAACCATAAAGGAAACGTCATTACATGGAAAGAGTTAAACATTAAACAACTCTGGGTACTGAGCACGTATCTTTGACTCACGCTCCCAGGTACTCTCCTCCATGCCACCGTGTCGCCACAGGACACAAACTAAGGAGATAGAACGCCCACGCAACACCTTCTCCTTGTGGTCTTGGATCTCCACAGGTCGCTCCTCGAAGGTTGCAGCATCTTCAATATCGATCTCTCCCCAATCGATAACATGAGATTCATCATGAAGATAACGACGGAGCTGTGATACATGGAAAACATCATGTATCCGACTCATCTAAGGGGGAAGTGCTACTCGATACGCCACATATCCAACACGAGCTAACACCTCGAAAGGCCCAACAAACCGGGGAGAAAGCTTACTTCCACGACCAAACCTTCGCTGCCCATGACGGGGAGTCACCTTTAGAAACACATGATCCCCAACATTAAACTCTAACGGTCTCCTTCTTTGATCAGCATATGATTTCTGACGATCCTGTGCTGTCTTCATCCTCTCACGAATCACCTGAACCATCTCTGTTGTATTCTGCACTAGTTCTGGTCCGAGAATTGCTGACTCTCCGACCCCAGTCCAGCACAACGGAGAACGGCATGGCCGGCCATACAAGGCTTCAAACGGTGCCATACCGATGGTAGAGTGAAAACTATTATTGTAAGCGAACTCTACCAAGGGTAAGTGCTTCACCCATGAACCTCCAAAATCATGAACACAAGAGCGCAACATGTCTTCAAGAGTCTGGATGGTTCGCTCTGTCTGACCATCCGTTTGAGGATGAAAAGCAGTGCTAAGGCATAGTTGAGATCCAAAAGCATGTTGGAGACCTCTCCACACCCTAGAGGTAAAACGAGGATCTCGATAAGAAATGATCGTCCTAGGTACTCCGTGAAGCCTCACCACCTCCTCCAGATACTGCCTCGACAAAACCTCCACTGAGCTCGACTCCTTGATTGCTATGAAGTGGGCCGATTTAGTTAAACGATCCACTACCACCCATATAGCATCATGTCCTCCCGGAGCTCTAGGTAAACCTGTAACAAAGTCCATTGAGATGTCCTCCCACTTCCACTGAGGAATCTCTAAGTGCTGGAGAAGACCACCAGGAACACGGTGTTCAGCCTTCACCTTCTGGCAGACTAAACATCGAGACACACATTATGCAACTGAACGCTTCAGCCCAGGCCACCAAAACTGACTCCTCAAGGATCAGTACATCTTCGTCACACCAGGATGTACCGCCAAGGTTGAACTATGGAACTCTCGGAGAACGGTCTCGCGCATCGCCAAGGGAATAAAAAGCTTGCCATGATACAACACTCGGTGTTGTTCATCCTCCGACCAACCATCAGGGGCCTCACCACATACAAATCTGTCTCTCCAAACTACCACCTCTAGATCACCCAACTGAGACTCTTCCACCTTCTGCATCAGGGATGACTGCACCGTCATCTGGAAAAGACAACCTCTTCCCCCAACTTCTCCTATATCAAGATGCAAAGATGATAGCTCTTCCATCACTCTCCAAGAATCACCAGATTCACGCACAACATCATTACGTATCTTTCGGCTTAGTGCGTCAGCTACAACATTCCCTTTTCCAGGTGTATACAATATTTCAAAGTTGTATTCCTGCAAGAACTCCATCCACCAACGCTACCTCATGTTCAAGTCACGTTGGGAGAAAAAATACCTCAAACTCTTATGGTCGGTGAAAACCACAAAGTGCTCACCAATGAGGTAATGTCTCCACAACTTTAGAGCAAACACCACAGCTGCCAACTCAAGATCATGGGTGGCATAGTTGCATTCATGGGGACGCAACTGCCGAGAACCATAAGAAACAACTGACCTCTGCTGCATGAGAACACAACCTAGCCCCAGATGTGAAGCATCTCAGAAAACATCAAACTGGACTCCCTCTGCTAGAAGACAAAGGATGGGAGCACTTACCAACTTCTCCTCTAGATACTCGAAAGCTGTCTGACACTGATCAGTCCATATGAACGCTTGATCCTTCCTGGTCAAAGCTGTCAGAGGAGTCACAACTCGGGAGAAATTAGCTACAAACCTCCTATAATAGCCTGCGAGACCAAGGAAACTTCGCACCTCTGACACGGTCTTTGGGGCTAGCCAAGACACCACTGCTTCTATCTTCGAAGGATCCACAGCTAATCCTTGTTGGGACACAACATGTCCCATGAAACGAACTTCTCGAGCCCAGAACTCACACTTGGACAACTTCCCAAACAACTGATGTTGGTGAAGAACTCCCAAAACGGCTCGTAGATGCTCTGCATGCTCCTCTTCAGATGTGGAGTACACAAGGATGTCATCAATGAAAACCACAACAAAATTGTCCAAGAATTTACGGAACACAGCATTCATCAACCCCATGAAAATAGCTGGAGCATTCGTCATGCCGAATGGCATTACAACAAACTCATAATGCCCATGACGTCAGCGGAAAGCAGTCTTCGGTATATCCTCATCCTTTACACGCATCTGATGATATCCGGACCGCAAGTCTATCTTTGAGAACCAACTTGCACCCTTCAGTTGATCGAATAGGTCATCAATCCATGGAAGAGGATAGCGATTCTTTATTGTCACTTTTTTTAACCGACGATAATCGACGCACAACCGCAAACTACCATCAGCCTTTTTCACAAACAAAACTGGTGCACCCCAAGGTGACACACTGGGCCGAACAAAACCACACTGCAACAGACCATCGAGCTGAATACATAGCTCTCGTAACTCAGAAGGGGCCATCCTACACGGAGACATAGAGATAGGAGACGCTCCTGGCTGTAACTCAATCCCAAACTCGATCTCTCGTCGAGGGGGTAAGGATACAACCTCTTCTGGAAAGACGTCAGGGTACTCCTCTACGACCCTAGGAAACACTAACTGTTGAACCTCTGAAGAACTCAACATCATCCCAGCCATCATGGATGATAAGGATGAAACTCTTTTATGACTAATCTGAGGATCCCTCTCACCAACAAACACTACTTCCTCTCCATCTTCATCAAAGAAAACGACCTTCTTCCTGTAGAAATCCACAATAGCCTGAACCGAATAAAACCAATCCATGCCAAGGATGACAGCATATGGTTGTATTCGTAAACATAGGAAATCTCCCCAAGAGCGGTGTTGCCCCAAAACTAGCTCACAGTCTCTACAAACTTCAAACAAGTCAGCTCGACCTCCAACTGGCGTAGTCAACGCCAAGGGAACTGGAAGCCTCTCTACCTCAAGTCCCAAAGCATGGACAAGGGTAGGTGATATGAAGGAGTGTGTTGCTCCTGAATCAAATAAGGCATACACCAAGGTAGAAAACAAGAAAAGGGTACCTCAAACGACATCTGGCTCGCCTGGGGCTGGTAACGCTAGAGCATGGAGCTGACCACGACCTCCTCCACGGCCTCTCTGACCCTGATGACGACCACCACCATGGCCGCGCTCTGCTCTCTGAGGATGGGGAGCTTCATGGGGCTGTCCTCTGCCTGCTCCATCTACCCTCTGGTGATCTAAAACTGGTACAACCTGCTGCTGCTGCCTCGGCTAGAACTGCCTCAACGGAGGAACCTGGAGTGGAGCTCCCGGTGCACGATGACTGCTTTGAAAAGTCGGGCACTCCCGCTGCTGATGACCACGACCACCACAAGAAAAACAAGCGCCTGATCCCTTGGCATAGGTCTGAGAGTTTCTGCCTCCGGAGAAACGAGATGGGAAGGGCTGGGACCTACCCCCAGATGAATGGAAACTCTTCTGTCCTGAAAACCGGGAACCCCGGACCACAGCTCTACTTCGTGAGGAATCATGACGATTCCCCTCTCGTGACGATCCAATCCTGGCCAAATTCCTCTCAACAACCTCTGCCCTCGCCAGCACCTCAAGATATGTTTTCAGCATAAATGGGGTGACCTGGCGCTGGATCTCTGGACGCAGAGCCTCCTCGAAATGCCTCTCCCTAGCCTCATCATCTGGTAACAGGTCTGAAGCATATTGTAGAAGGTTCCTGAAACGAATTCCAAACTCTCGAACACTAGAGCTCCCCTGTCGAAGGGTAAGAAGCGCCTGGCGACTGGACGCCTTCGCAGTCGATGAAAGAAACTCGACTCTAAACCTGTCTCGAAACTCCTCCCATGAGATCGCTGACTCCTCACGATCCCCGAGGAACAAGAACCACCACTGTCTCGCTGCTCCACGCAACATCGTCACAACCAAGGACACCCAGTCTTCCTTCCGAGCACGAATCGAACTGAATCCTATCTCGACCTCCTCCAACCAGTCTTCTGTGACTGCATCTGAAACGGATCCCTCGTACTTCTGTAGACTCTGGCGCTGAAACTCTCGAAGTGTCTTCCTCCAAGTGTCATCGTCGTCAACCTCTACTCAGCGGCGATCTGCTGGAATAGCCTGATGGGCATCTTCTGTGCAAACCTGACGAGGACGTCGACCTGGAGCCATACCTGCAAAATAACAACTGTTAGAGCTCCTAACCCTGGAATATAGAAGACTCAACATTAATTAATAAATTGTTTTGTTTTATTTATTTTAGGTTACCTATCCAAAGGTCTACCCATTCAAACACAAGAACAAAGAATAATGATGCATGATCCTTTCCTAGGTCTCTACCCTGCAACCGGTATCACTTTGTTTAGTAGCCATCGTAAGCATAAAGGTCCGTGCAACAGATCATAGGGGGCCCTAAACACCTATGTCTCTGCCGGTCTCCAGTGTTTACCCCACTTTCTAAACATGAATGACACTGTTGCCCTACCATCCCATGCATCCTCACCTGTGCCTAACTCCAAAATCCATCCTATCCCTCAACCAGACCTCTGATACCACTCTGTCACGACCCCCTCCCCACAAAGTGTACCCCTCCTGGGCCGGCAATGTGAGAAGGGAGATAATGACCCCCGAGTCCCGCCTCCAGTAGGCCCCGGGTTGGCGACTAGCACCGAGGGTATAATAAACATACAAATGGGAGGCATTACCCTCTAAGAGAACACATGCAGAAGAGAGAGATAGAATAGACTCCAATCAACTCCAACTTGGAACTGAGATATAAAAGAAACCCAAGTACATATATGAAATGTCATGCAAAAGTGCTACAACTGAAAGGGGAAACTAAAAGTACCCAAAAGAAAGTAAAACGACAGTGACCACAAGCCCGAACAGCTCCTCCTCCAACCACAAGCTAGAAGTAACCAGCTTGACCTCCAACCTGCTCCAAGTGACCTGAAAAACAGTTTATAAATACATAGGGTGAGTATAACAGTATACTCAGTAGGATCCTCCTCAAGCCTCTCGTGCAAAAGTAAAGAAAGCATGCTAAAGCCCAGAGAACAACAAGTGAAACTAACTCGTTATCTAAACAGGTATAATAAGTTCCCAACCTCACCATGGCTACTCTCACCAATTAACACATACAAGAATATAGCATATAGTAAAGAATATCAAGGGTACCCCGCTACTACTTCCCCACTGGTTTGCCACTTTTCCCCAACGACATACGTCATGTGCATTTCTCTCCAAGGCTTTCCTGAAGACACCTGGGCTAAGATCCACAATATGAACCTCGTGCACCACATAGGCTTGCCCGCAGACACCTGGGCGAAGCACCACACCGTCCTCACAACCAAAAGTAACCAGGTAGTTTCCGGGAGCCACCACAGCCCGCATAACGTGTATCATACGTCGGGTATAATAACTCAAGACATTACAGCCCATACTCCGAGTAAGGATCCTCAATCCATCATAGCCTATACACATTACACCTATAGTAGTCCATAGGATACTATATCCAGAATATATGTGTGTGAATAACCACAAGCCATTACAGCCCTCTACACACATATATGGGGTAACTAACCGATGTGCCTCATGGCACAAGTATCTACCAAGAGAAGAGAGCGGGTCCAAAGGGGGTAGTCAGCCATTCAACCTCCCATCAGAATGTTGGGGAAAACACCCCCCAGGGCTCAGAATCCCCGGGGTGTCAGTTGCCCTTACCGACAGGGTGGAGTAGCGTATAGAAACACAAAAAGTACAGAATATATATGTATAACTCACATCCACACTATGGGAATTACCTAGTCTTATAGATACAACTGCAGCTAACGTCTCTCAGACTCCAGGCTGCTACTTCTAAGACTAGGTATCCTATAAGCACACAAACATTTGAAGAGCTTTATTAGATTACTCCATTCTCATTTTATCAATTCCACTGTACGTTAATTAATTCTTTAAACATTAATTAACCATGATCAATTTACCATATTAAACTAAATTGGAATCACATTCAAAAACTGCTCCTTTTTAGGATTCACATCACTATTAAATTCCAGTTTCTCCATCCCTGTGGATTATCACCATTTAAACAAACTTTCAGTATGGAATTACCTTCCCCATATTCCCAGGCATTCTAGAAAAGCATCCTATGCTACTAAACACAAAGGGCTCAACACGGTGAGTAGATATACTACCCATTGAGTCTTTGCCTCCTATAGAAAGAGCATAGACTCATCCTCCATCGAGAGGCTAAACACGGAAAGCACGTGGCATACCCCGCGTGTCTTCACCTCCTTCGTAAGGAGGGTAAGAAAAACCAGCTGCCTTGAGCAGTGGGGAAAAGTAAAGTAGATAAACAATCAAACCACCAACATCAAACCATCAAATTCATATCATACCATCATCCTTGGTGTCCTCCCTGACACCCACATGCATAAACCGATGCATCTCGCCACACTAGGCGTCATCCGCTGCCACAACCACAAGTCCCCATGCCTCCACATATCACAATAGCCATCCAGGCTCGCATCAAATCAAAAGCAGCAGAAAATCAATGATCACAAAATGGGCTCTCGTCCATTTAACAAGGCATTCAGCCTTCATACAAGATGAGCACTCAAAGCTCCAAACCACAAGGCATTCAGCCTTACAAGCAAGCGGGTAACTCAAAACCCTTTTGAAATTATCGAACTAATAGTTCTTTAATCCATCTTGAATTAACAGATTCATTAACATGACTCTTTATCTTTAGCCAATTATTTAACAAATAATTCCGGCTTTACGTTCTTTATCGATTTCCATCATGAACGAGCTACAAAATTAAAGAAAATCATAGATATCAATCTATCTAGGAAAACATGAGGCAAACCGTTATCACGGTACAAAGTAACAACATGCGATCAACCAATTCTTTTAATCCGGTTCAAGTATTTAATTAGGTCAATTTCATTGTGATCCAAAGGACTAAATCATGCTAATTCTATGATTGCACATACACAATTAGAGAAGCCATGAATCCCCTACCTCGAAGAGTTCTTGACGTCCTTTATCCACACAACGGGTCACAGTCCTCTTCTCCTCACGACAACTGCATCCACCGGAGGATGCCACGGTACGAAAGTACCAACCAACCCCAAGAAAACCCATTAGAACCATGGAGATTACATGCTAATATGGAAGGGAGGACAAGAGAAGGTGATCCCCGAAGGAACGATGATAAAACATACCTTATATCGAAGATTGATCGACACGGCTCAGTTGTATCCAAAACAGAGCAGAACCAATCCTAGGAGTAAAGATTGATTTTGCAACTCCTACGGAAAGGATTGAAAGGTTCTAGCGTCTTGCAGATGAGAACCAGGAGGAAGAACAACGAAGAATGATATCTCGTTCCTTTTAAAAAAAAATCGGTTTAAGATCCGATTTATTCTCCATTAAAAACGGATCGCATTAACCCACGCGGTTTGACCAAGTAAAAACATCCCGGCCTTAGGAATAATTAATATAGAATTTATGGCCTTTGAATCGTTCTTAAAGTCCTTAAAAATAAGGTTTTAAAAGTATTTTACGTCAAAGAAAATGTCAAATTTGCGAAGCTGGAAACACTGTTCACATACTCAAAAATTTGGCAAAGTATGGAATCGGTAGCTCTTATGAAGTCTGGAAACACTGTTCATTCGTGAAATTTGGAAAAGTATGGAATCAGTAGCTCTTATGAAGTCTGGAAACACTGTTCATTCGTGAAAATTGGCAATGTATGGAATCGGTAGCTCTTATGAAGTCTGGAAACACTGTTCATTCGTGAAAATTGGCAAAGTATGGAATCGATAGCTCTTATGAAGTCCGGAAACACTGTTCACAGAACTAGAAATTTGGCAAAGTGTTAGCCGAGCTACTACTGGACTGCGGCTACCAGTATACCGAGCTATCAGTACGTCGTGGCTACCGGTAAACCCAGCTATCGGTAGGATGCAGCTACCGGTAGACCGAGCTACCGGTAATCAGCAGCTACCGGTAGAACGAGCTACCGGTAATTAGCAGCTACCGGTAGACTGAGCTACCGGTAATCAGCAGCTACCGGTAGACCGAGCTACCGGTAATCAGCAGCTACCGGTAGACCGAGCTACCGGTAATCAGCAGCTACCGGTAGACCGAGCTACCGGTAATCAGCAGCTACCGGTAGACCGAGCTACCGGTAATCAGCAGCTACCGGTAGACCGAGCTACCGGTAGGCAGTAGCTACCGGTAGACAGAGCTACCGGTAATCAGCAGCTACCGGTAGACAGATCTACCGGTAGACCGAGCTACAGGTAGGCAGCAGCTACCGGTAGACCGAGCTACCGGTAATCAGCAGCTACCAGTAGACCGAGCTAACGGTAGGCAGCAACTGGGGGATAAGTCACCTTGACCTCCCGGAACACCTCCAACACCACATTTTCACAAAGTAATGGTCCAGGGAGGTCCGGGCCATTACAATTATTGAAAGATATTAATGAAATATCTATGTTATATATTAAATCAAATATTTTTTACATTTATCCAATAGAATTTATAGGTATAAAATAAGAGAAAACCCAATTGTATGCATAAAAAGAAATTGTTTTTCCAAAGGTAATTTTTCTTCCTTTTAATGGTTCACCTATTTGAAATTTATATATATAAATATTTAAAAATTAAATATTAAAAAATAAATTTTATTTTATAAAGTGTAACATTAAAATTATCTTAGGGTGAATTGTTTTCATTTTTCGATAAACTTATATTTTTAGAGGAATAGTGAAAATTACTGAATTTTAAAACAAAACTAGTTTTTCATGTAATTTATTTATAAGGTTAAATTATATTTTATTTGGTTTAAAATTTTAATTAGCTAAATTTTATATCATTTTTTAAAATTTATGTCATTTTAATAAATTTGAATTTTTTATTTTTTGTAAAAACTTAGCAAACATTTTGAACATTTTTACCTTAAAAAAGAGTTTTTTCATCCCATCTGTGAGATTAAATTTA
The DNA here is from genome assembly GCA_963277665.1 of Viscum album. Taxonomy (NCBI): domain Eukaryota; kingdom Viridiplantae; phylum Streptophyta; class Magnoliopsida; order Santalales; family Viscaceae; genus Viscum; species Viscum album. The sequence goes on from OY728139.1 coordinate 1,092,520,362, forward strand.
AATTAATTTCATCCAATTTTGTGATTGGAATTTGTAAAAATATATTCAATATTTAGAATATGAATATTTTTTAATATATAATTATGTAGAATTGGGTTTTTTACTAAATATATTATTGAATGTAATTAAAATTAATTAAAGGGATTAATAGAAAAATTAGCTTAAAAAAGGACTGAACCATAATCATAAGGCCCAAAATGTCCTATAAACATGTCCAAAATCCATTTTATATTTATATTTAGACCCTATTATTCATCGTGTACAATTTGGTTCATTACTGGAGCCACATGATATGAGAAAACATGGATGGAATTCCCTTTTAAAAAATTTAAAATAAAAACACTCCTCGCCCACCTTAAAAGGAAGTCATCCCCCCACCTATTTACAGAACTGAAGACCCTTTACTCCTAAAATATCTACCCAAATAAGTTCTAGAAAACAATAAAACTATATATATTTATTTACATCACCACCCATAAGATAATATTATTAAATGATTATATAAAAACCACATTATCTTAAAAATATGGATATTTAATTGTTATATGGGTTCAAACTACACATACAAACACTTCCATGTAATGGTTAATGAACATTATAGTCATGTGTTTAATGGACTAATGCCATTAGAATTGATTGTTGTTTGTTCATTCTTTACCACCTCTTATGCAAACTATTATCATGTAAATATTATTTTTATTTTTTATATATGATTTTTATAATGTATTTGTACTTATTTAAAAATTAAAAAAATTTTCCTTCCAGCATTCTATTTTGTGGGGGTTTTATAACATCGTTTACGGATGTGTGGACTATTTCCACCTCAAATATATGTGATTTGCTCACAGTATTCATGGAATATATTAATGATGTTTTAAATAAAACTATGTGAAATATATGAAATGAATAAGAAAATATAATTATAAAATAAATATAAATTTATATAATTTAATTTTCATTATTTTAATATGAAAAAGAAATTTATTTAGCGTTCATGCGTATGTACGACCTACCATCTCCATGAACGGTGAATTTGATTTATTATCTATAAATATTATTGATAATTATTTGTATCGACCAAAAAAATCATTAACGAAATTTCCTATTGGTCTATTTGAATGTCTTATTATGGGTATGTAAAACATATAAACTTATTTGGTTTTATGTTTTTGGATTTAAAAATATCTATAAGAGTTGTGACCATTGTTAATATAGTCATTGAACATTGATCACATGATTACTATAAATATAGGGATTTAACAAATCAAATTTACTCATACAAAGGAAGTGATGGCCTCATCCAGTAGACTTACCCCATACGAAGCCCATTTGTTAGAGCTCAAAAAGGAGGTTGCATCATTCAGATACACTCTTTACCAATCCCAAGCTAAGCTTGAATATGTTAATCTTGAGAAGAATCACCTACTAGAGAAGTGGAAGTTGATAAAGATTACCACTCCAGCAATGTTATCCGATCCACCACAAGAGTTTGTCACCATCAGACAAATTACCTTATGGACTTATACAGTTTTTAAGGGGTTATATAACAAGACCATAGTACTACAGTTATGTACATTATTCTTGTATAGATAATATATATTCTTTTAATTATTGTTACTTTGTAAATATTTGTTAAAGAACAAATAGAATTTTTAGATAATATTCAAACTATGAAATATATTTTTATGACTTAATGTATTTTTGACTTAAATAATATTTTAATAAAATATTATTATTATTAAATTACTTTCTATTAAATATAAACGATTGCATTATTTTAAAAATGCAGTTGTAATTTTTTAAGGCTTGAAAAATCTTATTGTCAAAACCCACAAATTTTCGACAAATGTCAGTTTTTATTTTAAAAGTAAAAAATTCACATATTTAGGAAATTATAATTATAAAATGATTATTATTTTTGGAATCAGGATGTCAAAATTATCCAACATTGAATTTTTTATAATTTTCTGAGTCAGTCAAATTTTTGGGTTAAAATTAAATACCATTTAATTATATAATGCATTTTATGACATCATAATGACCAAATAGTGTTGTAATAAAATACTATAAACAATATTTTCATCCAATACATGTTTTATCCTTAAAAAACGTTATTTTTGGTCTGTTTGATTTATTTTACATTGTTTGATTGGACCCTTCAAGGATAATAAGACATTTTGTCTTTTTAAATTCTTTTCCTTGAGAGTGTGACTCACCTCCACATAAGAAACCCTATTATTTTAAGAATTTCGGCCATCGGAATTATAAAATATTTTTTTCCTATCCCCTTTTGAAAAACCAAGATAAAAAACCATTGGCTGGTTTTTCATTTTTATTAGTTTAATGTGTGCTGTCGCAAACAAAACTAATAATGAATTCCTCCTCTTTTCATATATAAACCCACCCAAGCTCCCACATCCTCTTCAATCAAATACTTGGGAGATAGTACAACCTCTTCCATCCTATCACTATAATATTTAAAAGGCACCCCAAGATACCATGAAGCCTCTCTCAAGCCTTTCCCAAGCCTTTGGGCTCACACTTCCAAGTAAGGTGTTCGTACCTTTTTCTTTTTATCTAAGTTTCTTAACATTTCTACTCCATTTTATTTTCAATTATAAATGTTGGTGTATGATTTTGATCCTCACCCATACTTCCCTATTTATGTTTTAATGATGAGATACCCCTTTCTCTCTCATTGAATGCCTCCCATGTACACCTTTTACTATGCTGAAATTTAGAATGAAATTTCTCTCTCCCCATTTACATTCGTCAATTATTTTGAATTACGTATCTAAATTCCATTACATTTGATTGGACATGTATCTATATGACTCCCTTACTATCCATTTCATTTACATATTATGAGACATCCATTTCTCTATCATCAACTATTTTTATGAATTATTATGTCACACTATTATGCTGCAGAAATTGCATTGCATCTTTCCAAGCCAAGATCATTGTGTAGTGAATACCGTACCCTTGTCTCTATCATGGGTATTCAACTTTATATACATATACATATGGAATGGTAATTTCATGTATTTTATCAACATTCTTTAATTGTGGAATAACTTATGTCGTTGATTCATTCCATGTTTTACGATCCATGTGGAACACTTATGCATGAAATTAAATGGTTAAGAAGGATGCACCCTAATATCACTTCAATGAATTGGGTAAAATATAGTATCATGATACATCATGTGCAATTAGTGTTGACTCATCCTTATTCAAGTGCAATTACGGATTACCCATGCATCATGTGCAATGAGATATTACTAATGCTCCATGTGCACTAAGCCATGGCTCATGATAATTCCATGTTAAGTGTTGTTGCCACATTTCCATGTAATGATTATCATGATTTATCATGCTTTTATGTTCATGTTTCTCTTGAGCACCATTGATATGCCTATTGTCTAACATGTACTGTATTCCTCAGGTTATTTTATGTTTATTCCCTTACTAGGCTTTATAGATCACTCTTTAATTATGCATGTCCTCTTGTTATCCCATGAAATGCTATGATGGAATGTTGTTATAAGGACAAGACCTTAAAACATTACATAATCTTGAATTAAATGTATAATTTACATTGAGGATCATTTCAGGTTAAAGTTTTAGAGAGTATGGCCATAACTATTACATTTCAAAATATTAAAAAATAGACACTTCTACCCAGTATCCATTTTTTCGAAAAACATAAACTCTTGAAAAAAAAGTCATGTCTAGTTCCATGATTAAGACAACATGAATTTTCCTTGATCCCATCCTTGACCGTATTCCACATTATGTCCTCTGAAAAACATTTCAAAAACTTGGGATGAGCATAAAAAGCTCAGTAAGAGATTCAAAAAGATGTAAAACTGTTATTTTTTCAAAACAACATGTAAACCATGAATAATTTAACATAAGTAATAATTTTCACCTTTATGAAGTAGTAAATACTCCTCACTGAATAAACAATCATTACACACCCTTTTGTAACCAAAATATTACCATAAAACTCATATAAAGAAAACATAACTTATAAAGGTAACTTGGGACATAAACATACTTAAATGGAATAACCATACGGTCGACTTCCACATATATAACTAAATGGAATATCCATATGACTAAATTCCATACCCAATGCATTGGAGGTCATAACATAACCACCCATCCTAGTATTCATGGCACCACCAGTCACATGGTTTATCACTTAACCACCCGTTAAATGTCCAAGTACCATCATAAAACATAAAATATTTGAAATATAAACATTTCTCCAATAACATTTCATTTTCAACCACAAGAATTAATTTCATGATATTGAAATAATCAATCCATTTTCAAAAACCATTTAAAAAAAGGATTTTTGAATCAAAGTGTCCCATACCACTTTGAAGATTTTAATGGAATTATAATTTTAAAACATTAATGTCCATATAAATAAATACTGAAAACCATTTTTAAAACATGTAAATTAATGATAAATATTTATAATGATAAATCTTTAAAACATTTAAAAATGATTTTTTTGTTAATCAGTTTTTAACAAAATGAGAGACCCTTGAATACAAATAATTGTGGAATAAAATTTAATCAGAAATTTTTAATGTCATGAGAATAAAGGGATTCATGATATAATATGTCAAAGTACAGTATATACAACATATAAGAGTGGAATCGGTGCATAAGAAAAATAAAGTCTCAATGGAAATGTAAATTGAGATGAAATCCCTTATAAAGATGGTATCCTTAAATTAAGGATAAATCAATCTCATAATTATGTGTGACAATTATAAATACACCCAATATAAATGAATATTAAGTGTAACAAAATCACAGGTCATTCACACATATTCATAGGATGACATATTTAATAAGTACACGTTGAACACAAAGAATTGAAATTGGGATAAGAAGCTCCCTTGCAAAAATTCGACAACCTAACGGTGTCACATTACAATTCCAAAATTGAGTTGATGAGAGAGAAAAGGGTATAACATCACTTGGACATAAAATTTATAGCAATAATGATATATAATAACACATACCAACATAAGAAGATGTGAATTAAAATATATAGAAAAAGAAGCCTTTTAAAAGAGAGGAGGGTGAAAGGTTCCGTTACCGATTTGGTAACTTATGAAACCTACACCACATGAAAGAAGGATCATAAAATTAAGATGTAAATACCCATAAATTTAATTATCTTACATGAAGAATACAATCATGGTCAGAACATACACCCCACTAATGGAATTAGTGGAAAATATAGCATGAATCTCATGGGGATAAAAAGTGAGATGAAAACCCCTTACCACGTTGTAATCAATCGAGTCTTATGAACCAAAGTTAACAACCACCAAATTAATCACAGAATACCATTAATATAATGATATTAATGATAATATATATCAAAATAAAGTAAAATGTACACCTCATGAAATAAATAAGGGGCAAAAAATGGAAAGCTCACGAAATTAAAAGTGAGATAAGAAATCCCTTACAAACATTTGGCAGCCTAACATCGCCACTTAAAATTTCTTAAAATTAATTGATGAGAGTAAGAGGGGGTCTTTCATAATATGAAAATACAAATTAAATTATGGTTAATACAAAAGAACATCCTCCAACATAAGAACATGGAGCATGACATAAATGACATAAAAGAGAGTACTTGAAAAGAAAGAGAGAGGTCAGATCCCTTACCTTGTATCAGACTTGACTCGATCGTTCTTTAGTCTCCAAAATAATAAACTAAAGTTAATATATACTTGATTAAGAACATTTTTCATGTTTATTATTACATTTATATCACTTATTACCATATTATAAACATTATGTAATCATTTAAGTTAATAACGTCCATTTTGTCGATATTTGGCACTGGAGTCAAAAATGGACCTCTTATAATCACATGTTGTTCACGTGGTCAATGGTTAATTATATAAAGAATTATATTCATGATTTTGATATCATATATATTATATATATCTAGTATAATCATGTATTCATAATAGTATATAACATTTAGAGGTAAGAAATAAAATGCACCGTTCATGGTGATGGTAAGCCATACGTACGCACGAACGCTACTTTCATTTCTATTTCTTATTTTAATGGAAATAAAACATAAAAATAAATAAGTATATTATAATTCTAGTATAATATCATATATAATATCATTAACTCCATCCTTTATACATCCCACATAAGGGATTAACGAATCAAATCACTTTAAGGGGGCGGTAGTCCGCACTTCCTCAAATGAGATTATCGTATTTACCCACTATGGAAACTACAAAGGCGTGAAATAAATGGAAAATAAATAAGAATAAAGAAAACATAAACATAATATATATCATATATAAATACAATTTCATCATAATGGTCACCATGAGAGGCGGTTGGAGATATTTTAACAATCATCGTTTCATGAGGCGTTAGTTTTCCATCCACAGAAATATTATGTTCTTCATCCATTAGATGGAGGTGTGTGTAAGTGTAGCTAGAATAATTCTCATAGAAGAATCCTAGTATATTGAGGATACTGGTGTTTTTACAAAATAAATGAATAAAAGAGTTTATGGGTTGGAGAAGTAAAATAAAAAAAAACAATTTAAGAGAAACTGCTACCTTTAATTTGCGTAACATCCTTTGGTTTGAACCAAAATAACTTCTTGAAGTGCCTTATGCCTAAGGTAAGGATTCTAGGGAGAGGAGATGAATGTAGGGAGCTTAATGGGGTATAGGTTAGATGAGACAAATGGCTTGTGAGATGTGAGGAATTGGTTAGAAGTGGTCTCCTTTTGTAAGGGGGAGGAGGGGCTCTTTAGGAAAGTGTGAAACTATTATTTTATTATATAATTATATTCGGTTTCTAATGGTCCAAAAATCATTAAAGATGAAGATAAGATGACTCAAGGTCTAAATAAAATAATCCAATCAGAATTTGACATGTTTTGGATATTATGTTAATTTTTATAATCTTATTTATTTAAAAGATTAATTAATGAGGTAAATAAAACATCTTTATTGTGTCATAAATAATTTAATTTATATGATGTCTAAAAATTATAAAAAAATACCTTCATGTAGGAAATCATTTTAGCTTCCCAATTAATATTTTTAGTCTAAAATATGACTCATATAACACCATATAAAAATTAAGTACTAAAATATTTATGTTAATGTCAATTTTGTCTTTACATTAAATTAATTAATCTAAATCTTAATTATCACACCCAAGTGGCTTAATGGGGTCAAAAAATCGCCCAAAGATGCTCATGGTCGTTAATGACTCAAACAATAAGGTTTGGACAAGTGTTAAGGTAATTTGGAATTATTATAATATTCTTTTTACCTTGAATTAAACTATTTACCTTTAGTTGTGGTAAATAAATGTCCAAAGTTACTATTCACCAAAAATTATTTTCATCTTAATGAACCAAATTTTACTTCTTGATAACAACCATGTATGTCAGATTCTTGAAATTCAATTCACAGAAGTGGTAAAATTTCATTTAAATGTAAAAGTCAGTTTTTTAACTACCACTAAGTGGTTTCACTATTAATCAAAAATTGATGTTTTTCATAAAAATACCAAAAATTTAGCCTAAGAAATATTTGATATTCCGAATTCAAATATTATGTCTATTTTTCCAAATTAAAAAAATAGAAGTGGCATTAATTAATTTTAAAATTAATTCACACTATCAAAACAAATAGTGTGTTTTTAAGAAACAATAACTATAAAAATATTGATACTTGTTTATATTCAATTTCAAAGTGAAATTAATTCCAATGACCAAAATTGGATGAAATGGTAAAAATATATTATAATTAAACTTTAAAACAAATTAAAAAGATAATATAACCATAAAATAAATTATATTAAAAGGAACTTTTGAATTAAAATACAATATTTTCACTATTCATTAAAAATGAACTTTATCGGAAAAATTCTAAAAATTTACAAAATGTAAATTTTGATGTCCCCATTCTAAACAAGGATTTTATTTAGTCATATAAAATGTTTTAAAGTGACCAAAACTAGATTTAAAAATGGTTCACCATTAAAAGGTGATAAATCGGCCTTTTAATGTAAATTATGGTTAAAATTAGATTCATTGTCATTTTAAGCCTCTAACTTTTATTGGATAAATGTAAATACATTTAACAAAAATTTATAATCATATTGTATTTAATTTTGTTCATTTATTCTAATACAACGACTATGAGTTGAATACCATTTAAAATAATAATATTATATTATTAGTGTGCAACGTAAGATTTCAAAGAAACTTGCTGTTGCGTATCGGGTACGCTATCGAACATAGCAACCCTTTTAAAGTAAAATTAATATTTAATTAAAAAATATTAGTAAATATGAAATATGTCTTATTCTTTATTTACCTGGGATGTTACATCCTTCCCCCTTTTGGGAATTGCATCCTTGCAATTAAAAAAATGTCCCATAAACGTCATTGAAAGTCCCGCATCGGAAAAGAGTCAGTAAAACTATCACATTAAAAGAAAGAAAGAGAAGCACAGACGTCACCCGAGTTAACCAATACTAAGATTCCATGAATAAATGGATATGGAGGAGAAAACAATGGGTCAAGTTCTAATAGAGAGTGTTAGGAAATATGTTTATGAGAAAGTTGACCACCCGAAAATCACAAACTTGTGATGGGTTAAACAGTCTTTGATTCCCTAGTAGGAAAAGTTAACGGACAAGGTTTTTGTTTAAACTTACTTTTCATTGAGGAATTTATTTAAGAGCTTAACCATAAACATAAGGAAATATACTTGTCATGTAGACATTCATCTTTTACTATATTTCTAACACAAACTCATATTTTCTCCAAATGATGAATATTCAGGATGACTTTATTTCACAGTAAGAGCGCTATAATCAACATCAATAGAATCACAGAATACAAAAAATATGAACTATATATTTACCATGTATTTATATATTAACTAAAACCAAAAAGTTTAGTATAAGATCATATAATCACTAAAAGGATAATCCTTTATAAAAAGAAATACTAATCTTAATATCCAAAATTCAACAAAAAGTAGCCACGGTTCAAGAAAGACCATTAAATAAACAGTTATCCAAAAAATTATTCAATGTAATCCAAACTAAGATTGAAACCCAAATCTCTGAAAGATTTAATCACATAGTCTTCCAAGGTAAATCATAACATTTATCTCCAAATAACATCAGTTACTCTTAAAGTCTCATAATGAAAAGTAATTAACATAATCACATATCCTCCATGATATGTTAATCATTTCCAAAGATAACCTAAAATCAACTTATTCATGATTCATAAGATCATATAACTGAAAATTATTAGTCATACTAACTAGGAATTTCACGTAGTCTAGTGGTATGAAATAAATACCAGTCGCACTTGGTGGTGGGTTCGATTCCCACAGCTTCATCTGACGCGATGGGTTGTCACATGGTTTGCATGTTGTCCCTTTTCAAAAACTACATAATTTTATAACATTACCAAAAGGAAGAAATTCATAAAAAATAACGATAACATATTTTAACCACAAAGGTTATCTAATAACATTAGTTTTGCATCCCAAAATGTGTTAAACGTCAATTTCCTCAAATTCAAGGATTTTATAAACCGAAATGGTTCTTTATAACTATAAACACAAACAAAAAGATAATTATTCCTTGAATAAAATTTTCATATATAAAACTTCAGGGTTACACATACTATAAAGAGTCTTCTAATGTAATCCCATCATCAAAAGAGCCTTAATACTTTTATGCATTTCACCATCCTGAAATCTACCATAACTCTTGAAATAAAGAAAAACTTTTTTAGCGTTGTTATTGGAGGATAGGTTTAGTTTTTTTTGGGATTAGGATTAGAAAACCCTAGTGAAGCCTTAAAGACTAGACTATGTATAATAAAATAACATCCCTATGTTTTTGTGAGTATTGAGAAACTGTTTTATCAAGAAAATACATGCATGTTTGGATATGAGTAGGTAGAGGTGACTCTAGAATATATGTACCCAGGAGTGAATACTCTGACATGGAGTTTCAGGCTTCACCCGAGGTATCCCTGTACATGACAATGGACCTTTCTGCACTCTTAGTTTCGACACTCCCAGAGTTTATGATCTGGTAAATTCACGATGTTAGTATAATCCATTATTAATGGAATAAAAAAATCCCATAAGAATAGATGTTTCAAAATAGATCATGAAAACCTAGATTTAAACCTACAGAGTCACAAGATAAGATTTAATTCTCCTTTACATCTTTATCCTTTTATGATAAATGTTTCCTTTTTCTGCTCCATAGCTAAGTATTCAAACCCCCTAATTTTAATCAATTTTTCATAGTTAAAATATGGAAGGAGTAAGATCACGATCAACTCTTATCTCTCTTTTTGAAGAACTACTTAGAAAGATCATCCTGAAGCCATGCACAAAGGACTTTGAATGTTTTTTAAATATCCAAGTTACATGCAAAAAACTTTATGAGGCATCCTATACCTCTACCATTGCCAGATTCTTTCTAGGATCAAGTATAGTCTATTGGGGAATATTTCACTTTCAACATTATTTTCATGCTAAGCATGGGAAGAACCATCATGGTCTTTTCAAATTCTTCTCGTTATTGGAAAATTATGGAGAACTAAAAGATTTTATAGATGCTTCAAAAGAGGAAGACCTCTGAACTACTAATATATACCAAATTATAGATTTTTTCCTCTGAGGAAAAAAAATATGATTTACCAAAGCCCTATTTTGAAATATTTGGAGATGACTCAGAAAAATGTTTTTATAAAAAACATGTTCCAAGAAGATATTTCAAAATTATATATAAGAAACTACTTTTTAATGAATTATTGATGGTTCCATCGATATAATCCATGACACATGATGTGTTTTTGGTAAAATTAAGTAGATGATTTTGAAAATACCCTGAGGTACCATTGTGATGCATGAACCCTAACTACATGAAGGCAATGATAATAGGAATGAATGAAGATGTTGTCAAGAAACTGAAGGAAAAGTACCCACACCTGTTTATGGATTAGAATGTAAAATGAAATTTTGAGAGTAAAATTTCATAACACGGATGATTATAATGACCCAAAAAATAATTAATGAAAATTCCACTTGATCTATTTAAATTTCTTCTTATGGTTATGTAAAACATATGAACTTATTTAGTTTTATGTTTTTGGATTTTAAAATATTGTTAAGGATTGTGACCATTTATAATATAGCCGTTGAACAGTGATCATATGATTAGTATAAATATTGGTCTTTAATAAATCCAATTTACTCAGACAAAGGAAGTGATGACCTCATTCAGTAGACTTCCCCCATATGAAGCCCATTTTTCAGTGCTTGGAAAGGAGGTGGCATCATAGGGCTTCACTCTTGACCAATCCCAAGTCGAGCTTGAATTATTTAAGTTTGAGAAAAACCACCTATGAGAGAAGTGGAAGTTGAGAGAGATTACAACTCGAGTAGTGTTATCTGAGCCACCCCAAGAGTCTGTCACCATCACGCACCTTACCCTAAGAACATGTACGAGTGTTTTAATAGGCTATTTAACTATACCCTAGTACTAAGATTATGTACATTATTATTGTATAGAAAATATATATTCTTTTTATTATTGTTACTTAGTAAATAGTTTTTAAAGCACAAATAGTATTTTTAGTTAATATTCAAACTAAGAAATATATTTTGATGAATTAATTGATTTTTTTAATAAAAAAAATATTTTATTGAATTATTATTATTATTATTAGATTACATTTTAATAAATATAAATTATCGTATAAATTTATGAATGAAATTGAAATTTTTATTATGGTTTGAATACTATTTTTGTCAAAACCCATGAATTTTTTATAAATGTCAGTTTTTTATTAAAATTAAATATTCACATATTTTTAAAATTATTTATAAAAAAATATTATTATTTTTGGAATTAGTTTTTTGATATTTTCCAATGGTGAATTTTTCATAATTTTATGAGTAAGTCAATTTTTTTGGTAAAAATTAAATACCATTTAAATATACAAGGTCTTTTATGACATCATAATGACTTAGTAGTGATATAATAAAATACTATATTCACTATGTTCATGAAATATATGTTTTATACTTAAAATAATGTGATTTTAGGTTTTTTTGATTTATTTTACAAGGTTTTAGAAGACCATTCAGAACTTATAAAACATTTTATCTTTTTAAATTGTTTTCCTGGAGAGTGTGACTCACCTTCACATAAACAATCCTATTATTTTAAGATGTTTGTCCACTGGCCTTATAAAATATTTTTTTCCACTCCCCTTTGATAAAAACCATGGGAAAAAACCATAGGCTGGTTTGTGGTTGTGATTAATTTAATGTGTGGTGTCCCAAACAAACGTAATAAAGAATTCCCCCACCTTTCCTAAATAAACCCACCCAAGCTCCCAATTCCTCTTCACTCAAAGATTTTGGAGTTCATCCAACCTTTTCCCTCCTCTCTATATAATCCTACCAAGATGCCCCAAGATCCCAAGAAGCCTCTCACAAGCCACTCCCAAGCCTTTGGGATCACACTACCAAGGAAGGGATTCCTACCTTTCTATTTTTATCCAAGTTTCTTAATATTGTTATGCCCTTTAATTTTAAATTATAAATTTTCTGGTATGATTTATAACCTCCCCCATACATCCCTATTTATGTTTGAATGATGAGGTACCCTTTTATCTCTCATTAAACTCCTTCAATATACACCCGTTACAATGCCAAAATTCTGAAAGAAATTTCTCTCTCTTCATTTACATTCAAGAAATTCTATTGTATTACGTATCTAAACTACATTAACTTTTCTAGGAAATGTATCTATATAAACCCCTTACTATACATTTCATGTAAATATTATGAGACATCCATTTATATCTCATCAACCTTTTTTATGAATTCTTATGTCACGCCCTTATGCTACCAAAATTGCACTACGTCTTTCGAAGCCAAGATCATTGTGTAGTGAATACCACGCACATGTATCTATCATGGGTATTAAAATTTATAAGAATATACATATTTAATGGTACTTTCTTTTATTTATTCCACATTCCTTAATTGTGTAATAACTTATGATATTGATTGATTCCATGTTTTATGATCCATGTGTCACACTTATGCATGAAATTAAATGTTTAAGAAGGATTCACCCTAATAGCTATCCAATGCATTGGGTAAAATATAGTATCATAATAAATCAAGTCAAATGAGTGTTGAATCATACTAATTTAAGTGCAATGTTGGTTAACTCGTGCTTCATGTGAAATGAGGGTTTACTCATGCTTCAAATGCAATGAGCCTTAGCTCATTCTAATTACATGTTAAGTTTGGGTGCCACATTCCCATGTTATGATTATCACGATTTATCATGAAATTATGTTAAATATTTTTCTTGAGATCCATTGATATACCTATTTTCTAACATGTACTATATTCCTCATGTTATTCTATGTTTATTCCCTTACTGGGCTTTATAGCTCACTCTTTTCTTATGCATGTCCTCAGGTTATCCCATGCAATGCATGTACGAAAGAATGTAGTGGTCATGTAAAGGATGTTTTCAATAAGATTTTGTGTTTTATGTTTTAATTTGTTATGTAATGTTCCAAATCCCCTAAGATAGTATACGTCTCGATCTTCTGTGTTGTATCAAGTGAAGATTTTATGTAATAAATCATGTTTAAGTATGAAATAAAGAGTAGGGTTGTTATATTATGAATACATATATATGAAAAAAATGATATTTATATCATGTTTTAAAATCATGATGTAATTAAATTATGATCTAATTAATTTAAAAAATAAGTAACAAGTCAAACCATACTTGAAAATCTATACAATTAACAACCAAAACAGTGAAAAAATGAATGATTTTTTAAAAAAGGTAATAATATATCATTAAAAGTTAATATATGATATTATGAATATGATTATGTTTAGGGTATAAGTTTTTAATTTTTCTAAAACTCTTATAAACTATTTAAAAGGACTCTCATCCATAATATAATCCTAGGTAAGAGATTTTTATCTCACTTTTTATATTTGTGAGATAAATATCAAGTTCACCACTAAATATATTTCTGTGGGGTATATACTACAAATTTTGGTAACATTAATCATGAATTATTATATGTTCATGGTATTTTAATTCTTAATATGATTTTTTATATTGGGGTTCGAATTAACTTTTATCATGTGGTATATAATTTCATATCCTGATTACTTTTCATTTAGTTGTATTACATCCTCATCATCATTAATATTCATAGATTATGTGTGTAATCACTTATAATATTTAATTTTTATTTATATTTGTTTTTATATTTACATTTTTCACACATAATATATTCATTAATTTATTCTCACATCAATGTCATGGTATTTTCAAGGGTTACTTGACAATCTCAATTTGTTCAGAATTGTTTATACATGAATTTCCATCAGAGGACATTATAAGATCATTGTTGGATAAATATTTTCATTTTATCTTCATCTGGTTATTCATGAACTTTTTCTATTAATAGTACCATTTTCTACACTTTATTACTCAAAATGATTTAGGATATATTTCTAAGAAAACACGTCTTCATTTCTCTCTTTTGTCGGAGAACCTATTTTCTTCTGAAAAATATGTTTTCAAAAATGGTTTTGAAAAATGTTTTTAAAAATTAAAAAATAATATATTAATACAATTTTAACCCTTTTAAATTTTAGTAATATTTTCAAAGGAATATTCTTGTCACTTTTCAAACTAGGTATTTTTTTAAACATTTAATATGAAAAAGGAATATTCTTTTTTAGCCTGTATGAAATATACGAACTTCCCACCCTTAATTTATCCAAATCATACTATGTATGATTAAAATTTTAATTTTTAAGGAAATATTTTCCAACTCTATTTACAATGAAAATGATTTTAAAATTTTTTTTTCAAAATAAAAAACATATTTTCATAAATAATGTTTTTAAAAGATATTTTAATAGTAATTACATTAATCATTGAGAAAAAAATTTATTTTTTTACAAATTGGGATATTTTATGTTGATACCATAATTATTATTACTTTGTATTTTTTATTATTTATTTTACCAAGTATAATATTTACATTGACTACCTTGATTCCTTTTAGTCCTCTTGAAATATTCAATTTTATAGGATCATTGAACATTGAATTTCACATAATCATCCTTATAATTTATCATGGATATATTTATTGAAAAAACCATATACCATTTATATATATATATATTTTACTTTAGTAATTATTATCTTAATAGTGGAAATATTGATAAATCTGTATCTTTTACGCAATAATGATTTTTTCTTAGAATATTTTTTTATTTCAATTGATTATTTGATATTTGAGGAAGGCCACAGACATCAAATACATGGTTTGGGGAACATTTAAAGTAAGCCAAAACATTTTTTGGCAGGCTCATGAGAAAATAATTAGTTAGTGATAAATCCTTTGAGTTTTTTTCCAAGAAAAATAGACAAGTGTGTTCCCAAAGATTAACAATTTCTTGAGGATACATATTGAAGGTAAAGGTATCATATTCTTGGGAATAATGACATCCAATAATTAAGAAATTACTTAATTGATAATTCATTTATTATTATTATCCATTGTATTATTTACTTGAAATTATCTATCAATGCAATTTCATCATCAGTTCAGTGATTACATGGAATGTGTGTTTAGTTATTTACCTTATCATATTGTTTATGTACTTCCTTTTTAGTTTATTGATTACATTGATTGTTTCTTCAGCTATTAAATTTCAATATACACTATTATCACTTATTCACTATTTAGTATATGTTACTTACCCTTAATAAGAATTTGATAAAACCCTTATTTTTTTCCTTTCATCCGGACTCTCTGAAGTGTAATAAGAAATATATTCAAGGATATACTAGATGGAAAAATTCTATTATCCTAAAAAAACAATGTTGTAAGTTTTTATTCATTTATAATACAAGAATCATGTATGTATCTAGTTTGCCAAGAATACTAAACTATTTTATCCTTTGTGATGAAATTTTCTTGTATCTTATGCTATGGAAATGGTAGCATTACCCTGGCTCTAGGATTTTTGGGGTCAGGTTACTAAACATGATTTGGTGAAAATGGTTAATTTTATTAAATATAAATAATGATATCATTTTACGAACACTAATGTAATTATCAAAAGGTTCCAAAAATTGACATTATAAAAAAGCTTTATTTTCCCAATAAATGGACATTTTGGTTTAGAAGTGTAATTTTTATTATCTAATTAATTATTTTGCAAAAATAAATATTACTTTATTAAACCACCAGTTTAAAGTGCTCCACTTGTGATTTTTTCATAATTTTCTATGATAGTCAAATTATTGCATAATAATTAAATGTTTTATAAATATACTTTTTTTATGATTACATTATAATGAACGAAAAGTGATGGAAAATATTTCATAAAATGTATAATTTTAAAATTAAAGATTTACCATTTAATATAATGAGATATATAAATTATTTTATTAATTTTATAAACCCATTATGTATCTTCAAAATACTATATTATATTTTTAATGTTTTAAAATCAATTCTGTATAAACATGACTCACATAAACATAACCATTTGAATTAATTTATTGTTTTAATCCCTTATCCATATAATATAATGATATCCACTTCTCTTTATCATGAATTATGGAAAAATGTGTTGGTTTTTGGGTTGGATTAATTTATTATATGTAGACAAAACCTATGTTTAGAAAATAATTAAGAAACCCCATATAGTTTCCTATATAAACCCACCAATTAACCGATTCAACTTCATTAAAATTACTTATATTCAATAATTAATCTAGATTTGATTCTCTAGATCCATCCCAATTTTCCCACAATATTTCTTGATTCTCCAAAAAAAGAAACTATAATCACCCACTCAATGTAAATTATCCTCTCCTTATACTTTTCACTAAAGAACCTCCTTAATATTATACCCTTTTTTCCAATTGATCATATTGAGAAATGATTTCACCGATCCCTATTTATTCCCATGGGTTTTAAGAGATATGGAGACCTCTTTCACTGATATTAGTCACTCAGATTAACCTTTATATACCATATTTTTCTTCCATAATTATCATGAGATTATTCCATTCCAAACCATTTTTTTGTGGATACCCATCCTTTTTTATGATATATAGCATTCACCTAGATTGGCATATCAACCATTGATTGGTAACACCCTTTTATGTTACCACGATTTCCAAGAGATGGGAATAAATTTTTTTAAATGAATCTTTATATTATATGTTTCATGTGGCACACTTCATGGTCGTGATATGAAAATTATGGGTGTGACCAAATTAATTTACAATGAATTGGGAAACATCTTTGTCTCGTGAAAATCATGAATTGCATTATATTGTGATCCAAATAAGCTTTGGAATTTTTTCATCTATATTATTATTTCTGGATTGTTATCCTTTAAAAATGTTTATGATTTGATGTTTAATGTAGTCCCCACATTCCCATGTTGCCCTTATGATATCATGATATATCATTCCACATTCTTCATGATTAAGATTATCACCCTCATATATATCACTAATATTTTGATTGGAACACAAGAACTAATTTTCCTTATTTCATGCATCATTTTTTTGTAATGGTATTTAACATTCTCTCCTTTATTATGTTCATCCCTTGGTAATTTTATGCAGTTTTAAAATAATTATGTAATTTTAGGTGCATGTTATGGAAGTTTTAAATAAGATCCTTATATTTTTATTGCATGTTTTTAGTTTATGTACCTAATTTACTAAACACATTATGCTTCACGACCTTTTGATATTTTTTAATATTAATAATATGAGTTGTTATTATTGGAATCATAGAAAATTCTAGTTACTTTTGGATAATGATTATAAAACTATAGAAAGAACCTTTTAGATATTACTAAACATAAGGAAACATCCAAAAATTTAGATAAAGAATAAAGTATGCAGTCTCTTGGAAAATATTCCCATGTATGGATACTATAAGTGGACATGGATTTGGATCAAATGTAAAAAGTGGAATCACCCTGAAACGGGTGCACTTTGAAGGAGTTGATTGTTACCCAGTGCATGTTAATGGTCCTTATTGAAAACCTGGTTTTAAATTATTCGAGTATATTCTTGGGTAAATTCACAATCTCAATAAAAAACATTATTTATGGAAAAAATTTACATTAATTAATTTTTAGTATGATATAGATCATAAATAAATTCAATTAAAACCTATAAACTCATATGTTAAATAATATAAGTTTTTTATGAATTTTCAATTTAATTTTCATTGTTTCCAATTTATATGTATAATAATTTAAACAAATTCTTCTCTACTATTCACATTATTATTTTTAATTTCTAGTAATTAGAGAATCCTAGTCAATGACGGATGCTATGGGCTATGTGATGTCTTCCCAAACAAGATTCCTAGCACAATGGAAGTATGATTTGAGAACTTCAAGACAATAAATTATTAATTGACTAATTTTTTTAAACTCAAACATGAATTACATTTAATTCCCAAATCCCCCTAAGTTATAGGACATTGAAATTTAGACATCCATGTGACAAATGTGATAGGTCGGTATAGAGTATGAAATACTACTCTATACAAATATTAGGATCACAACATTACTAAATATGCACAATATACAAGATGGGGGGGGAATTGTATACATTAAAAATTTCTTAAAGAAATTTTCTATAAACAAACTTCAAAACACTTATAATAAGAAATTACATTCTTAAAGATATATAAAGTTCTTAAGTCTAAAACGTAAGAAGCTTTTCTTACAAAGATATTCTACCACAAGGTGTGTATAATCTCTTACAATTAGAGATACAAGTTAGAATGTTTATACAAAAAGAAAACATACTATCTTTTACAAAGCAGCGGAAAATTACAATCTTCATTTAACACAAAGAGGATAATATCCAACAACCTTGGATAAAGGTCCCTTGGTTTATACTTACAAGAAATTTTGTCTTACCTAAACCTGGGTAATCCATCAGTCCTAATATTGGAATTTGTCTTTCTATCCCCGCAAGCCCTTGATTTGTAAGGAAATCAGCACCACTGACTTAACCACCTGAAGTATCTAATTTTATGAAAATCACACTTCTGGACGAAGCAAATTTGCATGATGTAATGTTTGAACAAGCCGTTCAAACTTTTTGCATAAAGCATGGGAGTTAATACGAACCTCTCACTCTAGGGAAATTCACTTTTAGAGAGATAAAATCCAAAATGAAAACATGTGAACTTGTCATATGTTATTGTATGTAGATATCATCATCTAAGGTCCTATTTATAGCCATAAAAAATCTACCATTCAGTTCCACTCCAACTGTCATATTTCCTTACATCTTGGAGGGACCTGGACACATGGAAAACAAAAAGCAGTTAATTTAGAATAGAAACAACGATATCTTTTTATATAACCAACCATGAATATAAAGATCTTACACCTTAAGTGTAAGGAACTTGGAATATAATAAAATTGAAATGATATAAATGTAATTAAAAGATTTATAATTATAAGGAAATAAAGCTTTGAATAATAAGTTCTAAAATTATAAATTTTGGATTGGATTTTTATAAAATAGGTATGAGTAATGTGTAAGAAAATACTTTATGAAAACTCAGTTTTATAAATTCCGGTATCGGTATCATGATTTACTACATGACAAAATAAAACCAGAATAAGGATTTCAGTATTGGGATTTCCAGTTTTGGGATGACAAATATATCTTAAGGAACATTAGTATCGAGAATAAGGAAGTTGGAGTTTAAGAACTTTATAAAACCGAAATACTGGAAATCTACGTATAAGGAAAATATGATACTAGATTTCATTGAAGATGGAAATCGGTATCGCAGTGAAAACAGAGAATGGGAAATGATGTCTTAAGGAATTCCAATATGGTATAACCTTGAATCAAATTTCGGAACATTAAGAACTTTTCTAGTATGGTAAAAAATATTTCTATAAACCTTATTAAAAATATATTGAACTCAAAAATATAAGGAAATTTTGTTTATAAGGTAACTTATGTAAGTGTAATGAAATATATGAAAGTGTAAGGAAAATATAATTACGTAGAAGGTTTTTGTGATTTTCAAAACAAAAGCATAAGGAATGGAGATGTCTTATAGACCTAACAATCTCCCCCTTTTTGGAAAGCACAGAAAACTTCAATCATTTTGGCAATGGAATGAAATAAGTCCTTATAGTTAGTAATAATAAGCTCCCCCTTAAGTGTATGACTTAGGGTAAAATAATATCCCCTTATGCGGAAGTTCTTAGAGTGCGGAAATATCCCCCTTAGATATATATTCTTCTATTTAGAATGAACCCCATTAGATGTAGATATACACCCTATAGATGACGGTTAGAAATTTAATTTTTCCTTAGATTTCACCACAAAGAAAATTTTTCCTTTAAAATTTTTTCTTCTTTTAACTTCTCACTTTGATAGAATTCTCCCCTTTTGTGATTTTCAAAAACGAATTGAGAGGGACCTGTAAGTTTAGAAAGAAATATACACAAGACATTATATATGAAATATTTTCAAGGAATATTTCATTATGTTTCACATGAAAGTAAATACAACAAAACATTAGCATGGGAAAAAAATGTATTAACCCTCCTTCTTTTTCTCTAAAAAAAGACCTTTCACCAAAGATTTAATCTTTTTCACCTCCCTGTGATCTTCTTGAAGCTTCTTTATCAAGACATCTTGCTCAGATACCTTCTTCTCTAAATATTAGATTCGGAATTCTTGAGAATGATTCTAATCTTCAAGAACATTGATCACTTCCTCTTGTGAATCTAATTTCTTCACAAGACCAGCATATATCCTTTTCTAGTAATTAAAAACTTCAACTACAATATTCAATTGATCTAGAAGATTTTTTCCTTCATTTTTCCTCACAGCTAACTCACTTGAGAATTTATCTCAGGGAGAAGTCCAACCATTGGACAACTCATTTTCTATATCATTGAACTCTCCCTTTGTTGATTCCATGAAGTCCAAGAATTGTAGAGCTTTATCTAATAAGGTTCGGGTCCAGCTCATCACTTTCTGACATGAAAACATTTTGAGATTTGTAATCAATGAGAAGATTATTATGATTGGATAAACCTTTCAAAAACATGTCCATCAGCATAGATGTTGAATCAGTATTTTGATTTAAGGTTTCCTGTATCATTTGGCTCTAGTAATCTATGTTAGCAAGTACTAGAATGGTCCTTTCTAATTTCCTTAACAAACTTTTTAGCAAGTCATCACCCATAGATGATGAGGACATGGAGTCATATAATTATTTATGGACCTTCGTAGTAGAGGATTCCAGATTCTCATGATTTTGAAGAGAGTCAGCATCAGAAGGGGAAACCATAATGGTCTTCCCTTTATCAACTTTTAGCATCGTAGAGGGTTTGAAATGCTAAGGGGATTCCACATTTTCTATAGCCTCATTACCTTTGGATCCTCATTGAATCTCTTCTTCTTATTTATCTTCTTCACTTACGGTATCACTATTTCTAGATTCATGGATTTCATCTTCATCTCTAGTTACATCAACCTCTTCTTCTACCTGTTCTACTTCTTTAACTTCGATATCAACTTCTTTTTCTTCTTCCTCCTCAGTAAAAACTAATGGTTTTGCAACATGCTCATCAACTTGTCTAAAAACATCATTTTCCTCTTCTTGAATAATCTCATCATCTTCCTATACTTATTCTTGTTCTTCAAGAATAGGTTTCAGTATTACTACAGATTTCATCGCCTTCTTAGGTTCTAGAGTGACATCCGGTACTGGTATTTTTAGAGGATTTTCCACTCCCTTTACCAAGGATTATATAATATCTGTCTCAGTTCTCTTTATTTTTTGCTTCTTCTCCTTAGAGTGTTTCTCTAACACATCCACGGTTTGAACCTTTAAAGCCTTTGCCTCTGCCAGATTCAACCCAAATATTGGATCCCCTTCCTTCCTCGATTCAGCTAACTTCCTCTAGCCTGTAACGATATCATCAGAGTAAGCCTTTGGTTTCCTTATCACTAGTGGAGCTGAAGCCTGGCCTACTGAGATATGATCGTCATGAGAAAGCTCATCTGACTTTTTCTTCTTCTGAGGACTTTTAGAAGATTCTTGTACTGAAATTTTTAGTGCCTCTTGGTAAGATTCTGGAATAGTTTCCTTCAATACCAGCTTTTGAACTTCCGGTGTCACAACTTCTTCAAACATCTTAGAGTCTAGATTGTATGAAAGCTTCATTCTCTTTAATGTATATTCAGTTAGCAACGTGATCTTGCAGGACTTCAAATCATACTTGCATTCAATTTTCCTTTTGGATAAAACCATAATAACTATCCTTGAAATAGTGGATGGGTACATGAAAAGTTGAGTTTTAATGGTACCGAATTTCACAAAATAAATCGTAAGGAAAATATACTTTACAAAATTAACCTTCTTAAGGTTGATGAGAAAGTATAGCAATAGAATGTCACATGTATTTAAGGAATATTTATCCCCTTTTCTTGGGATAAAAACCCCTTGCATTCATAATGCCACAAACCTATGATCTACTGATAAGTGTGCTAGCTTCAGAGTCTTAATTCCATTGATGCCGAGACTTTCTAAAGCATGGTTCTTCTCAAAATAACCTTCCTTATCCATAATTTTGTAGAACCTATGCGGGATTATTTATCATAGGGAATCTTCAGGAAGTTGGTCGCTTTTCTGCATGGAACTGTGTAAGACTTCTAAAAATCTGTAAACTTGAAAAAATCCTTTCTGTCCTCATCAAATAATTTTTCAGAGTCAAAAAACATTATGACAAGATCTGTTTATACAGGATCTTGAACATTTCTCTTTTTCTATAAAAATACTCTCCCAATTATTACAATTAATAATACGAGAGATGAGGGAGTCATACCGATTGAAAAAGTCTGAACATAGAAGTCTCCCCCTAAATATCATCATGTATTTATTCTCCTTGACTACCATCTTGTCGAAATTACCAGAAATTCGGATCTATAGGAAATCTTTGATGAAATCTGAAATGAAAAAATCTGAAGTAGCAGAACATCGACTTTATGGCTTGAGTAACTAGTGGGGTCCTCATGAAGTGGGGTAGACTTTATATAGACAAACTACGACCATTCATCTGTAATAAGGAAATTAAACGGTTGAGATTTGTACAATTTTATGTAATGATTAAAAATAGTTGAAAAGATATACCAATACTAAAATTTTGAGGTTTTATAGAATAAAAGTCAGATTCTATGAAAATATGAATCTGATGAAAAATTTCTCAAAAGGAAGAAATACAGACAGATAGAACTGTAAGAAAATAACTTGGGGATAAGAAAATGTATCTTTAAGAAATCTCTGAAGAAATTATTTGTAATAAAAAAATTCTTGGGGTTAGAAAAACTAGACCCTGGAAATTGGACTTTTGAGAATTTCAACTCCGAAAATATGGACTTTGAGAATTTCGATTCTGGGATTTTCAAAATAGACATAAAATTTAAGAGAGAAAAAAAATCCTTACAGTTGGTTTGACATAAAGAAAAATTTCCTTAAGATTAAATTTACTTCAAGAAAAAAACTCTTAAAAAATTCTTAATATTTTTGGAACTGTTAAATTACAGGTCTATTGAGAAAACAGATACCAGGTAAAACTCTCAATTCTGAAACTCACTAATTCTGAAAAAAACATGGAAAACAAAATTCTAAAAATTTTCAAACATATGTACTCCCCCTTAATTTATAAATAATTTAATGTGAGGAGATGGTTGAACAAGAATTAGATATGAATTATTATCTTACAAATATCATTACTAGCTTCTATTTAATATATTCAAATATATCAGATGGTAATGGTTTGGTAAATACATCAGCAAGTTGGTCTTGAATTCCAATGAATTGAAGAATTATATCTCCTTTCAGTGTGTGATACCTAAGAAAGGGATACCTAATATCTATGTGCTTAGAATGAGAGTGATGTGCTGGGTTTTTACATAGAGCTATGGTACTAGTGTTATCACATAAGATTTGAGTTTTGGTAAAACTCTTGCCATAATCTGTGAGTGTGTGTTGCATTCAAAATACTTGATCAAAACAACTTCCAACTGCAACATAATAAAATTCAGTAGTGTAAAGTGCTAGAAAATGTTGTTTCTTACAAGACAAAGAAACTAAGGAATCTCTTAATAAATTACAGGTTCTAGATGTACTCTTTTTATCCATTTTACAACCAGCAAAATCAGTATCCAAAAATCTTTTTAGTTCAAAAACATTTCCAGAAGAATAAAAAAGTCCCAAATTCAAGGATCCTTTTAAGTATGGGAAAATTGATTTCACAGCCTTAAGATGAGAATCCTTAGGATTTTCTTGATATCTTGAACATAAGAAAATAAAAAACATTAAGTTAGGTCGACTTTCTGTTATGTAAAGTAAACTTTCTATCATTCCCCTATAAGATGTTTGATCCACATGTTTTTCTATTTCAACAATATCAGGAGTATTAGAAGTTCCGATATGAGTACTTATACTCTTTTTGTTATCATACCCAAACTTTTTATGAAGATATTGGAAGTACTTCTGTTGAGATATATAAGTTCCTTCTGGTTTTTGTGAAATTTGAAAACCATTAATTAATGTTAACTTACCCATTATACTCAGCTCAACCTCAGACTTCATAAGATCTGTAAAGGAATCTATTATTAATTTTTGAGTTGATCTGAATATAATTTCATCAACATATATTTGTACAATTAAAATATCTTTCTTATCTTTATTTATAAAAAGTGTTGGATCTCCAGTTCCCTTATAATAGTTGTTTTGAAGTAACAATATTGTTAGTCTATCATACCAAGCTCTAGGGGCTTGTTTAAGGCCATATAAAGTTTTTGGTAAATTTGTATAAATGATTAAGATGTTTTATATCTTTAAAACCAGGAGGCTGGTCTATATAGACTTCTTTCTGTACATATCCATTAAGAAAATCACACTTCACATCCATTGGATAAAGTTTAAAATTATAGAATGCTACAAATGATAGAAAAATTCAGATAGATTCATGTCTTTCTACCAGTGAATATGTTTCTTCATAGACTATTCTTTCTTTTTGGTTATAAACTTTAGAAACTAATCTTTCTTTATTTTTAACTATAATCCCATTTTCATCACATTTATTTCTGAAGACCCATTTTACACCAAAAACAGATGTACCCTTAAATCTCTCAACCAAGTTCTAGACTTGATTCCTTAACAACTCATTGAGTTTATCTTGTAAAACCTTTATCCAATCTTCATCACTTAAGGCTTCCTCAAGAGTCTTTAGATCAAACTAGGAAATAAAAGAAACATGTACAATTTCATTCTTTAAGGAACTTCTAGTCATTATAGGTTGATTGAAATATCAAATTACATTATTAGTTGGATGATTTCTAAGTAACAACTAACTTGGGTTTTGTAAAACTTTATCATCAACATAAGGTAAAAAATCATCAGGGGTATATGTTTCAGGAATGTTTTTGTGAACATTTTCCTTCGAATAATCTTCAACCATAGGTTGTTGATAATTTTTAGAAAATATTTCTGGTGGATATAAAATAGGTTGTTTGAAAACAAAATATCAGTTTCATCGAATTTGTCATGTACTATTTCCTCCACGGTACACGTGTTGTTATTAAAAACCCTATAAGCCTCAGAGTTAGTATAATAGCCTAAGAAAATTCCTTGATTGGATTTTGGGGAAAATTTGTGTAAGTTATCCTTAGTATTAAGGTTAAAAACTTTTCAACCAAAAATCATGAAGTTAGAAACTTTTGGTTTTCGACCAATCCATAGCTCATATGGAGGTTTATTAAGAAAAGGACGTAACCAAACTCAATTTATAGTATAATAGATAGTACTTATAGCTTCGGCCCAAAAGTGTTTTTCATAGAATATTCAATCAACATTGGTTTAGTTATCTCTTGAAGGATTCGGTTCCTTCTTTCAACAACACCATTTTGTTGAGGAGTTCTAGGAGATGACAAATTGTGAGTGATACCTTTCTTACTACAAAAAGTTTCTAACTCTGAATTTACAAACTCACCACCATGATCACTATGAATAGTTATCAATGGTAGGTTTTTCTAATTTTTTACTTGAGCTTGAAAAGTTCTAAAATAAGAAAAGGATATATATTTACTTTATAGAAAATAGACGCAAGTATATCTAGTATAGTCATCAATAAGAACAAATACATAATATTTGCCAACAATACTTCTAGTTTGTGTAGGACCAAATAAATCCATATACACTAATTGTTGGGAATTAGATGTTGAAACTTCACTAATATATTTAAATCTAGATTTGTGTTGCTTTCCAAACTGACAAGGTTCACAAACTATAGAAGAATCAAAATATAGAACCAGTACATCCTTAACTAATCCTTTCATTGAGAGATTACTGAGGTGCATAGGGTAGTAGTGTCCTAACCTTATATTCCAAAGCCAATATTGATCTTCAATTGAACTTAAACAATGAGGATATTGAATTCTTAATTCTTCTAAGTTTAATGTGTAAACATTATCATGCCTATGGGTGGTAAGAATATATTCATCCTTGTAATTGTGAACTAAACACTTCTCATTCCTAAAATTTTCAAGGCAACCTTTATTACATAATTGAATTATGCTTATAAGGTTGTGCGTAAGACCATTAACAAATAAAACATTAGAAATTAAAATTTTGGCAATAAGATGATATTACCTATACCGAAAATCTCTTCATGAGAATTATCCCTAAAGGTTACTATTCCACCTTTTGTTTTGACAATCTTATGGAAATAAATTTTGTTACCAATCATATGACATGAACATCCACTATCCATATACTAGATACTGATGGTACATTCGTCATTTTCCTGCAAAAACAAAAGTTAGATTTTCCAAATCCAAACTTGTTTGGATCCAGGGTTAGATAATTAAATTTTAGGAACCCACATTTTTTTTGGAAAAATAGGCCTTGTGGAAACCTAGAGATTGAATTTTGTTTAAAGAATAGGTTTTCCTCCAATTTCCTCTACTTTGACATTTTGTACAAAAAGGGGATTTGGATGGAATAAAATAGTTATTTTTTCAAAATAGGATTTCTGTGAGTATAACATACTCTAGAAGTATTTTTGTGAGGCCAGATTTGGGAATAAATCTTGTTAAAAGTTTTATTACCAGAAGTAAAATTGCCAAGAATTTTCTTAAGGGAATATATTTCAGATTTTAGTCTTATGACTAAATTCATATCCTCCAGAATTATTTCCTTAGAGTTATATTTTTCCTCAAAATTATTTATTTTTGAAATATAATTCTTATGATCTTTAGAATGTTTTTCTTTTTCAGAATTTACTTCCATAAGTTCTTTAGAATTTTTTTCTAGGAGCCCATCTTTATCTTCAAGATCTCTAGTGAGATATGAAATCTCTTTTGTAAGAACTTATTCTCTAGTATTTTCCATGTCTATTTTCTTAGAAATATTACAATTTTTTTCTTCTAACAACTTGGAAAATATTGATACTTCTTCATACAAAGGTAGTTCTTAATTATCTGAAGATGAAGTATCTTCATCAGAACTAATATCTTCAGGATAATAATACTTATCAAGAGATAAATTTGTCAGAGCCTCGGCAGAGTGTACATTGGCCATCAGACAAGTATTTGGGAAAGAAGTAGTAGCAATGAATCTAATATTTTTGTGTGCTGATGATTCATATTCAGAAGATTCACATTCAGAATAATCTACGCAACTAGCACTCCAAGTGTCATTTTCATTAAGAATTTTCTTGTTCTCATAATGGTAGAACTTATTCTTGTTTCTCTTTTATTTATTTCCTTCTTATCCTTCCTTTAAAAAAGAGAGAAATTTGGTCTGAAATGACCTGTTCTTATTCATTCGTAACAAATAACTTCCCCATCATTCATTTCATTTTAGTATCTCTTATTAAACATATTTTTATAGTTATTATGAGATACTATCTTGTTCATTATTCATGAAATATTAGCCTACTCATTCTCACCTTTTTCTGAATCACTAGATTCTGACTGAATAGTCACTTTCTTTGAATTTGATCTAGTAAATATTTCATAATTTTTTGGATTTATCATGGTTAGAAGTCATTGTGAAATCCACACTCCCATTTCCATTAATTTTCTTAATATTATCCACATCTCTCTTCATTCTAGTCTCGTGCTATAGAAAAGTTCCAAAAATCTAATCATCAAGACCTTTTTCTCCCATGGACTGTAAGCTATTCACAATGGTCATGAACCATTGTTGAACTTTTCTTATGGGTTCTCTATAAGAAAAGCTAAAGCATGATATTTCTCTCTCAACATAGCTCTTCTTGTCTCTATAACTTTAGAAGATCCAAAAGGTGTATCTTCAAATTTCATCTAGATACCATTTGTAGCTTCACATGATGATATTTGAATATAGATGTTCCTAGTAAGGGAACATAGCAGTGTATTTCTGACTCTAAAATCAGTTTAATATTCTTCTCTCTCCAGATTTGTAAAATTTCCTAACTTCTTATCAGGAATATTATAATATCTTATCAGCATCAGGTAGTTGTCAACTTCAGTATTAATAATGAATGTATTCATCCTGTCCCTCCAGTACTCATAATAGTTTCCATAAAAAATAGGTGGTCTGGTAGGATTTAAATTTTCCAAATTACCATTATGCATGGATCCTTCCATAAAGAAAATATTCCTTTCTTCGAACAAAATTTTAGTAGTAATGCTTGAAGAAAATATAAAGTTCTTAAAGAACAAATTTAAGAGAAATTATGAAGTCTAAAGAAAAATAAAACTACAGTATAAAAAAATTTTGAGTCCAGAATTGTGAGTTTGAGAATATGACTCTGAAATTATAAAGATGAAGATGATTTCTCTTCTGAATCTAATCGT
Source organism: Viscum album (assembly GCA_963277665.1). NCBI lineage: Eukaryota > Viridiplantae > Streptophyta > Magnoliopsida > Santalales > Viscaceae > Viscum > Viscum album. Next base: position 1,092,549,448 of record OY728139.1, read on the forward strand.
GAGATTAATTCAGATTTAACCAACACTCTGAAACAAAATGATAAATCGGTTCAGAGTTATGAGTTAAACTGCGCTGATACCAATTGATAGTTTGGTATGAAGTATGAAATACTAATCTATAACAATATTAGGATCAAAATAGTATTGAATGTGCACAATATATAAGAAGGGGGTGAATTGTATACTTAAAATTTTATTAAGGAAATTTTGCATAAAAAAACATCACAACACCTCTAATAAGAAATTAACTTTTTAAAGAAATATAATGTTCTTAAGTCTAATACTTAAGAAACTTTTCTTAAAAATAGATTCTACCACAAGGAATATAGAAACTCTTAAAATTATAGGTACAAGTTAAAATGTTTTTACAAAAAATAAAACTTCCTATCATTTGCAAAGCATCGGAAAATTACAATCTTCTTTTAACCCAAAGAGGAGAATATACCACAACTTTGGATAAAGGTCCCTTGTTTTATACTTATAAGAAAGTCTTTCTTACCCAAACCTAGGTAAGCCCACAATCAAAAGATCAGTATCTGTATTTCTATCTTAGTATGCCCTCGATTTTTAAGGAAATCAGCACCAATGACTTCACAACCCGAAGTCTCGGATTTTAAGGAAATCACACCTCTACACGAAGCAATTATGCATGAAGAAAAGTTTGAAGAAGACATTCCAACTTTCTGCACGAATATTGAGAGTTAATAAGAGCCTCTCACTCTAGAGAAAATCACTTTTATAGAGATGAACTACATAATGCGAACATGTAAACTTGTTATATGTTCTTGTATGTAGATCTCATCATCTGAGGTTCTATTTATAGTCATAAAAAATCTACAGGTTGGTTCCACTCCAACGGTCATATTTCCTTAAATCTCGGAGGGACATGAACTCATGGAAAATATACAATCATTAATTTAAAATAGAAACAATGACATTTTTTTATATAACCAATAATAAATATAAAGATATTACACATAAAGTGAAAGGAACTTGGAATCCGATTAAATTGAAATGATATGAAAGTAATTAAAAGATTCAAAATTCTAAGGAAATAATTAATTAAATAATAAATTCCATAATTATAAATTTTAGAATGGATTTTAATAAAACTAGTATGATTAAATTATAAGAAAATATTTTATGAAAACTCAGTTTTAAAAATTTCAGTATTGGTATCAAGATTTACTGCATGACAGAATAAAACCAGTATAAGGATTTCGGTATTGATATTTCCCGTATTGGTTTGAAAAATATATCTTAAGGAACTTTAGTACTGAGAACTAGGTAGTCATAGTTTAAGATATTTAGAAAACAGAAATACTAGAAATCTAAGTATAAGGAAAATATGATACCAGATTTTATTTAAGACGGAAATAAGTATCAAAGTGAAAACAGAGAACGAGAAAGAGTGTATTAAGGAATTTCGGTATGGTATAACCATGAAACAAATTTTGGAACCTGAAAACCTTTTCTGGTATGGTAAAATAGATATCTAAATTCCTTAATAAAAATATATTTAACTCAAAAAGACTGTAGAAATTTTGGCTATAAGGTAATTTATGTAAGTGTAAGGAAATATATGAATGTATAAAGAAAAATATATTTACGAAGAAGGTGTTTGTGATTTTCAAAACAAATGCTTAAAGAATGGAGAGGTCTTATAGAACTTAAAAATTACTCATAATTTCAATGAATATTCTAAAACCATAATGATGAATAAATGGATTATCTGCATTGAAATGATCTTATTCATCCTTAAATGCTCTAATAAGAAGAATATTGTTTAGGGGGTTTATCATATATATGGGGAAACAAATTACTAATGGATATTTGTTACAAATAAAAATAAATAGGAGGAAATTATTGTAATTGGATAGCATTAATTTAAAAAATATGTTTTAGGAAGTATATTTTCATCAAACAATTCTACTAAAAATGGGGAGGGAATTCTGTAACCTCTAGAAAAAGGAAAATGAATCCATCCAAGGTTATGAATAAAACTTTAGAAGACTTGAATAATATGATTTAACCTATTTAATTAATCCTAAATTTAATGTTTACTACTTATATTTGGGGATCAATCCAATTCTATGATTTTTCTTATAAATTCAACAAATCAGTTGTTATGTGGAAATATTATGATGTTCCTTAAAAGTCAAAATGAAGATTAGCTAATCTCAATGTTTTCATGGGGATATAAAGTGGAAAATGGTTCCTCATTAAGGTTGAAATATGGATAAATATAATAGTGGAATGAAATAAAAATATCCTACGACTCAAAACTATGGGATGAAGAGTACATCAAATTACCTTTAGGGATGGAAAAATTCATTAGGTGCTGGGAGGAAGGGCACTAAGCTGCAATTCTAATTAGAAAACCAAACCAATTTGTAGGATGAAAGTAATTTTATAGATGAACTTTATTCAATATTATAGTGATTAAATTTCAATGAACATGAGAATTATGAAATCTAGTTCACAAAGGCATGAATTCTTGTACACAATCATCATGAACAACCTCCAATGTAGAAAGGCAAAATTTATGTCCTATCAACTACTAAGGTGGATACCAACAATAAAGTTGGGATATATACACTAGTTATTAATTAAATTATATTGAAAATACTTATTTATTATATTTTTATGCATTATTTCATTTCCCAAATGTTTTTAGACTATTCAAATGACATTGTAAATCCTGGAAGTATAGATATAATTGAAAATATAGAATGGGGGAATTATTGTATCCCATGTATATATCTCTTCCAATATTAATATTTTTTATCGAAATTTACTACCAAAAAAACTAATTATCCATTTAGTATAATGTTTTTAAGTTCATGTTATGTATTTACATTCTATATATAGAGCTCAAAGAAATTGTTGATAGAAGGAGATTAATATCTATATTGAAAACCATCATCCTATTATATAGATGTGGTATGAGTATGATGAATCATTATTAGTACCAAAATATTATGAATGCATATTATTCTCTTCGGATAATGTGTATCCATATAAAATTATTAATATTAATGAAAATATCATCAGTGATGTAACTTTCTTTGTAAGGGAATTGGAAAATGTTTTTCACAAATAATTGACTGGTCTTACCCCATGTCATGATATTGATTCCTCAACCAATCTCATACCTAAATATTTTCTGATATAAAATAAACCATAATGAATATATATTTTTTAACATTAGTTGTTGAATAAATACTTACTGAATTATCTATATAATGAGTTGATATGAAAAAGTTATTCACCATGGGGGAATTAGTCATCTTCATCAAGAAGAATGATTTTTTCATTGCACGTCTGCATTGATTATCACAAGGTATAAATGATGATTATAATGAACAAGAAATCATTACCATGTATTTATTAGTTATCCAACCAGGTATGTGGATCCATTTATTCTTCTATGGTTGATATTTATTTTTTTATTATCATGTAAAGGTGATGAATGAGGATATCCTTAAGATTTATTATTGTATAAGTTGTATAGTGTAGGATTTCATAGTGATTCTATTCAGACTCACTAATTCTCCAACAATTATTAGGGAATTGTTGAATATTGACTTTAATGATTTCATTGATAAATTTTTTGTAGTTTTATAGATGATATTATTATCCTCTCCAAAAAAATGAAGAATATGAGGTTCTTTTAGATAATGTACTATAGGAAATGTATAATGAAATTAATTTTGTGAAGTATATTAAATGTGGATTATGGTAAGAGAAAGTATGCGTTTTGGGACATGTTATCATTGGTAAAGTGATATATACCGATCAAAAAAATAATGGAAAAAGTACATATCAGACCCTCCGACATATATTGAATCCCAAGGTGGTAACACTAGAAAATGAACATTGATTTGTGGAGCATCAGGTGAAGATATTATGTCAATGATGAAAAATTCTAGAAAACAAGGAAAATCACATGGTAAAACTATTATGTAGAAACCATATGATTAAGTAAGAAACATGAAAAAATGAAGACATGATGAAACAAAAGTATCCTCATATATTTTATTATATTAAATTTAAATTTTAATGTTATAAATTTCTGAAGGGGGAACAATTTGAGAACCCGAACTGTAATAAATTAAATTCACTAGTATTTAATAAAATATTTATAATTAATAATGAACATATAGAAAATAGATGCACTAAATTGTATATTTCAAATAGTAATATGGTTTATATTATTTAAATTTGCGATATTCATCATAACTATTGATAATTTAGACATTGAATTTTGAATATTATGATTAGTGTATAAGGGCTATGATAATATCCAATTGATACAAAAAAATAATCTATCTCCTTGAAAAGTAGGATAACACCCTATATAGCCAATTTATTGGTGATTGGAAGGGAGATATTATCACTGCAATTTTCCATTGATCAAGCACAAACGATGATCGATGAACTAAATCAAGAATGAAACCATTTATATGAGATGTTTGAGATCATCCTAATCAAATCCCAAACTATGTATATCAAACCACCCTAAGAAAACATCATCATCCCCCAACTTAACATTAGGTCATTCTGGGGTGTAATAAGGAGTTGTATATGTAGACCCTAACATTATGAATTTTTATGTTTTTTTAGTTAAACTAATATTATATTTTTACTTTTTATTCCATTTTTTAATTATCTATTAGTTAATTCAAAAAATATATATTTTGACAAGATTAAACATAGATTTTATTTTTTGGAGGTTGGATAATTTCAAGGAAGTCACAATATTATTGATTATTTTTTAAAAATAAATGAAATTTTAAAAAAATATTATTATTAATTCATATATTTTAAATTTAAATGATTATATGATTTTAAGAAGTAAAATTTAATTTTTATAAGGATCTGTGAAATGTCATTATATAAAATAATCTATTTTTAAAAAAATGTAATTTTGATATAAAAGCATAAATAATCATACATATTAAATTATTTTTATCAAATAAATATTAGTTTTAAAATCAAAATGTGGAAATTACCAAACAGTTGTATTTTCATAATTTCATGATATAGTCATATTTTTTGGTAAAAATTAATTACTGTATAAATATATAGCATTTATCATGAAATCATAATGACGCAAAATTTATGTGTAATATTTAATAAAAGGAATCCATGAAAAAGTGAATATTCCACTTTAAAATAATGTGTTCTTAGAATCATTTGATTGATTTTATTAAAAAAATTACCAATCCTTAAATCCTATATTATATTTTTAAGGTTTTAAAATCAATTCTTCATAAACATGACCCACATACACATCACCAAGGACATTTAATTAATGATTTTATAATTACCCTAATAAAATAATAAAATAAACTCCTATTTATTTGAAATTATGGGGAAAAAATTGGTTGGTTTATGGTTTATATTAATTTATTATATACAGTAAAAACACTAGGTTTAGAAAATAATAATGAATGACTATCATTTCCTACATAAACCCAGCCAACCACCCATTTATCTTCACTAAAAAACCATGGTGTAAGAAATTACTCTGACAATACAATTTTACAGCTCTCCAAAGGTTCCTAATTCCCTCATGAATGTCCTCCCAAGTGTATATATCCAAGATCTCAAGGTACGTGATCCCTTCTCCACTTTATTCAGGCACCCCCTATCTTCCATCCCTATATTTTCCAAATATATGAGTTGTTATATGATTTAAAACATCCTCTTACAATAATTATGATATCCCAGTGATTATAGACCCATTTCACTCTCATTATGCTATCCCATGAACCTTACGTACCATCGTTATGTTTCTCTAAATATCGGATTTTTTTCTAATGATTTGTTTGCAGGGAAAACCCATTTGTATTTCTAATCAATTTTATTCACATAGATTAACATACCCTCCATTTATTAGTGAATTCCTTGTTAATTACACACCATTATTAATCATGATATTAATATTGATGATATCCCGCAGTATGAAGCATGACACATGTGTCACACTTATCCATGTATAGAGTATAAATATGATTGGTGTAGCCAGATAGTGTTTGAATGTAATATAAAATGGATTAGTCTATTGAGACATCATGCATGATATATGGATCAATCAAATACCTTTATTTAATTTTTTACACCATGTAATCAATTATTGGTTGTAGGACTTAACATATGTTTATGATTTCATGTTTAATGTTGTAATCACATTCCCTTATTTACATTTTGTTATCTTTTTATATTATGCCCCATTGTTCAAGATTTTTTTATGAAATCTCTTATAATACCTTGATATACCTATTGGATCACATTTACTAATTTAATGTATGATATTCATTGTTTATTCCTTTATTAGGCTTTATAGGTAGCCCTAATTTTTATCTATGTCCCTAGGATACCTAGTGTTATTTTAAAAGAAATATGGTATTTGAAGATCATGTAAAAGAAGTGTTCAATCATTTCATTTTATTCCTATATCATGTTGTAGTTTCATATACTTTTTTCCATATATGCTTGACATAATGGTGTTTTTTGATTTTTTTTGTGCACCATTATGTAACAGTACCGAAATATGGTGTAATAAAAATATGGGTGGTCATAGTGTTTTTTCCTGCACATACTATTTCATTAATTTATTAAATTTTATGTATCTCTAATTATATGTTTAATAATTATAGAATTGGAACGATGTTCAGATACTTCATTTTTTATAAAGGCTTGTTATAATAAGAAAGTATATTAAAAGTGATTCATTATTGTTGTATAAATAGGGGAAATTGGGTGACACACATTTGTAGCAGTTGAATATTGGAATATTAGTTTCCATTTCTAATTTGAGATGATTCAATGAGTCATAGTGGGACATGAGGGTTATTAGACATAATATGTTATCAAGGAATGAAATGGTAATGGTAATGTATAATCCACCTTAATCTAAAATTCCAATATTGAATGAGATCCCTATAAACATTGATGGAATGGATTCTCTAATTGTGGTGTTGATCAAATATTTTTATAATTAATAAATAATGGATATTTTTGTAGATATATTTCAATGAGTTATTATGGATTTATGGTGTTGATTGAGGTTTGCTCTTTAGAGTGGATGTTTCCATTATATTTTTGGATATGTTCTTTAGATGTGAGATAAAGAGGAAAAACTCATGGAATAAAGTGTAGGGTTTGGAGTAGAAGAATAACTTATAAATTGAGTGAATATATTTAGAAAACACTTATATACTTATGTGACCCATATGGAGAGACACCCCCAGTGACACACTCATTGGTTAAGATCGATCTTGAGTGTTAAAGACACTTTTTTCTGATTTTATGCATATAGATGATGATATAACAAAGTAATCATGATTTATCATAACATAAGGATCTTTCTCAAATTTTTACGAGTGTACTAAATCCTTATATTTAACTCATCGTGGATAATAATACAATTTTTCAATTTAAAATATATACCAAAATTATTGTGTGTATTTGAACATGCTTCACCATATGAATTATTTATAAAGGCTATTGAATTAATTTTTATTTCGATTTTTTCTATTAAAATTTATTTGTGAAACTATCATTTGATTTTTGTAAAATCATTTTATAGATTCTAACCATTGTGATTACTTGAGGATGATTAGTTTTGAGACTTTGGTTCTCCATGGGTAGTCAAAAATATAGTTAGAATGAAAAGATATCAAACGAGATGGGTGATGGTGTGAGAGTGAGGATAGTTATTTTATGAAGGTGGGATCCAATTTTTAAATTCAACTTATAATTGGATTGTAATTATATTTTTATTTACATATTAGGAACCTTATTGAAAACTTTTTTATTTTTTTACTTTTTAAATACATTTTATGGATGGCTTGACCATATTTGAAAACCTGATATGGGTTTCCAACCTACGATAGTTATTTAATATGATGATTCATGTGTTTTTGATTGAAAGATATTGATATGACCAATGAGGTATATTGGATCTTATGACCACATATTTTGTGATTTAGATTGTGTCCTTTATTTAAAATAATTTTTTAGATAATAGATATTTTATTATATAACTAATAGTTATATGAGGGTCTACATGCCATTGGTTTTAGAAAAGTGGACGTTATCCTCATTTAAGTAATAATAGTATGATTATCAGAGTGATTTTACCTTATTTAAAAAAATTTAAAATAGTAATTTATTTTCATGAGCCTAAAGATGTTATGTTGCTATGTTTATTAAGGGGAAATCACTATATAGTTTCACATAAATCATGTATATAACAAAAAAATAATGTTCCAAGATGTATGATGTGAGTAATACATAGTGATTGGGTTAACACCTATCTATATGAAGAATGATTATTTCAACATACATAGGTATCCTATGTTTTTTAAAATATACTATAATTAATGGGTAAAAGAAAATATGACTCAAGATGAGTATGGTATGATGGTTGATGTTTTAAGAGAAGGTTTTTAGTTGGTTAAACCAGATGTCATTAAAGCATATTTAATTATTTATAATTCATGTGTAACATCAAACTATATATCCCCATTATATATTTTGATACATAGTTTTATATATATTGATAGACTATTTTACTTATTTATGATCAGCCTATAATTTAAAATGATTTTATTTCAATAATGGACTGTGGGATTCACTCATGTCTCCTTGTTTATTTTTTAAATGTTTCTGGTATCATTGAACAATGTATGTCTTATGAAATATATTTAGCAGATTTGATTATAGAATATATTGTATTTATTTGAGATAATGTTTTCCCCATGACTTTTTTAATACACATTTATTAATAGAAATGTTATGGAATTTGTGTATGCATTCCATGAGTCAATTTATTCTGGTGCACCATGCTAAAAGAATGGTATTAGAGTATGTTTTTTGAGATATTATGTAATGAATTTGGATATATATTACTAAAATGAATAACCACCATGGATTTATGTGAGTCCCACATTACCATGTGATGTATAATATGAACTCTATGTGAGATAAGTTTTGGGTTTAGTCTTTATAATACTTAAAATAATTAGGATCTCCCATTTGGATTTGTTGATAAATCGTTACGACACACATTCATTTCTGTAATATTATTTTTATGGAATAGTAAATATCCCTATTGGAAGTACTGAGTTAAAATAATCATTGAAGGGATCCAATATAAATTTAATGTTACTAATATTAAATTTTATGGTCTATAAAATATATTAATAGTTGTGACTAATTGACAATATAATATATGGGTATGGCTATGTTAATTATTTATTGTTTTTATTTTCCATCCCCAAGGTAATGATTTTAGAATTTTTATAATTGGGTTGTAAAGAAAATTTATTGCAATACAAGACCTAATTTTTTTTGAAAGTGTGATTAATTTGTAATACCTCCCCAACCCAATGGTTTTGAAATATCTTATAAATCTAGTTAAATATATATTTTTGGAATAATAATTTTAATTTCATATTTAATAGATTAAAAAGTTTTTATATTATGGTTTCTAGAAGTTTTTTTTCTTCAATTTCTTGGTTTTTTATAATTTTAATTCTTTTAGTAAACTATGTAAATGTTTTTGAATGGGTCATAAAAAATGATTTTTTTTATTTTAATTTGTTTTGGAGAGAAATATTCACAGTGGGATTCACTTTTTACTTAATGTTCTGTCCTAAAACCATTCAATACAAAGAGGTATTTGAGGAAATGTTGGAGTGGTTTTCATTTATGTAATGTGATTGGAATTAATTTAAAATATGAATTAGTGGTTTTTGAAAGGGTTAGCTAATTTATGGCCATGTTAGAGTGAGTAACATGTTAGTATTGATGTTTTCCAATTAAAATATATTAAATTGTGTGTAATAATTTAATTGAAAAACAAGTGTTCTTCAGGGTTACAGATTTAGAATTTAGAGAATCATTGGACTGATTAGGAATATGAATTCATAGTTTCATAGTTTTAACATCAATAGCATTAGTTGTAATCGATAAATATTATATTGGTAAGAAACATAAGTTGTATTTGGATTCTATTATTTATCATATATGTTGTATATCTCCATAGGTTTAGGTAATGTTTCATTGTCTATGATTTGGAAGATGGTGGTTGTGTTCATGCACCATCTCAATGTATGTGTTGTGGATACCAAAAGGGTTCTAAGGTTATTAGAATTTTTAAATGGGATATTTGATTTGAAATTTTATAAAATGTATCTATTTATGTGATGGTGATAATATAGATATTAGTCATGACCTTAGGGAGAAAATTATATAGCTTTTAGTGGCCATTTTTTTTGCAATATCAATACATGAAATGAATGTTCAATTTTATTTGTAGGATAATATGAGGTTTTATAGGAATAAAATAATCTCCTAGATAGATTAATATTTCGTAGTGAATAATGGTTTTATGTTCCTTAAAATTAAATATTCCAAACCGGGGTTGTTTTAATGACTCGTGTTATAAGGATTCAATTAAAACATTAAATGGAAATATATATAGGAACATGATTTGGTGTTAATTTTTCTATTTTAATTTTGATTAAAAAAGATGCATTTTCGAAATAATTTGGAAGTAGAATTCATTATTTTGAAGGAGGAGATATGGGTAGAAAATACCAATAATACTTATTCCTGTGTTGAGTAATTAATTAGAGTTTGGTGAGTGGATATCGAAGATACCAAGATCACAATGATATGTCATTGGAACTAGATATAAAAAAATAATAGGTTATTTCATTTTAACCAAGTAAATAGTTGTTAATAATCAACATTTTTGTAATTTGATAAAAAATTTGAAATTTGAATTCTATAATTAAGAATCCATCTTTTATGTTCAACCTTTGTTATTTGTATAAAAAATAACAACCCATATTTTTCTTTTTCTCCTTCTATCCCCGTGATATTTGGTGTTTTTATTTTACAAAAAAATATATATTTAAAAAAATAGAATCTCTATTCTTGGATATTAATTCTATTTTAATTATTCGTTAATATTTATTTTTCATGTTCTCTTTTTAGAAGGATTTATTCAATTTTAATTGGAATCAAATTTTCAATATATATATTTCCTATGTGTTTCGTAAATGATCCTTAAGAAGGGTATTTGCTTTCAACGCACAACATAGCAATTGATTCATATTTCATGATGAAATTTATGATGTATTTGATTAATTTTTGGATGAATGTGATTTTCGATCTGGTTATGTTCATAGATATTTATAATGTCCAATAGTTACAAATACTCCATGAGTGGCATACTTTTAGTTTACCTATGTTTTTCAATAGAAACACCTCATATTTAGTTTGTTTGATTTAGAACTGTTATTGAATTTTACATTGAAAATTTATTTGATTTATTTTTTTATGATTATTGAAGATATTTTTGCATATGTCGTCAATTAATTCATGTATCATATTAGGATATTAAATGGATAACAATCTGTTCTTGGGAATTTATACTTTAATTAACTTTATTATTTTTATTATGAATGATTTATATAAAAATATTTTATAAAAATATTATCCCTATTATTTATAAAAGGATAATTAGAAATTACTATATAACTTATTCTATAGGATGTAGTCACATTGATTTAATGGCTACCAAATCAAAACATATCTTAAAAAATTGGTTTTTAATGGTTCTTTTTTCAAATAAATTTTAATGACCAATCTTACGGATTTATTGGTTGTGTGAGTTTTAACTTCATTTGGTTTTAGAAAGAAAAAATATTTATTCTTTTAATTAACGTTTAAATGGGATACATTTTTAAATGAAATTTCAAAAAAAAATTATAGTTTTAAATTGTTTTATATGAAATTATTTTTTCATTAGAAAATTGGGTAATATTTTGGCCAAACATCTTATCCACTATACATAATCATCTATGCTATAGTCCTATTGATCTTTCTTGAAAACCACATATAGAAAAGTTTCTATAAGTATCATAGATAGAATCAGAATGAATGACCAATTACATTAAATAAATAAATAATATTAAAATAAAATAAAAACCAATAATATAACATATCAAAAAATATAGAGTTATTACGAATGATACCAAAACATATATGACTAATAAAAAATAAATGAAATAAAAAACATGTCAAAATTCGTGTGTCACATGGAAAATAACCATTCTAAACCCTATATAAATCATATAAAATAAATAATACCTCTTCTAAAGAATTGAAACACTGTTATATCATTATGAATGATTTAGAGTGAATAATTCTATAAACAAAACATATTGTTTGTGTATTTTGAATAGAAATTACTAGTATGACCCCACTACAAAACTATATAGTTTCTCTTATATAATGAAATCAAAATTATTTTTTGAAAATAAAATTCATAAATACTTATGTTACATTTTCTATGAGGAAATTTTATTAACAATTTATTCAATTTGTATATCAATTCTCTTTTTTCTAGGAAAACAGAACAGATAGTAATGACATCAATAATCATCTATAATAATTTATTACAAAATGAAATATAATATAGGAAAATTCACACATGATTTTTTAAAATATAAATTAATGAATCACCTTTTTTATAAAATTTTACCTGTAAAAAAATATATAAATTTAATAGATTCTAAACATTACTAAAAAATGATTTATGGAAATATTTTTTTCAAAACAACGAACTTTTGAAAGGTAATACATGATTTCCATGGAAAACCCATTTAGTGACATTGTGTTTTCATGAAAATTACTGCACTTAATTTTATTTTTAGAGAATTTAGACATCCATGGTGGTAAAATATAAAATTTAATTTAATAGAGAAGCTCATAAAATTTATTTATTTATTATTTTGATCAAAATGATTTTTAACCCCATGCTGAGTAGGTGTAATCTTTTTAGAGTGGTAAGAATTGATAAAAATGTATAATTTATAAAAAATATTATTATTATCCACTAACCGAAATTATTTGATAATTATTCAGTTCTATTAAAATATAATATTTATTAGAAAATTGTAATCCATTGTTTCATTATAGATGATTTTTACTCTTAAAAAACTATAACATTAAGTCATATCTCATGTTTGGAATGGTTCATCATGGGTTTTTTATTTAATAGAATTAATAAATATTTAATTAATTGTTTAATTGTTGGTAAAACATATAAATAACACTATTTAAATTATTTCTATAGATTTTATCTATGGTTAGAGAATTATAATCAGTATTATGAAAAAATAGTGGAGAAAAAAGTGATGAATGGATTTTGGTGGAAGCGTTATAAGATTATGGAATAGAAAATCCACCTATGAGAATACCAATAAAAATATCTATTTATGTGATGATAGATAATATTTTATAGAGTTTAACATTTGGATTTAACTTTCATATATTCAATTTATAGGTTATTTATTAGTTTTTATATTGAATTTTAATGATAAGAATCAAAAATTTCTCAAGATTCAAACAGTGTGTATTTACTCATTTTTCACCTCTAAACACCATTATGGTAAGCATATTCATATTCATAAAACCCCAACCCCTACACGATGTAATTTATTTTGTAGAATAATTATACATGTGTTGTTATCATTGAATTGTTTTCAATTTTTTATATTGATGATAAAAGGGGATGGTAAATATTCTCTACCACTCGGGTATCTTAGTCGTCTCTTCACTTCACACTCTTTATCAATCTCTATTGAAAATGAAGGGTCGTTGAACTTTGATATATTTGGAAACACCCTAGGATTGAAAATGGGTATGTGGAGTGAATGATATATATGAGGTGAATTCTAATGACATGGTGTCGGGGAGATTGATTGTGGGAGGTCATCATTTGATGTGGAATATAAGTGGGCCACCACATATTAGTATAATGGTAGGGTGATAGTTTCTTTCATTAGTTAAATTGATTGTAGTGGAAATAATGGTCCATTAATGAGTGTCCATTTCTCACTATAAAGAGTTCCAAATACAAATCCTCATTGGTATATTTTTGGGATGAGGGATACCCTACTCCCCCACATTGATGGAAAAAACATTAGCAGTTGCTAATTAGGCCACCATAGAGAAGGCTGGGAAAGGGGATAAATGGTATTCTCACTAAAATTTTTAATAAATTTAATTTTATATTTCTTCTATATTTATTATATAATTAATATTGGTAATATTAGTCTTATTAATTATTTTTCATGTTATTACATATTTGTGAGATGTTAGAATTGATATTTATCTATAGAATCATATTGTAAACCATGTGAATCTACATTCATGACCTATAATAATTACAAAAATACTTCATGTGACATGAGCCTCATGACATTTAAACTATGACATCACATTCATGGTAGGATTGAATACTAATTTTTTCACCATATTAATATTTCAATCAAATTAATTACCTAATAATTTTTTTTATAATGATTGAAATGTCACAGTCCATCTATTCTTCAATGTACATAGGTGAGGGGATGTAGTTTGTCCATATTAATTAAGATCATGGGGGTGACAACATGGTTTATTAAATATGGTTAGAGTGTTCCTGGGGTCATATACTTTCTCATTTCTTCTTGTATGTTGTTCAGGTTTGTGTGGGTAATCTTTAATAATAACATAGTATATATGTGTACTCCAACCTATTTTATTCTATTTTCTTATTTTGGGTTCATGATTTGGGTGACTCATGGAATGATTCCCCCATTATGATTCTATGTCATTTTACATTGGTTCTATAATAACCTAGAATAATATAGTAGTATGTGAGATTTCCCATTTAAAAAATTCTTTCCATGGTCTGGGTTCCTCGATGGGTCATTGGAATGATGATTTTATTGAGAATATATGTTAATAGGTCATGATATTCACCTTAATGAAAGTTCATTTTTTATTTAGTGGTTCTCCATTTATGTTTTCTGGTGGGTATGTGTAATGAAGGTTAATTTGATTGGTTTCATAATGAATTTTCATTCCCCATGATCCAGATGGATTTACATCAATATTTAATTAAATATTATATTATCTTTTTTAGTCTATGTGGTGATTTTTTACATCAAGAATACCTCTATTATCATTTAATTAAAAATAATGGGGATTATTTGTGACATAATAATATATTAAAAGGTTGAAACATATATGATTGGTTTCTCATTGAGTTCACATGACATTGATTGAAGAGTATATCTAGATTCATCTAATATTCCACATTTTTTACTCACTTTTACCATGGATTTGAGTTAAATTTTATTATTTTTATTTCAATTTAAATTTATAATTAATCATACTATTTATGTTTATATTCCCACCTACAGGGGATATGCTCCCTCACATGTAGTGATTTTTATGTCAACATACAATCTGATGATGGTCAAGGGCATGTTTAAATGTGGAGGATTATTTAGAGATGACAAATGACAGTGACCACGGTGGATACAATTTTTTTGGGAGAGAGTGGTATCATGAGGATTTCATTTTGAGTGATATTTGTTTGGGGAGCCATCTTCCTGCAAAGACCTTTAAAATTCATTTTATTGTGTAGATTTACTTTTGGATGTTGGGGTTGTAATTTTTCTGTAATTTTTTGTGTATTATTATAAATCATATCATTTTGTTTCTTAGATTTTTTCTATAGGATAATATATAATGTAGTCAATATTATTTATCTTTACTAAATTATTATATCTTATATAGAGATTCATATTTTATGATTTCACATTATCATTGGGGATGTCATTTTTTATGATATGCCTAATCAGTGTCATTTACTATTCATTAACCTATTATAGGTGGGACTAGGGTGGAAATTATAGTGTATTACTACCCTAGGTGGGGGCCCAATGGATCATGTGAGGTTATATTGGTATTAGAGATGGCACTTCTTAGTGACGGATTTTGGATCTACTTGTCAATTAAGGGTTTCTTTATAGATTTAGTGGATATGCTATTGAATGGTCCTGAGTAGGGTTATCATACTAGAGAGAGAAGATTTGGGATAAAAAATTACATATCCTATATATAGGACAATAATTACTAGTTAGTCGACCCATATATGTGAGACATCATTCAAGGGTGTAACTCATTTTGAACATGAATCATATAATAGATAGTGATGATATATCATTAACATCATATTCCATATCATCCTAATATAATCAAATATATATGGGATCTCCATATTTAATGAAGGGTGTTTCTTAATTGTAGCCACTCTCTTTGATGAGGTAGGTTTAAGATTATTCAATATATATGGTTTTGAATTATACCACTGATTGGTGAGGTGGCAAAGATTCTAGCCAGGAGGTACTGTTTTCCATCTTTTGTATCCCCTTAATTACAATGTGCACCCATATTTAAGTTTCTTTCTAAATAGTTTTTGTGTTATATGAATTCATTAGTTTTATATTTATCTATAAATTGATTCCCTTTTTCAATTCCACCTCCCACACATTTGTTGTGAAAAACCCCCATTGTTTTCCCCCAATCGTGAACTATGTACCCTTTAAAGAGGCATGGGATCTCCCTCATCTTCAATGTTCTATATCCAATTTATGTTTTCATTCTAGTTAGGTTTTTTAAATTCATTGAATCATGGGTTTCCATATATGATTGTAGTGGTGTGGTGAGAAATTGAGTACAACACAATCTTCTGAGTCATTAATTTTCTTGGCCTATGAACGTTCGACTAAATATTTCACTTTTTATAGACCTCTATATAAGAGAATATAGTGGTTACAATATATTATGAAAATATACACATAGTCTATGTATGTTTATTTTAGTTCAATTATTGGATGCCTCATGGGTTACTGAGGAAATCATGGTATTCATGTGAAAAATGATTATCTGGAGTATAAGAATCTGATTCCAAACAATTTTAATTTTTTTAATATATGAAGATTCCATAATTTATCTCTCTAAATGGGATATTAAAATTTTAATAGAAATTATTCTATCAAAATAAAACTGAGACAACTCAACCATGGTAAGATTTGGGCTCACTTCAATGATAGAGATATATAATGGGGTCTAAAATTATATAGGATGGTTTAAACATTATGAATTAAATATAAAGTTCCATGGACCTCAAAATTTGTTTTATGTACATTTTTTTTGAGGAATTAGTCGAACATATCATTTTAGGTGGAGACTCCAACATAAGATATATTAAGCTATGGTAGTATTTATATGAAATACCACACATATTGGAGTCTCCATTGTGATATTGTATTGCTTTTTATAAATTTATTATGAAGAATAAAATCAAATTTGGGAAAATGTTATATTTACCCATTATTGTAGTTAAATAGTATGTTTTGGGTAATATTACCAGGGGATAACATTGATATTGGAGAACTCCCTATTATATAAACATTTTGTAGCAATAAGTTTTGTTGTTGTTGATAGAGTGATTACCAAGATATCCCTAATGAAAAATGCATAGATTTATTCCAATGAGAATGAATTTTGGACAATTCATCATTATCATATAGTGATTATATTATATTGAACAAGAATATTCACACCATATAAAACTTTGTTTAGTGATGGGGCTAGGGATTCAATTTGAATTTAATTTTAAAATATAAAATTTCACAAGAAAATATTTGATGGAAATATCATTTATAAGAAGTGGTATTGAATATATTTGATGAAAAATAAATTCATCATGTTTAGGTGAGGAGAGATAACCATTTAGGAACCAATTCATCTAAAATTAAATAGTATGGATGATATAATGTTTTTATTGCATTGAAAAATAATTTACCTTTAATGAAATTGTATGATATTATAAAGGGTTCTAAAGGGTATCCTATTATTTTTTTAGTGAGTGGTCTAGTTAAGAATAACATTTAATTTGATATATGGTATTCAGATGATTCAATATTGAATAATTAAAATACTTTTTGTTTAAATAATTATTTTTAACATAATACTAACACCATTCATTTCATGAATAGACTATTGAAAATTTTAGGAATTTTCCATAGTCATAAAAATGAGAGTATTGGATATTTAGTAACCTCTTTTATTATTATTTTTTGGATTCATGGAATGTTATTAGTCTATTGGATATTATAATCATTTAGAATCCACATATCATTGTGGTGGAAAATCAACATGTAAATTGATGATTTATGTTTATGAATCCATTATCTGGCGAGGCATTAGGTGTACATACTGCAAACTTTGAGGAAATTACTCAATCCACGAGGGATAGAGAGATATATTTATCACCACCAAATTATGGTGGTGGAAAAAAATTATTCCCTTATATGAGTGAAAAATGCATAAGTGATGTAATTTTAGTGGTTATATGTGGTTAGTTAATCATTCTCAATTATACTAGAGGTTTTTTCAAAAAGGTGTGGTGCATGAACACAACTTCCCCTGGTGGATAGTGTTCTTACATGGACTTCATAATGAATATATTCATTAGAATCCAAATTGGGTAATTTCTTTATATTGGGATCACCTATTTTTTTATACCCATTGGGTATTTTTTTATTTCCTATTTCTTATAAACTAATGCTAAGTAGGTTAGAAAGACGTTTTCTAAAAAGTTTGAGGTTTTGGATCACTATTATATGGTTGTTTTAAGCCTATGTTATGGAGTTGACATGGAATATCCATTTAAATATATATGAACATCTATATTTGTTTGTGGAGTAATAGGAAACCTCAATTGTTATAATGTGATTATATGTATATTTATAAGTTTTGTTCTTATTCTGAATATGTTACTTTATATCATCCATGAAGGAGTGCTGAAAACACCATAAAACTATCATTTATAGTGAATGTGAACCCTAATGATGATTTATATGTACAAAGAGAATTTTAATTAATTTTTAGGTATGATTTAATGGTAACTAACATCATTGATTTACACTATCTAAATAGTTTAATGTTCCATGTGGTTAAGAGATAATTGGGAGACAGATGTCAGTCTTGGTTATTTTACAACAATGGAATGTAATTTATATTACTGTGAAATTTTTTGATATGATAGGTGTTGTTTTAATTGATGATCCTCATACAATGAAAATATATAACACACTTAAGGGTGTGATGATGATTAATACCATGAATGATAACATTAGAAACATAAAATTTCGAGATTGGATTTTATAGTTTTAGGTTTCAGAATTCTATACTTGGAAGAACAAAAATCACATGAGGGAAGGGATTGGGTGTAGAGTATTTGAAGGAGTCACATGAACTGGATTTTTTTTCCCATAAATTCTTGTTTCAATAAGGTATATAATTTTTGGAAAAAGTGACTGTATTTAATGTTTCCCTATATGTCAATGTTGTAACAACATTCCTTTCTTTTAGACCTTATAGAATGATGGAAGTTCATGAAATGGGGATATTTTTTTTCTATAATAGATATATTTCTTGAGACATTTTGTTCAATAGCTCTATTATTTTCCAACTATATAGACAAAAGGATGTTTTTTGAGTAGGATATAATGACTATAGTTATTCATAAACAAGACATGGATTAATTTTTATTTTTGGTGTTTGGATATCTCCCAATGTTTTAAATTTTAAATTGACCATAGTTGATTAATGTGAAAAAATGGTATTGTTGATTCTAAATATTCTCAATTATAGTGTTTATCCCCATGATTGTTTGAGGTAAAATTGTGATAATGTTAGGGCTTTGATAAAATTATTTTCTTGATAAAATATATTATTTTTAGGTGTTTTTTTTGAATTTGAATTTTAATGATAAAATAAGTCATAAAATGTAATGTGAGAGCATAGTTCCAACTGAGATGGTGATTTTTATCTTGGTAAATTAGTAATTTTTGTCTTCTTTTCAAGTCACGTGATTTAAAATCAATGGTACATCATTGAAATAAATTATTAAAAATGTAAATAATTTTGAAAATGTTGGAATCCACTATGAATTAATATATTTATAAACCTTCTAACCATTATATGTAAGGATGGAAACATATAATCATTTATATAAATCTTGATACAATAAATAAGGGAGTGATGAATCATGGATGAACTAATGGAATTTCATGGAATGAAAATGGTCATAGTGATGAATATAATGAAAAACACCAAGTGATATGATGATTGGTCAATGTGATAGTAGTATTCCATCACAGTTTGGAATTTTCATTTAATATATCTTAATTCATCATGGGTTTTTATATTTAATTTCATGAGTACAACACACTAATAATCATGACTATATCGGGGAGGTTTTATCCATTAATCTCCTCTAATAACCATTGGAATTATTGTATTGAAGTTTTTAAAATCCCAATCCCCATACTATGGAATTTAGGATTTATAATAATTCCTCGCCTAACCATGTTGTAGGTGAATTCATGATTTCTTTAATAATATGATGATTAATTGGGGATAAATTCTTATATTTCTCTCACTTATATATTTTCTCTTTCATTCACCCTCTCACTCTCTATATCTATTTATTTCATGAAAGCAGTTTGACACTACAAATTAATATAGGTAATGAAATTGAATGATGGAGACTATATCATGTGAGTGAACCCCATTTTCATGGTGGGGGGAAATGAAGTAGAAACAGGGAGATTAGATATTGGATTTCATGCCTATTGGGGAATAGTGGTGGGCCACCAAATGTTGGTGTAATAGAAGATTAGTAGTCAACTGTAAAAGGGTAGATAATTGTGGAGTTTGTAGTAGTTTATGAATAGGATTCCATGTTATATCGAAGATAGAGGTGGTAAAAAGTCTACTACGTCATGGTTCTAGTCTATCATAATTTATTCCCCACCCAAAGGATGGTGAATTCAATTATAAGTAGCCAATCAAGTCATCAGAGGAGACACCAGGGTTGAAATGTGTGGCCCCCACACAAAAATCATTTAATTAAATTAAAATATATATCTTTTTAAAATTATTTTTAATATTAATATTAATATTATTAATTCTTACTTCAATTATATATTTTCACCAATACATTGGTTTGACGATATGAGGTAATCTTCATGATATTGATCATATGAAGAATGATCCCAGAATAATTTTGGGTACTTAAATATGACATGTGGCATGCTTTTATTGTCTCATCAAGTAATGAAACACATTTATGATATGATAAAATGGAAATTGTTTCTCTAATGAAATTTTTTTAAAAATTAATATCATATAATTAGTATTTTCCATGAATATCACAATGGTTTAGTCAATTTGGTTTTTTTGTATGTAGGAAAGCTGATGCATGAAGGCCATCATAATTAATTTACTGATATGAGTAGAGGTTTCCAGATAGGGTGATCAATGTTCTCTATGGTTTTGGAACATTACCTTTGTATTCTATATGCTTCTTTGTGTGGTGTGGATTATATCTAACAGTAACAAAATATATTCATATCCTCCAACCTATCGTTTACTTTCCCTCATTTGTTTTATGTTCTCTATTTTATACTCATGGTATGTACCATATGTTTTTCTTTTCTATGAGGTTACTTGGGTTTACTCACATCTTTGTTTGATATGGTTGTGGTGTCATGTTTTACTATGGTTGACATATATCCTTGGTATAGGATCCCCAATGGGTCCATAGAATCGAGAAAATATTAAGAGTAGTGGTCAATAAAATGTGGCATTTCACATGATAGATTCTGAATTATATTCAAGATAATGTTCCTCCATTTTGGATTATAGTGGATATTTCGATGGAATTTTGAGTAGATCATATTATTTGTGACCTAGGATTCCTCAAGAATCCTATTGATTGAACTCTCGATGTGATTAGTATTTCTGGTAACTTCTCTAGTCTTTGCGTTCCTTTCGGTTATTACATTCAAAAGTTTTCTTTCATTTGTTACAAACTTCTATTGATTAAAGAATATATAATTTGACCTGACTTAGGTAGAAACTGTTATGATTGAGACCTACCTAATTTTCAAGGTCATCAATTTCAGTGTATATTTTTATTATTTAGGTCATAATCTTTGTTAAAAACAAGTACCTGGGATTTGATATTATTTTCTACATCATGTTTCCTTTTTTGGGATATCATATTGGGAATTTAAATATGAACCCATGTGTGGGCTATATTCCCACACATGTAGTGTATTCATAATAGGAGCACATGTTGATTATGGTCTTAGTGGAAATGTAAATATTCTAACATGTTTGGAACTAACACATGGTGGAAACTAGTTTGTTTATAATGTCGGGGGGGGGGGGCATTGTGGAATAATGGGGAGCATTTAGTGTGTAGAATTTATAAATGGATTTTTCTTATTGTGAAGATATCCAAATTTTATCTTTTTATGTCAGTTCTCTTTTGAAAATTAGGAATTTATTTTCCCCATCACAATTAAGGATTAATATGTGTCTTAAATCTGTGGGTACTAGATTTTGCCCATTAATTTTATATAAATAATTCTTTTTTTATCATTTATTCATTTTAATATCAGGTGTAGAGATATGTGTTGTTTTCCAGTGAATTAGGATAATCCATCCTATATTATGTTTTATTCCAAGTTTGTTATGGTCACCTACCCATGGCCTATTAGTGTCTGACTTGTGGTTGAACTCCAAGCCAATAACTAGCTTGGGAGAGTTCTATGTGGGTTGTTTCACGCCAATCCCCATTATGAAAACCAATATTTATCATAAATATATTCATAACTCCATTTTAATCATTATTAATATCAATGTTAATTTATCTAAGACCATTCATATTGAAAAAAATAAAATTAAAATTTTATATCAAAATTCTATAAGAAAACCATTGTGATAACAAGTCATTAACAGTTTTAGAGAAACAATATTAAATAAATGATTGATGTATTTTATAATTAAATAATCCCTTTAAATAGATGAAGAACATCAATCTTACTGAATGTAATTAATTTCAATGACACACCAAATTAGATGTTGATGAAATCATAATACATTTTATAATTGGAGAAGGATATTTATTAGAAATGATTCATTCATGTTTCTAGAAAAAGAATCATAAAACTTTAGTGGCATTTAATTAATAAGGGAAAAATTCATAAACTGAATGATGAGTAAACTTGAGAGATAATAGAGGATGATATTGAAAAATATAAATAAAGGGGTAATATATGAATATAACCATTAAAATGGGGGATCACTTTTCGAAATTGTGGGCATAGATTGTAGAAGGTGGTTCCATCTTACCCATATCAAGCTATTCATCCATGAATGAGGGAATAATACTATCACCTATTTACTTTTACATACCTCCTATAATTATATTAACATTAATATAATAATAATATATTCTTAATAATTAATTTCCTATTTTAGAAAAATGAATTTATAAGATATCAATAAAAAATGATAATAACTTCTCATATTTATTATAATTTCAAGATCTCTATAACAATAACACATGCTTATAATTTTAAAGAAAATAGTATAATAATAAAAATGGAAATGAAAAGTTAGTATAGATACACATATTATATATATTTCTATTAAAAATAAAACATATATTCACATAATATAATAGTCTCAAAATCAATTGATATCTATTAAAACCCATTTTAAATTTAATATTAAAGAAAAATAAAAAAAATAAATTACCAATCATATACATAAATATATATTATAAATACATAAATTTAAATATTTTAAATATGTATCATTGATGACATATCCATAATATATAATCAAACAAATTAATTATAATATTCCATAAATTGATTAAAAGGGGTCTTAGGAATCCAAGACATGAAAATAAATGTTATAAGGAAAATAAAATGGATTCCCAATTACAATTCATGGTTCCCCAAAAACCCAATAATCATGAATCACCCATTATATCAATAAAAATATAATGCATGTTTAGTAGTAATGGTTTCCAAAACAATTCTAAAATTTTGAATCATTTGAAATGAAAATTAATTTCATATATTCATCATTTTAAAATATAGTTTATTTTTTAAAATATGTTTAATGAAAAAGAAAATGAGGAGTATCATAAATTGAGGGGTTTTCCAAAAAGGATATCTATTGATTTTTTCTAATAATTGTTTTGTTTGATCATGATTTGGACATGCATTTAAATGACATATAAAATAGGTTTTCACTCATGATTGGAACGATTACAAGAAGGGGATTTTTTTCCTCGGAGAGGGCTATTCCATGTACTATGTACTCAATAATTGATGGATGTATTATAAATTATCACAATGATATTGGATTTCGTTAAAATATATGAAAAGTTTTTAGATAATTCCATTTGTTCAATGAAGTTGTCTATATTTTTTAATGTATTTTTCTAGACATTTTTATGTATATTTATATAAATATGTGTAGTCATCTTTGGTTTGGATGATGTATTTTATTCTTAATATCCTTGAATAATTTTAGTTGGTAAATATATCCTTATTATATTTTTCTGATTGAGGGAAATGCGTGAATTTTCCCATGATATTACATTACTATAGTGTGAGACACCTTGATTTAACTGAGATATTTTAAATGAATTCGTTATCATCCATGAGGGTATGTAATTATATGCTTAGGGAAAAATTTGATGTTTTATCAATCAAATGCCCAGAATGGTGTTCAGGTAGATGGGAACTGGGGTTTCTCTAGAATCGTTTAGGGTGTCAAGATCACATGATAAAATTAAATTTTTTTGTTATCTAATTTTTTTCAAAACAAATTTGTGAGAATTTTTAAATAAGAATGTATCCAATTATGTTAGTTCTGGAATAGTATAGGGTGTCAAACATTAACATGAAATCTTGGATGACCTTAAGAATCATGATATAACCTTTGTGATTATTTTATATATGACTATAACGTTTAGGATCAATCATGAGAGTGTGTGGATATTTTTAATTATGTAACAAACATGTATGAAGATAAACTAAGTTGAAAATGATGTACATTTGATATGATACCTTTCGCACTATCTTTCAAATCCAATACAAGGTTGGATTTATCAGTGGTAATTAAGAATTATTTTATTGAATCTGACTATAGAATCCTTATTGATATTTTTCCCACCTTTATTCATCATGTAAAATCCTTTCCCATGTAATATGAGATATTATTATTATAAACTTATGTTATTCTTCATAAAGGATCAATTTTATCCGAATTTCCATATTACTGCTTAGTGGGAGTGAGTGCGTATGATTAATTTCAAAAGATTAGGTAAGATATAATGGTGATCTATGATTCATTTGGGAGATAGATTTAGGAAATTATGGTGACATGAGATTATCCATGGAATAAAAACTAATTTTTTATGTCATTCAATTAGAACCCATCTTGGTTTCCCTTTTTTTTATAATGTTATTAAAATTATATTTAAATTTTTTCTTTGGGTCCAAAATCACACCCCTTTTCTATTTTCATTATCATTAATGAAATTCATTGACGAATGTTCTCTATTGGACTTACTATTTTATATATTATAATATTATTTTTTAAATGAAATTTTATGCTCATATATTTGTTGAATTTTGAGGAATCCAATAAGACTATTGAGACAATTTTGGGATAGTCATTTTATTTCTAAAATGAAGGCCTCTTTGTAAAAAAATATATTCTAATATGAGTGACTGTATTTTATACCATATATATACATGAGTCTATACGAATCTTTAATTATGTATATATTGTACTTAGATGGAGGTAGGTAATACTAGTACGATTATTGAGGTGTGTGTGCATTCATTTCAATGGTGGAGATAATTTATTTAATTACATGAGATTTTCTGAATTATATTATTGATTATTTTGAGTAATAATATCTAAAAATTTCAAATGCATCATCTTGTTCACTATAACATAGTGAGTAAAAGAGAGTTCAAGGAATACTATTTTATTAAAAAACTAACACCCTTCCTATATACATTTAATTAGTTTAAATATATCTTGATAGATTTTATGATTAATTGTATAAAAAATTATGATAATTGAACTACACGAATGGAACTACAGGTGATGTTTATATAAGTTGGGATTTTGAATGAAGATTTTATATATGGATAGAATAGAGGGAATTATTGTTTACTTATTTATATAAACATGTTTTCTTTTATCCATGGTTTAATATATGTAATCATTTTAATTATTCATATATATATATATATATATTCTTTTTTACTAATTTTTTATATTGTAATTAGGGAATAAAATTTTCATTCATAAATTGGACCACAAGACTACCTCCTAGAAGTATGATTTATATCTATTCATTTTGGGTACATCTTTTGCACTAATGGGTTATTCTAAATTTTTAATAGATTCATGTTTGATCCTTATGTGATTTCATCAAGGGGTATCCTCCTAATAACATCTTTATCCAAAATTTAGTAGATAATAGAAAATTTAATAAAATGAAGTACCTTTATAGTCTAAATGCCTGACTCATACACCATTTATATTCTCTAATAAAAATCAATAAATCATTATTCTTATAAACATTTTTATTTAGGTTTAATTGTACCCCTACCCATCAACACATTGTGTGATGGTCGTTTTCTTTTTTTTTTTGGTATTTTAGTTTAAAAAATATTTTCCACAGATATCTAAAATTATTAAAATCAAGAAAATATCTACAAAAAATTGTGTTTTCTTCTCATCATTAAAAACTAACTAAAAATCATTTGAAATGTCAACTATCCCATATTTTGGAAATTCAAATTCTAAAAATAATTCATTATCTTACAATAAATTTTAAAGGAATAAGCATATTTCTCCCCTTATTCAATTAATTCTATATATTTTAACAATTTAATTTGAATAAATGATATCCACATAATTATATTTTGGACTATTATAAGAAACATCACCAAAAATTTACACAATTATATTCATTTATGGGAGATCGATACTGTTTAATAATGTATTCAAATTTCATAAATATTAAGTTATTTTTTTCTTATTTTATTTTACTCAAACATATTTCATTATCTTATCATATTCATGTATAAATTGATTCATATAATTTTCAACATTATGAACCATTATCAAAAATATTTATACCACTTATTATATTTTAGAAAATTTTATTTCAATATAATATTTGATTTTATTCTCTTAATGAAAAATATTTTATAATATAACAATTATTTTAACTAAAAACTTTTTATATTAATCATAATGTTAATCATTCTGATGTAATTCTTTTTTTTTCATCAAAGTGAATTTTTTTTTGGAAATTTGGCAATTTTATTAATAAGATCATTTAATTATTTCATAATCAAACATTCTATTTGACACCATTTTTCCAGACCACCACCTTGATAATTTTTGGGATCTTCTTATAAGTCAATAAAATTTTATAATAATTATTTTTTCCCTTGTTAACCGAAATAATTAACCTCCACATAATTATTATAAGATGATTACTCATTATAAATATTCATTAAATTCCTTCTCTTAGATTATCAAGTACATTTTATCTTTCTAACATTATGACTTTTAAATTGCTATAAATATCCTAATAAGTTATTAGGAACCATTATTAATTAATTTTCTAAATTTTCATTAATATACATGTACTTAGGGTAAATGACATAAAAATGAGAAATATTTCCACAGTGGAAACATTTAAAATCCATCTTCCATATATTTTTTATTTATTATATCATTTTTAAAAAAAAACTTATTTGAAAAATTTGTTCATAGAAAACACAAATCTAATATGTTAAAGTCTAACTCGATTAAAAAATATTTTGACCATAAAAAGGGACTAATCAGTCACAAAGAGAAGTATGCAGGGTCATCATAATCGTCATAAAAAACTAGGAGAGATATAATTACTTCACACACAATCATAATCAGAATATTTGTGGATTGTATGATAATTTTCTTCTAATAATTGGACGAGGTTTTCAAAATAATAAACATTGAATTAAAGGGAATAACATTAGTGTTCACATCCAACAATAATGATTAATTAGGAAAACACATGGATGTGAAAATATTATCACTTGGGGTGTATATGAACAAAATACAAGGAACCAATGTATGAATAAATTGGGGTTTAAATACATAACAAATGAAGGTAGGTGAGAGATAATCCAACAAAAAAAGAAATAACCAATCATATTAATGAAAGATTCATTTGAGCACCATATACAATTATGTTTTCCATTTTTTTTTGAATTTGATGAAAATTAAAGATTTTATTCAAATATGTCATTATCATTTTTATAATCTATAAAACTAACTTAATCAATATAATTTTTAACTAGATATTCTCTAGAGCTATAAATCTATTGTGGTTAATACTCTAAAAAATAATATTTATATCTTCTCCTATATTCATTTTCTACAAATTATTTATACTTTACATATTATCAACTGGATAATATCTAATGATATCAACTTCTAAGATCATTTACTTTGGTATTGGACTTATAAAAAAATTGTATCCTAATATTATATACAATAGGTGAGTTTTCATGTAAGTCTTTAAATACTAAAATAATGTATGAAATCATATGGACACATGAAAAGAAATGTTTTACATTTTCATGTATTTTAATATTAATTTCTTCAAAACTATTTTTTTTATATTTTCATGATTATATATTTTTATCTTCTTTAGAAACTAATTCATGGTTGTCAAATATACATTTACATGTTTCAAAACACATAATTTTTTAAAAAAATTCACTAAAAATGTGGAAAGTAGAACATATATATCTTAAAAAATTTAAAACCATTCTTTTATCTACTAATGTAATAGTTTCATTATCCTTAAATTTCACAGAACCACTTGTAATAACATCAGGAACCTTAATACTATTTTATATAACATATTAAAACTATTTTTATTACACATGTAATATTTTGTTGTACCAAATTCATGTCAACCATTTTTAATTATATAACTGATATAATATATTTAATGAAATGAAATGAAAACATAGTAAATTTTCAATAACTGAAAAATATTTTGAATAAACCATGTACTATTTTTATAACAATTAATGTTCTCTGAGAGTAAATAAAAATAAACATGTGTTGGATGAAATAGTGAATCTCTTAATTTGACCAATTTTTTAATTCAATTATAATAAACCACTATTATTTATGAGAATTAATGATATTACAAGATCATATAAAAATTATTTAATACTGAAAAAAATTATCCAATAGAAATGGAACACATTGAATTATTTTCATTAACACTCATTAAAAGTGAAAAATATTTAGTATGGTAGGAATCACACATTTCTATATTATTTACTATCTTCATAATGTATTTTGTGCAATGGTTTGTTTATGATAATATATATTAAAACTAATAATTACATCACTTATTAGTGAATCATATTTTTGAATAATTAAAAATAAGAAAGAATATTTCCTTCATTTTTTTGTTTACCAATAATAAGAAAATTTTTATACAAAAAATACTTGTAACAAATCCCCTTGATTTATATTAATATATAAATAAAAATAAAAATTATATATATGAATCTAAGTAAATATTATTTTTAAATTTAGTTTCTTAGAAAACTTCTATAATATATATATATATATATATAAATAATTTTTTATATCTTTAACCACCCCATAGATCATGTTCTAGAAATTATTTAATTCTCTGGACCAAAAGAATCAAATATCTACATATAATCTTAAAAAAATACGTACCAATATAGGATTTAAAAATTAAAATTATTATTAATGTAACAAATTTCATGTAACACCCAAAAACATTAATATTTATTACCTATTAAGTAAATTATTTTTATTTGATATCTTGTGATGCCTCCTGTAACGCCCCAACCCCAGCTACCCAGAGTCGGTGTATTACTTTGTAACATTGGCATGATCACAAAAGATCAAGTATCGAAAGACTGATTAGCTTAGTATCCTTGGAAACACTAGATACATACATAAATGTTACATTACATCATAAAGTGAAAAACTAAAATAACAAAGTTCTGACTATCCCTGCAGGTCATTCATAAAATACTTCTTCACATCCTGGAAAATATTAAAACATTGAAAGGGGTGAGCTTAGATTCTCAGTAAGGATAACAATATTGCGGAAGATTTCAGAAATAAATATTAACATTTAAGGTAATGTATAACGAAAACAAAAGCCATTTTAAACATTAACATCAGCATAATATGGAAAAAATAAAATTAAATAATGCCATTTACTTACTCACATGGATATTCTACTAGTCGAATAATCACATGCAATATCAATAACCACTTTCATAATGATGGAATGCATAATGCCAGACTATCATAATCACATAGCCAAGGCCTCGTGCCAAGACCACAAATAAGATTTTTTCAAGGCCTCGTTCCAAGACACTAGTTTGTCTCATGAGACCTACCGATGCATCGAGGAGCTATAGCGGGCTCCACCTGTCACTTATTAAGTCCAATGTATTCCTCATATGAACAGGTTTAAACATATCATAAAACATAACATAATCGTATCACATAAAACATGAATAAAGGAAACATAACATTTCCACATTTCAATAACAAGATATCAATACAACACATTGATATATTAAAACATTATCAAAACCATTTTTGATACCAAAATAAATGAATGTTAAAACATGGTTTTTATTTTTTCATTTAGAAAAAGTTATGGCTTGTAGGGGAAGCCGAAACTGAAATAATGGTCATGGCGGCAGAGAAGTCATTATCGCCACACACGTACGATAAAAAAAACATTCCTTTTTGTCTTTTAGTAAAATGCTTCGTATAAAAAGATTCCTTTTGAATAAAGGTAAAAGTCAAAGGGGTTTATACACCGTATAAAAGAAATTTGTGTATAAAACAAAATATGCCTCAATGAATGGAGATTTAGACGAAGTCCCTTAAAAAGATCATTTTTATATAAAATATATATATTACGTGTATTCAATATATGTACACATAAAGAAAGTACAAATACAATATAGGAAATAATAATATCATGACATAATTTGAAAGTAGGAGATTAACCCAAAGAATGGAAACTGGGTTAAGAAGTTCCCTTACCTCGTGTCCGACTTGACTAGTTCGTTATTTAATCTCCTGAATAATAAACTAGAGTTAATTTATATTTTCTTAAGAACCTTTTTCATGTTCATTATTCCTTTTATATCATTTATTACCATGTTAAGAACATTATGTAATTATTTATGTTAATAATGGTCATTTTGTCGATCTTTGGTACTTGAGTAAAAAATAAACATATTATAATTACACTTTGTTCATGTGGAAAAATATCCCATATGCCCATAATTATATTCATGATGTAGATATAATATATATCATATATATCCAGTATATAAATTCATTTATAATATTACATAACATTTAGAGGTAAGAAATGAAATGCACTATTCATGGAGACGGTAATCCATACATATGCATGAACGCTACTTTCATTTCTATTTCATATTTAATGGGGTAAAGTTATAATTATATAAAGTTATAATATAATTCCAGTATAATATAATGTATAATACCATTTACTCCAACCTTTATACATTCCACATATGGAATTAACGATTAAAATGACTTTGAGGGGGCGGTAGTCCGCACTTCCTAAAATGAAAATATCGTGTTTGCTCATAATGGAAACCATAAAGGTATGATATAAATGAAAAATTCAGAAGCTTAGGTAAAACATAAACATATTATATATCATATTTAAATATAGTGACCTCTTAATGTCCACCTTTGAAGGTGTTATATGGGTGTTGAACAATCATCGTTTCGTGAGGCAGAAATTCGTCATCCACAGAAACAGTATGTTCTTTAACCATTAGATGTAGGGGTGTGTAAGTGTAGCTCGAATAATTCTTATAAAAACAGCCTAGTATATTGAGGATACTGGTGTTGTTACAAAATAAATGGATAAAAAGATTTTAGGGGGTTGGAGAAGCAAAATAAAACAAAATAACATAAGAGAAGACATTACCTTACAATCGGGTAACTCTTTTTTGATTTGAGCCAAAGGATTCCTTGGGAAGAATTCTGCCCAAAGTGAGGATTCTAGGAGTAAGAGAGGGAATTTGGGAGAGTATTTGGGCAGAGTTTTTCCGAGCCAAATGGATTTGATGGTTTGAGTAAGGTGGTAGTGGTGGGGGCCTTTTATAAGAGGAGAGGAAGGGCACTCTTGGAAATATTGAAATGTAAAATTATTATGACTTGATTTCTGGATTATAAAGGTCCCACAATGTTATATTTTGAGCCTAAGGTGATAAGGGTTCGAAATATGCTCATCCAATAGGTTTTGGACAAGTGGAAGCCTTAGATTGTACATTATCTTTTCATTTTATTTAAATTGTTAATTAATGAGGTAATCAATACATCATCATGGTGTCATAAATAATTTAATTTATTTAATGTCTAAAAATTATAAAAAAATTATAATGATGTATTAAATCTTTTTATCTTTGTAATTAATATTTATAGTAAAAAATATGACTTGTATAACCCCATTTAAAAATTGTTTTAGTAAACCAACTCATGTTTGTGACATTTTTATTTTAACATTAAATAAAACGGTTGTAATGTCATTTTCCTACCAATGTGGCTCCATGGGGTCCCCAAGTTGACCAATGGATTTTCTTGGTCGGCCATGACTCATCCAATAGGGGTAGGACAAGTGTAAAGGTATTTTCATATTTTTATAATATCATTTTTACCTTAAATTTCACTAATTACCTTTAATCACGATTAATAAAACTTAAAAGTTACTATTCACCAAAATTATTTTAATCCCATTGAACCACATTTTACTTCCTAATGACAACCATGTATGTCGGATTTTTTAAAATCAAATCACAGAAGTGGTAATGTTTCATTTAAACAAAAAATCTGTTTTTTAACTACCACTTAGTGGTTTCATTATTCATCAAAAATTGAAGTTTTTCAGAACAATGCCAAAATTTCACCCTAAGATATAATTGATATTCCAAATTCAAAGATGATGTCTATTTTAAAAAATTCTAAACATATATTTTGTATTAATTAATTTTATAATTAATTCCCGCTGTCACAACAAATAGCATGTTTTTAAGAAACAATATATATCAAAAGATTGACAATTGTTTTCGTCCAATTTCAAAGTGAAATAAATTATAATGAACACCATTAGATAGAATGGTAAAAATATATTATAATCATACTTTAAAACCACTCAATAGTATAATTTATCACTATAAATTATTTTGATTAAAAAAGTTGTTTTTAAGTATTTTTCACTATTCATAAAAAAATTGGCTGTTCTCCAAAAATTACAAAAAATTCAACTTAGGATAATTTTAATATTCAGAATACAAAAACGAAGACCATTTGGCAAGATAGAATTTATAAAATTTTAAAAAATTAGGTATTACTATTCATAACGACTACTTTGATTGGTTGTGGTGTGTGTTAGAACTCGAAGTTGCGTACAACACACGCTACTGTATTATTCAAAGATAAGTGTACCGTGGAAGCTTGGGGTGTTACATTCTCCCCTCATTCAAATAATTGTGTCCTCGAAATTTCATATAATATCACTGTATAAAAAGACTTGGGTGATTCTTCATCATAAGTTCCTTGGGTTCCCACGTTGCCTCCTCCGACTTATGATTTCTCCATAGAACTTTTACCAGACGAGTCGTCCGGTTTCTCAGCACTTGTTCTCTTGTATCAAGAATCCTGACGGGCTCTTCGTAATAAAATAGATCAGGTTCCAGTTCCAATTCCTCATAGGTGAGTACATGCGTTGGTTCAGGCATGTATTTTCTCAATAGTGATACATGGAATATATCATGAACTTTGGAGAGACTTGGCGGCATTGCCAAACGGTAAGCTACAACCCCAATTCATTCTAGAATTTCGAAGGTTCTGATGTACCTGGGACTCAATTTACCCTTTTTACCGAAATGTATAACTCCATTACATGGAGATACCTTCAAGAAAACATGATCTCCTACCGGAAATTCCAAATCCTTCCTTCGGTTGTCGACATAGCTCTTCTGCCTACTTTGAGCTGATTTGATGTGGTTTTGGATTAATTTCACCTTTTCCATCGTTTCCTCCACTAGTTTTGGGCCTAAAAGTTTTCTTTCACCAATGTCATCCCAACAAGTTGGTGTGCGACATCTCTTTCCGTATAACTCTTCATATGGTTCCATCTGAATACTTGAATGGAAGCTATTGTTATAGGAAAATTCTACTAGAGGTAAATATTGATCCCACATTCCTTGAAATTCAAGTGAGCATGATCTCAACATGTCTTCTAAGGTTTGAATAGTTCTTTCTGATTGACCATCTATTTGAGGGTGGTAAGCAGTGCTCAAACGAAGTTCAGTATCCAAGGCCTTCTGAAGACTTTTCCAGAATCTTGATGTAAAATGAGGATCACGATCCAAGACAATTGACAGGGGTAATCCATGAAGTCTCACACCTTCATTAATATATAGTCTTGCTAGACGTTCAAGTGGTAGATCTTCCCTTATAGAATGAAAATGTGCCGACTTCGTGAGACAATCAACAATGACCCATATTGCGTCATTCCTTCTAGGAGGTTTTGGTAGTCCCATGAAAAAATCCATCGTAATATTATCCCATTTCCACTCAGGTATAGGAAGAGGTTTCAATATTCCACCAGGTTGTTGCCTTCCAGCTTTCACTTGTTGATAAACCATACATCTTGACACAAAATCAGCAATCTCCCTCTTCATGTTGTCCCACCAAAAATGTCCCTTTAAATATTTATACATTTTGGTGCTCCCAGGGTGTATAGAGAAATTGGAACTATGAGAATCATCCAACAATTCCCTCTTTAAATCAGGTATATTGGGAACACAAAGTCTCCTCCCAAATTTCAAAATTCTATCTTCATACACAAAGTCACTTAATGGCCCATCATTCATAGTTTTAATATTCTTTTTCAACTCTTCATCATTGGCCTGAGAAAACTTTATCCTTTCTAGTAAATATGGTTTGGCAACCATTGGAATTTGTTTTGATGTTTCACCCTCCATGGTGATTCCCATATTCATCTTTACTATATCCATGAAAATAGGATCCCTTTCCACTCTCATCATGTTCAAAACTCCATGATCTTTCCTCCTCAAAGCATCTACGACCTTATTTTCCTTCCCTGGGTGGTAGTGTATCGTGCAATCATAATCCTTGAGTAGTTCAAGCCATCGCCTTTGCCTCATGTTGAGTTCTTTTTGTGAGAAAGTATATTTCAAACTATTGTGATCGGTATATATCTCACATTTTTCACCATAGAGATAATCTCTCCATATCTTCAAGGCAATTATTACAGCAGCAAAATCGAGATCATGAGTAGGATAGTTCTGCTCATGAATTTTTAGCTATCGTGATGCATAGGCAATAACCCTATCATTCTGCATAAGGACACAACCAAGTCCTTTCATTGATGCATCACTATAAATAATGAACCCATCATTCCCTGATGGTAGAGTCAATATAAGAGCATTGACTAGTCATATCTTCAGTTCTTCAAAAAATTATTCACACTCTTTTGTCCATACAAATTTAACCCCTTTACGTGTGAGCTTCGTTAATGGGTTAGCCAATCGGGAAAAATTCTGGACAAAACATCGATAATTACTTGCCAAACCAATAAAGCTGCGTACCTTAGTTATACTCTTCAGTGATGGCCATTCTTGGATTTCCTTGGTCTTAGAAGGATCAACGGAAATTCCATCCTTAGAGACAATATGGCCATGAAAAGAAATCTCCTGAAGCTAGAATTCACACTTGCTAAACTTCCTATATAATTCTAGCCTTCTAAGAGTCTTCAAGATAATGCACAAGTTATTTTCATGATCTTCGTAGATTTTGGATTATACCAAGATATCATCAATAAATACTAGCACAAAATCATTAAGATATTACTTGAAAACACTATTCATTAGATCCATGAATACAGAGGGTGAAATAGTCGATCCAAAAGGCATTAATGTAAACTCATAATGCATGTACCTTGTTCGAAATGCTGTCTTCGGAATGTCTTCATTCTTCACACACAACTGATGGTATCCAGATCGAAGCTCAATCTTTGAAAATTATTGAGCTCCATGCAATTGGTCAAATAAATCATCAATACGAGGTAGGGGATACATGTTCTTTAATGTTATAGCATTGATCTCCCTGTAGTCAACACACAACCTCATAGATCCATATTTCTTCCTAACAAAAAGGACAAGGGCTCCCCATGGAGAAACACTAGGGAGAATAAATCCCTTATTACTCAATTCCTCTAGTTGTTTCTTTAGTTCAACTAATTCCACGGTGGCCATTCTGTAAGGGGTCTTCGATATTGGACTTGATCTAGGAATTAAATCAATGGAAAACTCAACTTCTCATTCTGGAGGATGTCCAGGTAAATCTTCTGGAAACATGTCTTCATATTCTTTCACAATAGGTGCATCCTCTATTTGAACATTCCATTCCTCGCCCTTATTCATTTCACTCTCTTCCTCCCCAATAATTGATTTTAGTTGAGCTACTGGGGGT
Organism: Viscum album; assembly: GCA_963277665.1. Taxonomy (NCBI): domain Eukaryota; kingdom Viridiplantae; phylum Streptophyta; class Magnoliopsida; order Santalales; family Viscaceae; genus Viscum; species Viscum album. The sequence continues at coordinate 1,092,585,898 of OY728139.1, forward strand.
GGATCTAAATAAGAATTAGGTGGTGACTATTCTGCTCTAAAAATAAGGTGTTCCTTATCATCATCATCAAAAATCATAACCTCCTTCTTCTTACCATAAATCTTTGCATCATAGTCTGAAATCCAATCCATACTGAGGATTATATCAAAATCAATCATAGGTATGACAATGAGATCAACGGATAAAGAACATTTATGTTCTCTAATGGGGACTGATTCACAAAACTTTGTTGCAATGATACTTCCCTTAAAAGTTTTGACTGAAAATTATCTTGTTAAATCAAATTTGAAATATCTAATTTTCTTAGAAAACTGGGAAGATATGAAACAATGCGATGATCTTGAATCAAATAATGCATTTGCTAAACTTAAGGAAACCATTAAATTACCTGCCACCATGTATTTTGGAGCTTCAACCTCAGCAGTAGTGATAGCATAAGCTTGGCCTTGATCCCTTGGCCTCTTCTGAGGTAAGTTCCCTTGACGCTTAGGACATTCATTTTCATAATCTTCCTTATCTCTACAATTATAGCATTCCACATTGACATCAACTTTCTTTCCCTTGCAATCATGAGCTTGGTGGCCTTTTTTACCACACTTGTAACAGAATCCCATTCCCTTCAAGAAAGTACCGGGGTGTTTCTTCCCACATTTACTGCAGGATTGATATTCAACTCTTCCCTTCTTCCTTTTATTTCCATTTCCAGATTGACCAGAAGATCTCTTCTTTTCTTGCTTTGCTTTAAAGTCATAAGACTTATAGAATTCCTTTTCCGTCTTGATAGCACACGAGACAATATCTTCATACGATGAGATGGTTTTCTAAAACTACTGGTCGATGGAGAAATGGTTTTAACCCTTCAAAGAAACGACCAATCTTACTTCTTGGGTTACGTATATAATCTACAGCATGCCTCGCTAACATTGTAAAGTTAGCCTCATACTTTGCGACATTCTCATCCTCCTTCTACCTCAGAGTCAGAAATTTCCTTTCCATATCTGCTTGATGGTCATGTGGAAAGTATTTTTCTAAGAAAATTTCCTTAAACACCCTCCATTCCATACTTGATACTTCTTCATCTTCCTTTGTGTTTTGAATCATAGACCACCATTGATCGGCATCTCCAGTGAGGTGGTAGACTACCATGACAACCTTCTCCCTTTCTCTACACCCCAAGGCGTGGAATATTTTCTATAAAGAGTTTATCCATTGCTCAGCTACTAATGGATTTGTACCCCCATTAAATGTTAGCGGTTTTTTCCTCATGAAGCGGTCTAACATTGATCCTCCACGTTGCGGATCAGGGTGCTCCATACGAGTAAGGTTATTATTCATAACCTAAGTGAGTTGTCCCAGTATGGTAATAAGTTGATCAGCACCAGTTGTATCTCCAACTCCACAATAATTATCTTGAGCGGGAGGGAAATCCCTACACGGAGTGCCTGCATTGATACAGTTTCCATTCCTCCCACTAGGCGCCATTAATAAACAATTTCATAAACGAGATTAGTTTCTGAATCAAAATACATAATTCCATACTTGTAAAAAACTAAACATAAATTGAACTATTTATGGATATAATCCATAATCATAAAAATGTTTTCTTTTAGGAAGTATGTACTCATAAGCCCTTCATAATGGTTTCCAAAGAAAATGATAATTATCCTAAGCATATCTCCCAGGAGTGTCGCAACCAACAGTGCAACAAGGCCCATTTTCGTGCACCAGTTCCGGTTCGAGTCTAGCTCAAAGCGGTGTTTTCGGGTTTTACCCCTAGGTACATCTGTGCCAGAGCCGCCTCTACCTGCTCATATCCAGACAGAGACGTATTTCTCATAAAAATCACAAAATCTCTATAATACCAAAATTCTAGGAAGTTCTTCTATACTAATCCTCAAAGTCTATCTTCAGGCTATGTTCTCTAATCAGAGTTTATCTAAATCTAGCTTCCAAGGTTAGTACTAAACTGCCTCTAATACCAACTGTAACGCCCTGACCCCAGCTACCCAGAGTCAGTGCATTACTTCGTAACATTATCATGATCACAAAAGATCAAGTCTCAAAAGACTGATTAGTTTAGTAGACTTGGAAACACTAGATACATTCATAAATGTTACATTACATTATAAAGTGAAAAACTACAATAACAAAGTATCCATAGTCCACACTCATATCCTCTTCTGACTATCCCTGCAGGTCATTCATAAAATACTTCTTCACGTCCTGGAAAATATTAAAACATTGAAAGGGGTGAGCTCAGATGCTTAGTAAGGAAAACAATATTGTGGAAGCTTTCATAAATAAACATTAACATTTAAGGCAATGTATAACTAAAAAAGCTTTTTTAAACATGAACTTCAACATAATATGGCAAAAATAAAATTAAATAATGCCATTTACTTACTGACATGGATATTCTACTAGTCGAATAATCACATACAATATCAAGAACCACTTTCATAATGATGGAATGCATAATGCCAGACTATCATAATCACGTAGCCAAGGCCTCATGCCAAGACCACAAATAAGATTTTGTCAAGGCCTAATGCCAAGACACTAGTTTGTCTAATGAGACCTACCGATGCATCGAGGAGCTATAGCGGGCTCCACCTGTCACATATTATGTCCAATGCATTCCTCATATGAATAGGTTTAAATATATCATAAAACATAACATAATCGTATCATATAAAACATGAATAAAGGAAACATTAGATTTCCACATTTCAAACACATGATATCAATAAAACACATTGATATATTAAAATATTATCAAAACCATTTTTGATACCAAAATAAATGAAAGTTAAAACTTGGTTTTTATTTTTCATTTAAAAAATGTTATGGCTTTTAGGGGAAGCCGAAACTCAAATAATGGTCACGACGGCGAAGAAGTCATTGTCGCCGCATATGTACGACAAGAAAAACATTCCTTTTTGTCGTTTAGTAAAACGCTTCGTAAAAAAAGATTCCTTTTTAATAAACATAAATGTCAAAGGGGTTTATACACCGTATAAAAAAATTTGTGTATAAAACAAAATATGCCTCAATGAATGGAGATTGAGACGAAGTCCCTTAAAAAGATCATTTTTAAATAAAATATATCTATTATGTGTATTCACTATATGTACACATAAAGAAATTACAAATACTTGATAAGACATAATAATATCTTGACATAATTTGAAAGTAGGATATTAACCCAAAGAATGGAAATTGGGTTAAGAAGTTCCCTTACCTAGTGTCCGACTTGACTTGTTCATTCTTTAATCTCCTGAATAAAAAACTAGAGTTAATTTATATTTTCTTAAGAACCTCTTTCATGTTCATTATTCATTTTATATCATTTATTACCATGTTATGAACATTATGTAATTATTTAAGTTAATAACGGTCATTTTGTCGATCTTTGGTACTTGAGTCAAAAATAAACTTCTTATAATTACACTTTGTTCATGTGGTAAAATACCCATTATATCCATAATTATATTCATGATGTAGATATCATATACATAATATATATCCAGTATATACATTCATTTATAATATGACATAACATTTAGAGGTAAGAAATGAAATGCACCGTTCATGGAGAAGGTAACCCGTACGTACGCATGACCGCTACTTTCATTTGTATTTCATATTTAATGGGATGAATTTATAATTATATAAAGTTATGATATAATTCCAGTATAATATAATTTATAATACCATTTACTCCATCCATTATACATCCCACATATGGAATTAACGATTCAAATCACTTTGAGGGGGCGGTAGTCCGCACTTTCTAAAATGAAAATATCGTGTTTACCCATAATGGAAACCATAAAGGTATGACATAAATGAAAAATACAGAAGCTTAAGTAAAACATAAACATATTATATATCATACTTAAATATAGTGACATCTTAATGGACACCTTTGAAGGTGTTATATGAGTGTTTAACAATCATCGTTTCGTGAGGCAGAAATTCACCATCCACAGAAACAATATGTTCTTTAACCATTAGATATAGGTGTGTGTAAGTGTAGCTTGAAAACATCTTATAAACACATCCTATTATATTTATGATACTGGTGTTTTTACAAAAGAAATTGATAAAAAGAGTATAGGGGGTTGGAGAAGCAAAATAAAACAAAATAACATAAGAGAAGACATTACCTTAAAATCGAGTAACTCTTTTTTGATTTGAGCCAAAGGCTTCCTTGAGAAGAATTCTGCCCAAAGTGAGGCTTCTAAGAGTAAGAGAGGGAAGTTGGGAGAGTATTTGGGTAGATTTTGGCCGAGCCAAAAGGCTTTGATGGTGTGAGTAAGGTGGTAGTGGTGGTGGCCTTTTATAAGAGGAGAGGAGGGGCACTCTTGGAAAGATTGAAATGTAAAATTATTATGAATTGCTTTTCTGATTATAAAGGTACCAATATGTTATATTAAGTGGATAAGGGGATAGGGGTTCGAAATATTCTCATCCAATAGGTTTTGGAAAAGTTTAAGCCTTAGATTGTACATTATCTTTTCATTTTATTTAAATTGTTAATTAATGAGTTAATCGCTGCATCATCATGCTGTCATAAATAATTTAATTTATTTAATGTCTAAAAATTATAAAAAAATTATCATGATGTAGGAAATCCTTTTATCTTTCTAATTAATATTTATAGTAAAAAATATTACTTTTATAACCCCATTTAAAAATTGGTTTAGTAAACCAACTCATGTTTGTGACATTTTTATTTTAACATTAAATAAAGAGTTTTTAATGTCATTTTCCTACCAATGTGGCTCCATGGGGTTCCCAAGTTGACCCATGGATTGTCTTGGTCGGCCATGACTCATCCAATAAAGGTAGGACAAGTGTAAAGGTATTTTAATATTTTTATAATATCATTTTTACCTTAAATTTCACTAATTACCTTTAATCGCGATTAATTAAACTTAAAAGATACTATTCACCAAAAAATATTTTAATCCCATTGAACCACATTTTAATTCCTAATGAAAACCATGTATGTAGGATTTTTGAAAATCAAATCACAGAAGTGGTAATGTTTCATTTAAACGAAAAATCAGTTTTTTAACTACCACTTAGTGGTTTCACTATTCATCAAAAATTGAAGTTTTTCAGAACAATGCCAAAATTTCACCCTAAGCTGTATTTGATATACCGAATTGAAAAATGATTTCTATTTTAAAAAATCTAAAACATATAAGTTGTATTAATTAATTTTATAATTAATTCCCGTTGTCACAACAAATAGCGTGTTTTTAAGACACAATATATATCAAATGATTGGCAATTGTTTATGTCCAATTTCAATGTGAAATTAATTATAATGAACACCATTGGGTAAAATGGTAAAAATATATTATAATTATACTTTAAAACCACATAATAGTATAATTTATCACTATAAATTATTTTTATTAAAAAATTTGTTTTTAAGTATTTTTCACTATTCATAAAAAAATTGGATGTTCTCCGAAAATTACAAAAAATTCAACTTAGGATAATTTCAATATTACGAATACAAAAATGAAGTCCATTTGGCAAGATAGAATTTATAAAATTTCAAAAAATAGGTATTACTATTCATAACGGCTACTTTGATTGGTTATGATGTGTGTTAGAACTCAAAGTTGCATACAACACACGCTACTGTATTATTCAAAGAGAAGTGTACCGTGGAAGCTTGGGGTGTTACACCTCCATCAACATGTTTAAATGAAATGTGATAATATATTAAAATGCCATCTATGAATTAATATTCTAACCTAGATTCTATGTTAGAGGATATGAATAAGTAAAATAATTTAATAACATTATTACAATTGATTTAATATAAATAAGACATGAATCATTTGATTGAGAAAGATATATTTTCAAAAAAATATATATATTTTTCTATGAAAATGGTTTCATTGCTTTTTACACTAATTTTATTAAATAAATATTTGACACTTTTATAAAATATATTTGATAAAATTAAAAACTTCTTATAAAATCATAATATAAAATTATCTTATAGTGATTTTTGGGGGTTTTTCATAAAAGGTTCATTTTTCCTTGAATAGACAAAAATACTAATTTTTTTTAGAAACTATTTTTTGTGATAAATTATTTACAAAGTAAAACTATATTTTGAATTTATTTCATGTAAAATTAGTTCAATGATATTCTAATCAACACGAATTAGTTCATTGGTATTAATTGAATTTTAAATTTTGATATTAAAACCTCCTATACATATGGGTATTTTATCTTTGGATACTCTTTTTTCATCGCCAATGCAGACATAATTTCAAATTGGATAATTCCACTTATATTAATTAAAGTTATTATAATTGGATTATATGACATAAATAAAAATAATTTATATTATCAAATATGTTGGAATTAATTTTTGGACAATTATGAATAGTTATCATAGTAAAAATTAACTATCATGGTTAAGGAAAAATATACTTCCAAAGGCGTTAAACTAAAAATATAAGGGTTAAAATGACCTTCCAACATGAAAATCATCAATTTACTAGACATAGTTAGAAATTATCACAATTTTTTTACTAGAATGATATTTTTAGACTCTTGGAATAATAAAAATGTGGGTGTAATTGATTCTATTAAAAAATTGTTTGTGTGTCCTCTATCCCACTTTTAAAAGGAAACCCCATCTATTCCCAAATTCACACGTCCAAAGCCGTTTTATTCATTAAATCAATTACAAAATAAAAACATTACTCCACACCCTACATTCCAAATAGTGTTTTATCATAATTAAATCATAGGAATGATTTGGTGCAATCCTAATTTGTTTGTCTGAAGAATAGTTAATGTTTTTAAATGATCATTTTTATTTTATTTCCACATCCACCTCAACAAAGACTAATTAAATCCTAATATTTTAATAATATATATATATATATATAACACATATTGATTTTTTATATTTTTTAATTTCATTACATATATCTGCCTCATTTTCTATCAAATGGGATATTTAATTCTCAATCATGTGTACAGAGGACTTCCACTTCATAAGCCGATAGAGATTATATCCATAAACACCTCCAATTTTTATATATAATGATGTGTGTAATGTATATTATAAATATATATGGTATAATTGTAATTATAAAATTATAATATAACATTTAACTTCTTAATTTACATTCCATATAAAATATGATATCATCAATCATTTGTACGACGAGCTACTACATCGGGAAACGATGTGATACATTTTTCAGTTATGCTTTACATGGAAACTAATAAATATAAAATCAATGAATATATGTGATATATATGAAATGAAATTTATATTTTTTAAAATTAATATTTCAAACTTCCTTAACATATCTCATGTTAATATAGTTATATCATTTCTCTAGTGTTTGTAAGACATACCGTCTCTATGAAGTGATGCAATCCATTTTCCATTTCTAACCTCAATGAATGATTATAAAAATATATAGAATGATTTAATATGATATTTTTAACATTAAAATCCTAATGTAGATTATTTATGTATATAATATATGAAATAAACTATACTTTCAAGAAAAAATAGACATGGGAATATAAGGATATTAACACCCGAAATAGTGAAATTAATGATATATAATAAACAAACAGGTGGTAAAAAGTTATAAGAAAATATTATATGATATAAAAAGTAATAATAATATAATATTATTCAATAATAATATTATTAAAACCATGATAAATGAGTTTAATTATTATTCAACAAAATGGAACTACAAAGTAATGGACCTCATCAAAATTTCCCATTCATTAACGTATTTGTTTTTATTTTGAACCTAATTTCATTTATATGTGGTATATACAACCCATGTTACATGTAATACCATGAATAATTCCAACTTAATGGTATTTAATGCTTCACTTTTAATTACATCATCCATGGGTATTTGAATTTAAAATTACCATGTAGTAAGGGATTTCTTTTCAATTTTCATTTCATTGAGAAATATCTATTTATTTGAAAAAATTCACTTTTATGTGCTTTATATAAAATAAAATGGATGTATATAACATGAATAACTATTTATTCACCATGATCAATGATTTATTTTATATATGTTATTCAAGTGGTTGTAATTTAAATATTTCCATAGAGTTAATGAATTTTTTTCACAATCAATCATTCGTTTGTGATTGTTTACCTTCCTAGGAAAATCAACTTTCTTATGATCATTTTTTATTGGACACTAAATTTTTATTATATATCCATATTAAAATACAATTGATATGGTTATTTTTATAATCTCAAACCATTTTACACATGTTTTTTACATTAAATCTAATATGATTAACTGAAGAAATATTAATAATTTCATATCCCTAATAAATATGAATATTTTATGATCAGTAATATTTATTCCTATATTAAATAAATAATTCAATAAATGTGAAATTATTTGTACATGTAGTTATTAGTTGTCCTAACTATATATATATCCCGTTGATGCATCAATATGTACCATGAGGGAAACTGGTTGGTGAAATCATATGGGGTTTTCCTGTAGTTTTAAACTGTCTTGTAAAAGTCCAAGAAAATAGTCGTATCATGATGCCTGAGAACATGGAATCAAATAATTAATAATTACATTAATTTATAATTCAGATATTATTATTATCGATGATATTTTTAGAAAAGGATATTATCTTTTGATTCATTTCATTCTTTTCTGTTGATAAAATGTAATGTGTTTTTAGTTATTTATATTTAAATATTTAATATGACTTATCCAATTATTGTTATCAAGTAATTGATTAAATGGGACATGTTTTTAGTTATGTACCATTCTATATTGATTTTTCTTTATTTATTCATGATATATTATATAGAATGTAACTCTTTATAATCATCTTAGTCTACAATTACATTATGTACATTATATAGGATATTAAGAAGAATATATTGAATGAGTTCAATGATGAATAATATTTTCTATTAGTATGGTTTTTATTTAATTTCATTTATAAATTTGGTATCATGAATGTATTTAGTTCTGAAAAGCCACTAAATATATCTAATCTTTTTGATATGAAAGCATCTATAAAAGACAATGAAATAAATTAGGCATTTATTTAGGGTTACGGGATTTGGGGACATTTCATTTATATTTAGGGAAATATTATTATAATCCTTGGGATCATGATTATGTAAAATATATATTAGTGAACATAACAGTATGTAATATTTTGAGGATATTCACATAATAACATACTATTATTTTTCTAACAAATAGATCATGTGATTTTTCCTCACAATACATCCATACATGGATACTTCTATTAGATTTTTTGTGGAATAGATGTGCTTAGGGCTAATAACTCAAAAAAGGAACCTTGGTCATAACTCAATCATCCCATGGTATATAACCATGTCTCATACTATACAACTAATTTAACATTCATTTTAGATATTCTAATGATAATACACAAATTCATCACAAACCATTATATGTTTTAAAAGTTAAGATATCCATAATGAAACATTATTTGAGATTATACCATAAAAAAATCATAAATTTTTTATTTGTGATAATTGTTGCCGCATTTTTATAATTATACATTATAATTTAAACTTCATCATCTTATGGGATGAACCATTATATTTTATTATTTATAAATGTATCATGGATGATGGAAGGGTATTAATAATCATGGATAATGTAGATATTTTCCTATTGACAATGTCAATATAGGTGGTATTAGAGCAGAGAAGACTATGGAAATATTAGGTTTCCATAATTATGTTATGAAAAGTTACCATACTATGATGGAGTAAAAAATTGTTCCATAATGCGATTCCCTTATCTTGGATCACTTCTTGTTACAGAATCCCCCCATAATTTGAGGTGGTGCAATAAATCCAAGGGCATGTGAGAAATTATTCAAGTCACTTCAAAAAATATCTATGAACATGGGATGTGATGCAAATGAATATTTTACCCATGTATTGTATTGTAATACATGGTATGTTGATCATTATTGGTCATTGATCTAGAATACTAAGGAGGATAAGGATATAAAACCATAGTATGGAATGATTTTCAGGTGGAATTATATGATAAATATTTACTCGAACAGTAGGAAAATTAATTGATGATAATGTTCCACAACTTGAAGAAAATGTAACAAAAAAGTATTGGTGAGTGTTAGGATACCTTATTAAGGTTATCTTGGTGGGATATTGATTAAATATGTAACATTGAGTGCAATATTCACTATTTCATAGAAGTTATTAAGAAAATTCTAGTAAGGGAGTTTGTATATATTTTTGTCATATAATGAAATTGATTTATGTTCCATCAAAAAAGAGTATAAATTATCTAGATAATCCATGTTCAAGATAAAACATGAAAATAAATGGTTGAATGAGTACTAAGAAAAAGGGTAATTCACCGAAGAAGAAAAACCAAATTAAGAAATTTTTATCATGTGTCAACTATTGAATGAATCATCCCAGTAAATGATTTTAGGGGTTGGGAGTTTTTTATATGTGTGGGTATAAAGGTCATCAGTATAAATAATGAAACGGGTAAGAATTTTATTTTCTATTTAGGGTTTCAACTAAATAGAATTTGAGAATTCTTCCAATGAATTCACCACGAATAAAGGTGGTCTATCAAAGAAAAATCAAAAGGGATAATACCAAGAAAATTATATATTTACCTAGAACATTAATAAATGATTTTTCAATCAAAACTACTAATAGAAGTATCATTATGAGAAGGATAATTAAATAAATCCCTATTATAAAACATCAACACTCATTAAATTTTGATATTATTATTATTCATATTTTTTAACTAGATATAATACTTGGAATTTATTTGATTTCAAAATATGATGAAAAAAAATATTTCTAGAAGAAGAAAGCTATGAATCATAATGATGATATTGAATTCGTTATTTTATTAGAGTATACTTCATCATTTGAATGATTTCTACATCCACCCAATCAATTCCAATGAATGATATTATTACGGAATAATGGTAGACAAAATCTAAGTAAGGATAAGGTTATCATCAAAATGATTAAATATATATTTTATAAGAATATATTGATTTATTTTTTTAGGAGTTACCTGGAAAACCACTATAGTGTGAAGATGGTGTTTCCATTGTTTTAATCCCGATACAAAAACAATATCAAACCTTCCGTATTGAATATGAACTGTGTCATTACTGGAGTTGTATAAAAAATGTTTTTTATTGGATATTTATTCTACCTAGTGTTTCACCGTAAGGTACAAATATTCACATCATTATGTTGCAATAGGGATCAATGAGGTTGTTCATTAATTAAAATGAAATCATTGATATTATAATAAAGAAAATTTATCATTTGACTCTCATTGATGACTTATTCGATCAATATCAAGGAGATAAATAATGTTCAAATATTAGAACTAATTTTGGGTATCATCAATTCCCTATAAAGATAGAAGAAAATATGAAGACAACATTCTGAATATGTTATGAACATTATGAGTTTATAGTTATTCTATTTCGAATGATTAATTCCTCATCTATTTTTTGGGATCTAATGAGAATTTTATTCAAGGAATATCATGATGATTTTATTATGGTATCTATGAATGATATCTTAATGTATTTTAAAATACATGCGGGAAATTTTTACCTCCTGAAAATTATTCTTGGATCTCTTAAAAAGAAGTAGTTATATTAGTAATTTAGTATTTGTGATTTCTGGTTCAAGAAGATTCTTTTCTTATCCATATTTTCTTTAATGATAGAATATATGTTGATCTTATGAAGACAATTTCAATCATAGAATAACCCACACAATGAAATATTACTATGGTTTATAGTTTCATTCAGTTTTCATTTTATTGTTAACAATTCGTTCAAAAAATTTCTTTATTTTCTAATCCATTAAAATTTATTACATTTAAAGGGGTAGCATTCATTTGAATATGAATAATGTTTTATGAATTTAAAAATATATTATTCAATGATATGATTTTTTTTCTTTTATAAGAAAATAATTTTTTTGATATATTGTGATTCATCGTTATAGGGACATGGTATCATCATAATGAGGAATGATAAAGCTATTGCATATGAATCAATGAAATTGATTAATTATTTATAGAAATTTTGAAACCATGATATTGAGTATGAAGCTATACTATTTTCATTGTAGTCATGGAGACATTATTTCTATGCTAAAAAAATTTAGATATAAACGAATCATAAAATAAAAAATACATATTTTCATTGAAGGAGATCAATATGAGACAAAGGTGAAGGCTCAAGGTACTCATGGATTATGTATGATCGATACACTACCACAGAGGGAAGTCAAATAAGGTATAGGATGATTTGAGTAGGATATATCATTGATTTCATACCTAAATGATGTTTTAGTGGGGTGCTATGTTCCAATATCTAGTAAAGATGAATATGAAAATTATTAAGGTTGGAGACACATCATTACTTCTCTAATTTATCATGAAACCATATTTATGATATTTTCTAGAACATTATCAATTTGAATATGAAGAAATTCACATGAATATATATGTTTTAAATGATGGTAAATTGAAATACTTCATTTATGAAAATAGTGATTTGAAACATGGAAACATATTATTTATTCCATCAATTCTTAATCTAAAAATGGTTTTTTAAATGATACTCATTGGTCATATTTCTCAATTCACCATAATAGGACAAGGATGAATTGGGATTTGAGGTAAAAACTTGGGTTACATGAAGAGGAAAATTTAATACTATGTATCCATATGTTTGGTTTTTTATCAAGTGGTTATTTGAGCCTATATCATAGAGGATTCATTAAAAAATCTCTAATTCCTATGTGGAAATGTGATAAAAGTACTATATTCATTGTCATAGGACTACTAAAGATACCTATGAAGAATGATGCAATATGGGTTATCATCAATCACATAAATAAATATGTATATTTCATTCCTATAATAGAGGACTTACTTCAATAGTTTATCAAAGGATCTATATTAATGTTTTTTTAGATTTCTTTTAGAACCAATTTCGATCATATCTGGTCATGATCCCCATTTACATTGAAATTATGGAATATTATTCCTAAGTCTCCAGATATCAAGATTTATATTTGAACTACCCACCACCCACTAACTGATGGACAGTTTAAACTGTTAAATGAAAAAATGGAATAAATTTTGATATCATGATTAACTGACTGTCAATATACGTGGACTCAAGAATTATCATTGGTATAGTTACACTATAATAATTGATCCAATTCAAGAATTAAAATTAAACTTTATACTTAATCATGTTGAGATGATGTTTTTGAAAGGATAAATATTAGAAAAAATATTATTGAAGAGAAAATAATAATGGTAATGGTTATATAGTCACATTTTAAAGTAGCCCACAATAGGAAAAATTGTTCTACCAATAATCATAGGAAGGAATTGGAATTACAATAGGATATAATGTTTTATAGAGATTATTTACATGGATGGGTGTCATATGGTTTTTTGAAAAAGGGAAAATGATACCTACGTGTGTTGGATGTATTTAATTCAATGAAAATATTGCAGCTGTTGGTTATCATTTATAAATCCTTCCATGTCTCTGAAATGCATGTGATGTGTTCCATATATCATGGTCGAGAAAGTTCATGCAAGACCTAATAAATTTTCTCACCTTATATTAAATAGAATTGGGTCTGAATCAATATTTATAGGATGGTCCCTTCTTGATTATTGATATTAGTGAGTAATTATTAAATATGTTGATGAATCTATTAGTTAATGCACTTTCGTGAAATCCAAAAAAGGATGAAGTAACAAGGAAACTAGAGAATGTTATAATGAATAACTCAAATAATTTTTTTAAGGTGATATCAATGAAATTTCAAGGATGAATTTATATATTATGAAATAATATAACACTGTGTGACTTTATAATTTATATTCTTCTAATTAAATTCAATCTCTTTGATAGCTAAAGATACACACAACGCCATGTTTAAATGAAACATGATACTCTATTAAAATATAAATTAAACATTTAAATTGTAACCTAACCATTATGTTGGAGTGAATGAATAGGGATGACTAAATTATAAAAAATAAGGTTATCATTTTCATATAAGTAAATTAAGAATCATTTCAATGTAAAATAAATGTTTTATGAAAAACTACATTTTTTCAATGTAAACATTACCATAACTTCTTACTAACAGAAGATAAAATTATTTTTTAAATCATTTAGAAATTTCTTTCAAAAGATGAACATAATTTTGTTTATATCATTATATCTAAATAATCATATTGTGTTTTTTGAGTTTTTAAAAAGGTATCATTTTTTTATGAAAAATTAAAATACTAATTTTTTTTTGATAATTCCAATTTTTTTTAAATTGTTTACAATGTAAAATTCTATTAAAAATTTGTTTAAATGAAAAATTTGTTAAATTAAATTTTATTCAATGAAATTTAGTTAAATGGGGTAAATTTATTATTGAATTTTGTTATTAAGACCTCCTATTATTATGTGAATTTTCACATTGGAGACCCTCTTTTTCATCGTGTATGTGGGTAAAATCCAAAATTGGATTTTAACAATTCTATGAGTATGTTTTTAGAAAAAATGATTGAATATTTTTAATTAAAATAATTTATATTATCTTATGATATTAACATAAATATTTACTATTATGAATAGTAAAATAATAAAAATAAATTTCGTTATTTAGGGTTAATACTTTTTTACTATATGTTAAACTAAAAGGATAATGGTTATAATGGCCTAAAAAATTGTCCGAACCTAATTTTATAGAAATAGTTCATTCACATCGTGTATAATTGTCAATAGAGACACATTTTGGAGGCTTTTTTAATGAGAAAAACATGGTTTTGATGGATTATTTTCAAAACACAAACCTATTTCCTCTACCCCAATAATAAAAGTCCACCCCAGTACTCCCCACAACACACATCAAATGAAATTTGGATAGGACATGAATGGAACAAATGACTTCATTAATCCCCACCACAATATACTATATCCCCTATTCGTTTTATCAAAAAATATATAATATGATTTATTTTTGTGAAAACCTAATGATTTCCTCTAAAAATTAGTAACGTTCTTAAATGATCTTTTTTTATTTCTTTTTCAACCAAATTTTAATAATATTCAATCATGATAGTATAATAAAAAAAGTATTTACCGTATAATTTTATGATACTATGTTACTAGAATATCCTATATTCATCTCGTCTTACATCAAATATGATATCAAACCATTAATGATGTGTACAACGGACTACGTCCCCTTGAAATGATGGGACCCATTTTCCATAAACACCATCCATGGTAAGATATATTTTCTGTATTTTATGTGTCTTTATATATATACAATTTTGATAATATTATTATAATTATATAATTATATAATTATAACGTCACATACAAATTCTTACCTTCCATTCCGTTTGAAGTATGATAACATCATTCTTGTGTATGGAGATTGTTTCCGAATCTTTCGTCGGGGCGCGCGCATCCGTCCATGGAGGAGGATGCGCTGCTTGTTGCCCCGCATTCCTGCTTTCCAAAGGCGGGCGATATTCGTTCCTTGTTCAGGTACGTCTGCTCCTTGATCGAAACGGGATGATGGGATGTCGGTTCTTCTTTCCATGGATTCCTCCTCAGAGCTCATCACCTAGTCTGGGTCTCCCTCATAGATTTAAGACGGGTTCGTGAAGCTCATTCCTGGTGCCATATCTACATGGACGCTAGTTAATTACGCTACTTCCGTCAAGACGCTCCAAGGGGTCTTGTCGGGGCAGCAACCTTCGGTGAGGAGAATGATCATGTTGGGGCGTCGTCGGTATGACTGTCTTTTGTCCCTCATCACAGGGCTTCTCGAGGGCGCGGAAGCCCGAGGAATCCCACATCGAATGTAGGGAATGTGTACCATCTGAAGTTTTCCTCGGCTTCCCATGTTTAACACAGGGTATGTCATGAGTTTAACGTCTTGCGAAGACGGATCAGGTTGAAGGATCCCTAGTGGGGAACACCGATGTTGGGGCCAACACGTGGGAGGCTTCCCATATTTCATGGAGTGGGATGGGGTGGCATGATCTCACTAGGATGTGGCGGCCCAGGTAAGGATTAGGATGGATGGAGGAGTGAGACATGGGGCTTACGTTCTGAGACGACCCAAGAGGGGGGATACCGTTTAACGTCATGCGGGAAGCGATACAGTTTAACGTCATGCGGGACGAAATACAGTTTAACGTCATGTAGGAGATAATACAGTTTAACTTCATGCAGGATGAGGGGTTTGGGGATTACGCTCTGAGGTGGCCCAAAGTGGTCAGGGAACCGACATGGAGAGGTCGGGACGACCGGGTGGTGGGCTTGAACCTCGTGGAGGCTTCTTACGTACCGTGTGTTAGCACGGATCAAAGTCCACATAGTTCGCTGGGATGGGGCTTACGCTCTGGGCTGGCCCAGCTGGGATGGGGCTTATGCTCTAGGGTAGCCCATAGGAGGATTTCATGGTCGATGCGCACTCTAAGCCCACGTGAGTCATGCTCAGTGTGAGAAACAAGAGGCAGTATGGACCAGACGATCACGTCGCGAAGGGTGCGTCCGCGAGAAGCGGAATGGGGCTTACACATTGAGCGGCCCAAAGGGGAAACAGGGGCTTACGCCTGGTTAGCAGCCCTTGGTGCCGGGGCTTACTCCAGGGTGGAGGCCTGTGGTGCGACAAAGCACAGTGGGAAAAGGACTCCACTGGCCTTGGCAGGGGGGAAGTATGGAGATGCATGGGTGCAATCATTCGCAAGAAAGGCTAGGGGATTATGCTCTGAGGCGGCCCTTCCCCAACGGACAAACGCTGCTCCAACAAGGAGGATCTCCTTCCATGTGAGGAAGAGTCCATTCCCGTGGAGACGAGTGGGCGTAATGAATGTCCGAGCTGGGGGGACCCTGCGTGCGAAGCACGGGGTCAGACCACCGTTTAACGTCTTGTGTTAAGGATGACGAGCTTAGCAGTTTAACGTCCTACAGCTTGGATGAGTTGGGTTTTCTCCACACCCCTAGGGCTTACATGCCCAACTCCCTCTACCCCTTGTGGAAGGGAAGGCATCGGCAAGGCCATTGTGAAGGGGGCCATAGGGCGAACCATTGGGGGGTCCACGTTAGCGTGGCTATGCGAAGAAGAAATAGCCGTTAGCGTGCCTATGCGGAGAAGCATAAGACAAATCAATGCAATGGGAAACACGGCCCAAGGGACCTTGAGGTTACTTCGCACGAGCCTGGAAGGCCGTACGGGAAAACAACGCATGGTGCGCATGCCCGGGAGGGGAGACATCTGGTGCCGGTGCAAGGGGAAGCCAAGGGGCATCAAGGTGAGGAGTCCTGGGCTTTGCACGCAAAAGGTAAGGTTTGCGTGCAAAACTCCAGGGCGACACGCAATTGGAGCAAGGGAATCACATGCGGAGAGGGAACTATGCGCAGGGTTTTGCGCGCACATCAGGGTATTGCGCGCACGAGACACGAATTGCGTGCAAGGCTGGTACCCGGGGAAGGGGGCAAATTCACTGAAGCCGGTGGAGTTGAGCGCAAAGGCGAACCCCGGGGAAAGGTTGCGCGAAATGAGGGTTTTACCTGGAAGTCATCTTGTGCGCGGGGGGAGCCGAATTGCGTGCACGAGAGTTTATTCGGATTCCTCTACCCCAAACCGTTCGGGGCCACCTTCTAATTATAGGTGACCTCCAGCGTGCGAAATTCTTCACGCTGAGCGTAGCCGGTGAACAAACATTCGCCGCGCAGAACCGGGGCGCGCAAAGATTATGCGCCTCATCGGCTCAATTTCAAGAAACCCGGGGATTCTACGCGCGCAGAACGATTTTTTACGCGGATCCTCTTTTATTTCGCGCACCACATCTCGGGCCTCCGGATCGGGCCTCTGATTCCGAATATGACTTCGCTTCGTCATTTCAAAACCTCCTCCGAGAGTTACGGTCTTTTTTCGGCGTCAAAAAATGCCCCCCCTTGGAATTGGATCGGCGAGAGGTCGCAACAATCAGATTCCAAGGGAAACGCTGGAACACCGAAATGCTAAGCCCCCTGATCAAGGTGTGTGCAAAATTCCGACGGGGCGCACAAAAATACGGACGCGCACGGAATCCTCTTTCCGTGCAGCGCGGAACCCTAGCCTCACCTATAAAAAGGGGCGCTGGTTACCAAATCTGTACTTCCTCTTTTTTTCGCGCGATAAGCTTATTTCTCTTGTGCGTGAAATCGCTTCCGCGGCGGCGCGTAATAACGCACTGGCAGCGCGGAATTCCATCCGAAATTCGGCCGTGATCTCACGCCTCTTCGGGATTTTTCGCGCTTCGCGTGCCGATTGCGCACACATCACTAGGATTTCATGTAACTCCTCCAGATTTCGTGCAGATCTCTCCGATTCCGCGCACTGCATCCTGATTTCACCAAACTCCCGAAAGATTCGAGATGGCTGCAAACCGAGTTGATGAGGGCGAAGCCGCTGACTGTAGGACAGAAATGGCGGTAAATGAGGAGTTTAAGGCACCAAGGTGATTGTCTCTAACAATCTGACCTTGTTCAACCTTTTGACTCCAGCCCAGACGACATATCCCTTGTCGGACATCCTCCCGCTCTGGAATTTTGGCATCCTGGAGGAGGTGCCCCTGCCGGGCTTCGAAGTGGACACACCGTGGTCTTGGGTGACTCGGGAGGACGAACTTCCTCACTACAACATCACCAAAAACGGTCATCCTACCAGGGAAACTAGTCATATGGACGTTTATGTCCTAAACCCGAGGACTAGGACCATTACTGGGGACAAGCCTGTGGCAGAGGATTCTCCGGCCCTCTACACAAGCACGTTCTGTCAGAGAGTCACAGATGACACGAAGGGCTGGCTGAAGGATTGGGACCTACGGTCTGGGGGAAACTTCACTAGAGAATGGGCCTGGGCGTTCTGGGTTTGCCATACCTGTGACCAGTTCAGGGACGAACTGCGGTATATCGGCCTGTTCGAGGCAGTATATACATCACAGTTCCATTTCAACCGCCAGCCTAAACTTGGACCGGAGCTATTCGCCCGGTGGTCTCTTGACACCAACACGTTCCGCCTTCATCATGGGAAAGTCGGCACCAGTCTCTAGGATGTTCACTGCATCGGAGGTATCCCACTGGAGGGTTACCAATATGATGAGTTCATTCCTCCAAAGAACACCTGGGGAGACAGGTCACGGACACCTATGTTGATGTGGCACCTGCTGCAGCTGGCCAAGGAGAGGCTGGGGGTCAAGGACTTTCTGAAGGACATCACCTACAAGGGCTAGTTCATCCTGTTCCTTGAGAAGGATCCCAGCGTCAAGATGCCAGGACGGGGCAAACGGTTCCCAACCGTGACTCAGAGGAGCAAGGACGGGTCATACTGGTAGACCCTGGAGGCGGGGCAATACCAATCATGGGGCTACTGCGTCATTGAGGCCCGAGACCCGAACGTCAGGTATGTCGGGTTTCTTGCCACCTTCCTGAGCGGGTGGCTCATGCCGGTGCGGGACGCGAGGATGGGCGTCCATCCAGTGACTTTGGTGATGGTGGTCTCCATGGACGCTAACAAACAGTTCAACTTGGGAATCCCCATGCTGGCCAAGCTCTATACCATCCTGGGGAGCATCTCACGAGGGGGTCGCCTCGGAGAGTATATAGTCCCTTCCAGATCTTCCATGGCTGGGTGGCGGCTCATCTCGGTGGATATACTTTCCAAAACGTCGTCCGTCCTCCGGGCAATGGCCTGCGACCGTCCTTGCTAAACATCGCTGCGGTGGCACCATTGACGCTCAATGAGGAGGGCGTGAGGATCTGCATTGGCAACCATTCCAACTTCAACTTCATCCCGTTCCCCACCCCAGTTGGCCAGCTGGTGGAAAACGGGCGAGGCTCTCTGGAACAGCAAGAATACTTCTAGAACATTCGGGGCGGGGTGCTCGTGGCTCGAATCGACAGGAAGGTGATCTGCAAGCCTTACGTGCCATCCCGATTCGCCAGGTAGTTCGGGTGCCTCCAACGAATGACGAAGAAAGTATTCATGGCTGTCTGGCAGGAGAAGAATCCATGCATCCTGCGCCAGATGTGGTTGATGTTTACCACTATCGGCTCTAGCGATGTCGTTACCCTTCCCCCCATCGGGGTCGATGCTGTCCTAGCAACCGAATACGCCGAACACTGGACCATTGCGTACCCTGAGGGGCTATTGCGCAAGTGCGTCCGACAACTCGAGGTTACTCGCGCGGAAACCGGGCGTCGGGAAAGAAGGCCTGGTGCCGTCGGAAGGGGAGGACCAAGGGCGCGTCAGGCAGCAAGGCCTGCACACGTCAGGACTTCAGCAACAGGAACATCACATGGTGCTTCCACATCCTTGTTACCCACAGGGGGTCACATGAGGCGACCAAGTAACTGCTCGGGAAGCAGATAAGATATCTGCTCGAACCATCCCAATACTCAATTCTCCCGGCACTGTGGTCGGCCTGGATGACCCGGCGACAATCGCTGAGCGTCGAAGCCATATGGTAGAAGATAATGCAAAACAGGATCCAACTGCCAGAGGTCGGGCTTGTTCGAATTACCGACCGAGTAAAATTCCATCGGCGGCATGCTTATCTGACGGCCATGGATGCATACGCACGCCAACGAGGGTGGCGTGCGGAGCCAACTTTCCTAGTGAAAGTGATGCTCGGCCAGGAGCATGATCCGGAGGCGATGCCGCTGGGAGAAGGTGACAGTGATGAGGAGCTGGAGGGGGAGGAGGAAACTGGATGGGATGAAGGTGATGGAGAAGGTGAAGAAGAGGAGGCCGAAGGTGAGGGGTCACAAGGGGCGACCTACCAAGGGAGTCTCCGAGAGAGCGGCGAGATTTCCGACTCTGATCTCGACATAACCGAGATTCTCGAGGTTTGTCTCTGTCTTCATTCATTTCCCTCATTCATCCATTCTCCTTTCCAACTTCTAACTCACTTCCCCATCCTACTCAGGAGCAGTTGAGCATTGGACGAGCATCCCCACCAGAGGAGGGAGGAGAGGAACCAGTGGGACATGATGGGGATCCGACACCCATCATTGAATTAACAAGCGCAGAGGGGTCTACCCTTATGGTGGCTCCTGCAGCGGCCAAAACACTGGGGACCGACGCTCTGGATTCCTGTAAGTCTCACGCTTCACTACTGGTGCTTGGTGTCAAAAGATCCCGTCTGACCAGCGTATGCCCTACGCAGTGATCTCAAAACTGGAGGCACGTCAGGCTGCGGAGCCCGGGCCATCCGCGAGTGGACTAGCGGCGGACATACCACCTCGCTCGGAACATGCTCTCTGCACTGAGTCGGCCCCGACAATTGATGAACATGGGGCGGTGGACATCAGCGGCGATGTTCCTGAAACGAGTTCGGAAGCTGGTGGAGGCATCATTGCTGCTGGGGCGAGAGAAGGTCACCTGAACGTCGAGGATTCTATTCCGCACGAAGACATCCCTTGGGAGGATCCTGCTGCCGATTTGCTGGAGGCCTTCCCCATATACCGACCCGCTGACCCTGGGGAGATTGATGACTCAGACTCAGAGGCAGCCGAGGAGAGCCAGATGACATGGAGCAAAGGGTGGAAGTGTATCTAGCGCTTCCTCAGGCATCCCCGGTCTGATTGGCTGAGGTGGATGGGATAACTTCAGAACTCGTTGCGCTTCATGTGCGCCAGAGGGGCTGACGCTCAGCGCCTTCATCTGACGGTCCGTGATTACATGGCCGAGAAGATACGCGAGAGAAGCCGGCTCACCGAGATTTCCCAGTGCCGGGAAGGATCGGCGAGTGCTCAAGCACTACTAAGGGTGGGTCAATAAGTCCGGCACCTCGAAGGGTAGGCGGCAGAAAAGGAAGCCTTCATCGCAACATGCTCTGAGCTCGTGGAGCAACTGACGACCCAGCTGGCTGATGTGCAGGAACAACTGGTGGAGGCGAGACACCAGATGACCGTACTTCAAACCGAGCGGGTGCAGGCACAAGCTAGGGCTGGCGAGATGCGCTTTATGGTGGTCGATGAGGAGAGATTCTTCAAAGAGTGAGAAGCTGTCCTGGAGGCTACCAACCAAAGGGTAGCAGCGCTGGAAAGATCGCTTAAGCACGCTGACCCCTAAGGGCTTTGTTTTTTCCATCTAATGAACTTTCTGATTGTACTGCTCATCGTCTCAATCCAATATATGGCCAAATCCACTCATTTATACCCTTGGTTTTTTTCACTCAACCATAGTTTTGAAATGAATAACAACTCATCCCTAGGCTCCTGTGGGTCGTGCCCAACGCAAGAAGTAGAAGATGCTTGTACCATCATTTAGTTCAACTGTGGGTCATTGAACAAGCTTCAGGCATCCGAAATTGGGCCTGGACTTCTGAGGAGACCCCGGGCCGATTGATGTGTCGACTCCTCAATGTGCTTTAACACACAAGTGGGGAAATTCCGGGGGCATTGAAATCCATCTGAACACAGGCGGATGGAGAGGAAGGGTGAATCACACTGCCCAAATTCGGAACCCAATTGGGCGCAACCATGGAGGATAACTGTCAACCATGGCGGAAACACAACATCCATATCATGTTGGCCTGGAACAGGGGGGGCAATAAAAGAGGGCTGACCGCTGACCATGTTCGCAACACGGGGCCTAACTCAAATATCGTTGGTCCGTTTTCAGGAACGTTGGCCCAGGACAATAGGCGGACCATAGGTCTGTCATCCATACTGTTAGGTGGTCCCGTCAAACATGACCAGTCCTCCGAAACGTTGGACCAGGAGAGTAGGCAGCCATAGGTTGAGCATCCATACTGTTAGAGGGTCCCGTCAAATATGACCAGTCCTCCGGAATGCTGGCCTAGGACAGTAGGCGGACCATAGATCGAGCATCCATAATGTTAGGGGGTCCTGTCAAACATGAAAGGAAATGAGGATCCGAATAAAGGTGGATGCAATGAGTGGAAGGTGGAGTGGTGGTTTGTTCGAGCAGAGTCCAACACTCCCGAAATTGCGCCTCCATGGCGAAGGTGCATTAGGCAGACATACCCACCTGATTACGGGTCGTCCCAATTTCCAGGCAGGTCCTCTTTGGCGAGAGAACTACCACTTCCCATTATTATCATGGGGCATCCTGAACCTTCTCGGGGTAGATGTCCTGATTACACCACTTCCCATGAAGTCGGGCCGAGGGGCCGACAATAAGGAAGGACGGGGTTCCGTAATCCCTCGGGCTGGACCCAAGACGAAATGTCCAGGCGGTCCTACGTATCTCATTAGGATGAGAATCAAGCCACACATAGTTCTTGAAACACAGTTTAATGTCATGTTGGAGGGAATACAGTTTAACGTCAAGCGGGATGAAATACAATTTAACGTCATGCGGGACGGAATACAGTTTAACGTCATGCGGGACAGAATACAGTTTAACGTCATGTTGGAAGAAATACGGATCTTAGTTTTAGGTCTTAGAGCTCGGACAGAGAGGATCGTAGTTTTAGGTCTTAGAGCTCGGACCATAGAGATCTTAGTTTTAGGTCTTAGAACCCGGACCATGGAGATCTTAGTTTTAGGTATTAGAACTCGGACCAAAGGGAATGGGGAGAAACGGACACATGGCAAGGTGGTTACAAAACCCGGCGTGAATGAGGACCTAAACCCTACTTACCATGTGCTCTCCGGGGAAATGCTCAAGTCGAGGGACCAAACTCGAAGGTAGGATAGATGGACCCACGGGGAAGTGCCCCAGGTGCTCATACATATCTCATAAAGATGAGAATCAATCCATACGTAGTTCTGAAAGGTGACATGGTAAGATACCAGTGCAAAGGGAAAAGGGGAGTGCGGGTGTGACCCTTGCACTAAAAGAAGCAGAATTTGATAAATCTTGTTTGTCCTTTAAGGTGAGTGGTTTTTGTTGTTGTGAAGCGACAAGCCTAGAATGACAGGTCGTGGTGTCGCCACAAGAATCAAGCCATGATAGGAATTGACAAATGGAATGACACAAGACCAATACCCAACGTGATGTCCTCTACAACGAGGTCATCACAATGTAGTGCCATTTTTCATCTTGCGGCCAGGATGGTAATGTCACAGTTTAGGGTCGTGTGATAGGACCAACAACACAGTTTAAGGTCATATGGTTTGGACCAAGAACACAGTTTATGGTTAGATGGTTTGGAACAACAACACAGTTTAAGGTCATATGGTTTGGACCAACAACACAGTTTAAGGTCATATAGTTTGGACCAACAACAAATTTTAAGGTCATATGGTTTGGATGGAAAACACAGTTTAAGGTCATATGGTTTGGACTGACAACACAGTTTAAGGTTATATTGTTTGGACCGACAACACAGTTTAAGGTCATATGGTTTGGACCAACAACATAGTTTAAGGTCATATGGTTTGGACCAAAAACACAGTTTAAGGTCATTTCATTTGGACCAACAACACAGTTTCAGGTCATATGGTTTGGAATAACAACATTGTTTAAGGTCATATGGTTTGGACCAACAACACAGTTTAAGGTCATATGGTTTGGACCAACAACACAGTTTAAGGTCATATGGTTTGGACCGACAACACAGTTTAAGGTCATATGGTTTGGACCGACAACACAGTTTAAGGTCATATGGTTTGGACCGACAACACAGTTTAAGGTCATATGGTTTGGACCGACAACACAGTTTAAGGTCATATGGTTTGGACCCACAACACAGTTTAAGGTCATATGGTTTGGACCATCCGAGAGGGGAGCCTTGGGCCAAAGGGGCCTACGAGGGTTCAACAATCATGGAGGGGTAGGAGATGCCAGCTCCCACCTATGCTGGGCCTAAAACGCAATGTCTGGGCGACTCCTCATTCCCCAAGGGGATGAGGGTCAAGCTGCATGCAACCCATAAAGAAGAAACCCAAGAACATACTCTTGCGCTCAGATCGCGGGAGCCCTAAGAGACACCATTACGCAGCTCGGTTTGTCTGATGTACGGGGGTGTACTGAGGGTTAGTACAAGGAGTGTCAAGATTCCACCTTGACATGGTGGGGCGGAACATGAAATGAACCATGCCACCAACATTCAGGGCTCGGGGAACCGGCGTGACGACTGAGGATTACTGTTGACCATGTTTGCAACACAACATCCTGTCCTGTCAGCCATGGGGACCGAAAAATGAGCATCAACCGCTGACCATGTTTGCAACGTGGGATTTGTATCAATTTTTTATCTGAAAACCCTCGGGTGCGTTGGCCCATGACAGTAGGAGAGCCCTTGGGTGTTGTATCCAGGCTGTTCTTGGGGGTCCCTCCGGGTGTGAAGGATGACGGGGGCCCGAATGAAGGGGAACACGAAGCTTGGAAAGTGGATGGAACTTGCCTAAGTTGAATCTGGCACTCCAAGTTCTAGACCAGAGTGCCTTGAGCATATCAGCAGACCACTGGAAAGGGTCAGAGGGCTCAGTCCGAGAGCGCCCAAAAGATGGCGGATCCCTGGGAAAAAGAGGGGGCGTAATTCGAAACACCATGGGAATTAGGAGATCGTGGCAACTCCTAAGCGATGGGGCTGGACCTAACATCTAGGTGTTCAGGCGGTCCTACGTATCCGATAAGGATGGGAATCAAGCCACACATAGTTCTTGAAAGCGTCTTCTAATTCCATTGGACACAGGAGGGCTAAACCCTGAGGACGGGGTGCGCGTGGTGCATCTATTACAAACCCGACGTGAGTGGGAACATAATCTCACACCACGCCACGCGATCCTGTGGTCAAGGTCCCAAAGGAGAAATAAACGTGACAACGGACCTCAAGATGGACCCAAAGACTAATTGTCTAGGCATTCCTATGTATCCCATTAGGATAGGAATCAAGCTAGACGTAGTTCTATCAATATAGTTTAACGTCATGTTGGATGAGATATAGATCTTAGTTTTAGGTCTTAGAGCTCGGACCAAGAAGAAAGGGCGGAGTTTGGTAACTCCTGGGCTGGACCCAAGACGAAATGTCTGGGCGGTCCTACGTATCTCATTAGGATGATAATCAAGCCACACGTAGTTCTGGAAATATAGTTTAATGTCATGTTGGACGAGATATAGATCTTAGTTTTAGGTCATAGAGCTCGGACCATGAAAAGGGAAGAACCAAAAGAGGATCTTAGTTTTAAGTCTTAGAGCTCGGACCATGGAGCCCAGATGTAGGGAAAAGTGTAGTTTAAGGTCGTGCTGGACCATACAGTTTAAGGTCATGCAGGACCATAAGGCGAAATATGGATCTTAGTTTTCAGTCTTAGAGCTCGGACCAAGAAGATCTTAGTTTTAGGTCTTAGAACTCAGACCATGAGGATCATAGTTTTAGGTCTTAAAACTCGGACCATGAGGATATTAGTTTTAGGTCTTAGAACTCAGACCAAAGCACAGTTAGGGTCGTGCGAGACCATACAGTTTAAGGTCATGCAGGACCATAAAGTTTAATGTCATGCAGGACCGTACAGTTTAAGGTCATGCAGGACCATATAGTTTAAGGTAATGTAGGACCATACAGTTTAAGGTCATGGAGGACCATACAGTTTAAGGTCATGCAGGACCATACAGTTTAAGGTCATGCAGGACCATACCGTTTAAGGTCATGCCGGACCATACAGTTTAAGGTCATGCAGGACCATACAGTTTAGGCAAAGTACTTCTTGTGGAACCAGGTGTTGGTGGGAAGAGTGATATGCTCACCATCCATAGTCACTAGGGAATACACGCCATTGGGATAGACCTTGTGGACAATAAAAGGCCCCTCCCACTTGGGCTCCAACTTGGGTGGTTTCCTCCGGGGAATCATTGGCGCTCTAAGAGCCAGCACCAAGTCACCTTGCTGGAAGGAGCAGAGGCGAACCTTCTTATCGAAAGCTCGAGCCATCATGCTTTGATGCCTTTCCAAGTTATTTAAAGCGCAATGCCTACTTCCATCCAGCGCTTCCAATTCGGCTAGACGGATCTTGGAAACTCTATCCGGCGCTTGCTGGTCGTAGACCGCCATGCGCAATGAGGGCAGCTGAACCTCGATTGGAAAGACGACCTCAGCTCTGTATACCAGGGAATATGGAGTCACCTGGGTGGAATTGCGAGTCGTCTTCCTATAAGCCCAGAGGGCGTTGGGGAGCTTGTCCGGACAACTTTTCTTGTTCTGACCAACCATTTTTTGCAGAATGTTAGATAGGGCTTTCTTAAATGCTTCAATCTGTCCATTCGCCTACGCATGATAGCGGGAGGTGTGGTTAGAGCGAATGTTGTACATGGCGTACAATCTCTTCAGCTCGGCCACTTGGAAGTTGGTTCCGTTATCCGTGAGGATAGCGTGAGGTATTCCAAACCGGTGAATGATATTGGAGCTCACGATGTAGGCGATAGAACCAGCATTGACTTCCCTAAGCGGGGCTACCTCTGCCCACGTTGAGAAGAAATCTGTAGCAGTTAAGATGAACCGACACTGGCGGGCCGTCGCCGGTGGGTAAGGCCCTAAGAAATCCAACCCCCAGACTAAAAAGGGCCAAGAATACTTAGTAGTATGGAGAGCCTCCAGTGGCCGATGCACAATGTTAGCATGAACTTGGCAAGCATGACACCTCTTGGCATACTCGATGCAGTCGTGGATCATGGAGGGCCAGAAGTATCCCAGTCTCTGAATCTGGTGGGACAACTTTGACCCGGCCTGGTGGGCGCCACAGGAACTAGCGTGCACCTCCTGCATGACCAATGGTATCTCGACTCCTTGAAGACAACGGAGGAGAACACCATCAAACCCGTTCCTATAAAGGAGATGCTCACAGCTGGGACTGCCTTGAAGGGTGAACTGCGGTGCGCGGTGCCAGATTCGTTCCCGCTCTGCTCGGTCCATTGGAAGATTGCCATGCCGGAGATATTCAACCAAGGGTGTCCTCCAGTCAGGAACTGTCTCGATCAACACACCTAAAGCCCCGGGGGGTCCTGACGCGGTGGCACCAGTGGTGAGATGGTTCACTCGCGGGCCACGATCGCCCTCCGGGATAACAGGATCAATGACTCTTAGGTGCGCCACGTGGATGATTAGGTCATCCTGTTCGGGCTCTGAGAGTGATATGGATAGGCTGGCCAAAGCATCTGCTCGACTGTTCTACAACCGGGGAACGTGAACGACATCTTGTCAAGATGGGAACTTAGCCATTATATGGAGGGTGCAATCCCGCAACGGCATGAGTTCTGGCTTCCTGACAGCGTAGTCACCGTTAACCTACATGATGACTAGCTCAGAGTCCCCTTTTAAATACAGGTGGGGTACGTTAATCTCCATAGCCAACTCGAGGCCGGTGATGAGGGCATGATATTATGCCTGATTGTTGGTGCAACCTTTTGACAACAAGAAAGAATATGACAGAACGGCTTGCTCCGGGGTGATGAAGACGATACCCAGGCCCACTCTGTTAAGCCTATGATCGTTGAGACTTCTACCGGTAGGGCTTCGGGAGGCGCCATCAAAGTGCATCTGCCAGCATGGGGTGGCTTGATCGACTGAGAGGATTGCCTCATCAAGAAAGCCCAAATCTAGTGGCTGGTCCGTAGAGGTTGGGTGGGCAACTAAGAAGTCTGCCAACACCTGGCCTTTGACGGCCTTCTGAGGTACGAACCTAATGTCGAACTGCTGGAGGATTACCGCCCAGCGTGCCAATCAGCCAGTCAAAATAGACCGGCTCAGGATGTATTTCAACGGGTCTACTCGAGAGACCAGCTATACCTCGTGGTGCTGCAAGTAGTGCTGCAATTTCTGTACGGTGAATACGAGCACCAGGCAGCTCTTCTAGATGGGAGAATATCTAAATTCCGCATCGAGGAGAATGCGTCTGAGGTAGTAGAGACTATTATCTATTCCCTCGTTGTTCTTATGGGTGAGAAGGGAATCGAGGGATCGCTCCAGGGCGGTCACGTAAAGGACCAGAGACTTTCCGGGAATGGGTGGCATCAGGACCGGAGGTTGAAGCAGATACTACTTGATTTCCTCAAAAGCGGTCTGACAATCTTCATCCCACCCATAGGCGGAGCCTTTCTTCATGAGTCGAGAAAAGGGCTTACACTTGCCGGCCAGATTTGCAATGAATCGGCGTATATAGGCTGAGTGTCCTTGTAGGCCTCGAAGCTCTCGAATATTATTTGGGGGAGGCATATGACTGATGGCCTTGATCTTCTTGGGGTCGATCTCGATACCTCGATACCTGACGATGAAGCCAAGAAACTTTCCGGAGGTGACCCCGAAGGCACACTTCAACGGGTTCATCTTCAAGTGGCGAGAACGGAGCAAACCAAACACTTTCTCAAGGTCTTTGAGATGGTACCGGTGCTGACAAGATTTAACCACCAGGTCATCTACGTAGCACTCCACCAGCATCCCGAGGATCGGCTTGAATATGCTATGCATAGCCCATTGATAGGTGAAACCCACGTTCTTCAAGCCGAAGGTCATAACCCAATAGCAGAAAGTTCCCTGGGGGGCCCTAAAGGCAGTGAAATCTTCATCCTCGGGGGCCATCCAGATCTGGTTGTACCCGGAGTACCCATCCATGAAGGAGAGGGCATGGAACCTAGTCGTTGCATCGATCAACAACTCTGTCACGGGAAGGGGAAAGTCATCCTTCGGACAGTGGCGATTAAGATCGCGAAAGTCAATGTAGACCTTGATCTGCCCGTTCTTCTTCCTGACGGGCATAATTTTGGCTAGACACATGGGGTACTGGACTTCCTTGATGAAGTTGGTCTTAATTAGCTTATCAACTTCGGCCTCAACCTTGGCACTATGA
Source organism: Viscum album (assembly GCA_963277665.1). Lineage (NCBI taxonomy): Eukaryota > Viridiplantae > Streptophyta > Magnoliopsida > Santalales > Viscaceae > Viscum > Viscum album. The sequence continues at coordinate 1,092,615,820 of OY728139.1, forward strand.
AAGGGGTGAATTTTTCTGGGAGGCTGCTTGAACCCGCGATGGATTGCTGGGAGGCCAAGTCGGTGGATGGCTACCTGGGGATCTAGTCCCGGCATCTCATCATAACACCAGGAAAACACATCACGGTGCTGTCTAAGGAATTCTAGGTACTGTTTCCGTTCCACAGGAGGAATAGCGGCGCAAACCAATGTGGGACTCGGGTCAGCCTCACTACAGAGGTTCACCTATACTAGCTCATCGACTGTGGCGGAGACGCCCTCCTCAAAGGCAGGAGGAGTATCTTCCATGTCTTCTTCTCCACTTGTGGAAGGATCGTCCACGGGGGGAGCCGTTTCGGGGCTGCTCGACCCTGATGGGGAGCTAGCACCGGCTTGGGCTGTAGAGGTCATCATGATTGGAGACTCATGCATCGTGGAGACCATAACGACGAAGGCGGTTGATCCAATCCCATCCGGCCTGCGGCCCAAGGGGCCATGCTTTACGACATCAAAGCCGTGGTGATGTGTTGGCTTGAGCTGGTCGATCCTGGCTTGGAGAAACAGACACATATGACGTACTATTGTTGCCATGATCCCAACGTCCCGATCTCGTATGGGGGAAGGATGCTCGGGGATCACCTGAACCTGGTTGGTGTAAGAGTACGAGGTGATTTCCCACCGTCTCTTAGACCCGGAAATATGGATTCCTCTGGTACCCGAGACAACAGAGCACTCTCCCATATCGGGGGTCGTGGCCTCCAAAAGATGGATTGGAAGACATATGCGTCATCCAAACCTGCCCAGGGATCACTCGTGACAACGGCGGGCTCAACCTCACCTGTCAGGATTTGCTTATCCTTGCTCTTGTAATAGTCAGCGTCCAGGTAACGAGCTTCACAAGAGGCAAACGTAGACGCATCTCCTTGGAGCACACCCACTTGACCCTTAACAGAGTATTTGAGGCACTGATGGTATGATGAGGGAACCGCTGCATGAAGATGAGGCCATGACCTTCCCATCAATGCGTTGTAGGCAGTGTCCTGAGAGACAACCATGAATTCAGTTTTAGAAATTAAGCCCCCCGAACTGGGTCTTCAGACAAATCTTGCAGAGTGGAGTTTTCTCGGTCCTGTCATACCCCTGGATTCTGAGGTCAGAGAGAGTTAAATCATCCTCAGACAACCCCGGTTTTCGCAGTGTCCGAGTTGGGATCAAGTTAATCCCAGAACCAGTGTCGACAAGACAGCGACGGACTTCCACGCAATTGAACTAGCTGGTGATGTACATCGGGCGGATGTGCCCCTATATGGGAGGGTCTTCATCTTCACCAGAGAATGAGATAACCGCCTAACATTCGGCGTCCTCAATCACCTCGGTGTGGAAGGCCTCTGCGACCGCTACCTCCGTTTCAAACTGGAGGGGGCTCCTTAGAGCCTCGACGAGCGCCTCACGCATTTCGGACGACAGGCAAAGGGCCTCAAGTATGGAAAGCCTTGCTGGAATGCTGGCCAGATGTTTTAGGACATCATACTTTCACGCCAAACGCGAGCTTATGCTTCCAGGAGGTCACTCTGCGATTGGGGGCATGACGGGCCCTGCTGGAGGGACCGGTGACTGACTAGTACTAGGAACGTCCCGCTGTTCACCAGCTGAAGCCCGGGAGGTGGCTGTCATGCTAGGACCGGAAGGCCATAGTTGGACAGTGGCAGGGCTGGGCTGGTTGAGACACGGGCAAGGCGATTCCGCCCGATCCAGCAACACAAACGGTGATGGAAGCGAACCTGTTGTCACCGGGTGAGGGAGCCGTGAGTGCTGCTCTCTATACCAGGCCTGCTGCCTGGTCTCAGTAGCGTGCACAGCCTGAATAGAGCTGACGACTGCCGTGCCCCGACGATTCACGTAGCCATGGATTTGTCAACGTTGGCGACGGCTGGGGACATTGGGGAAGTCCACCTGACGCTCTTCGTCGTCGGGAGCCACAAAGGGATTTACCAACTCTACGGTGTTTACCAAAGCGTACCCTAGGCTCTCGGTCGAGGAGTCATCCACTACCGGACGGGGTCTCGGAGGGATCCCCATTTCCGGGGGCATGAAATCTCCAAGCATGCGAGAAGATGACGACAATGGCAGGGCGTATTCTTTCTTCTTGCGCCACCGCCTGCTCTTCTGGGAAGAAGTAGGCTGGGACGACGATGCCAAAGCGGCGCTCGTAGACTCTGAGGGCTCTGGTTGATCTAGGCGGGCACGGATGATGCCATGGGCATGGGCGACTGTCCTACGGGCCGTCCAGTCATTATACTTCCGGGACCCACAGTTGGAAAACTGTTCCCACCCATCCCCGTTGTCACTATTGCCATCTGATCCCATGAAGACAACTGCAACCTGTGCTAGGGCTGGGCCCAACCTGACTATGTTGTTGTCAATCTGGTCTTGGAGCCAGTCCTTGAACACATAGCATTGCTAGATGGTGTGTCCCAGGATCTGGTGATAAGGGCAGTAGTTAGGGTGACCCATGAGACATGCCTCTTCTAGCTTCCGGCACTCAGGCAGTCGCACGATCCTCTACTGCAAGGCGCTATGGAAATAACCGGGGACTTGGGCCTCGCCAAATGAGTAAGACCGATTCCTCTTGTCTGGAAAGGGGACTCTTGGGAGCTGGCCATGGCCAGGGGCCGGATGAGCAGGCCGAGGAGGCGGAGCCGGATTACCTCGCCTAGGTGGTGTCGGTGCATTACGCGGAGGCGCCAGCCGATTATGAGGCGGTCGATGCCGGGCCAGAGGCTGTGCCCGTGGGGGTGGACCCATATGAGCCTACTGAGCTGGCCTCACTGGCAGCAACTCTAGCTATCTGGGGGCCTCTATCTGGGCCACAGCAGCGGGCTCGGCTCTGGCGTATCTCCTTGCAGAGATTACAGGAGGCAGCGGGCGTGCCTGACCGGCCTGTTGCAGGGCTTCTTCATGGCGCTGAGCCTTGTCCGAGAAGTCTCGGAACCCTCCAGGGTAATTTTGCGTGATCAGGGAAGGAACCAAATCTGCCTTAACGTTCCCTATACACATCGTCATTAATTTCTCCCGAGTTAGCAGCATGTCAAAAGAGTATGTGAGCCCCTTCCACCGGGCGATGAAGTCCGCGACTTGCTTGTCGGGCCTTTTCTTGCACCTGAAGAGGTCTGAAATGTTCATCTTCCGAGTTGTGGAACTGAACTGGTAGAGGAATTGCGGCAAAGGTCCTCCCAGCTAGTCACAAATCCAATAGGGAGCTGGCTGTACCAGACGAATGCTGGTCCTTCCAGTGTCTGAACGAAGCACCGGAGCTTGGCAGCCTCCTACTGCGCCAGAGTCCCTAACATAGGCCCGAACCTCAAGTTGAAGTGGGCCATGTGTTGTGGCGGGTCTCTGGTCCCATTAAAGGGGAAAAAAGTGGGGTTCCCAAATCCCATCAGGGCCAGCATGACATCCACCCATGCAGGGTACAGCTTGCCATCCGGTGGGATCGCCACCTGCCAAGTTTTCAGGGCCTCCAAGCGAGCGATGAGTACTTCCATCAGATCATCCGGATGCAGATTCCTATCCCGACGGGGATCTCTAACCACAAGCACATTTCCAGACTCTTCGATACGATAGTCACGCTCAGCGGCTCGCGGGGCAGCTGGCGGAACGACTATTGGAGCGGCGAAGGAAATCAAGCAGGGTCCCCCAGGTTGTCTTGCCACTCAGGAGGGTTCGTTGAAACATATCATGCCCTCTTGCCATGGGCTCCAGTGTCTCCCATTTCGGAGAACATGACACGGTCATGGTTTCCCGGGGGGATCTCAGCAAGGGGTAGACGCTCCTGCCCTTGCTGTCCTGGTCTAGGGTTGCCATAGTCAGGCCGCCGCTCTGCAATGCGTTCAGCCAGGAGATCATCAACCTGCCTCTTTTGCTCGGCTAGCTGTTGGTGCAGCGTGGCCTTCTCGGTATCTTCCTCTAACTTCTACACTGAGGCAGATGGGTCGGCGAGTTTGACAGACACAATGGGATCTTTACCCCTGCCGATGTTTCGGCCTAGTGCCAGTGCCTCCGTGGGTACAGGAAGACCTAGGAGGCTCCTATGTTGGCGAGTAATCCTCCCAGATCGGTCCAGTAGCGGCATGTCCTCGGGGGGTGAGTCCCCATCGAGGGTCTCCACAATGTTTCCCTCATCTGGAAGGTCATCCATGTTGATTGCTACTGCCCTTGGTGACGTTCCCTCAGGGCCGCCCTGTGGATCGGGCTGTCGGCAGATCGCACCGAAGAGGAGAGCAGCGTACTGCCCCCACCCGCGGACGTGCAATTGTGGGTTGGCCTACTCAATAACTCTGCGGAGTACTTGAAAAATCTGGATGCATTATTTCTGAAGGGCCTCGTGGTGGTCTAGCGACTCGGGGTGCCGGACCGTGGGGAGTGCTGCTAGGTCGACCCGGCGAAACTGCTCACCAATCTCCTCGAGATGCGTTTGGCTCTCTGGATAAGGCGCTAGCTGATGGCGGAGGCAGGAGTGAGTCACCCGAAGAATCTGGCGGAAGCATTCAAACTCTCCCGGGGTGAGTGACTCTGGCACATCAAAACCCGATTCTGCGACCGGCCAAAACTTCTCAGGGAAGTGGTCCACTACAAGAACGGTCCAGAAGCTCCACGGCTCCGGTTCGGGGTCCAGAACTTGCTGACCCTGCTCGTCCACCGAGGAAATTCTGGGAATTGGCAATAGCGCCGAGGTAGGCCGTCGGGGCGGTGGGCTGGCCGGTGGGGAATACGGCGAAGGAGCCGATTGGCGGCTGATCCCTAGGTCATCCTCCAGGGGTTGTAGTGCCCTGGCTGCCATGTCACGATAGGATGGGTCGGCGAATGGGCCTCCTGTCACAGCGTCAGTGCTTGACGAGGGTGTATCGCCTTGTGATTCTTCTGTCAGTCCCCAGAAAAGTTCCTCACCCTCCCTAACAAGGATAGGAGGTGCTTCCGAGGAGGCCAGCGACAACTGCGGGCTTGATCCCCGACAGTATGCCAAGTCCTCATCCTCCTGGATATACCTTCGAAGGAAGGAGGGAATCATATGGATCTCGCATTCAGGGAGTACGAGACTGACGCGCCACATCCCCATCCCTTCCCTCAACTCGAAGGGTTGGGGGGGGAGGTTCCATCGTCGAGTCGTACTCTACCTCAGAATCTGAGAAATGGACTGGTCTGATTTTCGTCCGGACTCCCCTGACGTTCCTCCTACGGCGATGACGCCCAACCTTCCTTCCCCTGGGTAGCTCCTCAGGGTAAGGACAATTTCCATCATGGAGTCCCCCGGCCACAATAGAGCTGGGGCAGAGGGGACGGAAGGCTGGGGTGCGAGAAGCACCGGGACAAATGTCGAAAGGGGCATGGGGAGGACTTCCATGTGAGTGATGGACTGGATACACCACGGCTCCATGCTCGCGGCCGGTAGCAGGGGGAGTGACCTCATACCCCATCCAGTGGGTGCTAGAAGGAGTCATACCCTGAGTATAGCCGTCGTGAAGAAGCTTCCGACTTCCCAGATCGGTGGCACAGAATGAGCCCTCATGGTGAGCGGCACTACCGTGGATTGATCTGCAGTGGCCATTGCCAGTGTCCGCGACCAGGAGATTCGACCCAACTTGCCTGCTGGGAGGTCGGAGTTTCGATCCCAGTCGGGCACGCGGTTGCCCTTTCTCAACATGCGCGAGGATCTGGTAATAAGAGTTGGCAGTGGCTCGGGCCACAGTGGTTGCTGATGCTAGTGCCCCAGGATGGGCATTCTCTCCTACTCGCGCCCGACGTTGGCATCGAGTCAGATGGGCCGGAGCTGATGGTGCAGGCATGAAGATTGCCTTCTCTTCGGCTCGGGGATTCGGGCGGCGGCGTTGACGCGGCCTGGTGGGGGTTCTTTTCGTTAACCCCTAGGATGGATCGCCGATCGGGTGGACCCATACATCCCCCACCTCATTGGTGTAGGGGAGGGATGTGTCAAAGCGCTACGGGGATAGGCTCCCGAAGTGGTTGAACATCGGCGTGGGGAGTGGCGGCTCCCTGTGCGGCCCTCAAGGGCGGCGATGGTGGTGAGGCGCGACCACCTCTAGATCCAAGCGGGCCATGCCCTTGGTGGGGATGACCCCTTCCTCGTCATACCTACGAACTAGGTTATTGATCACCCTCCACTGGATGATTTCTGATGGGGAGAGGGGGCGCAAGCGCTCGGATGCTACCACGGTTGAAGTCGGAGCGACCGTGGAATAGGTGTAACCGCGCGGGGTAGCCGCGTCGGTACTGCCCCTGCCCCTGCGCCGGTGGGCAGGTGGCGATCGAGCTCTGAATGCAGTGATCTAATTCCTGGAAACAGGGAGATGAAACCATTAGTATCAACAGGAAAGGAGATCAACAACCAAGGCCCAACGTCATTCCGTCTTCCATGGTCGGCGAGGGGGATACATGCTGACAACTTCGAAGAACGGAGTAGTCAACGTCCTGACGGCCTCGACCCCTGGAAGGTTCACGTCCCGGTGAGGGTTACCCAGACCTGGTGACATGCTATTCTTCTGACGCCCTAATGGCTACCATTCCCCATATTGAAGAGAAGAGATTCACGTCGGGTTCACCATTTTTGTTTCCGACGCTTTTGCCGGGGCGCGCACATCCGTCCATGGAGCAGGACACACTGCTTGTTTCCCCGCATTCCCGCTTTCCAAAGGCGGGCGACATTCATTCCTTGTTCAGGTACGTCTGCTCCTTGATCGAAACGGGATGATGGGATGTCGGTTCTTCCTTCCGTGGATTCCTCCTCGGAGCTCATCACCTAGTCCGGGTCTCCCTCATAGATTTAAGACGGGTTCGTGAAGCTCATTACCGGTGCCATATCTACATGGACGCCAGTTAATTATGCTGCTTCCATCAAGATGCTCCAAGGGGTCTTGACGGGGCAGCAACCTTCGGTGAGGGGAATGGTCACGTTGGGGCGTCGTCAGCATGTCTGTCTTTGGTCCTTCATCACAGGGCTACTCGAGGGCGCGGAAGCCCGAGGCATCCCACATAGAACGCGGGGAATGTGTACCATCTGAGGTTTTCCTCAGCTTCCCATGTTTAACACGGGGTATGTTGCAAGTTTAACGTCTTGTGGAGATGGATCGGGTTGAAGGATCCCTAGGAGGGAACACCGATGTTGGGGCCAGCACGTGGCCGGCTTCCCATATATCATGGAGTGGGATGGGGTGGCATGATCTCACCGGGATGTGGCGAACCTTGTGTGGATCAGGATGGATGGTGGAGTGAGACATGAGGCTTACGTTCTGAGATGGCCCAAGGGGGGGATACAGTTTAACGTCATGCGGGACGCGATACAGTTTAACGTCATGCGGGACGGAATACAGTTTAACATCATGCGGGACAGAATACAGTTTAACGTCATGCGGGACGAGGGGTTTGGGGCTTACACTCTGAGGCATCCCAAGGTGGTTAGGGAACCAACATGGAGAGGTCGGGACGACCGGGTGGTGGGCTTAAACCTCGTGGAGGCTTCCTACGTACCGTGCGTTAGCACAGATCAAAGTCCACGTAATTCGCTGGGATGGGGCTTATGCTCTGGGGCGGCCCAGCTGGGATGGGGCTTACGCTCTAGGGAGGCCCATAGGAGGATTTCATGGTCGATGTGCACTCTAATCCCACGTGAGTCATGCTCGGTGTGAGAAACAAGAGGCAGTAGGGACCAGACGATCACGTCGCGAAGGGTTCGTCCGTGAGAAGCGGAATGGGGGTTACGCGTTGAGCGACCCAAAGAGGAAATAGGGGCTTACGCGTAGTTATTAGCCCTTGGTGCCGGGGCTTACACTAGGGTGGAGGCCCGTGGTGCGACAAAGCGCAGTGGGAAAAGGAATCCACTGGCCTTGGCAGGGGGAAGTATGGAGATGCATGGGTGCAATCATCTGTAAGAATGGCTAGGGGCTTATGCTCTGAGGCTTCCCTTCCCCCGCAAAGAAATACCGCTCTGACAAGGAGGATCTCATTCCATGTGAGGAAGAGTCCATTCGCATGGAGACCATTGGGCGTAATGAATGTCCGAGCTTGGGGGACCCTGTGTGCGAAGCACAAGGTCGGACCACAGTTTAACGTCTTGTCTTAAGGACGAGGTGCTTAGCAGTCTAAAGTCCTGCAGCTTGGACGAGGTGGGATTTCTCCACACCCCTAGGGCTTACATGCCCAACACCCTCTACCCCTTGTGGAAGATAAGGCATCGGCAAGGCCATTGTGAAGGGGGGCCGCAGGGCGAACCACTGGGTGGTCCACGTTAGCGTGGCTATGCGAAGAAGCAATAGCCGTTAGCGTGCCTATGCGGAGAAGCATAAGGCAAAGCAACCCAACGGGAAACAAGGCCCAAGGGACCTTGTGGTTACTTCGCACGAGCCTGGAAGGCCGTATAGGAAAACAATGCATGGCGCGCATGCCCAGCAGGGGAGACATCCGGTGTCGGTGCAGGGGGAATCCAAGGGGCGTCAAGGTGAGGAGTCCTGGGATTTTTGAGCAAAAGGAAAGGTTTGTGCGCAAAACTCCGGGATGAAGTGCAATTGGAGAAAGGAAATCGCGCGTAGAGAGGGAACTACACACAGGGTTTTGCACACACGACAGGGTATTGCACGCACGGGACACAAATTGAACGCATGGCTGGTACCCGGGGAAGGGGGGAAATTCACGGAAGCCGGTGGAGTTGCGCGCAAAGGCGAACCCCGGGGCAAGGTGGCACGAAATGAGGGTTTTACCTAGAAGTCATCTTGTGCGCAGGGGGAGACGAATTGCGCGCACGGGAGTCGCTTTGGATTCCTCAACCCCCAAACCGTTCGGGGTCACCTTTTATTTATAGGTGACCTCTGGCGCAGAATTCAGGCGGTGTACGAAATTCTTCGCGCCGAGCGTAGCCGGTGTGCAAACATTCGTCGCGCAGAACCGGGGCGCGCAAAGATTGCGCGCCTCATCGGCTCAATTTCACGAAACCCTGGGATTCTACGCGCGCAGAACGATTTTTCGCGCGGATCCTCCTTTATTCTGCGCACCACATCCTGGGCCTCCGGATCGGGCCTCTGATTTTGAATATGACTTCGCTTTGTCATTTCAAAACATCCTCTGAGAGTTATAGTCTTTTTTTGGCGTCAACAGAGATTTACTACCTCACAAATCAAAATGAGCTGTTTTTAACATGGGAATTACATGGAATGTAAAAAGGATAGATTTAATGAGTATATGTGACATATAATACAAGATATATATTATGAAAAATTAATATATCCACCAATTTCATACAATTTCACTCTTTAATAGAATGATATCGTCACTCATGCAAATGTATGTCTTAGTATCTAAATGATGTAATGTGAATAATTTCCAATGTCTAACCAACAAAAATGAATCTATTAAATTATATAATGTTAAAATATGATATTTATTACAATAATATCACTCTGGTTAAGATTTATCTATATATAACATCCAATAACAATAAAATTCATGAGAAAACATACCTGAGAAAACACGGTAATTAACACCGAAAACAATAAAAAAAATAAAATATTATTAATCCAAATGTAATAAAATTTTATAAAGGGATCATATATGATATTATAAATATGAATACGTTTTTTGTATGAATTAATATTGTTATTAAATACATTATACAAGTGGCTAATATATGTTTAAAAAAATTGAAGTGTGAGGTAAAGGGCTTCACCACTATTTCCTTCAATAAGAAATGTATTATAAATTTTCACATAATTTCCATTATATAGTGTATATAATACCCCATTAACATGTAATATCTTGAATCCTTCATAATTTATGTTATTTTAAATTTCATTTTTAATTATTTTATCAAAGGGAATTTGGCTTGAAAATTACCTTGGGGTTCGTCTCAATTTTGATTTTATTGAGTGATATTTCATAATTATAAAACATTATATTTTATGTCGTCCATATAATACGCATTGAATATATTTTATATGAACTATTATTTATTATTTATTAATAATATTTAATTTCATTTTTATTCATCAAACTGTTAGAATTTAAAATTTACCTAAGATGGAAAGAATTTATTGTACAATCTCACATTTTTCAGTGATAGTTTATTTCTCTTTAAACAATTAATTTTTTATTATATTTTTTTCAATATAAAATAAATTATATTAAATTTATATTTTATTTTATGTTAGATATTATTAAAACCAAAATCATATAACATATTTACACACAATGTTTAATTTGAATGATATTTGATTAACCAAGTAAATATTGGTAAATCAGTATCATTACACAATATAGATATTTTATGATAAAGAATAATTATTCATGAAATAAATTAGTTATTTTATATATATGTAATTATTTAAAATTGATGTTATATGAAGGGCCTAGTTATAGATATCTAAAAATACATTGTCATCTCTCATTAGACAAATCAGTTGGCCAAATCAGATGGGGTTTTACCTGTAGTTCTAAATTGTCTTATAGAAAATCTTCACAGTAGTGGTATCAAGATTCCATATATCATGAAGTCCAATAATTTATAAATTCAATTTATTAGAATTAAGTATATATTATTATCCATGATATTTTATTAATTATAGTATCACTCGATTCATTTCAATTTCAACTATTAATTAAATAGATTGTTTTTAGTTATATACCTTTAAATATTGATCATACATTAACAATTATATTATTTAATTTATTGATTAAATGGAATCAGTTTTTAGTTTTCTACCGATACATATTAATTAGTAGTTATCTATTCATAATTACAACCAGTATATGATAAACATACTGAGAACCTGAGATCACCCTTATTTTGATTTATTTCCCCATGACATAAAGAATAATTCTTTAAATGATTTCAAGGATTCCAAATGTTTTACATCAATATGTTTTTTTATTATTTTTCCCAATGTTAAATGGGAATCATGTCTATTTGAAGATATCCAATTTTACTAAAAATAATTATTATTGGATTTACCCTTGTATCTATGAAAATGTAATTAAGTAGGTACTGGCTTTGCAGTTATTGGAGTTTGGTTTGTTACATTCAAATATTCTTTTTCTAAAAAATTATTACCTTAAAAACAAAATTAACATATAACACATTACATTTTTTCATAAAAAATCACTATGGTAAATTATATTACAATACATACCTATTTAACCACCGATACCCAGTTATAGAATTTGGAATTCATGAATAATAAATATCTTAAATAAATAAATGTCAAATAATATTAAATAAAAATTTGAATTTAAATACTATAAACATTTTAATTTTTTATTGGGTAACTTCTAATAATTTTTATGAATGTTGTGATATTGTCAAACTCACTTATTCAAATATCTAGTTAGGGACATAACTGATAGATATTTTGATATAAATTTATTTATCAACTATTCAATTTTATCTAATATGTTATTAAACATCATAGTAACTCATACATAACTTGGGTGAATTTAATATCACATGAACCATAATAGTTTATCAGTTTAATTACTTCTTCCAAAAAAGTTGGGATCACGTTCCCAAGTATTGATAAATATTATTATAAATTATTCTATACATAAAAATAATCACTAACTATTCCCTTGATTCTGAATTCTTCTTGGTAACTCTTTGATAAATGGTATAATTATACAGTTACACATATGTGGGATTTATAAAAAAATTAATCATTTGTAACTATATAAATGAATATATTCACTATATTAACCATATATTACATATCATTATATATTTATATTATATATCAAAGCTACATCTCTCATTTTAATTATATTTATAATAATTTTACTAATAAAAAATAAAAAATATACAAATTATTCCTAAGGACACCATATTAATGATAAAATTTATTATTTATTATTCACATTATACCTAAAAATGAAGTTAATTCTTCTTTTATTGTCCATATTAGGTATTTAGGACATATATATAAATTATTATATTTTATTAATGTACAAATGAAGAAATAAAATTTTATAATTATTCTGAAAATACAAAAAAAAATTATAAATGAGAAAATGTTATTAAAGGGATATGGTTTTTTTATGATTGAGGAAGAAAGAAAGTGTCACTAAATTAAAGAAAGAAACTTTTATACCTAGATAAGATTATATTACTGAAGATGCATTGTATTATTCCATGTTATTTCATCAAATATTTTTTTGAGAAGATTAATTCATCTGATGTATAAAAAATTAGTTTATGGATAATATAAATGTATATTCAAGGCCCATGGTTAATGTTATTAAAATATTATTTATAAAAAAATATATATTATTTGATATAAATATGTGTATTAATAATATTTAATTAAATCATTACATAATAATTTATCCACATTATTGAATATAATAATGGTAAATATATTTAATCTTATTTTTATATTATTTCCACACATAATAATTACTAATGATATATTGAAAAAATTAAATCCAAGCATTTTTTATAAACTAAAAAAATGTATGAGTTTCTTTTTGTATGGGATGTAGTTTCTGTGTCATGAATAAATATATTTTTCAAAAACCAATGATAATAAGAGAATAATGGTAATAAATATTATGTATATAAAAATATAAATATTAATAAACCTTTAAAAAATTATTATATTATTCAATTCTATTTTTATCCCTGTGAACATTAATATGTAAATATATGGGGTACATGAGATGAATATTATATACATAAATGTTTATTTTGGGATTTTATTATGATTAAAATTGTTTACTACAACCAATGTTGTCATAATATATTTACTTAAATATAATTTATAGAACATTTCTATACTTATGTTACATATTCGAATACAGATATTCAAAATAACAAACCAATTGGTTATTTTAAGAACATATGCAACAAAATATAGAAGGGTTTACAATTTTGTGTATGTTTTATAATATATTCAAATGATATTTATGAATATAAAAATGTATCCAGTTATATAATGGAATTTTTAGTTAAAATATCCATTTATATATATTTCTATAAACCATGTTAAATGAATTGTAATTAACCCTAGTGTAATTAATCAATTTTTATCCTTAGTTGACAATCAGTATGGAAATGTGTCATTTATGATGTTATGTCAAGATCACATTGGGATAGAGATCCTAGGGAGACATATATTTTATATTTTAAATACATGTATGAATTATTTTATATTTTTTATCACTTTAATATACACCTGGAATTTCATAAACAATGTGATTATAATTTTTCTAGTGATTTTTTCTAATTAATATTAAATATATGGGGTAAAAACGTATCATATATATGAATCTTACTACATTTTTTCAATAATTATACAATTTCAATACCTAATTATATACTGTTATGTTTGATATATTGTACGTCATGTTTTATGATTAGTCTAACTATGATGGGATTATCCCAATTATATGATAGGTATGACCTATTTTTCCACAATGTAGAAGAATAATGAAATATGTTATAATCCTAACCCCCTATTAAAACAACCAATGAAAAAGTATTGAATATGATATTTCCCATTGATTCATTCCTCTCGTAGCCTATAGGTTGATGCTTATCACCAAGGAAATAAACACATATAAAGTAATAATTACCTAAATTCTATGGAACATTTGGAAAAAGAAACTAGTAAACTCCATCATATAAATTAAAGAAATCCAATATACTAAAAATTTATGTAATCAAAACAAATAAATCAAAATCAAATATACCAAAAATAAATATTAATTGTATCATCTCCAATTCTAATGAATATGACTCGAAATAACATTAACACAATGTAATTTTATTTTCTATAATATTCCCAAATATATTCCTTAAATCTATAATAATATAGTTTATGTGTAAATATATATCATGAGTGGTCAATGAAGGTGCCCCATACTCTATTTACTATAGAACTAGTACCCCTCACAAACTCTAAATATATATCTTGTAAATACGGTCCCTTCCATGTCCACATAACAATTTTATACTAAAAAACTCTAAAATAAAAAATTATATACTTTAATGTATTAATTATTACCCCTAATTTTGTATAATCTTTTGAAATTTTCAATATTTTCATCACATTAGAACATTTAAGAGATACTTGTTAATATGTTTTAATACAAAGATTATCATGACTTAAATTTCAATAAAATTTCTGCTTGTTAATTTTATCTTTATTTACATATAATGTCATTGGGTGAAGAGTAACATGAATGGATAGTAATTCGTAATTAGATAATTATTAATGCTATGTTAATCTAGTAAAAAAATTATCCAGGTAAAAATTGAATCAATCTATTTAAGACTAAATATATAATTCAACTAGATATATATGATTGAATTATTTTAATATAAAAATAAATCCATACATGAAAAAACTATTTAAGGATTTTTCCTTTTTATTAGGAACCTATTGAAACAATCTAGGGCCATGCGAGTAATATAGGGATTTAGAAACATATAAATGAATAATCATTTTTAGACCTGAAATATTAGTAAAAATCATCATATTGATTTTTTTTATAGATTATCTATCAGTATGGAAGTAATTAATAAAATAGTGATATTAATTATATAATTTCATGGTTTTTTAAGATTAAAATATATATATATACGGGAAAAAAACCATTTAACAAGGATTTATAATGAACAATGTATGGTTCTTCAGATACTCATGTCTGGATCATTCAATGACATGATAGCAGAAGATTCTAGAATTTATCATCAACAAAAAGAAATTTAATAGAAAAGAGGGTAAAATAATATATATTTGTAATTATGGAGAATATATTGATACCATATAAAAAAATATGAAAAAACAATTGGACGATTAAAATATGATTTCATACAAACTAATTAACCAAATTGGGAAGAACTATAGTGAACATTCCTAGTGAAGCTTAATCTAAATAAGAGAAACATTAAATTTATTGTGGGTAGTGAATCCCAGTTCTATCCATGAATTAATGATAACGGTAGACTTCCTTGAACCTCCAATATACATAATGATGATTCATATGAATGTAAACGCTATCTTGTGGCTATGGTCCCATGGTTTCAGAGAAGATTGTTGATATAATAAATATGTCTAGATACACTTGGAAAAAATTCTAAAACTAGTAAAGGTTACGTGTAATTTTATTTTATCTGAATTTTTTTACCTTTTAATTATTGTCCTAATTTTACTGAACTATTAAACCTCCAACAATTGTTAGAAGCCAATTAATTTTTATATAATTGGGAGAAACAGGTCTGTACATTCATAATTTTGGATCAATATTTTTTATTTGTGTTTTTTATTTATAATATATATATGACTTGTGTCCCTATGTCAAAGAGGTGGTGATTTTGACTCTATAAATATTTATGAAATTTTTATATTCATATATCAATTATATAAAAATTATTCCACATTCATAGTTATCTAACATATAGTGGAGTAAGTTGATAATAGAGGGAATGGTTTGGAAACTATTTCAATGTGTAGTGTCTCTTTAGATATGTCATCGAGAGATTAGTATTTGATTTTCTCCTTATTGGTAAATAAATGGGATTATAATTTTTTTTCATTTTTATCCCAATTATGTAGGCTAAACATGGAACTTTTTTTGGAATCCAACTAATATAATTTTTGTTTATAATATATTGTTTCAAAATCTAAACGTAAACCCATTTTATAATAAAAATATATAAATGTCTTTTGATGCTCATAATTTCTGATCACACTCTTTTCCATGGGAAGATGTATATCCGGAATATCACATAACATATAAGTAAGATTTGGGATTATCATCAACCAAGATGGATATTTGAACTAATCATAATAATTCCTTTACCCAAAGGAATATTAAATTATCACACACCTAGTTATGTGAAGAATTTGGAGCTGCTAATCTGTATTTGGCTATGATCAAGGCCGAATTTTTTTTTTGTGCCATGATGGCTGAGTGTGAATAAAAAACATGGGTCGATACAACACATCAATTCGATGGAAGTCTGTACCACACATATGAAATATTCATGTGTTCATGAAAATATTGATGATGTTCATGCTATTTTCATGTGAAGCAAATAAATATTCCATTTATTTTTTCATTTGATTGGGATATGTTACATTTATGATATATCTTCCATCACTAGTCATTCACCCTTTATCATACAACCATGACCTGAATATAGAATTGATTGTACTACATCATTATACAACCATGAACACACAACAGAAAAAAGGAAAAAATGTGAATGTCCCTCAAAATATCTACATGCCTCCATGATATCAATCAATGAACACATGACATACCAAATGCATGAAAAGTGACTATTGCGGATAATTTTGACATGCAGTTATGAAATCCATCACCGAATACTCGACACGTCAAAGGTGAGAAAGGAGACTATACCTGACAATTTCTACACACTATAGTGAGATATATCCATGAACATGTGACACATAATTGGAATACAAAGAAATTTTCCCCATCAATTTATGCAGGATATAGCAAGATCAACCACTGATCATGAAACACGCCATTGGAAAGCAGGGCGACCAATTAGTATATGGTGGAAACAGAATCGTGAGACCCAATATTGATTAGGCAGTGCCAACATGGAAATTCAGGGGGTAAATTCCAGAAAAAATACTTGTAAAATAATAGGTAAAAATAACCAAAAGGTTGTGATCCTCTTTCGCACATGGGCCCCAAATGATATGAATAGTTATTATCTTCAACATCACTCATAAAACCTCTAGAGAACCCAAAAAATTTGGAAATAAAAAAACCATATTAGGAGACTCTTTATATTAGAAAAATCATTCAACATGCTCTAGGTAGTTCCTAAAACATTGAGAACCCATTGAGACATGTCTGACTAGCTATGCAAGAGCCCACTAGTGTATCTCCTCCATCACGTAAAAGTATTTGAAAATATCTAAGAATACTTGTACTCCCATTTGGATCAAAAATAATAAGAAGGGTTTATCCGTGAAGTCCTAATGCATTTTCACTTCTCATATTATCAATCAGGTGATGAATCACTAATATTTAGGATGATTTTCTTCGACAACACTCATACAACCTCGTGAAATCCCAATCTATTATAAAATAGAAAACATAAATAAAGAAGAAAATGTCCGAATCAACTTTAAGATATAAAACTCAGATGAAATTCCATGGTTTTCTTTATAATGGTCTAGTATAACCCCGTAAAAACATATACGATTTCACGAGGGACCTAGGAGAAGTCCTTATTATCTCACATATGCTTCCAGACAAGTCACTTAATATCATATGAAAACCTTATAATGGTCATTCTGATCTCACAATAGATCTTGGATGTATTATTTATAAAAATAATACAGTTCTTTGGCATGTACACATGATTCTGAAAGACCCCATTAATTGGAAATATACTAATAAAGGAGGTGTGGATGGGATTAACTCATGGACACAAAAAATCATTCAACACCCATAGAAAGATTAACTGTGGGAACTCTCAAAATTAATGATGTCGAAGCTGTCCAATAAATCAAACCATGATTTAAATAATACATAATGTGAAATTTGGATAATATCCAGGTTGTAATATACTATACCCCCCCATCATGAGAATGTGTCAGCATGAGGATAGTGAGACAACATTTGGAACCTAAAATCGGTGCAGCTAGGCATGAGATTAGATTTACTAGAGTGCATGATCATGCAATCCAGATAGTCTTCGGTCATGATATATCATGATAAAATCTGTAGAAACCATGAAACATGCATAGGCATGTCTCGTGAGCACTCATACATACAAAGAATGACAATTATAGGGTCATGTGAAGAACACCATGAAATTCTTGTAAATCATTTTAGAATTAATTACAAGATATAAGTGAAACAATATAAGGAATTTGAATTAAAATTATATAACAAAGAGTAGAATATGGAAGACATATGTGAATGACATATACAATTACTTTCATGCAAATTGCATGAATGAACAATGCCAAGCAGGAGAACTAGGACATGTTAACCAGATGACATGATGCTCATTGGGCATACTATTTGGATCATACGATGTCCATTGCATATGTAATTTCATGTCATGTGGTTCCCCAGGGGCAGGCCGCACAGTCATAAGAAACCCTTTGGGCTAGCCAACCAAGCTTCATAATATCCTCCATACATGTCACCCTGACTCATATGGAGACACCAACACATGTTAGTTAAGTATTGCAATGGAAAACTGGGTACGTAAGTTGGATCTTGTGATTTCTTGTAGACATGTCAACAAATAGTCATTATGACCTTAATACATGCCTTCCAAGACTATACATCACTCTTTAGATATTTCACATTGACCCTTGTGATTCCCTATATAATTGTTATCCATCTATTGTGCTGACACCAGGGCATGTCGACTAGATCATTTCACACCCTCTAGATAATAAAATTTAGATATTTTGATGGATTTATGGACATGATGGTATGTTCTTGTGATGCCTTATAGACATGACTTATTTTATCATGTGATAAACTTCAAACATTCCATCCAGATAATTCAATATCCATTGTAAAAGTCAACAGAATCATGCAGTTTTCATGGGAAATATCAAGAAGACATTCTATGACATATCAAATAGGTCACAAATGAATTTATATGGAATATTAAATTCATATAAAGGAAGAAAATAATGTTACGTCAATAGGAAAACCTTAGTGTATAAGCCCTAATTAGTGGAATAATATGATATGTCCAACATATAAAGGAAACCATAGTTTGTATGCCCGATCAGAGGCATAATGTGATATCACTGGACTATAAGAGAAAACACAATGTGTAATCCATGAATAGTATCATAATATCATATTTTCAACTAATAAGGGAAACATAAATGTGTAGGACCCAAAAAAACTAAAAATACTCTATTTCCCTCTAAATATTGGATATGTAAGATTCCTCTATGAGGCATAGGATTTATATTAACCCCAAAATGTGTGTCCTAGTCCATAAGTCCCACATCCATAAGTTGCGAGACAAACAAATTTCTATCGCATACTTATTACATTAATCATAACTCACATAGGTTTATGGAGTGTCAATAATCCTAATATTAAAACAATAATCCTATATCAATATAATGGAAACCTCAATGTGTAATCCTTAGTCAGTGTAATAATATGATATTTCCTACATATAATGGAAACATCAGTGTGTATGCCTCGATTATATGCATAACATGATATGTCCCAAATATAAGGGAAGCCTCATTATGTAATCCCCAATCAGTGGAAAAATATGATACGTACCACATATAAGGGAATCCTTAGTGTGTAAAACCTGATCATCTGCACAATGTTATATGCTCCACATATAATAGAAACCTTAGTGCTAACACCTAGATCAGTAGCATAATATTATATGTCCCTCATATAAGGGGAATGTTCTTGTGTAATACCAAACAAAAAAAGTACATTGAATACTATGATTTAAATCTTAACCAGGATACATGGGATGCCTCTCTTAGGCTTGGTGTCTATATTATCCTCTAAAGGGTTCTCCAATTTCATATGTTCAGAATTCATATGTTATGAGACATATCATTTTATATCCATTATTTTCCAAATCGATCATAGATAATGTGGGCATAAGGAGTTCCAATAATCATATTTTTAAATTCATAATCCTCTATCTTGATTTGGGAAACCTCAGTGTGTATGATACAATCTATGGAATAATATGATATTTCCGACATTTAAGGGAAATATTAGTATGTCATCCCCATAGAAAATAACTATGATGACTTTTATTCCTATAATAACTATGATATGTATGATTCCTTCCTAATGCATGAGCTAAAATTGGAATATATTTTGATGTAATACCCTGTGTCTCTATCATTTAATCCATCGAGACACAATCATTCCCAAAGAATGTTAATTATACCTAATCCATTAGTAGACTGAGAATCTAACTGATCTATGATGACTATGATTACTGCTAAAACTAGGATATATAGGATGCCTTATTATGGCCTGAGATCTATATTAAGGATCTAATGGGATGTGCCATCACATAATTCTGACATTCATATATTGTGATGCTGATTACTTTTTACCCATTGATTCTCTAATTGAAGAAGGATCACAAGTGATTAGTGGGTTTTAAAAGTCATATAAATCAAATAATTAATATATAAAAGCTGTGGAAATCTATGTATGATAGCCCCAATGATTGGTGTGATATAAAAATCCCCAAAAATGGGAATCTATATTAGGGCCAGGTCCATGGGCCTAGATGAAATTCAAGAACTATGATTCCTACAATAATCAAGATAATTTGGACACCAACTGATGGCCAACGCTCAAATACTAATCTTCTTCAGTGTAAGTCCCCTTATGTCTCCGAAATTTCAACCATCAATAACAAATCATTAACATGGGATTATCGTTCTACCTCATCCATAAGTGGACTGAGAAAATAAATGGTGAATGCATTAATTTTTTCCATAATTGGTATACAAATTACATTTCCTTGAGACACAATCTTGAATAAATGGTTCCTAATTTCCAATACATTTTCCTCTCTATACGATGTTAAGATGCACATGATTTAATGAAATATGTGGGTTTTGATTCATATTAAAAAGTGGATAGGTAGGATGCCACATAATGGCTCAATTCTTTCCTAGTAATAATAATCATCTCCTTACATGGGATCAAAATTTTTATGTTCCTAGTTATAAATATTGATCATAAAAATAACTATTCATTATAGGGAAACAGATGAAGAAAGTCAGATTCATATAGATGGTTTCAATAATGAGATCCCATTCTTCTGAAAATAGTATCGGTTTGACTGAGATCATTTTTAGGGTAACTATTTTTGTATTGGTATTAGGATGAGACTCATGATCATATATTAAATTTATAAGGAAATCCCAAATTTGGTGACTATTCTCCACTATAGGGTTTGATGATCCCTATCGTATACACCCTTGGCCAATAAGGATCCCTAAGAAACTTTTGTTATAAACCACCAATTGACCACATGTATTTGGAATGAATTCATGTACCCAATTATGGATGACAGATCCATTAACAGTTTCCATTAGTAATGATAATGGTGATATGACATTCATTATAGTGAAAGAAATTAAAAACATATATTCAATCATCAGAACAAAAATAAATTCTCCTAAAAGAGGGATCTTGGTCATATATTTTCCATAAAAAATGGTGAACCTAACTTAAATCTATCAGAAAATATATTGATCAGTTAATCATACAACATGCCACTTTTCATTGAATATTGTATGCAAGCAATGATTTTGAATTAAAACCATCAGTAGCGGGATGGTTGTTTTAATATGTGGTACACCACTTTACTGGCATGTCAAACAAAGCTGATATGATTAAAGTAAATATTATAGATAATCCTATATAACTGGGGTCTCCATGAAATAAGACTATCCTTGGACTGGGAAGCCCACATGAGCCAAATGGCTGAAATAAGAATAAAAGGAAAATTGTGTTTAATATGAATCATTGATGGACCATTTAACATGCCTATGATATTGCAATAACTGATGAGCTTGTTCCTAGTTGTATGCATGACTATAGACAATGTTCTCAACAAGAGGACCCTAATAAAAGAAAATTTCATCATCCAATGATCGTTCTAACAATTCATTTTTGGCTACAAACATTGTTAGTCACAAAATAATCTCACATTCCCAACAACATCAATGTCTGGTCACATACATAGTAATTTAAGAGTACCACTAATGGGTTAAAATCCGAACAGTTGATGATACCCATAAGGGTCTTTCTATACTGAAATAAAAAATTTCACAACATCCATGAGAATATACAGATAAGACAGTGGCCATCTTTTCCATTCCCAACCACTTTGGGAGATTATCCCCCGAGGATGAGAATAACCACCTTCAGGGTCTAATGAAGGATGACTAGGGAGTCAAATATGGATTCCATTTAGTTCAGGGACATCGATTATAGATCATGTTAAATGATGTCACCAGTATTCTCTCATTAGTACCTGTCAATCAATTGATTAGGGTACCATTTGACATACTTCCACCTCAAATAAACATGCATGGGTTAGAAGGAAGACACATCGGGTGAGGAAGGATCTCAATAACTGTGAGTGGGATAATATCCCCATTTTTATAGAATAAGTCTTGTAGCATATTATGGTAGAAAATAGAGATAAGAATCATATCCTTTGTCACTTTGTACAAGTCTGAAGACATATTTTTGCACCAGGAATGTGGAGGTGCATATTCATAACCTAAAGACATGAAGCCCATCATCATTTACGGGTGGCCCAAGGAGGATATCAGTGTGATCATATCATCTATTTAATTGAATATATCTCCTAGTATATAGTGAAGGCAGAAAATGGGTAGGCTTATATCCCTATGTACACTTTTCAGAAATCCCACTATATCATAGTAACAGCTAATGGATGCCACAAACATATTTAGTCACTGGTATCAATAGAGGGATATGTGTGTATTAATATTCCTAAATACAACATATCAAAACACTGTGATCACTGTAAAAAATTGGTTTATCCATAGTCAGTGCATATTCTCACTCATTTCTTAGAGGCTTACCATCATGTTCTTGAAAAGGATGAGGCTTCAGACCAGGAACATATTATAATTCCTACTGAGTCTCACCTAGTGAGAGTAGAACATGACTTAGGATAGGGTCACATGCCTATCATAGAATTATGGTGGAATATTACAAATCCTTTGAATCATTATCATAACTTTATTCAGGCTATGGGTCACCAATTGTGAGGGGTACATTATTTAGGACATGCTCGTAATCCACTCGAAGAAGAATTAGGGCATACTCCAATGTTATTTGATTGGGATTATACATCCATTATAGTCAGAAATACAATGTTAGAATGGCTCATGCCATTGGTTAATATAATATTCTTATTAGTGAATCTACCAAACATAATTCAGTAGATTATTGAATCCATACTCATATTCCCACTTCTACAAATGAATGACTGCATCATTATCATTACGAGGAAATATAAGTGGTGGCTCATATACCTTATCACATTATGTAGGACTGTGTGCATATTCCTGAATTGAATTTATTTTAGGACTGGGATCATATTCATCTTCGAATATGGGATCATCATGATAGAGCGGTACATGCCTCGAGGCAGGCCCATATCCCTTCTATAAAAGACCACATGTATATTCCAAAGGATTATGATCAATCTCATACTCTTTTTATGATTGAGGCTCACCAAGTAAAAATGGAACATTCCTTGGGATAGGAACATATTATTGTCAATAATGAATAATCTCATTAGAATATTCAATAATCATTTTGGAAGTGGGATCATATCCCCACAACACCATATGGTTATAAACAAGTTATAGAAAAAATCATACAACATGCTCATATCATGACAGAATTGTTAAGGGATTATTATCATATTATATCCATGATGTATAATGAGGGTCATATTCCCAATATGGTAAATACTAGTTTCCTTGAGGTCATTCAAGAAATATTCTTGACACTTGAAGTGTATATTCTATCTTCAATGGAAGAAGATGAAGACAATCATTACCATTATTGTACTTCCCTTGGTAGAGTGGATATGGGTCACATCGACTCTAATGTTGACATCCACCATAGTCAACCACCCCACGATGATATCCCAAATAGAAAAATAATTCCTCCCATTACCCATAAACATTCAAATAGTTATTTTTCCAAAACATAAATGCCTTTAAATAGATAGGTGATCGAAATATCAGTGTAATCCTCATATAGTTCCCCATCAACTTTCACCAACACTCTACTACAATCAGTACGAGACCCTAAAAACATAATTTATGATATAACCGAATTGAGGCATGTAATTATAATGAAACGAGGGCCAAAATTTCTATTTTGGAGGTGTAATAAAAAAACATCCCCAGAATGTTAGGTCCCTTTCCATATTTGACAATGATATCCCAAGATGAGCTATAAAAGGATATCATGTCTGGTCAATTCCAAAATATGTGGGGAACTCAACCGAAACTAAAGTATAAACATATCCCCTATAAATGATATGAGTATCAAATTTAGATAATCAAAACACTCTATTGTAGCTCAAAACCTGGGAATGAAGGAGCATGATAAATGCATGAACAATGATTTTCACTAGACTATGACAACCCTCTAGTGAGTAACTTCATGACAATCGTCAAATGTATGTATCCACTGATGGGATAAATACTGAGCATTTCACATCACTATGTCCCTAAAACATCAAAACCTTCAGATATATCATCCCGTAAAGTCATATCCTATATCAACAATAAAGGATTGGGTAACACATGAACCAGTTGTCTATTACAATTTAATTCCACTACATTAGCAATTCCCAATCCTCATGAATTGAGGATGAGGATAGCCATAGATTATTTGAACTAAGCCCCTTAAACCTATGTGAATTCATTTAATACATGGAATAAAAGGTTTCAATCAAACCAATGGAATCAATTGGATGGTGACTCTCATCATAGAATTCCATCACACATATATGCTACACGATTATATATACACTGCATCAAACATGCCATAGTGTCATCCGCAAGGGAATCATTCCAAAAGCCAACCCAACCCACAAGGTTGGGAGAATATCTACTACAATAACCACCTCTTATATATCTAGTTCTTAAGATGATTTTGGATACATCATTAGTGGCTACAAACCAACCCCGCCACATTAGGCTAGAGGAATTTATATCTCAACCACCATCACCCAGTTTACCATCCCCTGAAAGGGTCCTAGGGAAATTAACGGTGATACTAGATTAACCACAACCACAGTATAGAGAATTTATATCTCAATGTCCATCCCATGTGTTTTAATATTTCTAACTGGAATTATTGGATCCTCAACGACATGATACATCAATGCAAATTTTTTCCCCGGATAACCTCCAACCTATAGGGAAGGCGTAGATTGGTCATTGTCACAACAATAGACAGAATCATTCTTCTTTATGTTGGGAGGTAAAAATAAACAGTTTGCATCCCATCTATTCCACCATCTATGGGAGAATACTTTTTTATTTATGGCCAATTTTTATCATTAACAAAAACTACCTAAAATTTACTATTCTGGGGCTAGGATAGGATGAGCGTATGATGATGGTTATTGGACCCTATTGGGGTGATAAAAAATACCAATAATCCATGTGTTTGATGAATGAAATTGATGCAGGTAGTTCATAATCATACTCTTACATCCCATGTAATGGAACAACCACCATTTCATGATATGCATCTATCAATATTGCTACTTTCTGCACAATATATATGGTGGATCAAGATGAAAATGTTGATATCAATCTACAATATGGAAAACAAACACTAAGTGGAGGGTGATTTGGTTACACCAAACTAGTCTTAATTGTCCCCAAACCAAAGGAAGATCTGAAAAGTAGAACCTATGAATGTTGAGTTAAAACTTCTACGATGGAGAACTTCCAAGGAATCAGGAATGGTGTAGATATATATCAATAAACATAGCAAATAATCAATGATTCTTATATGGATTTATAGTTTTCAAAATCAGAAAAATAGATGAAATATCTTAGACAAATAAACAAGGAAATAATTAGGGGAAATATTATCACTAGTTATTATCTTTAGGAAGAGAAAAATATTATCCTTCCAATAAATGATCCTCAATCAAGATTAGTATTTGAGTTTCAAAATCCCACCAGATCTTTGTAGTAATTCTATATAAATGATGAAGTCAAAAATTATTGGGGCTTCCCTCTATTTTCGAGACAACTTCTCCCTTCCAAAGATGACCATTCAGTCTTAGGATGATAAAATATTACATGGGATATGAATGTGGGGCCACCCAGTCAAGCACCAATAGCTACTTATAAATGGGAGGTGGATCTGACAAGAGTATCTGTCAAAAATTATAAATGACGTGTAGTCCCTGGCAACTCTAATAGAGTCCATGTAAGAGAAACCTATAACTGTGTAGCTTGAGATGAAGTCATATCGTGAATGGATAAATTAAATGTTTCCTACATCCAATTTTTTTCATCATTTCTTATCATCCATTGATGGAATGGGAGGCTTGAAAACATATCTCACAGACATTTTATCTTGAGGGTGGAATACTATTATTCCTTTAGATCAACAAGAGAAAACTATAATTTTTTTTATAAACACTGATAGGGCCTGCCTTTGTTTGGTACACTAATCTGTTAGGATGATCTGTTTCTTTATTTAAATAATTTTTTCATTATTTCTATTATTATATTAGCCCAATGTCTTGGAAAGTGATGATAATTGACAAAAAAACTACAAACATAGAGAAAATGAGTGGGTTTATAACTTCATTTCTATATGAATATGTTAATCCTATTCACTCAGCATCATTTTCTCACAGGAGAAACTATTTGAACACTATGTGAATAATATAAATGGTGAATTTTAGAAATATCTCAACCCAATGAAGTATCTAGGTGGATTCAATGAATTTTCTAAAATGGACCAACATTTGGAAAACACCATTCAACGAAGTTTATCCCAATCTCAACTCATGTCCTTAACATAAGGGAAAGGGTAGGAAGCGTTGAAGTTGAAACTGTCAAACTCAAACTTGTAATAGTGCCAATTGAAGCTCCTGTGTAGGTCCAAAACAACCCAACACCATCTATTGGGTAGAAATAACAAGAAAAATCCCCCTCGACAAGATACACATAGAAATCATGGTTGCATGTAATTTTATACTCAAATGAATAAATTACACTCAACCAAAAATGAATAATCCCTATTAATTTCATTATAACTATGGGCACCAACCTGCTATAGAATCCATAACATTGGATTCCTAAGAAGGTCAACCTCTCCAAAAATCATGATTATTACCCTTTCCATAATTTTGTGGGTAGTAATATCCAATACCACTATATCATAAATGATATCCTTCAAGATATGGTATATTTTTGATAGGTGGTTTGAGATAACTCTTCAGTTCGGGTGTCCCTCATAACCATTTACTAGTTAAAAGAAATGGGTGATTGATATAAATTTCTTCCATGTTGTGAATGGAAAATCATCATTAGGATGACTCGAATGATATTTGATCAATCTCATACCATACTAAGAGCACTACTACACAAACCCATAATATCTCCATGAAGTTCCCAGTCAGGATCCAAGTATCACTAAGAGGGGGAGGGGTGAATCAGTGACATCTTTTTACTTTTTAAGTTTCCTTCATTTTGAAACAACCTTCGCCTCCTGTTAAAGAGTTTCTTCCCTGCGGAACACACACAATCACAGGAACAAAATATTTACAAGGTTCACTACTCAACAAGAGTAGCTACATCCTTGGTATGATACAGAAATAATCCAGTACCCCAAAATCCACTAGAAAACAATCCTTTGATGTGGAATAAAATGAGTAGGATATACCCTTACACTCATGTAGCACTTGGAAAACAATCCTCAAGCACGTGTGCACCCTCTTAGAACAAATAAGGAATTACAATATTTCAGTAATTTTTTTCAATTGAACAGTTTTATTCTCTAATGTATAGATCTTCACATTCCTACCTAGAAGCTGGCAGGAACCCCTGGAGAAAAACATCTTGCACGCCCACTTCCACTTGCGCACCTTATACTTGCGCGCCAACAACTTGTGTGCCTCTTCTTGTGCGCTGCAACTAGCATTCCACAAATTGTGCGACAAGAATTTTGCGGCCGACTTGCGTGACAAACTTGTACGGCAACACTTGCGCAACAACACTTGCACGACAACACTTCTACGACAACACTTTCACGGCAAAACAATCTCTACTAATTGTGCGCTCAGAACTCAAATTTTCTCTTAAGTGTTGATCATTGAAAAATGAAGATGTGAGTCATTTATTTATAAGCATTTTTGTGACTTGCACGACCTAGACTTGAATGCCAATACTTGCACACCACTTCATTACTTGCATGCCGCTTAATCACTTGCACACCGCTTTCTTTTATCTTTCATATTTTGATGTGATGATGTTGAAATATGACTTGCGCGCAACATACACTTGCACGCCACTTATACTTGCGCACCACACTTGCACACCACTTTTTGACTTGCGCACCAATCTTTAACTTACCATCCATTTTATTTCCTTTATCAAATTTTGATGTGATGATCTTGAATGATGACTTGTGTTCCACATATACTTGCGTGCAAATACTTGCGTGCCATTTTTGACTTGCGCGACACTCTTGACTTGCGCGCCACTTTCTTTCGTTTTCCAAAATCACTTCTTTACTCCCCCTATCCTTAATAAGGCTTGCATCACAAGTTGTCCAAACTTATGATATTTTTGAAATACAAATCACCAAAGCATAGTTATAGTTTGCAGTCCTTTTACAACGTGAATTTATTTATCTTCTTTGAAAAAAAAATACAAAACTCTATAAAGGATAACTCTTCAAACTTCCTTCTCCATCCAACATAGTTCTAACAATCTCCATCTTTAGATTTTGTTGTCAACCATGATTCATAAAACACTGAACATTGTAACCTTTTAGAAATGGATTACTTTTCAACAATTCTAAGCCTATGTGAGCTAACTCATTGTAGGAAACAAGAATTATTGACAGCCAAAACCATGCTATCCAAAAATAGTGACTATGAAATATCACGAGAGGACCTCCTCAAACATCTTCAAAACATCTTTCAAGATTCTAATTCAGCATTGTTTTACATCATTCAAGCTTCTACTTCATCATTTTTCACTTCTTCATCTTTCCTGGAAAATACACAACATTGTTTCCTACAACCACTCCAACAAAACAGTTATAATAGTTCATAAACATACATGCTGGATTCACGGCTTACCCACAACTCCCCCTTTATGCATGCATCTATAAGGATAGATTTATTAAAACATTATTCCACTTTACAAGATTATCCAAACGAAAGATGAGAGTGGGGACAAAAACACATACCTTAACCTTGGTGATAAGGAGGTTGGGCACCCATGTTCAACCTCAATTTTGCAAATGGTTCCTTCGGTAATAGTTTTGTGAATATATCAGCAACTTGTTCAGATGTAGGAACATACTCCAGCCTTCATTCGTTCTTCTCCACCTACTATTTGATGAAGTGGTACTTTATATCAATGTGTTTTGAATGATGATGTTGTTTTGGATTTCTTGTAACATTTATTGAACTCTGATTATCACAACCTAAGAGTAATGGTAGCTTTACTTCAATAAGAAGATATTCCAGCTAAGTCTTCATCCACATTAGTTGAGTTGCAGCAACATACTCAGCTTCAGCTGTTCTAAGAGTTACTGAATTCTGTTTCTTGGTAAGATAACTAACACAAATTTTCCCTAAAAAGAAAAATCTACCAGATGTGGATCTTTGATCATCAACATTTCCTTCCAATCAACATCAAAATACCCGAATAGATCAATATTTCCAGATCCATCATACCAAATTTCAAAATTTGTTGTGCCTTTTATATATCTAATAATTCTTTTTCTAGAAATTAAATGTGAATCTTTAGGAACACTCTAAAATCATGCACATAAAGTAACAACATAGACGATGTCAGGTCTTGAGGTAGTCAAATACAATAGAATTCCAATTAGCTTTCGAAACTCTTTCTGATCAACTTCCTTGCCTTCTCCATATTTAGAAAACTTGGTACCCAATGAAATTGGTGTGGAAACTGGTTTCGAATTTTCCATGACAAATTTATTCAGAAGTTCCTTATTATACTTTTCATGAGACAGAAAAACGTGATTCTTCTTTTGTGAAATTTTTAGCCTAAGAAATTACTTCATTTATCCCATCATGGACATCTCAAATAACTTCTCCATCTCCTCAGCAAATGTTTTACATGATCTTTCATCATTTTCAGCAAATATAATATCATCGACATAAACAATAACGATCAGTGAAAACTCTTGACATTCATTGATGTAGAGGTTGCTGTCAACTCTCCCTTCATTAAAGTTCATCTTCTTTAACCAAGTATCTAATTTAGAATACCATGATCTCAGAGCCTGTTTTAGTCCATTAAAATACTTCTTCAACCTACACACATAACTTTAATCCTTTCCAACAACATATATACAAGGTTGATCAATGTAAACTTCCTTGTTAAGGTCTCCATTCAGGAATGCAGATTTTACATCCATTTGAAAGATTTTGTAACCTCGTTGTGCAGCAATAGCATGAAAGTTTCGGATTGTTTCTAATCATTCCACCAGAGAAAAGGTTTCATCAAAATCAATGCCTTAAATTTTTGAATACCCTTTGCAAACAAATCTTTCTTTGTTTCTTATTACATTACCTTCTTCATTAAGTTTGATTCAGAAAACCCACTTTGTACCAATAATTTTCTTGTTGTCTGGCTTAGGTACAAGTTCCAAAGTATCAATCTTTTATATCGGATCAAGATCTTTATTCATTGCATGAACCCATTTAGGATGCTCAAATGCTTCATTTACATCATTCAGTTCAACTTTCAAATAAATAGATATATGTGATATAGAATTCATTATTCTTCTTGTTTGAACCCTCAGATTTTTATCTCCTATAATGTTCTGAGCCTCCACTTACTTCCTCAACCTAGGATGAGTTGTTTTAACTCCATCTTCATCAATTGAGATTTCTGTGTCCGATTCATCTTCTTGAGTAGGATTCACACTGTCTGCATCATTATCATATTTTTTAACAAAATCTTCTCTATCCTATTCAACTTCCACATCAACATATGATTTCTTTTCGTTCTCAAGATTTTCAAAAACTTTTACATCTGAAGAATAAATAATTATTCATGTTTCTTTATTGAGACATCTATATCCTCTTCCTTCTGGAGCATATCCATGAAAAATTTCATCATCTCCTCTTTGCTCAAACATTCCAAGGTTTCCACCTTTCTTCTTTATAACGCATGGAATCCCAAAAACTATTAAGTGTTTCAGAGTTGGAGTTTTTCCATAGAACATTTCATAATGAGTCATATCTGAGTTTGGCCTAAAGAAACATCGGTTCTGAATATACACAGCAGTGATCATGGCTTGCCTCCAATAATAATGAGAAATTCTATGCTCAAGAAACATAGTTCTCCCCATTTCCACCAAACTTCGATTCTTTCTTTCATCAACCCCATTTTGTTGGGGTGTATATGGTGAACTGAACTCATGCAGAATTCCATGATTCTCGAGATAACATTCAAACTCTTCATTCATATACTCACCACCATTATATGTTCTCAACTTCTTCACCAAATACTCACATTCCATTTCTGCTTTCCTCCTGAAACTCTTAAAAAATTTCAGAGCATCTGACTTATGTCTCATGTACATAACACAAGTAATGAGAGTAAACTCATCATTAAAAGTAATGAAGTATGTTTCTCTATTTGTTGATTTCATTCTCATAGGTCCACATATATCAAAATGTATAAGTTCCATGGGTTGTTTTGAATGAATTTCAACTCTCTTATGAAAAGAGTTCTTAATCTTACCTTTTTCTCAAATAGTGCAGCACTAATCTCTTCGTCTTGATAAATCAGTCATATGTCGAATAATGTCTCGTGATGATAACTTGCACATATTTCTCTAACACATATTTCCCAGCCTTTTATTCCATAACTTATTTTCATCCACTACACCCATGTAACAAGAGTTCTACACTTCACCAACTTGGAACAACTTCCCCTTAGTACGTTGGCCCCTTGTAACTATATTTCCATCATTTTCACCTTTGACAACAAATCCATCTTTACTGAAGATAAATTTGTTTCCCTCATTACAGAGTTGTGACACACTAAGCAGGTTATGTTTCAGCCCATCAACATATAGTGTTTTCCTAGATTTCATCTTTTCGTTTCCAATGATGGATGATCCAACACCTTTGATCATTAAGGATTCATCATTTCCAAATTTCATTGTTCTTTATTTGAATTATTTCACATTCTTCAGCAGCTTTAAGTCTCCGGTCATATGAGAGGAACATCCACTATCTAGAATCCATGGACTTTATCCTTTTGTAGCTTTCAAAGAAGTTTCGAAAATAAGAGCGTTTTGTTCTTCCTTTTCCTTCACTTCCTTTTGTGCTTCCTCCAACATCCTAGCCAAGTCAATGTGTTCTGGCCAGACAACCATGAAAACTTTCTTTTCAAACTTATCAGAACATTCCCTTTTTACTTTTAAAAAATATGTCTTTTGAGAATTATTAAGAATCTTTTGTTGCTATGGTAACACACTAAGGCAGCCCTTGGCAAGATGTCCAGGTCGATCACATCTTTCAAAAATAGTTTTCAGTGGTTGGAACCTATTCTCCACTTTCACACCAATCTTCTCAGATATCTGCTAGAATTTATTTAGAGACTTTCTATTTTGAAAGGGTTGACTCCTCCTCAATCCATTTCTTTCAAAACTTATGGTATAGTTGTAATTTTGTTGGTTGAACCAACACATATTTTCCATATGTCTGAATCCACCACAATACCAGCAGTAACCATAGAAAGAATATTTGCCTCTAAAACTACTATTCCGATCAGGGTTGTGAACACGCTTCTCAATGACCTTCTAAATAGAACTCTACTGATCATGAACCTTGATGTTTACATTTTTAACTCTCTTCTTTGGATAAAATTTATCAGTACCAGTGGTATTAGAAGACTTCTTTGAGTCATTATTTTTATGCAGTTCTTATTTTTTAGTGGTGATGATTTTGGCCACATACATGATCTTTCCAGCCTTGTTATTATCTGAACAAGTACCATTGTTCCTTTCAACCATTGCAGATAACTTTTGTAGATCCTCATTTGGGACATTCTTACTGGAACATTCATCAACATCTGAGACAGATTGTTTGAAACTGACATTCATTTCTTTAGCTTGATAAAGTTTTTGCTGGACAAGATTCATCTCTTCTTCTTTTGCTTTCATCTTTACATGAAGATGATCATTGAAATTCTTTGCTATCTCAAGAGAATTATTTAGATCATCAATCTCCTTTTCCATATTGATTTTCTCATCATGAGAAATGTCTTCAATTTTTATGTGGAATTTTCTTTTATCAACTTCTTGTTTTCCTTCTCAGGCCTTCTGATCTTTCTCAAACATTACTTCATCTCTTCTTTTAAATATATTTCAAGTTGAGTTTATTCTTCTTTAATACTATTTCTCTCATAATCATCCTTATTCACTATTGCAAAAAAGGTACTCTCTCTAGCTTTCTCAGAAACAGATTTTTCAGATCCAGTCTCACCATCATCATCTTCTTCACTTTTTGAAAACAAGCTTCTTCTTTTTGATTTATAGAACTTGTTATCTTCACCTCTTCCAGAATATTTATCTTTTCCACTCTTTTTCTTCCATGAACTTCTTGGTCTTATTTCTTCTTCATCACTATCTTCATCACTCCCTTTTTGAGGAAAATTAGCCACAAAGTGGATAACAGATCCACATTCAAAACATTTCAATGTGAGTTTCCCTTTGTATTTTCCTATTTCTCTTTTCACATATTTAGAAAACAAGGAATGTATTTCATCAAAATTTTGACATACCTCATTTTCAGAGTCTGATTCACCAACTTTATCTTCAATAAGAATTTTCTTGGACTTCCCTTTCTTTACAGCCTTGAAAGAAATTTCTCTATCTGCTTTTTATTTTCTCTTCATAGTCTTCTCCCTTCTCATTTCATAAGTTTTGAGAGTGCAATGCAAATCATCCAGAGATAATGTTGCAGGATCTTTGTCCTCCAGTGATGAAACTTTAGCATCAATTTTTTCATGAAGAATTCTTAATGTCTTTTCAAAAATTGTATAATCTTCCAATGTTTCACCAAGACATATGATTGTACTGACAATATCATTTATCCTGGTAAAGAAATCCCTAACATATTCAGATTCTCCCATTTTCAAGTCTTTATAATTCAGTCTCTAGATTTGTAGTTTATCCTTCTTCAACTTTGTATTTACATCATAGATGTTCTTTAGTTTATCCCATATTCCTTTGGCTGTAGCAACACATTTCACTCTTAAAAATTCACACTCAGAAAGAGATGAGAGTAACACATTTTTAGCTCTTCCATCATTCTCAAGATTCTTATCGGAAGGAGTAAGAAGAACCTTGTCATAAAAAGTAGGAAATACATCTGTTGTAGTTTCAAGAACTTCATATCCAAGAGACATAAGATAAGGCATCATTCTGCACTTCCAGATGTGATAGTTCTTTCCATCAAAAATCAGAATCCCCTTACTAATCACACCATTTAGATTCTCCATCACAACTTCTCTTCAAGAACTTCAGCAAAGAATAACCGAAAGGAACATGTCCCTCTGATACCACATGAAGTTCCTAGTCAAGATCCAAGTATCACTGAGAGGGGGAGGGGGTGAATCAGTGATATCATTTAACTTTTTAAGTTTCCTTATTTTTGAAACAACCTTTGCCTCCTCTGAAAGAGTTTATTCCCTGTCGAATACACACATTCACAGTAACACAAGATTTAAAAGGTTCACTATTCAACAAGAGTAGCTACGTCCTTGGTATGGTACAGAAATAATACAGTACCACACAGTCCACTAGAAAACAATCTGTTTATGTGGAATAAAACGAGTAGGATATACCCTTACACTCGTGTAACACTTGGAAATCAATCTGCAAGTGCGTGTGTACCCTCTTAGCACAAATAGGGAATTACAATATTTCAGTGCTTATTTTCAATTGAAAAGTTCTATTCTATGAAGTAAATATCTTCACTTTCCTACCTAGAAGCTGTATGGAAGCCCTGGATCAAAACATCTTGCGCACACACTTCCACTTGTGTGCCCTATACTTGCACGCCAACAACTTGCGTGCCTCTTCTTGTGCGCTGCTACTTGCGTGCCACAACTTGCATGACATGACTTGTGCGGCAGACTTGCGCGGCAAACTTGGGCGGCAGACTTGCGAGGAAAAACTTGCATGGCAACACTTGCGCGGAAACACTTGCATGGAAACACTTGCGCGACAACACTTGCACGGCAACACTTTCATGACAACACTTGCTGGGCAACACTTGCGCGGAAACACTTGCGAGGCAACACTTGCACGACACAACTCTCTATACTACTTGCATGCTCAGAGCTCAAATTTTCTATTAAGTGTTGAGCATTGAAAAATGAGGTGGTGAGTAATCTATTTATAGGAATATTTGTGACTTGCGTGACCAAGACTTGCGTGCCAATACTTGCGCACTTCTTCATCACTTGTGCGCCACTTAATCACTTGCATGCCGCTTTCTTTCCTTTTTCATATTTTGATATGATGATGTTGAAATATGACTTGCACACAACATACACTTGCGTGCCACTTATACTTGCGCTCCACCCTTGCATGCCACTTTTTGACTTGTGCTCCAATCTTTAACATGCACGCCATTTTATTTCCTTTGTCAAATTTTGATGTGATGATACTGAATTATGACTTGCGTGCCACATATACCTACGTGCCAATACTTGCGTGCCATTTTTGACTTGCGCGCCACTCTTGACTTGCACACCACTTTCTTTCCTTTTCCAAAAACACTTCTTTACTCCCCTTATCCTTCATAAGGCTTTCATCACAAGTTTCCAAACATATGATATTTGTGAAATACAAATCATAAAAGCATGTTCAAAGTTTATAGTCCTTTTACAAAGTGAATTGATTAATCTTCTTTGAAAAAAATACAACACTCTGCAAAGGCTAACTCTTCAAACATCCTTCTCCATCCAACTTGGTCCCAACACTCCACATCATAGGGAGGTAAGACCAGGAATTTCTCTAGAAGGTGGATTCTACCATCAAAATTAAGAGGAAATTGAAGAGTGAGAGTCATATTCTACTACAATACAAGATCTAACTCTTTAAAATTTCTTCCCTATAACACCAAAATCACGAGAACAACCCCACCAAATAGAATAATCATTATACAAAGATATCATATTTAGTTCTGTCATCATGATACATTTTGCAGACCCCTTCTCTAATGATGATTATACCTCTAAATATGTGTTCCACACATTAAACTTGGGAAATGATTCCAAATTCATAGGATTTATAAATATAGGGGACAATACAGGCGTATTTGGACAAAATACATAGTTTACATCCCTATATAGGTAATATTTGCAATGAATACCCATGGGAAATCACTGAATCATGCCAAAAAAATTGAGGTGTCTCAAATCCCACAAATGGTGGTTCATTCCTAGTTATCCTATATAATTGTCGAGCGGTGCAGTGATTATTTGATCATCCCAAAAAATGAGGATGTATTGAAGGATTTGTGCCACTAGAATTAAATGATCCTATGACCCCTAAAAATGCACCCGACATGTCTACCACAAATGCCTCTATTCCTGACCCACATATCTTGGTGCAACCCCACCTCGATATATGCTGACCTCTTGCACAAAATAAATTCATTTTGATACAGAGGGTGGTTGTCCCAACAATTCTCTCAATTCTTAATGTTCATTGTCTTTAAAAGAAAATCTATCAGGCACTCATTATATTCTTTCAATTCCAACACGAATATGATACAAAAGTCACTGTAACTGAGGTATATCTAATGGAGACCACATCATTATAATTCAATGACATGATTTAATTCAAAGGTCATGATTTAAAATATGTTAATGAGAGATAAATGAAATCAATATATTTTTTAGGAAGATTCAATAATGTCGACATCTGAACTTCTCGAATTGATAGTGGATCTATGGACAATCTGTAGAGACCCGTATCTTGACGTACATGGACATTACATTACAGTTGCGGAATACTTAGTACATAACAAAAACACACACTAAAGGATCGTAATAGTTTAGTGTCTTTGGAAACTCGGAACGTAATCTTCTAATCGTGGTGAAAGTTCTTCAATATCTCCCATAAAGGTCATCCCTTTTTTTACCTAAAACCTTTCTTTATATCCCGGGGAAAAGAAAACATAAAAGGGTGAGCTCAAATGCTCAGTAAGGGTAAACAAAAGAAATATCAATCACATCATATATATAAGAACATAGCTTTTGGAAATCTTAACCTGCAAAAAAGCTCATAATATCATAACATGGGATAAATCATAGAAGTGAAATGTAATCCCAATAATCATAACTTAAAACATGAAACTTTGTGGCATACACACATAATCATAGATAATCATTTCTTGTTAGTCAAGACTCAATGCCAAGACTATCTTAGTGGACAAAGTCCCTTTCTGAATCGAGTAACCCTCGTTTCAGTCCTGTTTCACTGAACCGGTATAACCTACCATTTCAGCCATGTCTATCTCTTGAGATATAAAATCTTTACCCAATGCATTGGAGGGAGATATAGGTCCCACCCATCTTATAATTAATCCTTTCTTATGTGTGCCACATAATCATAAACCATACATCACAGCGTAACCCATGTAATAAAAATGGGATTCTTAAACAACATGACATTATAAAACAATTCATATAAGATAAAGGAATTCATAAACATAATTCCATCACAACATAGTCAAATGAATGTAAAAATATGGATAGAAACAGAACCCTTTATTAGCTTAGATGGAAAATAATTTTGATAAAACACTTGAAATGAATTCTTGAGGAAAATATCCTTTCTTCTTCAAAATCAATTTCTTTTCACAAAACATCATGCAATTTTAAAAGAAAGAGATTTTATTGAAAATAGTCATGAAATCTTTTGGAGTAAGCTTAATGAAAATAAGGCTTTATAAAACCGTAAAAATCCGTTCGGGCCATTTAAGTTAAAAAAACATTCTTCGTACTTTTGTCGGAAAAGTCAAAAAGTACCTCGTACGAAAAACGACAAAAGATTCCTTTCATTTCTTTTACTAAAAACTCACCGAAGGGTAAAAATGGATTTAAAAAATTGTAGGTGGATGGAAATAATATTACATATTGATGAAACATGGATGTGGATGATAAAATACACCCCAGTAAATACTTACGAATAAACAATCTCGGATAAAATGAGATTGTGATATTTCCCTTACCTTAGGTCCAATTTGCTTCGTATGTGTCCGAACCTCCTGTATAATGATTTAAATAATGTCATTGACTTATTACAGAATCATATTCATTGTTATGATATCATATATGGTTCACTTATGACATTATATTACCCGTTCTTTTGTAAATTCCATGTTAAAGAAGCGTTTTGGGTAAAATCGTTTCATTTATCGTAGGTGTTTTGACTTGTTGTTCTTGACATCATTATTACTTATATCATGATTTACTTACTTCCAGAATATAAAATATGATTTATATATCATATATATTCAGTATATATATATATATAATAGATAGATAAATAAAATGAAAAACACCGTTCATGGAGACGGTAGTCCGTACGTACGCATGAACGCTGTTTTTCTTTCCTTATTGTCTTGAAATGGAAGTAAGTAGATGACATACATATGTATATATATACATAAATCCAGTAGCTTTATAATGTCATATATTTCATTATTATTTCTTATATATACATTATAATCATTCTTAAATGGTTAACATGGAGAATGAATCTCATCGCGTCGTGGAGACGGTATTCCGTACGTACGCACGAGCGATGATATCGTTTCTATAAATATTGAATTGAATTGGAGTGGATTATACAATATATCAGAATCAATATGATGTTGTAATAACTATGTATAGTTATTCTTTACACCATTATACCTATCCATGTAAGGTGGTGGTGGAAAATAGATTACACCACGACGCGGAGACGGTATTCCGTACGTACGCACGCGCGATGATTTCTTTTTCCGTAGGATGGATAGATGGTGAAATAGGGTTGTTTCATACTTATAATAACATATCAGTATATGAGTGATACTGATGTTATTACTTCATAATGAAACAACCTAAGAAGAAGAAGTGGAAGAAGAAATAAAGATGAAAGAATTGGTAACGGTAATTACCTCTTCTTTGAAGTGCCTCTTTGAGACCTCCTCTTAGGGCACTAGAATTGGTCTTTGAGGAAGACCAGAACATCTAGGATGTTGCTAGGGAAGTGGAGAAGAGATTTTGGCAGGGTTTGGCCGAGCTTGAGTGCTCAAATTGGTGTGAGGAGGAGGGGGAGGAGGTGTCCTTTTATAGGGGAGGAGAGGGGCACCTTAGGAATATCTCCAAAATATTATTTTATATTAAAGTCAAAATCGGTTTATAATGGTTCCAAAGGGTCTTATTTCGAAGCTAAAGTGGGGATGGGTCGAAATCCTATCAACCAATAGAATTTAGACAAGTTTAGGATATTATTTTAACCTTATCAATTAGATTTAACTCTAAGTTAAATAATTTAACTTTTACCATGTCTTTTTGTTTTCTTTCACTATATGGTTAATACACTTACTATAACATGCCAAACGAACCCCAAATTGTTTATTATTAATATATATATCCTTATCTAAGTCCTTCGGCCGAAACTTAGATTTTTAGGAATAAAATAACAATTAATAATATAATATTTGATTTAAAAACTATTTTGTGTCAATTTTGACACTATTTGATATATGATTTTTGTGAAAGTCATAACAGAATTAAATGTTCGAACCAAGTTGATTAAATCAACATTAATATATCATAGTAACCTAGAAAATTAGTGGAATTCATAAAAAATCTCAAATTACATTTATTTTGGTGTTTATAACATCAATTATGTCAATATTTTATTAATAAGATAATTACTGCATCATTGTTGTGTCATAAATAAATTAACTTATTTGATGTCTAAAAATTACAAATAAAATACCATCATGTAGGAAATATTTTTAGCTTTCTAATGAATATTTACAATCGAATTTATCTTATGTATAACCCCATATTAAAAATGATTTACTTATTAAACTTTGATTTTAACTATTTTAACCTTTCTTTAAATAAATTAATAATAAATGTCCTAATCTAACCCAAGTGGGCCTAAATGGTCATCTTTTATTCCTAAGTTTGTTTTTGGTCGAATTACACTTGTCCAATAGAATTAGGACATGTGTTAGGGTAATATTAATATCATATTTACCCTTAGTTACCCTATTTACTATTAACCGCGGTAAAAAAAAGTAAAAAGTTACTATTCACCAAAAATTATTTTCATCTCATTGAACCACATTTTAGTCCTTGATATTAACCGTGTCTGTCGGATTTTCAAAATTCTATTCACAGAAGCGGTAAAATTATGTTTTATGCAAAATTCAGTTTTTTAACCTACCACTTAGTAGTTTCACTATTCATCAAAAATTGATGTTTTTCAGAACAATGCCAAAATTTCATCCTAAGCTATATTTCATATTCCAAATTCAAAAATGAAATCTATTTTACCAAATTAATAACATAGAAGTTGTATTAATTAATTTTATAATTAAATCCCGCTGTTAAAATAAATAGCGTGTTTTTAGGAAACAATATATATCAAAAGATTGACACTTGATTATGTCTAGTTTAAATGTGAAATTACAACCAATGACCAACATTGTATTAAATTGTAAAAATATATTCTAAATATACTTTAAAACCACTCAAATTAATAATTTATCACTATTAATTATTTCGATTAAAAAAGTTGTTTTTAATTATAATTTAGTAATTTTCACTATTCATCAGAATGTGAAAGTTATCCGAAAAGTACCAAAATTTCACCTTAGGCTAAATTCGATACTCCGAATCCAAGAATGAAGTTCATTTTGAAAAATATGATTTACAGAATTTTAAAAAGTGGTTATTACAATTCATAACGGCTAGTTTTAATAATATTTTAATAGCATATCATTGTTTCGTGAAACTCAGTATTACGTACCACACACGCTATCGAGGAAGGTTGCGATTGCGTGTAATGCAAGGCAAGTCAAGGATGCGTGTTGTGCAAGCTCCTTTTGGTGTAGCGTACAACACAAGACATTAGTGAAATAAAAAAGAATATTTTTTTATAAAATCTGGGGCTGTTACATTCTACCCCCCTTAAAATGAATTT
This sequence comes from Viscum album, assembly GCA_963277665.1. NCBI lineage: Eukaryota > Viridiplantae > Streptophyta > Magnoliopsida > Santalales > Viscaceae > Viscum > Viscum album. The sequence continues at coordinate 1,092,656,859 of OY728139.1, forward strand.
CGCCCTCGAAATTCATCGGGGTTATAAATGGTTTACTATTCGAAAGTTTCTTTAATAGAAACCCACATCGTAAAATGGAATGTCAAAACCAATCTTTAAAAACAAAAGTATGAAACGTAACGGTTACCCAAATAAACTAATCATTGGGTTTCCACATAGGTGAAAATATGGATATGGAAGAGAAATCTAACCATCATGTTCTGATGGAGAGTGGTAGAGAACATGGCTATGGAAAAGCCAGTAATCACAAATCCATATATTTGTGATGATATAAGGTACCATCTGATTCATCAGGTATAAGATCACTAGGACAACATTTTTGGTTTTCAAGATCATTTCCCCTAAAGTTGAAAATTTGAATTAGAATAAATACTTACTTTATTTTGGTACAATCTCACTGTTGTTCGTGCCTTGAACAATTTCCACTTCATCTCTTAAAAAAATGAAGTTGAATTTGTTATTCGTGAAGTGTTAGCAGATCATGTGATAGAATGACAGGTCATTCCATCTGTCTCAAACAAAAGGTTAGCAAAACTTATATACATAAGTCGATCTATAGTGAGATTAATCATATATGGTTCCTAAAATGGACTTATACTATATATCATACTGCTTAATATAATAAAACTAGTTTCTACTAAACAGGGACTTCCTGTAGGTCAGTGGTAGGCGATAAAGGCCAGTCGCACTTCGGTTGTGGGTTCGATTCCTACAGCCTTGTCCGAAGCGATGGGCTGTCGCCCGTCCTGCAGGTTGTCCTTTTTCTAAAACTATATTACTATAACATCCCATTAATAATATCGAAAAAAGAACTTCTATCCTTAAAAAATACTAACTTATGTCCAACATAATCCATTGTAATCTTTAGGCTTATCCATAATACTGCAGTCCACTCTCATAATATAGTGAAAACGATTACCAGAGATTTAATACTGTCGTTGATCCCCACATATCATAAGATATGTCTTGTTGGTCACATTCCAAACATTCAAAGTCCTTAATCATGTATTCTCTTGAATACCTTAGTGAAAACATTAATGCAGTTAAAACATAACACCTTCCATATACCAAAATCCTCAAAATTCTATATACTCAAACCATGATATCACTTAGTCCTTATATCAATCATCAGCTCATGAATACTTTCAAACATTTCATTTTCTCCTTATCCCTTCATTATGCGCATATCATCTACATTCCAAAAATATCTGAATAACCTTTCATGGATACTGGTAACATTAATCATACACTTTCAAAACTCAAGGAAATACAACAGTGTAACAATCCATAGATGTCTCTTTATTCCATAGTAGCATGATATTACTTATACAAAATTACACATAATAAACATGTAATCATTCCACTACATTCTTAAACCATTGACCGAGCTTCAACAATTCTTTCATCTCACATATCATTTGTAGTCTCATCATCATCATCAACATAAATACTACCCATACGACCATACTGATTCTCTTCATGAGACTTTCCCTTAGGGCATTGGTTTGCATAATGCCCGTACATTCCACATTTAAAACATTTAACCATTGTTGATGTCATAGAAATACCATTATCCTCATCCCTGGTGTTAACTGAACCTTTTCCTTTGCACTTACTGGCTTTGTGTCCTTCTTTTCCACACCCAAAGCATCTTCCAGTTCCTTTGAAACCTTCTCCTTGATGCCTCTTCCCACATGATTTACATAGGGGAAATTGAACTTTCTTTCCCCTATGATCATCATGAAACTCCATCTTTCTCTTATTAGTCGAGTCAGGAAACTTACCAAATTTTACTTTATTGATCATATTATGATATTGCTGATTCGGCATAATAATGATGTTTGGACTTCCAAATCCCATTTCATTTGATTTCTTATGAAGAATATCATTCCATTTTCCATCATATTCTCCATTATTGTGAATCATCTTGTTTCCAGCCATTTTCTAAAACCCAAAAGGAATAGTGTGAGAGGAAAAAATCATGCTAGGGAAAACAACATAATAAAGGGGGAGTACCTTCAATATCTAACATCTTAGGTCTAATTCTATGATCATTAGCGTAATTCTAGTACTATAACCTATACGTATACTTAACCTTAGGGACTTCCCTAGACATACCTTAGAAATATCTCTAGGGATCTCACTAAAGTTCTCGCATCCTAGTTTCCAAAGGTTGACTAAACCTTTCCTCTGATACCAACTGTAGAGACCCGTATCTTGACGTACATGGACATTACATTACATTTGCGGAATACTTAGTACATAACAAAAACACACACTAAAGGATCGTAATAGTTTAGTGTCTTTGGAAACTCGGAACGTAATCTTCTAATCGTGGTGAAAGTTCTTCAATATCTCCCATAAAGGTCATCCCTTTTTTTTACCTAAAACCTTTCTTTATATCCTGGGGAAAAGAAAACATAAAATGGTGAGCTCAAATGCTCAGTAAGGGTAAACAAAAGAAATATCAATCACATCATATATATAAGAACATAGCTTTTGGAAATCTTAACCTGCAAAAAAGCTCATAATATCATAACATGGGATAAATCATAGAAGTGAAATGTAATCCCAATAATCATAACTTAAAACATGAAACTTTTTGGCATACACACATAATCATAGAGAATCATTTCTTGCTAGTCAAGACTCAATGCCAAGACTATCTTAGTGGACAAAGTCCCTTTCTGAATCGAGTAACCCTCGTTTCAGTCCTGTTTCACTGAACCGGTATAACCTACCATTTCAGCCATGTCTATCTCATGAGATATAAAATCTTTACCCAATGCATTGGAGGGAGATATAGGTCCCACCCATCTTATAATGAATCCTTTCTTATGTGTGCCACATAATCATAAACCATACATCACAGCGTAACCCATGTAATAAAAATGGGATTCTTAAACAACATGACATTATAAAACAATTCATATAAGATAAAGGAATTCATAAACATAATTCCATCACAACATAGTCAAATGAATGTAAAAATATGGATAGAAACAGAACCCTTTATTAGCTTAGATGGAAAATAATTTTGATAAAACACTTGAAATGAATTCTTGAGGAAAATATCCTTTCTTCTTCAAAATCAATTTCTTTTCACAAAACATCATGCAATTTTAAAAGAAAGAGATTTTATTTAAAATAGTCATGAAATCTTTTGGAGGAAGCTTCATGAAAAAAAGGCTTTATAAAACCGTAAAAATCCGTTCGGGCCATTTAAGTTAAAAAAACATTCTTCGTACTTTTGTCGGAAAAGTCAAAAAGTACTTCGTACGAAAAACGACAAAAGATTCCTTTCATTTCTTTTACTAAAAACTCACCGAAGGGTAAAAATGGATTTAAACAATTGTAGGTGGATGGAAATAATATTACATATTGACGAAACATGGATGTGGATGATAAAATACACCCCAGTAAATACTTACGAATAAACAATCTCGGATAAAATGAGATTGTGATATTTCCCTTACCTTAGGTCCAATTTGCTTCGTATGTGTCCGAACCTCCTGTATAATGATTTAAATAATGTCATTGACTTAATACAGAATCATATTCATTGTTATGATATCATATATGGTTCACTTATGACATTATATTACCCGTTCTTTTGTAAATTCCATGTTAAAGAAGCGTTTTGGGTAAAATCGTTTCATTTATCGTAGGTGTTTTGACTTGTTGTTCTTGACATCATTATTACTTATATCATGATTTACTTACTTCCAGAATATAAAATATGATTTATATATCATATATATTCAGTATATATATATATATAATAGATAGATAAATAAAATGAAAAACACCGTTCATGGAGACGGTAGTCCGTACGTACGCATGAACGCTGTTTTTCTTTCCTTATTGTCTTGAAATGGAAGTAAGTAGATGACATACATATGTATATATATACATAAATCCAGTAGCTTTATAATGTCATATATTTCATTATTATTTCTTATATATACATTATAATCCTTCTTAAATGGTTAACATGGAGAATGAATCTCATCGCGTCGTGGACACGGTATTCCGTACGTACGCACGAGCGATGATATCATTTCTATAAATATTGAATTGAATTGGAGTGGATTATACAATATATCAGAATCAATATGATGTTGTAATAACTATGTATAGTTATTCTTTACACCATTATACCCATCCATGTAAGGTGGTGGTGGAAAATAGATTACACCACGACGTGGAGACGGTATTCCGTACGTACGCACGCGCGGTGATTTCTTTTTCCATAGGATGGATAGATGGTGAAATAGGGTTGTTTCATACTTATAATAACATATCAGTATATGAGTGATACTTATGTTATTACTTCATAATGAAACAACCTAAGAAGAAGAAGTGGAAGAAGAAATAAAGATGAAAGAATTGGTAACGGTAATTACCTCTTCTTTGAAGTGCCTCTTTGAGACCTCCTCTTAGGGCACTAGAATTGGTCTTTGAGGAAGACCAGAACCTCTAGGATGTTGCTAGGGAAGTGGAGAAGAGATTTTGGCAGGGGTTGGCCGAGCTTGAGTGCTCAAATTGGCGTGAGGAGGAGGGGGAGGAGGTGTCCTTTTATAGGGGAGGAGAGGGGCACCTTAGGAATATCTCCAAAATATTATTTTATATTAAAGTCAAAATCGGTTTATAATGGTTCCAAAGGGTCTTATTTCGAAGCTAAAGTGGGGATGGGTAGAAATCCTATTAACAAATAGAATTTAGACAAGTTTAGGATATTATTTTAACCTTATCAATTAGATTTAACTCTAAGTTAAATAATTTAACTTTTACCATGTCTTTTTTTTTTCTTTCACTATATGGTTAATACACTTACTATAACATGCCAAACGAACCCCAAATTGTTTATTATTAATATATATATCCTTATCTAAGTCCTTTGGCCGAACCTTAGATTTTTAGGAATAAAATAACAATTAATAATATAATATTTGATTTAAAAACTATTTTGTGTCAATTTTGACACTATTTGATATATGATTTTTGTGAAAGTCATAACAGAATTAAATGTTCGAACCAAGTTGATTAAATCAACATTAATATATCATAGTAACCTAGAAAATTAGTGGAATTCATAAAAAATCTCAAATTACATTTATTTTGGTGTTTATAACATCAATTATGTCAATATTTTATTAATAAGATAATTACTGCATCATCGTTGTGTCATAAATAAATTAACTTATTTGATGTCTAAAAATTACAAATAAAATACCATCATGTAGGAAATCTTTTTAGCTTTCTAATGAATATTTACAATCGAATTTATCTTATGTATAACCCCATATTAAAAATGATTTACTTATTAAACTTTGATTTTAACTATTTTAACCTTTCTTTAAATAAATTAATAATAAATGTCCTAATCTAACCCAAGTGGGCCTAAATGGTCATATTTTATTCCTAAGTTTGTTTTTGGTCGAATTACACTTGTCCAATAGAATTAGGACATGTGTTAGGGTAATATTAATATCATATTTACCCTTAGTTACCCTATTTACTATTAACCGCGGTAAAAAAAAGTAAAAAGTTACTATTCACCAAAAATTATTTTCATCTCATTGAACCACATTTTAGTCCTTGATATTAACCGTGTCTGTCGGATTTTCAAAATTCTATTCACAGAAGCGGTAAAATTAAGTTTTATGCAAAATTCAGTTTTTTAACCTACCACTTAGTAGTTTCACTATTCATCAAAAATTGATGTTTTTCAGAACAATGCCAAAATTTCATCCTAAGCTATATTTCATATTCCAAATTCAAAAATGAAATCTATTTTACCAAATTCATAACATAGAAGTTGTATTAATTAATTTTATAATTAAATCCCGCTGTTAAAATAAATAGCGTGTTTTTAGGAAACAATATATATCAAAAGATTGACACTTGATTATGTCTGGTTTAAATGTGAAATTACAACCAATGACCAACATTGTATTAAATTGTAAAAATATATTCTAAATATACTTTAAAACCACTCAAATTAATAATTTATCACTATTAATTATTTCGATTAAAAAAGTTGTTTTTAATTATAATTTAGTAATTTTCACTATTCATCAGAATGTGAAAGTTTTCCGAAAAGTACCAAAATTTCACCTTAGGCTAAATTCGATACTCCGAATCCAAGAATGAAGTTCATTTTGAAAAATAAGATTTACAGAATTTTAAAAAGTGGTTATTACTATTCATAACGGCTAGTTTTAATAATATTTTAATAGCATATCATTGTTTCGTGAAACTCAGTATTACGTACCACACACGCTATCGAGGAAGGTTGCGATTGCGTGTAATGCAAGGCAAGTCAAGGATGCGTGTTGTGCAAGCTCCTTTTGGTGTAGCGTACAACACAAGACATTAGTGAAATAAAAAAGAATATTTTTTTATAAAATCTGGGGCTGTTACACAATCTCACCCAGATTTAATCCAAATAATGTTTTGGATATAAAGAAGGGTATTTTTCTACCATAATGATAAACATTTATTGGGAGTGAAAAGAATGGGAAAATGAATCATGGGAATATCATTCTCAAAACTCATTTCCAGTATCTCACCACTAATCTTGAGTTTATGTTTATCCAGTAAGACACCACATACAATTACATGCTCGTAAGGTCATGCTTACATATCCCATTGGTTATACCTTAATCATTCCATAAATTTCTAAAACATAGTCTTTAAAGAATGGTCAACATACAACATGTTGATAGTTCCCGTTAGAGAGATAAAAATCCACATCTATTGAATAAGGATTCTATAAAAGAAGAGGAAAACAAATAATAGTAGATGATAATATATAGGGATCAAATCCAAATGGCTTGGGGACCGGCCATGAAAATTCCTAAATTAAGATTGAAATTGAGTATGTGATAACCATTAATCTATATGACATGATATACTTAGTCCCAGTGGTCCATTCCCCCCTTTTCCCCATTTACAGTGTAAAAATAAATCTGCTCCAAAATCTCTCTATAATAACTCTAAAAATTGGGGATGCTAATGCCTCTTTTTGTGGCCCATTAGAAAAAAATTATGATAGAGAAGCCCACCAAATATACAACTTCTTCTTAAAATGTCTCCATACACTCATAAGTGGGAAAAAGTGAGGATGCCTTAGGAATTCATCAACTACATTAGATGAAGGCCTCTCCACCACCATTTGATGAGACCAGGCTTCTATAATGTCCTAAACCAGGTGGGTCACATTGGTTCCTAGATCCAATTGGCTACATGATCTCTTGCATGCCTCCCCATTCACAAAAGGCTTCAGACTAGTTGTGAGAGTATATTATCGACCATGAAGAGACTATACCCAAATTACAGAATAAGCACAAAAACACATATAAAAAACCCAAATATATATCCATAACCATTATAAGATCACTCTCACCTGATGACTAAAAAAAGAATATAACATCCAAACCAAAACATTACTCCTGTCATTTCAAATCTATGACATGTTCCAAATTCAAAACCCAAAATAAATAAAGAAAATAGAATCTCCCATGTGGGTTTTGATTCACCTCAGGGTCCCTCATCCATGATCAATCCCAACTCATCCATCTAACATAAGGATATTTCCCTTATCATTTCAAACAAAAAATAATACTATTCTGGTACCAATTAGGAAGCCCAAGTTGTGTGTGAGCACAACTCAGTAGAATGAAAACAATGACCTATTAAACAATATCCATTCAATAATAGTGTATGTAGTTTTACAAAGAATAGAATACAAGTATAAAAGTTAATAGTTTAGATATATTCAATTATTATTTTTTTAATCACATACACCCTCGGGTTCCTAGGGACACATGAATCCTCAATAATTACTTTGGCCCTTGCTGGAGTGTGAACTATGTCACAATTGGAATTCGTAATTCTTTACAATGCATAGGATTTCAATACACATTCCATTCCATTTCACATCATTTTATTTTGGAACCATACTCCAAATCAAATATCATGGGGAATAGGATGTCATGTCTAACACCCCTGGGTATTTTGATCCTATTTACCTATCAAAAGACTAGAATTATCATGGGTATCTTGATTCTCGGTACCCATACCTTTCTGCCTCTCTCATATGGGTTTTTGGAGAAGCATTCCATATCCCACACATCAATTTCGATGTCTTTTGATAAGTAAATAGGATCAAAATACCCAGGGGTCTTAGACATGACATCCTATTCCCCATGAGATTTGATTTGGATTCTGCCTCTCTCAAATGGGTTTTTGGAGAAGCATTCCATATCCCACACATCAATTTTGTAGGGTTATACGGAGCCTCTATCCCTGTCTCTTACTCACTATCTAATTTGGGTATTTATATCCATACTCTCTATCCCACTCTCCCTAAAACATATTACTATTTGGATCCTCTGTCCATTTATAGCACTAATATATCAATGAAATACACATTATGGATTCCTATAATATTTTCACATCATGGTATAACAATTCAATTTATCACAAATAACATGGTTATTAAATGTTATCACAAGTAATTATATCTAAAATTTACCATTAAAACATATTTTCATTATTCAAAACATAATCCAAATAACTGATTATAGTCAATTCAACCATCTCACAATTCTCCTTGTATATTAATTCATAATCACATTAAACAAAAAAATACATAATCCCAATTTCTAATGAATTACATTTATTAATTAACTAATTTAATTAATCTAGATACTCCAATTTCATAACCACAAATTAAAAAATTCAACTTCCCAAAATTTAACACATCCCTTATTCACATGGAATCAAAATTATACAATTTCACGATTCAATAAATTAATTAATCAATTAATTTAATCAATTAATTTTTCAATTGTAAAAAATTGAAATTTTAATTAGAAAATATATATATGAAACTCTAAATCATTACTATAGAAATTGAATTTAGACTGCCTACCTCAAAATTGGAGTGAAATGCTTATCATCAGAAAATCCCCCAAATGAATCAGGACAACCAGGAGAATAATAAAGAATGAGAACTATAATAAAATTATTGATCCAATATAAAATGGATTAGATCTATCAAAAACAATATCTTGATCCATTACAAATAGAGAAAAATATACATCCAAAAGATTAGAGAAGGATTAGAGAGAGAGGGGGGAAACCACATGGGTTACAATATCTTGTTAACAGAGGTTAAGATCTTAAATCTGGAAAATTATTCATCTAGAATGGGTTTTGAATAGCTTTGTAATATTATGAGAGGCTCAGAAAATTAGATAAATCATTTATTGTATATCTAGGGTTGATTTAGGGTGAATAATAGTGGTTTAGGCATTTTTAATCTAATTTTAGGTGTTTAAAATCAATAGTACACAGTCTCCTACTCAGGGTGCATGGTTTCACCTAATTTTCTTCCAAACAATACACCTCCTTCCTAGGGGACTATATGGTCGCTACTAATATGGTGCAACATTTTTCAAGCTATAGACCAACAATGTAATCTCACCCTATTTGGAGTTGCATTGTTTTATGTGGTAGAGTGTACGGTTTTTGAAAACAGTGTGTCAACCATGCACTTCCTAAAATCCCTCCAAGAACTTCCAATTTCACCCAAATGAATCCAATATGTATCAACAAGAAGATATACTAAAACAATGTAGACGAGTAATAGAAAAAACAAGAGATATATCTATAAAAGTTTTGGATCTTATTATATCTCCAACATATAATAGCTCTTGTTCATGTTGTTTTCCTATCAATCAATAAAATTCGAAGGAAAGAAAGATTGGGCCAATGAGCCCACATATCCTCTTCTCTCTCCCATGTTTTATAAAAAACATGGACATGCTTCCACAATATCTAAACTATTAGTGTGGTCTTTTCACATAACACGTTCTCATTGTGATCCAAAACATGTATCAGATGCTCCCCAAAGGATGCATCTATCTAAAGCTCAACAAAATCCACATTTATCACATGTGAAGGATCAGGGTTATACTGCAAAAGTTATGACACATAAAAAATGTATTGCATACCATTGTACCTCTTTGGAAGGGAAAATTGGTATTCCACTAGCCTAATTCTCTACATAACCACAAATTGTCCAAATAACATGGGTTTTAACATGACCTACCTTTGTATCCTGTGATGACCCAATCCAGTCGAAACCTAGTGGAAAACACGATCACCCATGGAAAATATTTGGGTTATCAATTTTTATCATCATATGAGTTCTTCCTACTCTGATCCCTAGATATACACTTTTGAATTAGATAAATCTTCACTGAAGTATCCCACACGAGGCACATTCCCAACACCCTAGACACACCTTCCACCACACAACATATTCTTGATGAACATGGCCTACCTTAAATGTCCTTATTTGATGACATCTATATTATCTCTTGAAAACTATTAGTATAGTATAACTCCATAATTCCTTATTTATTCTCTCCACATACACTAAAGTATATAATAAAATTTTGTTGCATATCCTCCAGCACCTATATGGTACATTCTAACTGCCCATATATCTGTGGGTGGAAATTTGTACTCAGAAAAATATGTGTATCAAGAACCTTCTACAGTCCCTTCCCTAATCATGAAGTAAAATGAATGTCATATTCTGAAAAAATACATCATGGGACCCCATGTGGATGGAATATATCTTCAGTGTTCAAATCTTATAATTGATCCACTGAGAAAGTCACCACTATGGGAATGAAATGTTCTATTTTTGTGAGTCAATCAAAAACCACCCAAATATCATTATTTTTTAAGGAATTCTCAAGATATACACAAAAAATTCCATAGTAAACTCCTTAAAATTCATTTGAGAATGGTTAATGGCTGTATAAAACCACTTTGTTGCCGGTCCTCAACCTTCACTATTAATAGGTGTATCATTGTGTCATTAACCCTAAAATATCATTTTTCATGCCCAACCACCAAAACTATCATCGTAGGTGATTTTAAATTTTGGTGACCCCAAAATGTATTTCACACTTCATAGAATGAAATTCCCACATCAAATCCTCCCGTATAATCAAAGGATAAAAACAATATCCCTGAAAAAGATGACATCATCATCATCTATGGTCTAATATGAAGATGTCATGCCACCTGCAAGGATTTTCATTAAGGAACAAAAATTATGGATCCTCATAATAAAAAACCATGATGAGATTGTAAATTCATCATCTTTAATTATATACAAGAACTCTATACTATTTGAGCCTATGATTTATTTCATAGAGGATTAGAAAGAAATTTCCCCATCCAAAGCAAACATGGTTGATCAATTTTGAATAATACCATATAATCAACCCATATTCACTGCTGGAGATTCAAATCATGATGTAAAAAGATATAGCATAATCTCTTGTGATAAGTGTACATAGTAAAATTCTCTGCCACCAGATTATTCTTCCAAAAAATCAAATAATAAACCAGTAAAACCAAATAGGGTGCATGTGTAGGGTTATTCCATCTATGTGTAATAGTTCTTTTTGAATCATAAACTACAACTCATTGCCCCTACCTCAGAAATGACCCAATTACTATCTAATAATCATAAAAAAAATTGTATACACCTCAACCTGTATGGGTTGAATCAAAATCAAAGCTTATGGAATGTGGTACTACAAGTCCTGGAAGGAATTATGAAATTCTCTAGAAAATTAAAATTGTAATCCCATTTTGTTCAAGACCAAAATTGGTGACTCCATGTTGGTGAATACATGGATGAACCATTGATAATATTCATATAATCCAAAAAATAATTAAATAACAAAAAAATTATTGGGTTTCTCACATGATAAATCAAAATGAACATTCTGAAGGTCTAATGATACACCTTCTTCTAAGATGATATGACCCAATAGGTATACTTGATCAATCTATAATTGAATATTATATATTTTTATGTATAATTGATACCCTATCAGAGTAATTAGGATGATGATAAGATTTAGGGAATGAATTCCATGAGTTTGGGAGTAAACCGTGATGTCATCCATGAATACTAAAACAAACCATTGTATGCAATGGTAGAAAATTCAGTTCATCAAGGCCATAAACACTAGTGGTTCATTCATAATCTCAAATGGAATGAAGATATACTCATAATGGCCATTAATTCTTCTAAAACTAGTCATTGTTAAATCAAAATGTTTGACTCTCAAAAGATGATACCATGATATCATGTCGATCTTTGTGAATACATAAGTTCCCCTCAAATTTTGAAAAATATTATCAATACAAGGAAGATGGTAATGGTTCTTCAATGTCATCCATTTTAACTTCTAGTAATCAATAGACAAGAATAAGTTTTTTTTGGACTTTTCTTAAAACAATAATATAGAAACCAAAAGTGATTTACTTAGATAGATAAAACCCATATCTATCATTACTTCATGATTAATCTTAATCACTTGAATCTTGGTTGGTGTCATTTTATATGGTGGAATAGAAAAAAAATCAGTCCCTTATGTGATATCCTTTAGGAATTACAAGTCTCTCTTAGGTGGCAACCCAAATAATTCCCTAGGAAATAAATCCTCAAACCTATCTACTACAGGTGAAAATACATCTTTTTTACCTCTATAGTCCTATAATAGAGCTAAAAACTGGGTGGTGAGCTTTCCCAATTGTTGATGTAGTTGACCATCATGGACTTCCAATATATCCACTCCCTTTGAAGAATATAAATTTCACCATAATGAGATGTAAAAGTCACTCTTCTGTAGTACCAATCTACATGGTCTTGGTATCCTAATAACAAGTTCATACCCATAATTAGGTAAAATCCTTATATGTCATGATGTAAATATCCAATAGTAAATGGTTCTCCCCAACCGCGAGAGAACACCCCTTTCATAACCAGAGGTCCCTTGACAAAACTACCAATGGTGTATGTATCGACACCACCCCTATCACAAACTCTACTACAATAATAAACACATTCAAATTTTTTTAAGATATAAAATAATTAATGGAAATATAATAAAATAAGGGACTATCTTGAAAGTAATATATAGGAATAGTGCCTCTAAACATCTATGGTCTATCCTTGTTATCCCCCAGTGTAGGATGAAAAAATTCCAACTATCTATCCCCACTTCTTTGTGATGCTGTCTGAGTCCCCTGAGCTACACCACACTACTGATATAGGAACTCTTTCCTTAAATCACTTGTTTCATTGCCTCTACATCCATGTCCATTAGAAATCCACCAGCTAGAATGGTACGACTTAAAAGATCCGCTTCCCACACTTTGGTTATTCCCATTTACTCCATCACTACCAATTTGTTTTGGGTTCCTATAGAACCGATATAGATGTCCTATGATTATGTAATATGTCCCCTCCACTGGGGGTTGGGGGAAATGTTTACAAAGTATCTTGACCTACCCAACTGGTAAAATCACTCGAGTAAGATCCCAAGTAATTGAACCTTTCCAATGGCCCCTCTTATTTCAAAATATAATGGTAACATTTTTATAATGATGGTTCCTAACAATATAATATGTAACCAATTATCATCTAATATAGAAAAATTTCCCCCCACTGGAAGCCTTCTTCAGGTTTCCTTAGGATATGAGATACTGATCTAACAACTCACAAAAGTTTTTAACAAAAATATTTTAACCTGGGACATAATTTAACATTTAGGATCATCCTAGTAATGAATTTCCATATTTGTCACATCCACTTAAAACTCTATATCAAATCATTTCAAGTAAAGAAAGCAACCTTCATAATCTATCACTGACATGTTCCCCTGATTAAAATGCATGAACTCAGTTTCTCTCTCCTACCTCAGTAAATCTTGATAAAAGTACTCTAGGGACTTCTCTAAAAATTCATTCCATATTATACCATCTCTCCGAATAGTATGAGCCTAAAATCCAACTAGTACATCACAAATCCTTGTAACATATAACAAGCCAAACTTACCATATTATTAGTAGTAGTCCCCAGATTTTCTATTATAGTATGGATAGACTCAATCCAAAATATTGCTACACTAGGTCCACCCACTCTATTGAATTTCAGATGGTTTTAAAACTAAAACTCCCACATTAGGCTAGATATAATCTTCACAACCCACTTCATTTTTCTCTTTATAAATTGGATGGAGTGATCATAGTTCTCTCAGAACTCCCCTCTGACTCCTTCATGCAGAACTATTTATTCCTTCACTTAAAGTATCAGAGGATCATTTCTAGCCTTATCCTCATGTAATCCTCTAAAAAAGTTTCATCATTGTAGAATAGCTCAATAATTTCAAAGACACATCTTAGGAGACATTCACTACATAAACACTTTTATAGGGACTCAAATAAATCCATAAAAAATCATTACCCCAAACTCCACCTCACAGTCAAACCCGAGGTGCTATCACAACCCATAACAACCATACATCTTGGTCATGGATAGAAAAGAGTAAACATATTATCATTTACAATTTAATATTATAATCCCAAATATTAAAATTTTACAACATTTCACAACATTAAAATTCATATTATGAAACTCTTTCAATTAAAATTAACACAACAAAGAAAAACACTTTCAGTATACAATATAATAAAAAAAATAATTTTCCCATTTTTTCCTAAAATAATGCTTGTAACATAATATTCCTTAGTGCCTAGAATGATGTATGCATACTCAACTCTCATTTCATACTGTTCTATGATTAAATTATCAGAAAATTCCAAAAAAATTATCACATCGCACAAAATGTTCATCACTCAATGATAACTAACATTTAGATGTAATAGAACATATTAATTATATTGCCCCGACCCTAGTTACCCAGAGTCGATGCATTATTTTAATACATTGGCATGATTACAAGGAATCATGTCCCGAAGGACTGATCAGTTTAGTAGTCTTGGAAAATATATTACATACATGAATGTTACATTACACTTCATAACATACAAAACAACATAAATAATCCTTTATGAATGCCATTATTCCCTTATCTTAACCTTGCATATCAATCACAATAAACTTCTTGGAATCCTAGGAAAAATAAAAACATAGAAAGGGGTGAGCTCAGATGGTCAGTAAGGATAACAATACAGTAGAAACATTGAAAAATAAGCATAACCATTTAAGGCAATGTATAACCCAAACAAAAGACTTTTAAACTTGAACTTCAGCATGATATGTCAAAAATGAAATGAATTAATTCCATTTACTTATTCACATGTAAATTCTACTAGTCGAATAATCACATGCAATTTCACTAACCACTTTCATAATAATGGAGTACATAATGCCAGACTATCATAACCACGTAGCCAAGGCCTCATGCCAAGACTACAAATAAGATTTTCAAGGCATTGTGCCAAGACAAGTTTGTCTCATGAGACCTACCGATGCATCGTGGAGCTATAGCGGGCTCCACCCCTCACGTAATAAGTCCAGTGCATTCCTCATATGAAAAAGGTCTAAACATAACATAAACATTCATATTAAAACTAGCATACTAAATGTTAATACATTAACCACAGAACATGAATGGTATACAAATAACACATCCACAGTCAAACACATCATAACACACTCAATACAACAAGGAATATTGTATTATAATAAATCATCTTCAAACCAAAATAATATCCAGTAGAGGATGCTGACATATTTGAAAATGATGAGTAACACTTTTTGAGAGAAATATCCTTTTTGTAAAATAATTTAAAAGTCACACATTTATAAAGGAAGTAATTTAAAATATATTTCTGAATAAAAATGTCCCATACCACTTTTAAATTTTTGGAAAGAATTATCATTTCAAAACATTCATGTCTATATAAATATATCCTTAAAATAATTTTGAAAACATGGACATTAATTAAAAATATTTAGAAAGATAAATCTTTAAAACATTTGAAATTATGATCTTGATAAAGAGTACCATTCAAAATACTAAAAATAGTCATTTTGAAATCATTTTTATGAAAAATGGACATGGATGACAAAAGGTTCCCAGTAAATACTTACACATAAACAATCTCGGATAATAATGAGATTGAGGAATTAACCCTTACCTTGCACTTTCCTTTAGTCGAGGGTACGTTTATCCTCCTGTACGAAGATCGTAGTATGTTATTATATTATAAAAGAACCATATTAATATTTATGATATCATACATGATTCATTTATGAATTTATACTACCCATTTCATAGTAATTCCCATGTTAAATTAACATTTCGGGTAATAATCGCTTTCTTTATCATATGTGTTTTAACTTGTTACTCTGGATTGTATCACATAGATCATGATTTAAACACTTCCATAATATAAAACATGATAAATATATCATATATATTTAGAATATAAATATTTATAATATACATATATATATGAAATGGGAAACACCCTTTATGGAGATGGTAGTCCGTACGTATGCATAAACGATGTTTCTGTTTTTATATAGTATTGAACAGAAGTAAGTGAATACGATATATGTAAGTACATAAATAATTATATATAAAAATATATATATATATCTCCAGTATCATTATTATGTCATATATTAGATACTTATTAGTAATATATATTTTTATAATCATCGATGAATGGTGAACTTGGAAATGAATCTCATCACGTCGTGGAGACGGTAATCTGTACGTACGCATGAGCAGAAAATATTATTGTTTTGATATTAAAATAATATATAATTGGATGGTATATCATATATAAAGAATACTTATATTGTTATATTTATTATTTATATCAAATACACATCATTATTATACCCATCCAAATAATAATGTATTGAATAACAATTACACCACGACGTGGAGACGGTAAGCCGTACGTACGCACGTATGGTGACATGTCATTCAAAGGATGGATAGAATAATGAATATAGATGTACCATATTTATAATAACATCACAGTATATATGATATACTGTATTTATTATTTTAGAATAGAAATAACAAAGAAAGATGAAGTTGAAGAAGAAAGGAACTTGAAAGAGGGTGGTGAAAACATTACCTCTTCTTCGGGTTCTTCCTTTTGATTTGATCAAAACGGATCCGTAGGATGGCATTATGATCAAACTATGGCCTCTAATTTGAATTGAAGGAAGTTGAGAGAGTATTTGGGCAGGGGTAGGCCTAAAAATAAGGATTTTAAGGTGTGAATAATTGGTTATAATTTGGGTCCTTTTATAAGGGGGGAGGGGCTCTTTAGGGAAAACATAAAGTATTAATTTATAATAAATTCATATTCAGTTTCTAATGTAACAAAAGTTGATTATTGAAATTATAAGGTGGGGATGGGTCGAAATAATTTCAACCAATAGATTTTATACAGGTTTGAGTCATTATATTACCCTTATCTTTCATTTTTATCTCTTGGTTAATTAGTTTAAAACTTACGGTGTCACTTTGTATTTTTATAATATATAGTTAATAAACTTACTATATACATACAAGAGACCACCAAGTGGTCCTATAATGATACAAAAATAATTATATAAGTTATTTTTCCTAACAGTAGGTTTTTAGTAATATAATATAAATTAATAATATAATATTTTTTTTAAAACCTCATTTATGTCAATTTTGACACTACTCAATAATTGATTTTTGTAAAAGTCTTAACAACTTTATTAATTCAAAATAAATTCATTTAAGTAATACTAACATGCCATATTAACCAATAAATTTTTTTATCTCATCAAAACATTCAAATTATATTTATTTTTACATTTATAATACCAATTATTTGATTCTTTCATTAATAAGGAAAATACTGCATCATTATTGTGTCATATATATTTTTTCTTTTTCAATGTCTAAAAATTGTAAATAATATATATTTATGTATCAAATATTTTTATATTTATAATAGAAAATATAACATATATAACCCTATGTAAAAATTATGCTTCTAAAAGATATAAGCTTATGTCATTTTTGTATTTACTTTATCTTAATTAAAAGAAAGTGTCCCTGTCACCTACAAGTGGTTCCATGGGGTCCCAAAAATCAATCCAAAGATGTCCATGGTCGGAAATGTATCCACGAATAAGGTTAGAACACGTTTTAGGGTAATTTATTATTATTATAATATTATTGTGTAACCCTTATTTACTGGATTTACCCTTTAACTATGGTAAATAAAATATTTACCGAAGTAATTACTCAAAATGTCTAAAAGTAAAAGTTAACTATTTACACAATTTGTAAATCCTGATTCCAAATATGGAATCCATTTTTCCAAATTCAAAACATAGAAGTGGTAGAAATTAATTTAAAATTAATTCCTGCTGTCAAAACAGAAAGCGTGTTTTTAAGATATAATAACTATCAAAAGATTGACACTTGTTTATGTCCAGTTTAATTGTGAAATTATGTCCAATGACCAAAATTATATTAAATGGTAAAAATATATTATAAATATACTTTTAAACCACTCAAATTCATAATTTATCACTATTAATTATATTTATTAAAATAGTTGTTTTTAATTAAAATTTAGTAATTTTCACTATTCATCAAAATATAAAAGTTATTTGAAAAGTACCAAAATTTCACCATAGGCTAAATTCGATATTCCAAATCCAAAAATGATGTCTATTTTGAGAGATAAAATTTATAAAATTTCAAAAAGTTTGTATTACTATTCATAACGGCTACTTTGATTGGTTGTGGTGTGTATTAGAACTCGAAGTGTCGTACAACACACGCTACTGTATTATTCAAAGAAAAGCATACAGTGGAATATTGGGGTGTTACATTGTAAATTTTTTTATGTCCCAATTCTAAAGAATAAATTTATTTAGTCAAATTGAATATAAAAAAGTATAAAATGTTGGATCTAAAAAGGGTTCACTATTAAAAGTTGGTAAAAGTGCATTTTTGAAAAATACTTATTTTATCTGAAAAAAAATGAATTTGTTCTTACATTATGTCTAAGAAACACATAATATGGATTATAAAATTATAAGGATCATATAAAGTTCAAAATTTAGTTAATACTATTCATAACCTCTTTTGAACGGCTTATTTGGTAAGTCATGGTGCGCTTGAACAGGATGTTGCGTGTAGTGAAAGTTATTGAATTGTTTTGAAGAAGGACATACTATGAAATTTTAGGGTGTCACATTCATCCCTCTTTCAATAAATTGGTTCATCGGAATTTTATATTGTTCTTCAAAAATAAATGTTGAAAATTGAAAATATCTTTGTGGGAAAACCCACATCAGAAATATGGTTAATAAACTTTTGTCTTAATAAGAGGAAAAGAGAAATTGATGGGTCACCACCAAATTACGATCTCAATTAGGAGAACATTGGTGGAAATTAGCGACATATAATTGGAGGAAAAATGTAAATATTTATAGGTAGTGATTGAGGTCATCAATCACAAACATGTTTAAAATTGAGGTCCTGAAATTCATCAATCTATGTTGATTTAAAATTCCATTGGTTCAACAAAACATAAGGTATTAAGATAAAAAAATTTTGGTTTTAAGACCCCTTCAATAAATTAGAATAATTAATTTCTTCATATAATAAGAGGACAAGAAAAATATACAATTGGAAAGTAGAGTTCAATCATTTAACTAATTTCTACCACAAACTCATCTTTTACTCTAAAATATAATAGAACTTAAAAAATATTCTATTTATCCTAGTCATTTGGGGTTAGAAATATGAATTTATAATTTATCTACTAGACGTTATTAAAATAAACTACATTATTTAATCCAGGACATCTCATGAGCCGGTGGTAGGTGATACACCCTTGTCGCCCTTCAGTTGTGGGTTCAAGTATCACAGCCTTGCCAGACGCAACGGGTTGCCACCCAACCTATGGGTTATCCTTTTTATAACAATCCAAAAATAATCTTCAGAAATGATTTAACCTTAACAATTGTATCAAATGTAAAATATAATCCATTCCAACCTTTGGAATTATCCAAATTTCCTCTGTCCAAACTCAAAGTCCAAAATTTATAAGGTAAATATAATGAAGGTCTTTTTTTCCACGTAATAACATTTTAATACCTTCATCATGTATTCTATTAAAATATGGTAACACCTTGAATTACTATAAAAACTTATTTATTACATTCATGCTCCCTTATTAATTATAGAATACCAGATATATTCCTTATATCCAAAAACATTGAATATTCCAATAATGATGAAATAAAAAAACCATTAATCAGTGCCAAGGTAGTCAAGAATATCCAATATAATTTATCCAAATGAACCATATCTTATTCCAAAATTACTATCTCAGTATCAAGACCATATTAAGGATTACCTTTCCGTATTCCATGTATTTTCAAAAAAAAAATTAACATGATATTGAGTCACTTTTCATAGTACCATATAATCTCAAATCCTCAATGAAATAATAATGCAGTACAATCCTTATTTATCTCCATAATTCATATAACCAGTGCACCATTGATACAACACTCAAATGAAATAATTATTTAATACCAACATATGAACACTAGTAATTCCTCTTTATCTGTGGTAGTATCATAACTTTATTATTCTCCAATATCATCATTTGGGGCATACTCTGATGATTTGAACATTCATTCGCGTAGTGTCCCCACTACTTTCAGATGAAGCATTGTATATTTGAAACCTTTTTCTTACCCTCACAATCACGAATGTTGTGTCCTTTTTCTCCACACTTATAACAAACACCCATTCCTTTCATACAAGTTCCAGGTTGTTTCTTCCCAAAGTTATCACATATAGAAAAATTCTTCTTTTCCCTCTTCCCTTTATCCATCTTTGTCTCTTCCATCTTTTTCTTCCCTTGCTTCCCTTCAAAGACATAGGACTCATAGAACTCTTTCACTATCTTATCAACACATGATACTATTTCTTCATATGATGATAATATGTGGGAGAATATTTCCCTTCTAAATGATGTCTTAATACCATGAAAGATACGATCCTTCTTACTCTTTGGATCATACGTATTGCTGGAGTTCACATTCCTTATACTCGGCGCCATTTCTTTAAAATAGCAAAAACTAGGTCAGTTTATGAATTTCATTGAATAATTAAAAACATGTAAAATACCTAACATAAATTGAATAGTTTATGGATATAATCCATAATAAAAAAAATGTTTTATTTGAGGATGTATGTACACATAAACCCTTCATAGCGGTTTGTAAAGAAAATGATAATTATCCTAAGCATATCCCCAAGGAGTGTTGTATCCAAGAGTGCAGCAAGGCCTATTGTCATGCACCAGTTTCCATTCGAGTCTAACTCAAAGTGGTGTTTTCGGGTTTTACCCCTAGGTACATCTGTGCTAGAGCCACCTCTACCTTCTTGTATCCAGACAGGGATGTATTGCTCGGAAAACTAACAAAATCTCTACAATACCAAAATTCTAGGAAGTTATACTATAATAATCCTCAAAATATATCTTAGGGTAATGTGCTATAATAAGAGTTTATCTAAATCTAGTTTCCAAGGTTATTGGTAAACTTCCTCTGATACCAACTGTAACGCCCCGACTCTAGTTACACAGAGTCGGTGCATTATTTTAATACATTAGCATGATTACAAGGAATCAAGTCCCAAAGGACAGATCAGTTTAGCAGTCTTGGAAAATAGATTACATACATAAATGTTACATTACACTTCATAACATGTGAAACAACATAAATAATGCTTTATGAATGCCATTATTCCCTTGTCTTAACCCTGCATATCAATCACAATACACTTCTTGGAATCCTGGAAAAAATAAAAACATATAAAGGGGTGAGCTCAGATGCTAACTAAGGATAACAATACAGCAAAAAATTTTGTAAATAAACATAAACCTTTAAGGAAATGAATAACTAAAAAAAATCCTTTTAAACATGAACTTATGCATGATATGGAAAAAATGAAATGAAATAATGTCGTTTACTTATTCACATGGACATTCTACTAGTCGAATAATCACATGCAATATCACTAACCACTTTCATAATGATGGAATGCATAATACCTGACTATCATAACCACGTAGCCAAGGCCTCGTTCCAAGACTACAAATAAGATTTTGTCAAGGCCTCATGCCAAGAAACTAGTTTGTCTCATGAGACCTACCGATGCATCGAGGAGCTATAGTGGGCTCCACCCATCACTTACTAAGTCCAATGCATTCCTCATATGAAATGGTCTAAACATAACATAAACATTCGTATTAAAACTATCATACGAAATGTCAATACTTTATCCACAAACATGAATGGTATAAAAATAACACATCCATAGTCAAACACATCATAACTAATTCAATACAATAAGAAATATTGTATTATAATAAATCAACCTCAAACCAAAATAATATCCAGTAGAGGATGCTGACATAGTTGAAAATGATGAGTAAAACTTTTTGAGAGAAATATCCTCTTTGTAAATTCATTTAAAAGTCACACATTTATAAAGGAAGTAATTTAAAATAGATTTTTGAATAAAAATTTCCCATAATACTTTGAAAATTTTGAAAATAATTATCATTTCAAAACATTCATGTCCATATAAATAAATCCTTAAAATAATTTTGAAAACATGGACATTAATTAAAAATATTTAGAAATATAAATCTTTAAAACATTTTAAATTCTGATCTTGATAAAGAGTACCTTTGAAAATCCTTAAAATCTTCATTTTGAAATCATTTTTATGAAAAATGGACATGGATGATAAAAATGTCCCAGTAAATACCTACACATAAACAATCTTGAATAATAATGAGATTGAGGAATTAACCCTTACCTTGAACTTTCCTTTAGTCAAGGGTACGTTTAACCTCCTATACGAAGATCGTAGTATGTTATTAAATTATAACAGAACCATATTAATATTTATGATATCATACATGATTCATTTATGACTTTATACTACCAATTTAATAATAATTTTCATGTTAAATTAACATTTCGTGTAATAATTGCTTTCATTATCGTAGGTGTTATAGCTTGTTACTCTTGATTGTATCACATAGATCATGATTTAAATAATTCTAGAATATAAAAAATGACAAATATATAATATATATTTAGAATATAAATATGTATAATAGACATATATATGAAGTGGAAAACACTGTTTATGGAGACGGTAGTCTGTACGTATGCATAAACATTGTTTCTGTTTTTATATAGTATTGAATGGAAGTAAGTGAATAAGAAATATATAAGTACATAAATACTTATATATATATATATATATCTAAATTAGAATTATTATTTAATATATTACATACTTATTATTAATATATATTTTTATAATCATCGATGAATGGTGAACTTGGAAATGAATCTCATCGTGTTGTGGAGACGGTAATCCGTACGTACACACGAGTGAAAATATCATTATTTTGATATTAAAATAATATATAATTGGATGGTATATCACATATACAGAATATTTATAATGTTATATTTATTATTTACATCAATTACACATAATTATTATACCCATCTAAATAAAAATCTATTGAATAACAATTACACCACGACGTGGAGACGGTAAGCCATAACTACGCATGTATGCTGACATGTAATTAAAAGGATGGATAGAATAATTAATATGGATGTATCATATTTGTAATAACATCACAGTATATAGGAGATACTGGATTTATTATTTTAGAATAGAAATAACAAATAAAGAAGAAGTTGAAGAAGAAAGGAACATGAAAGAGGGTGGTGAAAACATTACCTCTTCTTCAGGTTCTTCCTTTTGATTTGATCAAAAGGGCTCCTTAGGATGGATTTCTGATCCAAATAAAGCCTCTAGGTTTAATTGAAGGAAGTTTAGAGAGTATTTGGTCAGGGGTTGGATGAACCAAAAGGCTTTGAAGGTGTGAAGAATTGGTTAGAAGTTGGGTCTTTTTATAAGGGGGAGAAGGGGCTCTTTTTGAAAAACATAAAGTATTAATTTATAATAAATTCATATTTTGGTTATAATGGAACAAAAGTTGATTATTAAACGTCTAAGGTGGGGATGGGTCGAAATAATTTCAACCAATAGATTTTAGACATCATTGTGTCATTATATTAACCTTATCATTTATTTTTAACTCTTGGTTAATTAGTTTAACACTTACCATGTCACATTGTATATTTATAATATATATTTAATAAACATAATATATAAATCCAAGACACCAAAAAGTGGTCCATTAATGATACACCAATAATTATATAAGTCCTTTGGCCGAACATTAGGTTTTTAGTAATGGAATATAAATTAATAATATAATATTTGTTTAAAAACTCTTTTATGTCAATTTTGACACTACTCAATAATTGATTTTTGTTAAAGTCTTAAGAACTTTATTAATTCAAAAAAAATTCATTTAATAAATCCTAACATTCCATATTAACCAATAAAATTCTATTATGTCATCAAAACATTCATATTATATATATTAATACATTTATAATACCAATTATTTGATTCTTTCATTAATAAGGAAAATACTGCATCCTTATTGTGTCATATATATTTTTACTTTTTCAATGTCTAAAAATTATAAATAAAATATCATTATGTATGAAATAGTTTTAGTTTTCTAATGATTATTTATAATAGAAAATATAACATATATATCCATATGTAAAAATTGTTTTTCTAAAAGATATAAGCTTATGTCATTTTTGTATTTACTTTATCTTAATTAAAATAAAGTGTCCCTATCACCTACAAGTGGCTCCATGGGGTCCCAAAAATCGTCCCAAAGATCCTCATGTTCAGACATGTATCCCAAAATAAGGTTAGGACACGTTTTAGGGTAATTTATAATTATTATAATATTATTTTTTAACCCTTATTTACCGGATTTACCCTTAAACCATGGTAAATAAAATATTTACCGAAGTAATTATTCAAAATGTCTAAAAGTAAAAGTTACCTATTTACACGATTTATAAATCCTGATTACAAATATGGAATCCATTTTTCCAAATTCAAAACACATAAGTGGCAGAAATTCATTTAAAATTAATTCCCGATGTCAATACAAAAAGCGTGTTTTAAGATATAATAAATATCAAAACATTGACACTTGTTTATGTCCGGTTTAATTGTGAAATTATGTCCAATGACCAAAATTTTATTAAATGGTAAACATATATTCAAAATATACTTTAAAACCACTCAAATTCAAAATTTATCACTATTAGTTATTTTGATTACGAAAGTTGTTTTTAATTAAAAGTTAGTAATTTTCACTATTCATAAAAATATAAAAGTTATCTGAAAAGTACCAAAATTTCACCCTAGGATAAATTCGATATTCCGAATCCCAAAATGAAGTCCATTTTGAGAGATAA
The DNA here is from genome assembly GCA_963277665.1 of Viscum album. Classification (NCBI taxonomy): domain Eukaryota; kingdom Viridiplantae; phylum Streptophyta; class Magnoliopsida; order Santalales; family Viscaceae; genus Viscum; species Viscum album. The sequence continues at coordinate 1,092,682,201 of OY728139.1, forward strand.
AATTTATAAAATTTCAAAAAGTGTGTATTACTATTCATAACGGCTACTTTGATAGGTTGTGGTGTGTGTTAGATCTCAAAGTTGCATACAACACACACTACTGTATTATTCAAAGAGAAGCGTACCGTGGAAGATTTGGGGTGTTACATTGTAATTTTTTTTATTTCTCAATTCTAAAGAATAAATTTATTTATTCAAATTGAATATATAAAAGTTTAAAATATTGGATCTAAAAAGGGTTCACTATTAAAAGTTGGTAAAAGTGCATTTTTGAAAAATACATCTTTTATCTAAAAAAATGAATTTGTTCTTACATTGTGTCTAAGAAACTCATAATATGTATTCTAAAATTATAAGGATTATATAAAGTTCAAAATTTAGTTAATACTATTCATAGCCTCTTTTGAACGACTTGTTTGGTAAGTCATGGTGCGCTTGAACTCGGTGTTGCGTGTAGTGAAAGTTATTGAATTATTTTGAAGAAGTAAATAATATGAAATATTGGGGTGTTACATTAATTACAACAATCCAACCAAGGTTACTTAGATTTTACAATCATACACCAGTTAGCTACTCTCATGAAAGAACTATAAAAAATTTCAAATTCATCCAAGAATCTTGTATACCTATCCCAAGTAGTAATACAAGAATAAAATAAAATAAGATACATTGGATACCACATTGAAAATCCCTAACCTATGTTCTAAATAAAAGCACCTTGATCTGGTCAGTTACATGACCTCAAGTGTACCTACCCATATTCTAGAGTGCACCTTCTATAAGCGAGGGTATAATACTATTCATGGGGAGACTCTACCTTCTATATCGATGATGTAAAATAGAATAAATAAATAAAAATAGAAAACAGAAATTACCATAACTAAAAAAATATCAATATCACAAGATGAATAAAACATGAATACAATATCAAAACAAAAAATGTAGAGATTTCATGCCATGTACAATTCATATGTCAAATAAAAAATTCAAATTAAATAAAAACACAATAAAATCACAAGTTTTTACCATAACATGTATGTATCCATCATCCATTCTACATCCCAACTCAGCCACCTAAAATATGACTCTTTCTGTTATCTTGTTATCCAAACAATAAGTCAATTAAGATACTGATCGGGAAGCCTGATAAGGGTTTGAGTAAAACTGTGCAGGCCACCACCATTGACATATAAAACAATATCATGTAAAAAATAGTTTATGATGTTGTAAAAATGAATAAAATACAAAAAATATAGTAAATAATGTATATGTATTAAATTTTAATGTATTTAAACAAAAACACCCACATGATAAAGAGGAGACATGAATCCTCAACACCTACTTCATACCATTATAGAGACTGATCTAAATTATAATGTGAATTCACAATTCATTATAACACACGGTTTTTCATTATCCATATCATTATATTTACCATTCATGGTAATTTTGAACTATAGTCCACTTTCAGTATCATGGGTCTAGAACATCATTTCTAACACCTCAAAGGTATTTGGATACTTTCTCCCAGCCCCACATCTTAATGGAACTTGGGTATTTAGAGCCATGATCCACGTTCTATAATAACTATCTCCTATAAGTAATTTGAGACTAATTCCTTGTCCCAAACCTCAATGTCACATTGTTAGTTCAAGCCTTAGTCCCTATCATAAAATCTCAATCTCATAAAGGTATTTGTATTGTTAGTTTATATCCCACACTCTTTCTCACATATCGGTATTTCACGACTCACCCCATCTACCACAATTTTATGTCAATAAAACCCACATATATCTCAAATATCACATCAATCATGGTAAATCCACATTAAAAATATTTATCATCGTTTCCCATCGTGTTATACCCTTAAAATTTATCACAAAAAAGCATGGTTCTTAAATTTAATCACATGGAATTATATGAAAAATTCTCCATTAAACTATATTTAAATATTTAATTCATATTCCCAATAACCAATTATAGTCAAGTCAACCACCTCCCAACTCCCCTTTTAAATTAAATCATTATCATATTAATTGACCAAATACAAAATCCCAATTCCCCCTCAATTACAGAATAACTACATTCCATTAATTAATTAACCATAGAATAAATATTAATCCACAAATTTCATAATAAAAAATTACTATTTTCAATTTTCTCAAATTCATGTCATCACAGAATCACATGGGAACTCAATTACTCGATTACATGACTCTATAAATTAATTGATCAATTGGTTTAGTCAAATAAAGAATAAATTTTCAAACATTCTTAATGAAATACCACAATAATTAAAATAACAATTGGAATTCAAGACATTGGGAATTGAAGTAGGACAACCCACCTTAAAATTGATTTTGAATGTATTCCAAAGAAAAATTTCTATATTGAATCAAAATTTTAACTAGAATGATGATGAATGAGATATATAATCAAATAATAGATCTAATATCAAATGGATCATATCTATCTAAAACTAGATCTAGATCCATTATCAATAGATAAAAACTTCATCCAACAGATGAGAGAATCATGAGGGAGTGAGAGGAAACAACAAAAGATTAGAATCCCTTAGTGAGAGAAGTGTACATCTACTATTGGGATTTCATTCACCCTAAACAGAGGTCAGAAGGGCTTAGAATCCATCCTAGAGCCAAAAAATGAGATAAATCATCTACAGATGAGCTTGGGGGGATTTTTGGGGAATGTTACAGTTTCATGTATTTTAAATCTTCTTTTCAGACATTTAAAATACTACGTGAATAATTTCTTTATCAGGGCACACAATTTCCTCTGACGTTGTTCATAACTATGAACCTCCTCCCAAGAGGATGCATGGTTACTATAAATTTGGTGCATGATTTTCAAAACAATGAACCAACTATGAAATACCTCTATTTATAGGGTTTTACAGTTTTCTAGGGTAGGCCTATGGTTTGTGAAATTATATGCCAACCATGCACTACCCAAAAATCCTTGAAAAACAACCAAATTTCACCCAAATTCCCCAAATACAAATCCCGAACAATATATACTCATAAAAAATACTAACTGAAAAAATCCTAAGACATCTCTATAAAGGTTCATTAAATTACAGTTGAAAAATATATGAATATAATGGAACCGATCACATACACTAATTTATTTCTCATTGACCATCAAAGAGAAAGATATGTACATAAAATTTATAATGAAACATATATATGGGTTCAAATTAAAATACACACAAATTTCAATAATATGAACAGATGTGGATACACACCATCTTGGCATACCCCATTAGAATTGAGGCTTCATGTAGCCAACTTGAAGGATACACCCATCTCATTCCACCAATGAAGAGACAGATGCGGACACATTTTTCAAAGAATTCTTTTTTGAGAATTGAAATACCAAATATATATTGTAAACATCTCCCCTATTAAGAAAAATAATTTGATGATTAGGGTCTTCATTGATCTTAGAGACCTTAATCGGCATTGCCTATAGAGTGATTTCCCAATGACCATCATAGGGCTCTTGATCAATGAAACTACTAGATTCCAAACCCTTTCCTTCATGGATGGGTATTTTGGGTAAAATAAAATAAAATTATCCCTTAAAGAAGAATAATACAATACCATTATAGATCCTCATGGGATCATTTGCAAAAATTTCATGAACATTTTTTTAAAGAATGTCTTCCCTACTTATGAATGTATTATACACCAAAGGTCTATGTATTATTAGGAAACAATAGTGAAATGTTGTGTCGAAGACCTAGTGTTGAAATCCTATCATTGATGTGATTAAATTATGAATCTTCAAACAATCATTGGAAATATGTGGCACCATTGTCTAAGGATGAATGTAATGAAATTCCCTTTCAGGGTAACATCAAGGAAGTTTCTTGGAATTGTGTTACGCCAAAACAATATTAAGGTTGACCTATATAAGAATAGTTATTTCTTAGTAATATCAGCCTCAATGAATATCAAATAACTGATGGGTATCAAAGGGAACCTCTCCTGCATTCATAATTTCATTTCCTTCTTGGATAGAAATGACCTCCCCTTCATTGGGTTAAAGAAGGAGGGAATCACATATCGGTGAGGAAATGATGGATGGGGAACCATGGAATGTATCAAAAAGAATCCAATGTAACCACTGGTCCTAAATTTTCTAAGGGAAGGTATTTCACTCATCTTGTATATGGATACCATGGAATTATCAATGGGTTCCCTCCTCCAATATAAAAATGATGTTGGGAGAGAGAAGAGTCTCTAATACCCCTATTTAACAATTCATCATACTAATACCTAATAATCTAATGTATTGAAGAATATTCTTTCAATCATCATTGAAGTGAAAAGGTTGAGTCATTACATGCATAACAATAGTGTCCATCTAGTTACTCATATTGATTCGTACTAGTATATCCTTGGTTATCCTAGGTTGATTGTTGTCCTGAACCAAAGAATGGTAATTCTGTAACAATACTACTTTCAATTTTTATAACAAAAATTAGATAATGGGAAATCCCTCACTAATTTCTTCATCGAGCATCCTACCCTGAAGATTTCACTAGTGTAACATGGGCTTCCAAATGATGAAGTATTCTATTTTGATGAAACTCCACAATAAAGGGAGATATATTTTCATGGCGCATCCTGAATACTTATTGTAAAAATGATGTAAAACCCCATACTAAATTGGTTCAGTATAGGGATTGTGTTTTTCTCGCTAGAAAAAATATTTTTTCCTTACACTTTAACACTATCTAAAGGCTACATGAATATTGATTCTGAACACCAAACCCTTTAGCTGGATTGGAACTGGAACTATAGGTACACATAGCCTATCTGATTATCAAAGGTGACTCAGAATAAGTGATAATGTATATCCAAAGTGAACATTCCATCAAAAAGGAAGAAGTAGACCCTATCACATTCTACATCAAAGGATAGATGGTAGAGATCCCTTCTTATCACACATTTTATCATGTTACCTGGTAATAGAATGCTTATGGTGATGCATTGGCTAATGCATCAAGAGTCTTTTCCAACACTAATTAGGATAATACAGCCTTCTTTATCACACACTGATGATTTGTAACATTTGTATTCTTCGATAATATTGGATAAATACATCATTTCAATACCACAATAGTGAATTAGGAAATTCCATCCACAATTGGATGGACAGATCCCATAATCAGGTATCGACAAAATGGGGATATCCTAACCTAATGAGATGGAAGGGAAGAGATAATGAACTATGAAGTGAAATTTAACATGGGGGGTCACCTAATTGAAAAAAGACCTTTATAAGTAAATAATTAATGGAATCCTCAGTATATTCATAAATGATCGATAGAATCATACTATCATGGATGAACTCCATAAAGGCTCCTAGAGTACTCATTAGTCTGGGACTAGGCTCGAAACCAAATCAAGAAGATGGGTTTTTACCAGAAATCCATGATATGAGACTATGTGGATTCAACAGGAAATTTCATACATTATAGATACATGAAAAAATCATCCCTAATCCTTTATAATTACTTAATGTAGGTAAATATTACATTCCATTTTTTATATGGTGAATTTATGTTGTGGGTTCATATCCCCCAACAAAAACTAAGTTATTTATATACATTGATATTACTGCTAACTTCTTTTGAAAATGTGAAGAGTCAAAACCCCTCATGGAATTCAGGATGAAGAATATCATTATCTTTTTCACATCCTATCTCATCACTAGTTATGGGGTCCCACACACCATATTAATGGACAATGACACCATATTTTATTCTACTGTGTTGAAAAAATAGTACTTGGAGTACAATATCAATTCTAAAAGCTCATCTCACTATAATGTAGTGGAAAATATATAGATCTCATTCAGTAAGTCTTTGAAATATATACTGCATAATATGGTGAAAAATTACAATATGTCCTAGTTTTACATGCTCCTCATTGATTTTGGGTCCTAATGTAGCACAATGTGTACTAATTCACAAGAAACACCTTACACATTAGTGTATGAGATAGATACAGTGTTACCCATAAAAGTAAAACTTCCTTCTCTTTTAATAGACATTTGTGAAAATCTCTCAGATGATGATACATCTCAAATTTTGTTTTATAAAACGTATCATTTTGTTGACAACAAGTTGAATACATTTCATATCCTTCAGGTCCATCAGAATAACATCACATGATCATTTAATGAGAAGGTTCACCTATGTTCATTCCTTTAAGGAGAACTTATATTATTATTAGGACCCCAATGATACTATAAAAAAATCCTATAAATCTAGAAACCCAATGGTAAGGGACATACATCATAAATTAGGTATATAACAAAGAAACATTCTCACTGAGCCCAAGGTATGGGCATCATATCCCACCACCCACCAATGAGAGGGTTCTCTAGAAATACTTTCTATAGCCATTATTAAGAAAAAGTTCTATCAGAAAGACATTAAACTGCATGTTTTTTGAAATTCTGACCTCAAGATAATATAAGTATTCATCCTAGATGGAAGACAATAAATTTTATAGAATATCTTATCCTGAAATCATGACATTAAAATACACTACATATCATGTCTGGAGAATAAGGATCGAAACGACATAGTCATCATTGTCCTTACCTCATGATGTTTATTTTTTTGGAAACTCTCATTACATCATGATGTAAAACATACTATATCCTTGAAATGTATCTTTATTCATGTCAGTCGATCTTCATCATTACAAAAATACATTAAACATCACACTTAATGTCTATTCTGCACGAAAAAAATGGCATGGGTTCTCAAGAACTATGTATGGTTTGATACACACTTTTGATGAGATACATAGAGATTCGTCAATATTATATATTGGTTGAGTCACCACATGATACAAAATTCCCCTATCATATCCTTAAATTATTCTAATGTTTTGATTAATCCTTATCATTTGTTGTTTCTCACACTGAAAAAAGCTCAACTGATCTTAGAAATTTCAGTTAGGGATTCCTCACACAAACAAGGCATGAAAGATCATAATAGCTTCATTGTGTCCTGGAATCATATACCTTATTGGTAATACCAATATTCATTTACACCTAACATTAAATATCATGGTTGATGTCCCTTTCATGACACAAAGATTTACATTCATGGGGACCTCACCTGAGAGGAAAAATGTTGTTGGTGTTTGTATCATACCAAAAATCCATCAATGAACTATTTGTTACATTATTCCATAAATAAAAGGTTATATAGTTATTCCAAGACCATAAAATCCCTAGTACAATCACAAAAAATATAATAACTTCTCTTCTCTGGGTGTTGGGTCGACTTACGCAGGGATTTCCTTCCTCAAGAACTATGTATGGATTGATTCCAATTACAACCAGATACATAGCAAAACCCATTATTCCAAATGAGGGTCTATCCATAATAAACCATTTTTCGTCATGGATCCCACACCCTTGCATCATGATGATAAATTGCATATTTCCTCAAGAACTAAATGTTTCTTGATCCATATCATCACATGATACAAAGTGACTCCAAGATCTCCAATCTTGATCCCTATTACAATAGTCTATATAATAAATTCCACCTCTCGGTATGGGTTAGACATGTGTAGAGAGGTTCCTATTCAATAACTATTTATATCTTGATTCATTTCATTGCATGATACATAATGACAATTGAATTTCAAATCATGGGCCCTACAATAACAATTAAAAAAAATACATCCCAACTACATAGGGGATGATCCATCCATGACTATTTTTCCAATGTATGTGTTAGATGAACATATAGCATTATTTTTTTCAATATATAATGCACAAATTATTCCATTGGATCCCACCTTGTTACATTATCACATTAAACAACAAGGAAAACACCATGTTCATATGACATTATAACTGTACAACAAAAACATCCTAAACACATGTCATTAAACTATAAGGAAACCAATACATCCTTACCACATGAAATTTAGCTTCATGGAAATTTTACATTACACATGACATTAAAACTGCATGGACTCATTCATGTCTCTACAATAAGATGTTAAACTATTTAGAACATCACACATTGACATTCCTTAAAAATTGACCACATGATCCTTTACATTATAAACCAGGTTAGGGGGAGCTTCCCCCATATTTTAAGGACCTCGATCTATATTTCACAATTCATTAATACCTTGGGTTTCCAAAAACTGTGAATAACTCATGTAAATAAAAATATATATCTCTTCTTGACTATTAGATAAATTCATAATGGATCATACGTATGAACCAGTGAAATCTTAACTCTATAAGGATGGATTTCTAATCCATGTGATCCTAATGTAACAATGGTGATGCCTAGAACCTAAGGCTACTCTAGGACAACCCTCTTATGATTTTCCCATGTCATTACTTATGGAATGATATTATTGAGCTATGATTTAAAATATTTTCATCCCTCAATCAGATATATGTTGGTGTTCCGTTGATCCTAGATATCCTAATTAAGATTTTGTGTAACATTCCCCATATGAGGTTCAAGTATCTCATCACTAGAAACATCCCTCTGTGTTATTAATACTTTTACAACCTGAAATGCTATCCTATAATTGTATGAACCCCTATGACATAAACTGCATGAAAAAGAGTCATAGAACATGTCATATTTAAAACCTCCAAATTTCATCTAATGAAAAATTCAAGTCTCCACTTCTAATACTCTTCAATATAACTGTTGAGAAAAAATAATGAACAAGTAAAATATGTAATAATTATCATATGGACAAATCTATAGCCCTTGTAAAATCTTTTATATACCTATAGGACCCTTGGTCTAGGAAAAATTTAGATTAATGGTTTTTCACATCTCCTCACTATAATATTGTGTTCCCAAGATGGTGAAATAAATTTTTGGGAGCTCAAAAGCCTCTAGAATATTACACATTCATTGAAACCCCACTAGGACATTGAATTATGAGGTGATAAAACCTCCCAATAGAAAAACACTAATAAAGAAATTTGTTTACCAAATAGACCATCAGATCCATGGAAGGCCTCCAATAAATATAGAAGTAACCAAAATGACCCCGTGGAACATTATAGTCTCATATAATCTCAAATTTTTGACTATTACCCATTGTCTCCCATATCTAATTAACTCATACATTCTTACACCATGATTTAAAATCCTACCAATTGGACTTTTATAGAGGCTTGGACATCCACATTGTTACATCACATTGATCATTTACCCTTTCTCATGGAAGGAATGAAACAACCCTTTCATGAATCGTCTGATAACCCACACCTCATGATTTCGAACCATGGGGTTGAGGCATCCTGATTATAAAATTATAACTACATTTCTCTAGTTTAAATTAACCCATACAATATGTATTATCCTTAATACTCAACTTCATTATAGAGACTCTTGACTCTTTAAAAACCATATATGGCCCCTATAAAAGAGTGGGGATACCATTATTTGACCATGTTATCAGTGCGTAAAGGGCTTAGAACTACCATCCAGAGGTGTCCCATCATTGTAGCATAGAAGCACCAATCATCATGAGTCCTAGTGAAACCAAAGTGGAACTATGATCTTTATGGTATTTTGGGTAATCGATACTATATATACATCTTTTAATGATTCATCAATTCAATCTCTTGGCCATAGAATTTACATCATTCACATTCTTACTATCAAGGATTCCCTACCTTCCATGGTATTTCTCCCTTAACCAATATCACCCCCACTAAGCATCCATGAACCTTGGAAAATATTGAAGAAACCTGTGTTTGTCAATGCTATAGACAAAGAAGGTATTTTTAATAACCATACATATGCACAAATTCTTTATAATATAGGATCACTAATCCTCATGTGACATGGAATAACCATGGGAAAACATGAAATATTACTGTATTTTGGGTCATTCTAGGTTTGTATATAGCATATCAAATAATCCTCGATCATGTACAATTGATAATAATTTAAACCAAATGGCATCTTAAAACCATAGATAAATGACCATAAACTACAGTGATATATAGGTTGAGCTAAAAGAACAAAAACTAAAATGATAAATTGTCTGAGCTAAAAGACTATAAACTAGAATGATAGAAGGTATAAGAAAAATGAAACCAAAGTGTAGTGCTAGAAGATCTGAGCTAAAAGAACCTGAACTATAGTGAAAAAGGTTAGAGATAAAAGACCATAAATTATGGTGATAGAAGTTATGAGATAAAAGACCCTAAAATAAAGTGATAGAAGGTCCATGTTAAAAGACCCAAAACTATAGTGATAGAAGGTTAGATAAAAAAAGGCCAAAAACTACAGCGATATAAAGTCCAAGCTAAAAAAATTAAAATATAATGAGAGATTGTATGAGATAAAAGACAATAAAGTAAATTGATATAAGGTCTAATCTAAGTGTCCATAAACTATAGTTATAGAGGGTACCAACTAAATACCCTAAACTATATTGATATAAGGTCAATGCTAAAAAACCCTAGACAAAAATACAATCATAATTTAGTAATGCTGATTAACGAAACTTGTATGTACCACCATATTACAATAGAAAAAATAAATCTATGATCACCAATACTATCATATTTTTATAATGATAGACAAAAATCCCTATAAGAAATATATTCTAAGCAATTACCATTCTATGATTCAAGTAATCTCAAGATAGTTGGTGTAAATATATCAATGAAAAATATCACTTTGTTGGGCATTCATGACAATTTTAGAAGATGAAATATTTTATAATTTCAATATAAAATCAATGAATTCATGTTTACCAGCTATTATATGAATGATGGTAACCATTTATTCTCTATAAAACATCAATTAAAATCAATGAAATATAGATCCAATGTTTCATATTTATAATTCCTAGAATCCCTTAGTCAACACACTCTTGAAAAATCCTCTCATTGGAATAAAAATAAAATCCATATTGATATTTAGATATGGGGAAAATTAATATAAAAGTACCATTGAATGAGACTACTTTAATGCAAGATGAATATAATTCTAATGGGTGGCATTTTTTTACACACATAATTGTGAATCATACACATTTCAATGAGAGGACACATTTTTGGAATATCATGTGATAGAGAAGTGAGATTTGGGGTCATATTTTACCTAGTGTAGAATCCATATCATATCACAGTCCTGCTTCCACCCAAAGGAAGATTAAATTACCACACTCCCTAATTTTTGGATAATGGTGGATAGTTACTCGACTTATGGATGTTATCAAGTCCTATAGAATTTATTTAATGATCCAAGAAAGTCAAACTTTAATAAAATTCACAACTAGATGCACCATTCCAATATGATGGATGTCCATACTACACATGTTCAATATTGTTGTCGGCGTGAGAATCTCCATGTCACTATTGATATCGTCATGTGAAGAGGAAAACTATTCAATGCACATGTTTTGTGGGATTTATAAATGTAACATTTATGTGATATGGTCCTATAAAATCCATTCACCCTTTGTCATGCACCCTAGAAATTAAAAACACCCTCTTTCTAACTATAACATCCTACCACAATGTACACATGACACATCAAGTGAGAGAAAAGTGATATTCCATGAAAAATTCTATATTTTTTCTTGATATCCATCAAAGAACACGTGACACATCAAAGGAGAGCAATTAGACTATCACTAATAATGACCTCATATTGTTATGATATCCATCATTTAATATGAAATAACTCAATGTAATGAAAAGAATATGTCCATGAAATTTTATGGAATAATTCATGAGATCTACCAATAAACATGTGAAATGTCAAAATAATGAATAGAAACAGATCCCAACAATGTCTGCATGCCATAGAGAGATCCAACACTATTCATGTCACGCACCATAGGCAGGCATGGCGACTGGTAAGGACAAAAAGTGAAAACCATCATGAGAACCCATACTAATTATGTTCTTCCCTCATATACATTCAATGTGTGAAGGCCAAAAAACCCATTTTTAAATAAATGAAAAAATTATAAAAAATGATGGGAGCCTATTTCCCTTACGACACTTCACAGATAGATAGAGTGATTGTCATTGATAGTAGTCATACAACCTCCTAGGACAAAGAACCATTGGAAAATAAAAATAAGAAAATAATAATAGGTAAATGTGGGAGCCTATTGAGTTTGTAAATATCATGTGACACCCCCAGATAGATTACAAGACTCTAAAAACCCATAGTGAGATGTATTCCTACCTCACAAGTGCAACTTGCGTATCACCCCCATTATTTTATAGTCATTGGACATGTCCATGAAGCTTCAAAATATTCATTTGGAACTAAATATTAGTAGAAGAGTGTATCGATGAAGTTATTGCTATTTTCCATAGCACCTTTTATTGGTCACGTGATGCATCAATGATAGTTGGTGGGATTGTCTTTGAAAAAACTGATACAACCTCATTAAATACCCAACCATTGTAAAATAAAAAAGGGAAATAAAGAGTGAAATGAAGGGTGCCTGTCATAGTGGGAAAACTATCATGAAAATACAAGGCTGTATGAATCATGGTCTCACAATACCCCTCAAAAAATCGACATGTTTTTTCAAACACCCCCTGAAAAAACATCTTTGTATCCCAAAAGTTTCTAGATAAGTATCATATCAACATGTGGGGGCCTTCAAATAGGCATCCTAATCATAGTAAGGATCTTGGAAATGTCGGTTGGACAATATGAAATTCCCATGGTATATCAATATTTATCATCAAGACCCCCCAAATTAGTTTAAATTTAATAATGGTGGGGTTGATGGGATGATCTCATGGTCGTTAAAATCATGTTATGCCCATAGAAAGAATTATTGTGGTACTTGGGAAATTAGTGGTAATAAATCACACTACTAAATCTATCCTAGATTAGTGTGATACACGTCGCACAAAGTGGAGAATAAATGGGGAGAAGAGGATTATAAATCTTGTAACACCCCAAGCTTCTACAGTACAGTTCTCTTTGAATAATAAGATAGCGTGTGTTGTATGCAACATTGAGTTCTAACACACCACAACCAATCAAACTAGCCATTATGAATAGTAATACCTATTTTTTGAAATTATATATATTTTTTATTTCAATATGGACTTCATTTTTGTATTCAGAATATCGAAATTATCCTAAGTTGAATTTTTGGTATTTTTCTGAAAACTTCCAATTTTTATGAATAGTGAAAAATACTTAAAAACAACTTTTTTAATCAAAATAATTTATAGTGATAAATTATATTATTGAGTGGTTTGAAAGTATAATTAGAATATATTTTTACAATTTTATCCAATGGTGTTCATTAGAATTAATTTCACTTTGAAATTGGACATAAACAGTTGTCAATCTTTTGATATATATTATTTCTTAAAAACACGCTATTTGTTGTGACAGTGAGAATTAATTATAAAATTAATTAATGCAACTTATATTTTTTGAATATTTTAAAATATACATCATTTTTGAATTCGGAATATCAATTATAGCTTAGGGTGAAATTTTGGTATTGTTCTGAAAAACTTCAATTTTTGATGAATAGTGAAACCACTAAGTGGTAGTTAAAAAAATGATTTTTTCATAAAACATAATTTTACCACTTCTATGAATGGAATTTCAAAAATAAGAAATACATGGTTAATATCAAGTAGTAAAATGTTGTTTAATGAGATGGAAATAATTTTTGGGGAATAGTAACTTTTTACTTTTATTTACCACGATTACAAGTAAATAGGGTAATTAAGGGTAAAAATGATATTAATATTACCCTAACGCATGTACTAATTCTATTAGACAAGTGTATCTCGACCAAAAACAACCTTAGGAATAAAATATTATCATTTAGGTTCACTTGGATTAGATTAGGGCATTTATTATTACTTAATTCAAAGAAGAGTTAAAAGAGTTAAAATCAAGGTTTATTTACTATAACATTTTTAATATAGGGATATACATTAGATAAATTGGATTGTAAATATTCACTAGAAATATAAAATTATTTCCTACATAATGATATTTTATTTATAATTTTTAGACATTAAATAATTTAATTTATTTATGACACAATGATGATGCAGTAATTACCATTATTGTGAAAAAATTAAAATAATTGATATTATAAATACCCAAATAAATATAATTTGAGAATTTTTATGAATTACACTAATTTTATAGGTTAATATGACATTTTAGGATTGACTTAATTAACTTTTATATAAGTAACCATTATGTTATGATTTTTACAAAAAATCAATAATTGAATAGTGTCAAAATTGTCATAAAAGAGTTTTTAAAACAAATATTATATTATTAATTGATATTAAATTCCTAAAAATCTATGGTTCAGAAAAGAGACTTATATCATGATAGGTGAATCATTAATGGACCACTTTGGGTCTCTTGGATTTATATAGTATTTTTATTAACCATATAATATAAAAATACAAAGAGACATTGTAAAAGTGAAACTAATTAACAAAGAGTTAATACTTAGAGATAAGGTTAATATAGTAACACAAACCTGTATAAATTCTATTGTTTGATTGGTTTTAGACCCATATCCACCTTAACCTTTAAATAATCCACTTTTATGGAATTATAAACCGAATATGAATTTATTATAAAATAATATTTCTAGATTTTCCAAAGGTGCCCCTCACCCCTCTTAAAAAAGGGCACTCTCCCTTCTCATTAACTCACACCTTCAAAGCTTTTTGGTTCGTCCAACCTCTGCCCAAATACTCTTTAAACTTCCCTCACTTCATCCTAGAGGCCTTACATTAGTCAGAAATCCATATTAAGGATCCCTTTTGATCAAATTAAAAGGAAGAACCCGAAGAAGAGGTAATGATTTCACCACCTTTTTTCAAGTTCCTTTCTTCTTCCACTTCTTCTTTATTTGTTATTACCATTCTAAAATAATAACTACAGTATATTATATATACTTTGATGTTATTATAAACCTTTTACAGCCATATTTCAGTATTCTATCCATTCTTTGAAAAACATGTCACCATACGTGCGTACGTACGACTTACTGTCTCCACGTCGTGGTGTAATTGTTATTCAATAAATTATTATTTGGATGGGTATAATAATGATGTGTAATTCATGTAAATAATAAATATAACATGATAATGATTCTGTATATATGATATACCATCCAATTATATATTATTTTAATATCAAAAGAATGATATTGTCGCTCATGCGTACGTACGGACTACCGTCTCCATGAACACGATGAGATTCATTCTACATCGTATCCATTCAAGTATAATTCTCATTTTATGATTAATAATAGTATATAAGGACTTGATATCATTCTGTATATGATTATGACACAACTTATCCATGAAAAACACGACTTACATAACAGAACATATAAAATAAAATGAGTAAGTTAACACCCGAAGCAATGATAATACTAAGATATTATTAACAAATCAATGTTAAAAGATCATCTATGATATCAAATTAATGTATATGATTCTTTTATAATTTAATAACAATTATTCCACCATTATACAGGAGGTTAACCTACCCCCAACCAAGGAAAAGTACAAGTTAAGGGTTTATTTCGCAATCTCTTCATTATCCGAGGTTGTTTATACGTAATAATATACTGGGATATCTTTATCATCCACATCCATGTTTCTGAAAAATGTATTTCAATTTTTTTTTTATTTACTAGAATATGGGTTAAATTCATTTATACCCTTGTTTTAATTTTTATAAGAGGTTTATAAAGTAATATTTCCATCATTTTCCAAACAATGTGCTTTTTAACCTTTTCGATAGAATTAAGGTAAGAATGTTTTTTTAACTTATATGGAGGGTGTGGCTATTTTCCGCCATTATAAAATCATTGAAGCTTCCCTTACAATCTTATAAAAATATTTTCAAAGAAAATGTTATATTTTATAAATATATGACTCTTAAATGATTTAAAAAAAAGAGATATTACTCTAAAAATAGTTTTGATTTCATCTATGTCAACATTCTTTGATGGATTTTACGCTTATTTGAATTTGATTTATTATGATACAAAACTTCTATATTGTTTTGAATGTTTTATGATATGTTTTACTATAGATGTGTTATTTTTATACCAGTCATGGTTTATGGGTGAAGTATTTACATTTCATATGCTAGTTTTAATACGAATGTTTATGTTATGTTTAAACCTATTCATATGAGGAATGAATTGGACTTAATATGTGACGGGTGGAGCCCTCTATAGCTCCTCGATGCATCGGTAGGTCTCATGAGACAAACTAGTGTCTTGGCACATGGCCTTGGAAAATTATTATTTGTAGTCTTGGCATGAGGCCTTGGCTATGTGGTTATGATAGTCTGGCATTATGCATTCCATCATTATGAAAGTGGTTATTGATATTGCTTGTGATTATTCGATTAGTAGAATATCCATGTGAATAAGTAAATTGAATTATTTCATTTTATTTTTTCCATACTATGTTGAAGTTCATGTTTAAAAGGCTTTTGTTTTAGTTATACATTTCCTTAAATGTTTATTCTTATTTATGAAGGTTTCCACTATATTGTTATCTTTACTGGGCATTTGAGGTCACCCCTTTCAATGTTTAATTTTTCCTAGGATGTGAAGAAGTAATTTATGAATGACCTACAGGGATAGTATGTGGGGATATGAGTGTGGACTATGAAGAGAAGATGTTGATGTAGTTTTCATTTTTTTAATGATGTAATGTAGAACTTTACGAATATATCTAGTGTTTCCAAGGCTACTAAACCAATCGGTCATTCGAGATTTGATCTTTCTTGTGATCATGACAATGTTATGTAACAACACACCAAATCTGGGTAATTGGGGATGGGGCGTTATAGTTGGTATCAGAGGAAGTTTAGTACAAACCATGGAAGCTAGATTTAGATAAACTCTGATTAGAGCACATAGACCAAAGATGGACATTGAGGATTAGTATAGAAGAACTTCCTAAAATTTTGGTATTGTAGAGATTTTGTGAGTTTTCCGAGAAATACATCCCTATCTGGATACAAGTAGGTAGAGGCGGATCTGGCACAGATGTACCTAGGGGTAAACCCCAAAAACACCGCTTTGAGCTAGACTCGAACGGGAACTGGTGCACGATAATGAGCCTTGCTGCACTCTTTGTTACGACACTCCTGGGGGATATGCTTAGGATAACTCTCATTTTCATTGTAGAGACCCGTAGCCTGACGTACATGGACATTACATTACATTTGCGGAATACTTAGTACATAACAAAAACACACACACAAGGATCGTAATAGTTTAGTGTCTTTGGAAACTCGGAACATAATCTTCTAATCCTGGTGAAAGATCTTCAATATCTCCCGTAAAGATCTTCCATTTTTTTATACCTAAAACCTTTCTTTATATCCTGGGGAAAAGAAAACATAAAAGGGTGAGCTCAAATGCTCAGTAAGGGTATACAAAAGAAATAAAAATCATATCATATTTTTTTGAAAATCATAACCTGCAAAAGAGATCATAATATCTTAACATGGAACAAATCATAGAAGTGAAAATGAGATCACCATAATCATAACATGAAACTTGAAACTTTGTGGCATGCACACATAATCATGGAAAATCATTTCTTGTTAGTCATGACTCATTGCCAAGACTATCTTAGTGGACAAAGTCCCTTTCTGAATCGAGTAATCCTCGTTTCAGTCCTGTTTCACTGAACCGGTATAACCTACCATTCCAGCCATGTCTATCTCATGAGATATAAAATCTTTACCCAATGCATTGGAGGGAGATATAGGTCCCACCCATCTCTTAATGAATCCTTTCTTATGTGTGCCACAAAATCATAAATCATACATCATTGCATAACCCATGTAATAAAAAATGGATTCTTAAACAACATGACATCATAAAACCATTCATATAAGATAAAGGAATTCATAAACATAATTCCATCACAACATATTCAAATCAATGTAAAAATATGCATAGAAACAGAACCCTTTATTATCTTATATGGAAAATAATTTGATAAAACACTTGAATTGAATTCTTGAGGAAAATATCCTTTCTTCTTCAAAATCAATTTCTTTTCACAAAACATCATGCAATTTTAAAAGAAAGAGATTTTATTGAAAATAGTCATGAAATCTTTTAGAGGAAGCTTCATGAAAATAAGGCTTTATAAAACAGTATAAATCTGTTCGTGCCGTATAAGTTAAAAAAAACATTCTTCGTACTTTTGTCGGAAAAGTCAAAAAGTACCTCGTACGAAAAACGGCAAAAGATTCCTTTCATATTCTTTACTAAAAACTCACCTAAGGGTAAAATTGGATTTAAACTATTGCAAGTGGATGGAAACAATATTACATATTGAGGGAACATGGATGTGGATGATAAAATACACCCCAGAAAATACTTACAAATAAACAATCTCGGATAAAAATGAGATTGTGATATTTCCCTTACCTTAGGTCCGACTTGCTTTGTAAGTGTCCGAACCTCATGTATAATGATTTAAATCATGTTATTGACTTATTACAGAATCATATTCATTGTTATGATATCATATATTGTTTACTTATGACATTATATTACCCGTTCTTTTGTAAATTCCATGTTAAAGAAGCGTTTTGGGTAAAATCGTTTCATTTATCGTAGGTGTTTTGACTTGTTGTTATTGACATCATTATTACTTATATCATGATTTACTTACTTCCAGAATATAAAATATGATTTATATATCATATATATTCAGTATATATATATATATATAATAGGTAGATAAATAAAATGGAAAACACCGTTCATGGAGACGGTAGTCCGTACGTACGCATGAACACTATTTTCCTTTCCTTATTGTCTTGAAATGGAAGTAAGTAGATGACATACATATGTATATATATACATAAATCCAGTAGCTTTATAATGTCATATATTTCATTATTATTTCTTATATATACATCATAATCATTCTTAAATGGTTAACATGGAGAATGAATCTCATCGCGTCGTGGAGACGGTATTCCGTACGTACGCACGAGCGATGATATCATTTCTATAAATATTGAATTGAATTGGAGTGGATTATACAATATATCAGAATCAATATGATGTTGTAATAACTATGTATAGTTTTTCTTTACACCATTATACCCATCCATGTAAGGTGGTGGTGGAAAATAGATTACACCACGGCGTGGAGACGGTATTCCGTACGTACGCACGCGCGGTGATTTCTTTTTCCGTAGGATGGATAGATGGTGAAATAGGGTTGTTTCATACTTATAATAACATATCGGTATATTAGTGATACTGATGTTATTACTTCATAATGAAACAACCTAAGAAGAAGAAGTGGAAGAAGAAATAAAGATGAAAGAATTGGTAACGGTAATTACCTCTTCTTTGAAGTGCCTCTTTGAGACCTCTTCTTAGGGCACTAGAATTGGTCTTTGAGGAAGACCAGAACCTCTAGGATGTTGCTAGGGAAGTGGAGAAGAGATTTTGGCAGGGGTTGGCCGAGCTTGAGTGCTCAAATTGGTGTGAGGAGGAGGGGGAGGAGGTGTCCTTTTATAGGGGAGGAGAGGGGCACCTTAGGAATATCTCAAAATATTATTTTATATTAAAGTCAAAATCGGTTTATAATGGTTCCAAAGGGTCTTATTTCGAAGCTAAAGTGGGGATGGGTCGAAATCCTATCAACCAATAGAATTTAGACAAGTTTAGGGTATTATTTTAACCTTATCAATTAGATTAAACTCTAAGTTAAATAATTTATCTTTTACCGTGTCTTTTTGTTTTCTTTCACTATATGGTTAATAAACTTACTCTAACATGCCAAACGAACCCCAAATTTTATATTATTAATACATATATCCTTATCTAAGTCATTTGGAAGAACCTTAGATTTTTAGGAATAAAATAACAATTAATAATATAATATTTTATTTAAAAACTATTTTGTGTCAATTTTGACACTATTTGATATATGATTTTTGTGAAAGTCATAACAGAATTATATGTTCGAAACAAGTTTATTAAATCAACACTAATATATCATAGTAACCTATAAAATTAGTGGAATTCATAAAAAGTCTTAATTTACATTTATTTTGGTGTTTATAACATCAATTATGTCAATATTTCATTAATAAGATAATTACTGCATCATCGTTGTGTCATAAATAAATTAAATTATTTGATGTCTAAAAATTACAAATAAAATACCATCATGTAGGAAATATTTTTATCTTTCTAATGAATATTTACAATCGAATTTATCTTATGTATAACCCATATTAAAAATGATTTACTTATTAAACTTCGATTTTAGCTATTTTAACCCTTCTTTAAATAAATTAATAATAAATGTCCTAATCTAATCCAAGTGGGCCTAAATGGTCATATTTTATTCCTAAGTTTGTTTTTGGTCGAATTACACTTGTCCAATAGAATTAGGACATGTGTTAGGGTAATAGTGATATCATATTTACCCTTAGTTACCCTATTTACTATTAACCGCGGTAAAAAAAGTAAAAAGTTACTATTCACCAAAAAATTATTTTCATCTCATTGAACCACATTTTAGTCCTTGATATTAACCGTGTCTCTCGGATTTTTGAAATTCCATTCACAGAAGCGGTAAAATTAAGTTTTATGCAAAATTCAGTTTTTAACCTACCACTTAGTAGTTTCACTATTCATTGATGTTTTTCAGATCAATGCCAAAATTTCATCCTAAGCTATATTTCATATTCCGAATTCAAAAATGAAGTCTATTTTACCAAATTCCTAACATAGAAGTTTCATTAATTAATTTTATAATTAAATCCCGCTGTTAAAACAAATAGCGTGTTTTTAAGAGATAATAAATATCAAAAGATTGAAACTTGTTTATAAGTGGTTTAAATGTGAAATTACATCCAATGACCATTATTGTATTAAATTGTAAAAATATATTCTAAATATACTTTAAAACTACTAAAATTAATAATTTATCACTATTAATTATTTCGATTGAAAAAGTTGTTTTTAATTAAAATTTAGTAATTTTCACTATTCATCAGAATATGAAAGTTATCCGAAAAGTACCAAAATTTCACCTTAGGCTAAATTCGATACTCCGAATCAAAAAATGAAGTTCATTTTGAAAAATAATATTTACAGAGTTTTAAAAAGTGGTTATTACTATTCATAACGGCTAGTTTTAATAATATTTTAATAGCATATCGTTGTTTAGTGAAACTCGGTATTGCGTATTACACACGCTATCGAGGAAGGTCGTGATTGCGTGTAATGCAAGGCAAGTCAAGGATGTGTGTTGTGCAAGCTCCTTTTGGTGTAGCGTACAACACAAGACATTAATAAAATTAAAAAGAATATTTTTCATAAAATCTTGGGCTGTTACATTCTACCCCCCTTAAAATGAATTTCGCCCTCGAAATTCATCGGGGTTATAAATGGTTTACTATTTGAAAGTTTCTTTAATAGAAACCCACATCGTAAAAAGGAATATCAAAACCAGTCTTTAAAAACAAAAGTATGAAACGTAACGGTTACCCAAATAAACTAATCACTGGGTTTCCACATAGGTGGAAATATGGATATGGAAGAGAAATCTAACCATCATGTTCTGATGGAGAGTGGTAGAGAACATGGCTATGGAAAAGCCAGTAATCACAAATCCATAAATTTGTGATGATATAAGGTACCATCTGATTCATCAGGTATAAGATCACTAGGACAACATTTTTGGTTTTCAAGATCATTTCCCTAAAGTTGAAAATTTGCTTAAAATAAATACTTACTTTATTTTGGTACAATCTCACTTTTGTTCATTCCTTGAACAATTTCTACTTCATCTCTTAAATAAATGAAGTTGAATTTGTTATTTGTGAAGTGTTAGCAGATTATGTGATAGAATGATGGGTCATTCCATCTGTCTCAAACAAAAGGTTAGCAAAAAAAGATTATATACATAAGTCGATCTATAGTGAGATTAATCATATATGGTTCCTAAAATGGACTTATACATTATATGTCATATGGATTAATATAATAAAACTAGTTTCTACTAAACAGGGACTTCCTGTAGGCCAGTGGTAGGTGATAAAGGCCAGTCGCACTTCGGTTGTGGATTCGATTCCCACAGCCTTGTCCGAAGCGATGGGCGGTCGCCCGTCCTGCAGGTTGTCCTTTTTCCAAAACTATATAACATCCCATCAATAATATCGAAAAAACAAACAATACTAACTTATGTCCAACATAATCCATTCCAATCTTTTAGGCTTATCCATAATACTGCAGTCGACTCTCATAATATAGTGAAAACGATTACCAGAGATTTAATACCATCGTTGATCCCCATATATCATAAGATATGTTTTGTTGGTCACATTCCAAACATTCAAAGTCCTTAATCTTGTACTCTCTTGAATACCCATTGAACCTTAGTGAAAACTTGAATGCAGTTAAAAGTTAACACTTTTCACATACCGAAATCCTCAAAATTCTATATACTCAAACCATGATATCACTTAGTCCTTATATCAATCATGAGCTCATGAATAAAATCAAACACCTCATTATCTTATTATTCCTTCATTATGCTCATATCATCTGTTTACCAAAAATGTCTCAATCACTTTTCATGGTTACCGGTACCATAAAATTATTGAAAAACATAAATATTTCAGTACACCATAAAAGTACCTCAACAAAATTATTCTTGAATACCAATACATAAACACTTCAGTCCATCCATTTCAATGATTGTCCTGGAAGAAGTCCTTCCTTGATTTAGAAGTATCTTTTTAGGTCAGGGCATTGAGTTGGGTAATGCCCATGTTCTCCACAAATAAGACATTGAACTCCATAACAGTCTGTCACTCTATGACCCTTTTCTCCACACAGATAACATCGGTCCCTCCATTTGAGGTATTCCTCAAGGTTCTTCTTCCCTTCTTTAGAAATCTCAATCTTCCTTTCTTTATGCTCCTCAACATGCGAACATGCATAATAGTTTATCTTCGTCTTCTTTGATGAATTTGTCATACCGCTAAATTTCACCTTGTTAATCATATATCGCGATGACTGATTCGGCATAATCACAATATCATTATCTTTAGGCATTACACAATTTTGTTGCTCATAGTCACCAATTTGCCCATTGGACTCAATGTTAACCGAATTCCTTCTGGTTCCCTCCATTAACTAAAACACAAAAAAAAAATTTGTGAGAGGCGAAATCATGCTAGGGAAGACAACATAGTAAAGGGGGAGAACCCTCAATATCTAACATCTTAGGTTTAATTCTATGATCGTTAGCGTAATTCTAGTACTATAACCTATACGTATACTTAAACTTAGGGACATCCCTAGACATACCTTAGAAATATCTCTAGGGATATCACTAACGTTTTCGCATCCTAGTTTCCAAAGGTTGACTAAACCTTTCCTCTGATACCAACTGTAGAGACCCGTAGCCTGACGTACATGGACATTACATTACATTTGCGGAATACTTAGTACATAACAAAAACACACACACAAGGATCGTAATAGTTTAGTGTCTTTGGAAACTCGGAACATAATCTTCTAATCCTGGTGAAAGATCTTCAATATCTCCCGTAAAGATCTTCCATTTTTTTTATACCTAAAACCTTTCTTTATATCCTGGGGAAAAGAAAACATAAAAGGGTGAGCTCAAATGCTCAGTAAGGGTATACAAAAGAAATAAAAATCATATCATATTTTTTTGAAAATCATAACCTGCAAAAGAGATCATAATATCTTAACATGGAACAAATCATAGAAGTGAAAATGAGATCACCATAATCATAACATGAAACTTGAAACTTTGTGGCATGCACACATAATCATGGAAAATCATTTCTTGTTAGTCATGACTCATTGCCAAGACTATCTTAGTGGACAAAGTCCCTTTCTGAATCGAGTAATCCTCGTTTCAGTCCTGTTTCACTGAACCGGTATAACCTACCATTCCAGCCATGTCTATCTCATGAGATATAAAATCTTTACCCAATGCATTGGAGGGAGATATAGGTCCCACCCATCTCTTAATGAATCCTTTCTTATGTGTGCCACAAAATCATAAATCATACATCATTGCATAACCCATGTAATAAAAAATGGGATTCTTAAACAACATGACATCATAAAACCATTCATATAAGATAAAGGAATTCATAAACATAATTCCATCACAACATATTCAAATCAATGTAAAAATATGGATAGAAACAGAACCCTTTATTATCTTATATGGAAAATAATTTTGATAAAACACTTGAATTGAATTCTTGAGGAAAATATCCTTTCTTCTTCAAAATCAATTTCTTTTCACAAAACATCATGCAATTTTAAAAGAAAGAGATTTTATTGAAAATAGTCATGAAATCTTTTAGAGGAAGCTTCATGAAAATAAGGCTTTATAAAACAGTATAAATCTGTTCGTGCCGTATAAGTTAAAAAAAACATTCTTCGTACTTTTGTCGGAAAAGTCAAAAAGTACCTCGTACGAAAAACGGCAAAAGATTCCTTTCATATTCTTTACTAAAAACTCACCTAAGGGTAAAATTGGATTTAAACTATTGCAAGTGGATGGAAACAATATTACATATTGAGGGAACATGGATGTGGATGATAAAATACACCCCAGAAAATACTTACAAATAAACAATCTCGGATAAAAATGAGATTGTGATATTTCCCTTACCTTAGGTCCGACTTGCTTTGTAAGTGTCCGAACCTCCTGTATAATGATTTAAATCATGTTATTGACTTATTACAGAATCATATTCATTGTTATGATATCATATATTGTTTACTTATGACATTATATTACCCGTTCTTTTGTAAATTCCATGTTAAAGAAGCGTTTTGGGTAAAATCGTTTCATTTATCGTAGGTGTTTTGACTTGTTGTTATTGACATCATTATTACTTATATCATGATTTACTTACTTCCAGAATATAAAATATGATTTATATATCATATATATTCAGTATATATATATATATAATAGGTAGATAAATAAAATGAAAAACACCGTTCATGGAGACGGTAGTCCGTACGTACGCATGAACGCTATTTTCCTTTCCTTATTGTCTTGAAATGGAAGTAAGTAGATGACATACATATGTATATATATACATAAATCCAGTAGCTTTATAATGTCATATATTTCATTATTATTTCTTATATATACATCATAATCATTCTTAAATGGTTAACATGGAGAATGAATCTCATCGCGTCGTGGAGACGGTATTCCGTACGTACGCACGAGCGATGATATCATTTCTATAAATATTGAATTGAATTGGAGTGGATTATACAATATATCAGAATCAATATGATGTTGTAATAACTATGTATAGTTATTCTTTACACCATTATACCCATCCATGTAAGGTGGTGGTGGAAAATAGATTACACCACGGCGTGGAGACGGTATTCCGTACGTACGCACGCGCGGTGATTTCTTTTTCCGTAGGATGGATAGATGGTGAAATAGGGTTGTTTCATACTTATAATAACATATCAGTATATTAGTGATACTGATGTTATTACTTCATAATGAAACAACCTATGAAGAAGAAGTGGAAGAAGAAATAAAGATGAAAGAATTGGTAACGGTAATTACCTCTTCTTTGAAGTGCCTCTTTGAGACCTCTTCTTAGGGCACTAGAATTGGTCTTTGAGGAAGACCAGAACCTCTAGGATGTTGCTAGGGAAGTGGAGAAGAGATTTTGGCAGGGGTTGGCCGAGATTGAGTGCTCAAATTGGTGTGAGGAGGAGGGGGAGGAGGTGTCCTTTTATAGGGGAGGAGAGGGGCACCTTAGGAATATCTCAAAATATTATTTTATATTAAAGTCAAAATCGGTTTATAATGGTTCCAAAGGGTCTTATTTCGAAGCTAAAGTGGGGATGGGTCGAAATCCTATCAACCAATAGAATTTAGACAAGTTTAGGGTATTATTTTAACCTTATCAATTAGATTTAACTCTAAGTTAAATAATTTAACTTTTACCGTGTCTTTTTGTTTTCTTTCACTATATGGTTAATAAACTTACTCTAACATGCCAAACGAACCCCAAATTTTATATTATTAATACATATATCCTTATCTAAGTCATTTGGCAGAACCTTAGATTTTTAGGAATAAAATAACAATTAATAATATAATATTTTATTTAAAAACTATTTTGTGTCAATTTTGACACTATTTGATATATGATTTTTGTGAATGTCATAACAGAATTATATGTTCGAAACAAGTTGATTAAATCAACACTAATATATCATAGTAACCTATAAAATTAGTGGAATTCATAAAAAGTCTTAAATTACATTTATTTTGGTGTTTATAACATCAATTATGTCAATATTTCATTAATAAGATAATTACTCCATCATCGTTGTGTCATAAATAAATTAAATTATTTGATGTATAAAAATTACAAATAAAATACCATCATGTAGGAAATATTTTTATCTTTCTAATGAATATTTACAATCGAATTTATCTTATGTATAACCCCATATTAAAAATGATTTACTTATTAAACTTTGATTTTAGCTATTTTAACCCTTCTTTAAATAAATTAATAATAAATGTCCTAATCTAATCCAAGTGGGCCTAAATGGTCATATTTTATTCCTAAGTTTGTTTTTGGTCGAATTACACTTGTCCAATAGAATTAGGACATGTGTTAGGGTAATAGTGATATCATATTTACCCTTAGTTACCCTATTTACTATTAACCGCGGTAAAAAAAGTAAAAAGTTACTATTCACCAAAAAATTATTTTCATCTCATTGAACCACATTTTAGTCCTTGATATTAACCGTGTCTCTCGGATTTTTGAAATTCCATTCACAGAAGCGGTAAAATTAAGTTTTATGCAAAATTCAGTTTTTAACCTACGACTTAGTAGTTTCACTATTCATTGATGTTTTTCAGATCAATGCCAAAATTTCATCCTAAGCTATATTTCATATTCCGAATTCAAAAATGAAGTCTATTTTACCAAATTCATAACATAGAAGTTTCATTAATTAATTTTATAATTAAATCCCGCTGTTAAAACAAATAGCGTGTTTTTAAGAGATAATAAATATCAAAAGATTGAAACTTGTTTATAAGTGGTTTAAATGTGAAATTACATCCAATGACCATTATTGTATTAAATTGTAAAAATATATTCTAAATATACTTTAAAACTACTAAAATTAATAATTTATCACTATTAATTATTTCGATTGAAAAAGTTGTTTTTAATTAAAATTTAGTAATTTTCACTATTCATCAGAATATGAAAGTTATCCGAAAAGTACCAAAATTTCACCTTAGGCTAAATTCGATACTCCGAATCAAAAAATGAAGTTCATTTTGAAAAATAAGATTTACAGAGTTTTAAAAAGTGGTTATTACTATTCATAACGGCTAGTTTTAATAATATTTTAATAGCATATCGTTGTTTAGTGAAACTCGGTATTGCGTATTACACACGCTTTCGAGGAAGGTCGTGATTGCGTGTAATGCAAGGCAAGTCAAGGATGTGTGTTGTGCAAGCTCCTTTTGGTGTAGCGTACAACACAAGACATTAATAAAATTAAAAAGAATATTTTTCATAATATCTTGGGCTGTTACATTCATTACAAATCATTATGAAGGGTTTATGATTATATACTTCTCAAAGAAAATACTTTTATTATTATGGATTATATCCATAAATAGTTCAATTTTGGTTAAGTGTTTTATAAGTATGGAATTATGTGTTTTGATTCATAAACTGATCTAGTTTATGCCATTTTTTAGAAATGGCTCTTAGTGGATGAAATGAAAACCGTATCAATGCACACACTCCATGTAGGGATTTCCCTCCTGCTAAAGATAATTATAGTGGAGCTGGTGATTCAACTGGTGCCGATCAGCTAATCACCATACTAGGACAACTCACTCAGGTTATGAATAATAACCTTACCCATATGGAGCACCCTAATATGCAGCATGAAGGATCAATGTTAGATCAATTCATGAGGCAACAACCACCAACATTCAATGGGAGTACAAATCCCTTAGTAGCCGACCAATGGATAAACTCCTTAGAGAAAATATTTCAGGCTTTGGGGAGTAGTAAAAGGGAAAAATTTATCATGGCAGTTTACCGCCTCACTGGAGATGCTGATCAATGGTGGTAATTGATACAAAACACAAATGAAGATGATGAAGTATCAAATATGGAATGGAGGGTGTTCAAAGATCCGTTTTTAGGAAAATACTTTCCTCGTGACCACCGAGCAGATATAGAAAGGCAATTTCTGAGTCTGAGACAAAAGGGGGATGAGAATATCACAAAGTATGAGGCTAACTTTACATGGTTAGCAAGGTATGCTGAAGATTATATACATAACCCAATAAGTAAGATTGATCATTTCTCTGATGGGTTAAAACCATTTCTCTATCGAGCGTTAGTCTCACAATCCTTTTTATCATATGAAGACATTGTCTCATGTGCTATCAAAACTGAAAATGAATTCTCTAAGTCTTATGACTTTAACGCAAAGAAAGAGAAGAAGAGATTTACTGATCAATCTGGGAAAGGAAATAAGGGGATGAAGGGAAAGGTTGAATATCCATCCTGTGGTAAATGTGGGAAGAAACACCCCGGTACTTTCTTGAAGGGAATGGGTGTCTGTTACAAGTGTGGTGAAAAAGGCCACCATGCTCGTGATTGCAAATGGAAGAAGGAAGCTACCAATGTTCAATGCTACAATTGTAGGGAGATGGGAAATTATGCAAATGAATGTCCTAAGAATCAGGGGAACTTAACTCAGAAAAGGCCAAGTGATCAAGGCCAAGCTTATGTTATCACTAATGCTGTGGTAGAAGCTCCAAAAGATGTGGTGGCAGGTAATTTTATGGTTTCCTCATGTTTAGAAAATGCATTATTTGATTCTGGGTCATCGAATTGTTTCATATATTCCCAGTTTTCTAAGAAAATTAGATGTTTCCAATTTAATTTAACAAGGGAGTTATCAGTTAAAACTCTAAAGGGAAGTATCATTGCAACAAAGTTTTGTGAATCAGTCCCCATTAGAGCACATAAATGTTCTTTATCTGCTGATATAATTGTCATACCTATGATTGAGTTTGATATAATTCTCGGTATGGATTGGATTTCGGACTATGATGCGAATATTTATTGTACGAAGAAGGAGGTTATGATTTTTGATGATGATGATAAGGAACACCTTATCTTTAGAGCAGAATCGTCACCACCTAATTCTTATCTAGATCCACCCCCAGTAGCTCAACTAATTTCAATTATTGGGGAGGAAGAGAATTAAATGACTGTGGGTGAGGAAAGGAATGTTCAAATAGATAATGTATCTGTTGTGAAGGAATATGTAGTTTTATTTCCGGAAGATTTACCTGGACATCCTCCAGAACGAGAAGTTGAGTTTTCCATTGATTTTATTCCTGGATCAAGGCCTATATCAAAGACCCCTTATAGAATGGCCACTATAGAATTAGTTGAACTAATTAAACAACTAGAAAAATTATGTAATAAGGAATTTATTCTCCCTAGTGTTTCTCCATGGGGAGCCCCTGTTCGTTTGTTTAAAAAGAAAGATGGATCTATGTGGTTATGTATCGACTACAGGGAGATCAATGCTATAACAATAAAGAACAAGTATCCCCTACCTCGCATTGATGATTTATTTGACCAACTGCATGGAGATCAATACTTTTCAAAGATTGATGTTCGATCTGGATACCATCAGTTTTGTGTGAAGAAGGAAGACATTCTGAAGACAGCAATTCGAACCAGGTACGAGCATTATGAGTTTACTGTAATGCCTTTTAGATTGAATAATTCACCCTCTATATTCATGGATATGATGAATAGATTTTTCAAGGAATATCTAGATGAATATGTGGTGGTATTTATTGATGATATCTTGGTATACTCCAAAAGCTACGATGATTAGGAAAATCACTTGCGCATTATCCTGAAGACTCTGAGAAGACATGAATTATATGGGAAGTTTAGCATGTGTGAATTTTGGCTTCAAGAGATTTTTTTTCATGGCCATATTGTCTCTAAAGATGGAATATCTGTTGATCCTTCTAAGACCAATGCAATCCAATAATGGCCAGCACCTATGAGTATAACTGAGGTACATAGTTATATTGGTTTAGCAGGTTATTATCAATGTTTCGTCCAGAATTTTGCCCAATTGTCTAACCCATTAACAAAGCTCACACGTAAAGGGGTTAAATTTTCATGGACAAAAGTGTGTGAAGAATGTTTCGAAGAACTGAAGAGAATATTAGTCAATTCTCCTATATTGACTCTACCATCGGGGAATGATGGGTTCGTTATTTATAGTGATGCCTCGAAGAAAGGACATGGTTGTGTCCTTATGCAGAATGATAGGTTTATTGCCTATGCATCATGATAGTTGAAAATTCAGGAGAAAAACTATCCTACTCATGATCTTGAGTTAGCAGCTGTGATATTTGCTTTGAAGATATGGAGGTACTACCTCTATGGTGAAAAATGTGAGATTTATACTGATCACAAGAGTTTGAAGTATATTTTCTCACAAAAAAGAACTCAACATGAGGCAAAGGAGATGACTTGTATTACTAAAGGATTATGATTGTACGATACACTACCACACGGGGAAAGAAAACAAGGTGGCAGATGATTTGAGCAGAAAAGATCATGGAGTTTTGAACAATATGAGAATTGAAAGTGATCCAATTTTCATGGATCTAGTGAAGATGGACATGTGAATAACCATGGAAGGTGAAAAATCAATTCTTTTTCAAATGGTTTCCAAACCATCTTTACTATAAAGGATTAAGAGTTCTCAGACCGATGATGAATAATTTCAAAAGAAGATTAAAGCTATGATTGATGGGAGATTGAGAGACTTTGTGTATGAAGAAGGAATTTCGAAATTCAAGAAGAGACTTTGTATTCCCGATATACATGATCTAAAAAGTAAATTGCTGGATGATGCTCATAGTTCCAATTTATCTATACACCCTAGGAGCACCAAAATGTATAGATATTTGAAGGAACATTTTTGGTGGGACAACATGAAGAGGGAGATTGCGGATTTTTTGTCAAGATGTATGGTTTGTCAACAAGTGAGTGCTGGAAGTCAACGTCCTGGAGGAGTCATGCAACCTCTTCCCATACCGGAGTGGAAATGGGACAATATCATGATGGAATTTGTCATGGGACTACTAAAGACTCCTAAAAGGAACGATGCAATATGGGTCATTGTTGATCGTCTAACCAAGTCAACACATTTTATTGCTATAGCAGAAGATCTACCACTAGAACGTCTAGCAAGACTATATATTGATGAATTTGTGAGACTTTAGGGAGTACCCCTATCGATTGTTTCTGATCGTGATCCCCGTTTTACTTCAAGATTCTGGAAAAGTCTTCAGAATGCCTTGGATAATGAGCTTCATTTCCGCACTGCCTACCACCCTCAAACATATGGACAATCAGAATGAACTATTCAAACCTTAGAAGACATGTTGAGATCTTGCTCACTTGAATTTCAGGGTATGTGGGATCAATATTTACCTCTAGTATAATTTTCATATAACAATAGCTTCCATTCGAGTATTCAGATGGCACCATATGAAGCGTTATACAGAAAGAGATGTCGCACACCAACCTGTTGGGATGACGTTGGTGAAATAAAACGTGTAGGTCCAGAACTGGTGGAGGAAACGATGGAAAAGGTGAAGGTAATCTAAAATCACATCAAAGCAGCTCAAAGTAGACATAAGAGCTATGCCGATAATCGAAGGAAGGATTTGGAATTTCAAGTCAGTGATCATGTTTTCCTGAAGGTATCTACATGGAAGGGAGTCATACGTTTTGGTAAGAAAGGTAAATTGAGTCCCAGGTACATCAGAACTTTTGAAATTCTAGAACGAATTGGGGCTGTAGCTTACCGATTGGCAATGCCGCAAAGTCTCTCCAATGTTCACGATGTGTTCCACGTATCTCTATTGAGGAAATTCATTCCTGACCCAACCAAGGTACTCACCTCTGAGGAATTAGAACTGGAACCCGATCTATCCTATTGCGAAGAGCCCGTCAGGATTCTTGATACGAGAGAACAAGTACTGAGAAACCAGACGACACGTCTGGTAAAAGTTTTGCGGAGAAACCATAAGATGGAAGAGGCAACGTGGGAACCCGAGGAACTTACGATGAAGAACCACCAGAGTCTTTTCATGCGGTAGTATTTTAGAAATTTCTAGGATGAAATTATTTGAATGATAGTAGAATGTAACACCCCAAGCTTCTACGGTACGCTTCTCTTTGAATAATGCGATAGCGTGTGTTATACGCAACATAGAGTTCTAACACACCACAACCAATCAAACTAGCCGTTATGAATATTAATACCTACTTTTTGAAATTAAATATATTTTATATTTCAAAATGGACTTCATTTTTGGATTACGAATATCGAAATTATCCTAAGATGAATTTTTGGTATTTTTCTGAGAACTTCCAATTTTTATGAATAGTGAAAAATACTTAAAAACAACTTTTTTAATAAAAATAATTTATAATGATAAATTATTTTATTGAGTAGTTTTAAAGTATAATTAGAATATATTTTTTCCATTTTATCCAATAGTGTTCATTATAAATAATTTCACTTTGAAATTGGACATAAACAATTGTCAATCTTTTGATATATATTGTTTCTTAAAAACACGCTATTTGTTGTGACAACGGGAATTAATTGTAAAATTAATTAATGCAACTTATATTTTTGGAATTTTGTAAAATAGACATCATTTTTGAATTCGGAATATCAATTATAGCTTAGGGTGAAATTTTTGCATTATTCTGAAAAAATTCAATTTTTGATGAATAGTGAAACCACTAAGTTGTAGTAAAAAAAAACTGAATTTTTCATAAAACTTAATTTTACCACTTTTGTGAATGGAATTTCGAAAATCCGAGAGACACAGTTAATATCAATTAGTAAAATGTGGTTCAATGAGATGAAAATAATTTTTTGGTGAATAGTAACTTTTTACTTTTATTTACCTCGGTTAAAAGTAAATAGTGTAATTAAGGGTAAAAATGATATTAATATTACCCTAACACATGTCCTAATTCTATTGGACAAGTGTATCTAAAACAAAAACATCCTTAGGAATAAACAATTATCATTTAAGTCCACTTGGATTAGATTAGGACATTTATTATTACTTAATTCAAAGAAGAGTTAAAAGAGTTAAAATCAAAGTTTATTTACTAAAACATTTTTAATATAGGGTTATACATAAGATAAATTTGATTGTAAATATTAATTAGAAATATAAAATGATTTCCTACATAATGATATTTTATTTATAATTTTTAGACATTAAATAATTTAATTTATTTATGACACAATGATGATGTAGTAATTACCATAATAGTGAAAAAATTAAAATAATTGATATTATAAATTCCCAAATAAATATAATTTGAGACTTTTATGAATTAAAATAATTTTATAGGTTAATATGACATGTTAGGATTTATTTAATTAACTTTTTTCTAAGTAATCATTCTATTATAATTTTTACAAAAAATCAATTATTGAATAGTGTCAAAATTGACATAAAAGAGTTTTTAAAACAAATATTACATTATTAATTGATATTAAATTCCTAAAAATCTACGGTTCGGCCAAGATATATATATCATGATAGGTGTATCATTTATGGACCACTTGGGGGTCTCTTGGATGTATATAGTAAGTTTATTAACCATATAATATAAAAATACAAAGAGACATGGTAAAAGTGAAACTAATTAACTAAGAGTTAATACTTAATGATAAGGTTAATATAGTAACCCAAACCTATATAAATTCTATTGGTTGAGTGGTCTTCGACCCACCCCCAACTTAACCTTTAAATAATCCACTTTGGAGCCATTAGAAACCGAATATGAATTTATTATAAAATAATATTTCTAGCTTTTCCAAAGGTGCCCCTCACCCCTCTTATAAAAGGGAACCCTCCCTTATCATTAACTCAAACCTTCAAAGCCTTTTTGATCAGACAACCTCTGCCCAAATACTCCTTCAACTTCTCTCAATTCATCCTATAGGCCTTCCTTTAGCCAGAAAGCTAACATAAGGAGCCCTTTTGATCAAATAAAAAGGAAGAACCCGAAGAAGAGGTAATGATTTCACCACCCTTTTCAAGTTCCTTTCTTCTTCCATTTATTCTTTCTTTGTTATTTCCATTATAAAATAATAACTACAGTATATTATTTATACTTTGATGTTATTATAATCATTTTACAACCATATTTCAGTATTCTATCCATCCTTTGAATAACATGTCACCATACGTGCGTACGTACGACTTACCGTCTCCACGTCATGGTGTAAATGTTATTCAATAAATTATTATTTTGATGGGTATAATAATGATGTGTAATTAATGTAAATAATAAATATAACATGATAATGGTTCTGTATATATGATATAACATTAAATTATATATTATTTTAATATCAAAATATTGATATTGTCACTCGTGCGTACGTACGGTCTACTGTCTCTACGAACATGATGAGATTCATTCTCCATCGTATCCATTAAAGTCTAATTCTCAGTTGATGATTAATACTAGTATCTAAGGACATGATATCATTCTGGATATGATTAAGATACAACCTATCCATGACAAACATGACTTACGTAACAAAACATATAAAAGAAAACAAGTAAGTTAACACCCGAAAAAACGATAATACTAAGATATTATTAACAAATCAATGTTAAAAGATCATATATGATATCATATTAATGTATATGATTCTTGTATAATTTAATAAAAATTATTTCACCATTATACTAGAGTTTAACCTACCCCCAACCAAGGAAAAGTACAAGGTAAGAGTTTATTTCACAATCTCTTCATTATCCGAGGTTGTTTATACGTAATAATCTACTGGGATCTCTTTATCATCCACATCAATGTTTCTTAAAAATGTATTTAGAAACATTTTTACTATTTACTAGAATATGGGTTAAGTTAATTTATACCCTTTTTGACTTTTTATAAGAGTTTTATAAAGGAATCTTTCTATCGTTTTCCTAACAAGGTGCTTTTTAACCTTTTCGACAATATTATGGTAAGAATGTTTTTTTAATTATAAGGCGGATGCAACTATTTTCCACCGTTATAAAATCGTTGAAGCTTCCCTTACAAGCATATAAGAATATTTTCAAATAAAATGTTATATTTTATAAATAAATGACTCTTAAATGATTTCAAAATAAAAAGGGATATTACTCTAAAAAGAGTTTAGATTTCATCTATGTCAACATTCTTTGATGGATTTTACGCTTATTTGAAGTTGATTTATTATGATACAAAACTTCTATATTGTATTTAAGGTTTTGTGATATGTTTAACTATGGATGTGTTATTTGTATACCATTCATGGTTTATGGATAATGTATTTACATTTCATATGCTAGTTTTAATATGAATGTTTTTGTTATGTTTAAACCTGTTCATATGAGGAATGCATTGGACTTAATATGTGACGGGTGGAGCCCACTATAGCTCCTCGATGCATCGGTAGGTCTCATGAGACAAGCTAGTGTCTTGGCACAAGCCCTTGGTAAAATCTTATTTGTATTCTTGGCACGAGGCCTTGGCTATGTGGTTATGATAGTCTAGCATTATACATTCCATCATCATGAAAGTTGTTATTGATATTGCATGTGATTATTCGATTAGTAGAATATCCATGTAAATAAGTAAATGACATTATTTAATTTTATTTTTTCCATACTATGTTGAAGTTCAAGTTTAAAAGGATTTTTTTTTAGTTATACATTTCATAAAATGTTTATACTTATTTATAATGTTTTCCGCTATATTGTTATCCTTACTGGGCATTTGAGCTCACCCCTTTCAATGATTAATTTTTCCCAGGATGTGAAGAAGTAATTTATGAATGACCTACAGGGATAGTATGTGGGGATATGAGTGTGGACTATGAACAAAATATGTTGTTGTAGTTTTCATTTTTTTAATGATGTAATGTAAAAATTTATGAATATATCTAGTGTTTCCAAGGCTAAAAAAACCAATCATTCTTTCAAGATTTGATCTTTATTGTGATCATGCCAATGTTATGTAATAATGCACCGTCTCTGGGTAACTGGGGTAGGGGAATTACAAATCTCTCACCCAAAATGAAAAATAGGCACATTGAATCTAGTAAGAATACCATTGGAACCTCGCACAGTTGAACCTAGAGACCAGAGGGTATTTATTAAGTATAATGATCTCACAAACTATAATGTTTTATATTAGGTATGATCTGTAAAACAACTGAAGTGATCATGAAGAATGTATATTCACTTTTCATGAACCTTAATACATCACATGATTGACTTATAGAGAATCACATAAAGAACATCTGGATATTCTGCTAAATTATGAAATACAAAAAAACAATAAAACAATAATAATTTATAATCATTTTGGGTAAATTTTGTAGAAAAAATAGTACAATATGAGATACATACGTGATAAATGTATATGATGATCATAATATTCATTGCATGAACCTGTTGGGTCATGGGATTGTACTAGAACTTGTCACCTAGTTCACCTGATAAACCTTTATTATACTAATTTTATTATATGAATGTCCCCTGGACATGTATAATATTGTCAAATGGACCCCCTTGTTATGCCACCCTTGTATTGTAAAACCCTACATGATAGCCATCCAAGCCTCACAATGTCCTCTAGACTTTTCGCTTGGACTCATATAGAAACCCTAAAACATGATCTCCACATCTCAGGGATACCTCAGGTTATGTCACATGGATATTTCAATGTCCATTTGAAATGTCAAACAACATTTTCATTGACACCAAGACATGTCATATTGGACCATGCATCACCCTCCAGACCTGTCACATTGACATTCATGATGCACTCCATGTATGTCATCCTTCTTTCAAGAAGAAAACATAGAAACTTATTTGGATCATGTGATTCTATGTAGATAATATAGATGAGAATATGTTATGGATTAGAGGAAAAGACAGTCGATACATGCATTTTTCTATAGAAAAGTCATCTTTGATCATGCGACAACCTTAGGAAATGGCACCAATATTATATGATGTCCCTGGGACTAGTAAACTAGATTATTCTATCATCTTTGTACATTTGAGGAAAATATTATGTATTATTCCCAAGAGCCACCAATGCATATCGAGGGGATAATTAGTGGATGAATAGTAGACATGAATTATAGGAAAATAAGAGAAAATCAACGTGTAAGCCCAAATCAATGGAATAATTTTATATGTCATTCATATGAGGTAAGTCCTTAGTGTGTAATCCTTAATCAGTGGTATAATATGATATTTCCCATATATAAATGAATCATTAGTGTGTATTCCCCAATCACCATCATAATATGATATACACAAATTATAAAGGAACAATTTGTGTATAGCACCAACCAAATGTACAATGTCGGCACTGATTCCTTCCCTAACTAGGATATGTTGGAGTATTTAGGGTTTGGTTAGTGGTAAGCACCCCATAATCCTACATGAAAAATGGGGGTTCAAAACCCATTGGGCGCGGGGTACTGTTGAAGCCCTACAACATACTATAGCAACGACAGACTGTAGAAACGATGAGAACTATAGTGGTGGCAGGTCATTGTAGCAGTGGAAGAGCACTGTAGCAGCGTTGGATACTGTGTGTTACTATAGTAGTGGTATTGTAGTACTACTATTCACAGAATAGGCCTTAGGCCAAAAAATTGGGCCTATGGGCCATGTTATGGGCTAAATTCCTACTTGGACTTTAGGCTATGTAATGGGTCTCCCTCTACATAGTTAAAGTGGTCTTTGATTTGATTTAATAATAAATGAAGCTTCAGCCCCATCCTTTTAAAAAAAGGATATGTAGGACGCCTCTCCATGGAGCGAGATATATATTACCCTCTAACAGGTATTCCTAGTTTGTAACTCCAACATCCATAAGTAGTGAGACAGATCATTTTGTATCCATTATTAGTCACATTGATCATAGATCATGTAGGATTAGGGAGTTGTAATAATCATATTTTTTGTAATATAGGACTCTATGAAGATAAGGTCAATCATAGAATATAAGCCCTGATCAGCAACATAATATGATATGTTCTACATATATGGGGAAACATACTACGTAATCCTTGATCAATGAAATAGTATGATTTGTCCCACATATAAGGGAAAACTCAGTGTGTAAGCCTCAATCAATGGTATAATATGACATGACTTGCATATAAGGGCATCCTCAGTGTGTAATCCCTAATCAGCAGCATAATACAATATTTCCCAGATAAATGGGAATCCTCATTGTCTAATCCCTAATTAGGAACATAATATCATATTTCATTCATCTTAGGGTAATGTTAGTGTGTAATCCCAAACTAGAATAATTAAGAAATATCTCATTCCAACCACATTTAGGATATTTAGTATGCCACATATAGGCCACACTATATATTAAATTCCAAAGGGTTTTCCCAGTGCATATGTCATATATCCAAAAGTAGTGATACTGGTCATTTTCTATCATTTTTTTCTCACACTAAGAAAAGGTCAAGTGGTATTAGGGAGATATAATAATCAAAGTTTTCACTCAATAATCTTCTATAATGATCAGGTAAACAATAGTGTGTAATCCCCGATCAACTACATTAAACAATATGTCACTCATATAATGGAAATGCCAGTACGTAGTACTCGGTTAACTGAGATATGATGACTTTGATTCTTGTAATGACCAAGATATGTTGGAAACATTACTAAGGCACAAGACCAAATAGGCATCCACTTTAGTGTAAGCCCCCATGTCTCTAGCATTTCAACCATCAAGACCCATTCATTCCGATGGGATGATCATTATACCACACCATTAGTGCACTAAGAAAACAACTGATGTATGATGACTGTGATTATTACTATAATCAGGATGTGTAGGACACCATCTTAATGCTAAAGATCTATATTAAGGATCCTAAGGGATGACGCTGCACATAATTACCCCATCCACATGGAGAGAGGCTAATTACTTGTTATCCTTTTTTTCTCACAGTAATCATGGAACATGAGTTCTTACATAGTTTCAATAATCATATCATTTGCATCTTGAATCCTGACCATCTAAGGATATGTATATATGAATGTTCAAATGAGTGGAATGATATAAATATCCCTAGTGTATGATAATTTACATTGGGGAGAGTGCTAAGGGAATGAAACAAGTTGAAGAACTCTAATTACTGCAATAAACAAGATATGTAGGATTCCTTCCAAAGGATAGAGCAAAAATAGGCATCAACATCATTGTAAGTCCCCTCATATATCTGAACATTCATTAATCATGACCCAAACATTCCCACAACTGATAATTATATATCATCTATCAATGGAATGTGGAACTAGTGGAATAATGAAAACTCTTATTCTTTATATAATAAAAATACGTAGGATGTCACCTCGAGACTAAATAAATAATAACGGTTATGTCTGTTCCCACACATGCATCCTCTATGAATTATATTAAACTACAAGATCATTAATGAACTACATGGATTTGGATTACATTTATAAATAGAATACACAAGACACCTCATTTTGGATCAATCCCCACCTCATAATACTTAATGCCTCCCTCTATGGCTAAAAATTCTGAAATGCCTGGTTATGTGGCATCAATATATAAAAAACTATTCATTACATGGTAATTCATAAAGAACCTCATATATATAGAGATGAGGTACTTATCAGGATACCTTCTTCTTCATGTTAAAAGGACCAACCTATGATCACATTGTTAGGGTAACAAGTCCTGTATCAAGATTATGAAGACATTCATGAATATATCTTAAATCTATAAGAGTGTCCAATAGTAGGCGAAAATTCTCCTCCACAAGGTGTTATGAGCCCGATCTCATATCCTCTTGACTAATGTGAGTACGTAAGCATCATTGGGTCATAAAACCAAGCCGATCTCATTTCTTTGGAAATCTGGTCTATACCCCGTTATGGATGTTGGAACTATATCAAGCTTCCATTAAGAATAAAAATGGTGATCCGATGTAAATGATTATGTTGGAATTGGACCCCCCACAATCAACCATCAAGAAAAATCAAATTCACCTCAAT
This sequence comes from Viscum album, assembly GCA_963277665.1. NCBI lineage: Eukaryota > Viridiplantae > Streptophyta > Magnoliopsida > Santalales > Viscaceae > Viscum > Viscum album. The sequence continues at coordinate 1,092,722,542 of OY728139.1, forward strand.
GAGGGTTCCCAATCATCTCTTTTCCACGGACAAAACATTATACAATTATTTTGGGAGATATATAAGACATATATAATCATTGTAAAAACATTTAATTTAAAATTTTGAATGCTAATAATATAGTAAAAAAATGTGAAAATAATCAGTAGAAGTGGATTCATCAATAATAATTCCAACCACTCACAAGCCAATATAGCGAATAAGAACAAACCATTCATGACATGTGGTAAGGGGTGATATAGTAGTGTCAATACATTGCAACATTGAATGAGAATATAGAATAATTAATTATTACATTTTATGTGTATAGTAAATTAGGATAACCCATGGAAAATATAAAATATTATTTTTATAATTAAGATAACATCTAGGTCCTTTAAGAACCATTGGAAAATAATTTATTTACCATTATATTTTATACATTTAAAATATAAAATAACCATGATTTTTAATAACTATGGTACATAGGGGATTACATGTTTCCATGGATGAATACATGGAATAATGTTTCCATGAATTGACACACACCAATTCACCCCATTTAATAAATGAAAAAATATAACATATTTTACACTACATATATATTAATGAATAAATCACATTGGTATTTGTTTTCATTGAGGTAAATCAGAACATTAAGCATTTTAATATTGTTAATTGATTACCAATGAAATTTCATGATAATGGAGAAAACCAATATCGTATAAAGAAGGGATATATTTCATTACCAAATAATTTTTTTTTTCAAATTTACATAGATTTAATTATTACACAATATTAATTAAAATGTTTTCATAAACCAAATAACCACTTATAAAAGACCTCGATGATAATATGTATATAGAATATGTTGCCAAACTTGATGAGAGAATAGAGGATCCCTCGATATTACCCATTATATGTTATGAAGAGAATGTAAATTGCTTTGACACAATTATGAGCAACCATTTCAACCCAAACTGAATGAAACTCCACCTCATAATACAAACATTGGAACCTTTTTTAATACATTTATCATAAAGAGTATGAATTGGTGGACCATATAATTTTGTACTACTATATTTAAATCTAATTTGGTCTATACGGTTAAAATATGAATAAATTATTATATAACTCTCTTAAAACAAATTTTTATAAATAATAATTTATTTACTATGTACCGTTGAACTAAAATTATTAAGGAAATATTAATAAAATATTTAAATAAAATAATTTCAATTTACATATTGAATTAGTAGGTTTAAAAGAGATAATGGAACTTTAAAATTTCTACAGAAAGTATAAGAAATGGTGTCATAATACATGATTATTCTTTAGGAAAATTATTTGTCAACCATGTACAGGATGAAATATTGATAGTGACTTGCAAAGACCAATCCAAATATAAACATCACCAATTAAAAATTGATAAATGGTCTTCATAGGATAAGTTTGATCACAAGGAAATCACTACAAGATCCATTCTTGTTGAACTTCCACCCGCAACTACAAACCAAACATATCTTCCCCCTATATCATATTAAGAGGTAATAAAAGATATTGTATATTGGATTTCATTAGATATTGAATGTAATTATTATTATAATAAATTCTTATTTTAATAATTAAGAATTCACTAATTCATTTTTTGTTGAAATATATTATTATTGAAATTGTTATCCCATATTATGTGTTCTAATAATAAAATTTGATTTTATCACAACTAGATTTTTATTTGATAAAATGAAATTAATTATATATTTTAGTAGGTCAAAATTATCATAATGTGATGTTGTTTTATTTTCATATTAAATTCGTTTATTTTTTTTTAATAATAAAAATATTATTTTCCATATATTAGGAAAACATGGATTGATTTAAAATTTTATTACTATTATAAATTGGATTAATTAAAATATCTATAATATTAGGAATAATACTAATAAATTTTATACGATAAGGTTAACATAATTATTAATCAAACAAATAAATTATAGTAGTAATTTTTTTTTCTAAAATAAAAATTAAATGGTAATTTATTGGGGATATACTAAGAGATAAGTCCACAATTATCCGTAAAGAATGCCTTAGTTTTTTAGTGTATTTTCTCCCTACCTGGACTCATCATTAAAATTGATTTTATTTGGGGACATATTCCCTTGGAAATTAATTTCTATGATTTTTTATATTATAAGAATCTAAAATTGTTCCACTCCACCCTAAAAGAAATGGATCCTTTAACCCTTTCACTTCTCCACAAAAATTTCAAAAAATTTATCAAAAATAATAAAACCAAATAACATCCTAACACCCTTATCCACATCTTTGTGATTTTGGTATCATAAAAATATCATACTGAGAAGGATTAATGAGCAGCCCATAGGTGGGTATCTAAGGAAGGAGTAACCATTTCAACCTTGTTATTTCATCTCATCTTTATAGTTCCACCTATTCCAAAATTATATTTTCATAATGATATATTAAATTAACTATCATTATTGTATAAAAATTCCATTATGTTTATATAAAATTGATTTTTTTCTTCATTTCCATCCATTCAAAACTAAAAATGTGGATCATATATATTTGCACATTATCACTACCATGAATGAAGTCATTATTTATTTTAACCATGTCACAAGGATGGTTATTATGGGTCATTAAAGGAATATATATGATATTAATGATTAATATATTTCATAAATATGAATCAAGAATAATTAAATATGAATTAGTAACCATTATAATGTAAATATGTTAATATTGATAAATTGCAAGAAACTTTATCTCCATTGATCTAGTTTATGAGAAAAATTCAATTAAGAACACTATATATGAGAAATAAATAAAAACAAATTCATTTTAATATCTTATCTTCTCTGTGAATGAAGAACATGGTATAAAATAATGACGCTCAACATCGCAATTACAAAACAAGTGATAAATAATAAATATTAAATACATTTGTGGATGAAAATAAACCCTAACTAATAATTATATCTATAATGAATTATCACTATTAATGAATATAATATAAAATACATATGAATATATCTATAAAATATATTTCTAATATTGTTATTTTGAATAGAAAATAGTTCAAATCACTTTCTAAAATGTTGAGAGTAATTGTATCAGATATTGATAGCTAAAATGTCAATTGATTTAGTTATAATATTTCTTCATGATATTATTTCATAAATGTTCGTTATATTTAACCATGATATTATATTTTATTCTTCATTCCATTCTTATAGATGGAGAATTTATTTTTTTATTTAAATATACATTCATGATGAAATTATTTCTCATAATTTTATAATGTTGTTCATAATAATTATCATACAATAAAATAATCCCTATCTTATAAATGTTCATATTAATTCTTACAAAAATGTTATAATTTAAAAATTTGAAATCAAAATATGCTTTATTATTTTTAATCATTAAAAACAGAATTAGTTATTAAGAGGATTGTTTATTTCTCATTTATAATATTTTTTTCAATAATTGTGTATATTTTTTAAAACATAAATAATAGTTTTTTACTCATGGTTATATATTATATCTTCAATTTCACATTTATATACGTAAAAATTATTTCTATTCATTATTATATTATTAAGATTCATTTATAACAATGTTTGAAAAATGGATTCATTGTAATTTATGAAATTTTTATTTTTAATGCAACTCAAAACATTTTCAATTACAACATCATTGGTCATATTTTTATAAAGTTCCTTTTTATAGTATCACATCAAATTCACACTACACTATCTAAGTATTTACATAATTTGGATTCACATTTAATTAAATATCAAACAAATTTCTATTATAATATTATCCTACTAGGTGATTGAGTTTTTGGTGTTATTTAATTTAATTACTTATTTCTTCTTATATGATATCACATAAAAATTTTGGAAACCATATTTCTATACCATTGGTTTTATATGAATTGATGAATAGTTATTTTCATATCAAAAAATATATAGGTTTATTTATTTGTGGGTTCTTATATCACCCTATAAAGCACTATTTAATGTTTTATATAACATGAAATTATGGATCATAGACAATCATTTATATAGTCATATCTTTTAGGGTTCACATACTTGGATTTGTTCATTAAAAAATCGATGGTAATGATAGGTACTATCACAAATTAATGACTTCATGTTATTATATTTCTACCATATTTTCTTATATTTTAATAAATCTATCAAAATAATGATTCTTGTGTCATATATAGATATATATATATATATTAATAATCCCCTATATTCAATTTTATTATCTCACATTTACACTCCCTTGTTGATTATACATGTATGTTTATTTGAGATCAAATTTATTATAAAATTAATTATAGAAAAATATTATTATTCCACTCTATATGGAAGAAAACATTTTCCCATTATTATATTTTCCTATATTCTTAGGCTTTATCATTTTGAGGATCAATGATAATTTTTCCATTCTAAGCATTTTACCTCAACCCTTTTTGTTTCCCATACACCCATGACATTATATATTGGATTATGTGTGGAAGTAAGTATTATACATAGTTGTTTTGATAAATTTTCAATTAATTATGTAAATTATGATTTTTATTTTACTAATATACAAACACAATGGACATCTTGGTTTTCATGTACTTCTAGTGTTGGTGAGACGTAATTTTCTAATCATAGAATTATTAGAGATTATATTAATGATTATGATGGGAAAACATATATAGTATCATAGATGGGTTTTGTTATTTTTTATTAATATTAGAAACATTTAGTGATAACTTCATTATATATCAATGAATAGGAAATATTATATAATTTTAGTAATATACAGACTATGTGTATTTTAAGAAATAACAAACTAGTATCGATATAAATAATTGAATGAATGATATGAAATAGGATTGTTGGATATTATCTTGATCTTCACTCAGTGAATACCAAACAGACATAACTATAAACCAAGATTTATACAAATGTGTGATATTTCATTGTTAATTAAAATTATCACTTCAAAATGTTATTATGGATCATAAAATATTATGAAATATTAATAAGCTAGATAAACTCTTGAGAAAATGATTGTGGAAAAACTAGACTGAAACATAGGTGTACATAATATATGCTATACACATTATCTATGACTTATTTTATAGATATTCATTGTTCATATTTTATAATTATTCCAAACCCATAAATTTATTTATTTTTGTAAATGGATATAAAATAGAGGAATTGAGTTTACATTGGGTATAAAGGATAATGTGGTGTATATCTTAGTGGGAAACTAAATTTAGTTGGGGATGGGAACCAATACATAATTACAATGATAACAAAAAATTATAAATATATGAATTATAATTTAACCATAGTGAGATCCTTAAAAAAGTAGTGAGATACTTGTTATTGAGTCTATTAAGAGACAACATCTAGTATCTTTTAGTGAGTTTTTCATCCCACTAATTTTGGAAAATTGATTAATTCTATTAAAAAAATAAATCTTCCCTTTATAGCATCCCGTCTTTTTATAACATAACTTTCATTTCATTACAAGGAACTGAGGATCTTTAAGGTTTAGTGTCTTGGAAACAAGGAAAATAATAAATGAAAACAATATAAAACATTCTTATTAAAAAATTGAAAGGCTTCTCCTTAAGTTCATACTAGGTTCATTACTACATCTCATAACCTGGGGATATACATCAAAAGAAAGGGTGAGCAGAAGGCCCAGTAAGGGAAACAAGAGAAACCTTTTAATTGTGAACTTGAGATACTTCAATAAGGACATGAAAAGAACTTTAAGGCATGAGAAAGGAATCATGAGATACATAAAAATAACATTTTTCATAACTTGAATATGTGGCTACAACATTTAATATTGACAATAATTTCGTTTCACCAAGGTCCATCCCCAAGGTGTTGTTAAAAATTACCAAGGTTATTCACCAAGGCGTCGTTAAAAATGGTCATCTCTAGAGATTAAGTCTTTACCCAATGCATTGGAGCAATATCTAGGCGCACCCTTGAAATGTATTTATTATCATGTGAGCCACACATATCATCATAAATCATTTCATAAACAACCCATATAGCATAAAATAAATGGGTTTCATTTCGTAATCATAACGTTTTAAAAACTGCTTTAAAGACATGATCTTTATGTCACTTTAAACCCACGGAAAGGGAAAGAGGGTTTCATGTATGTAAATCCCAGAATTTGAAATAGAAAATTTTGATATATATGTGAATACCCCTATAGAAATAAGAGCTTTGAGTATTCACTTTATAACAAAAAATAAGTTTGATAAAAGAGATAGAGGCATTTTGAGACGAAACTTCTGCAGCATAACGGCTATGTTTCGGGGTTTTAGAAAACATTGAAAAGAGAGGGTACATGGGTAAAAAATTCATAAATGACCCATAAAACATTATAGGGACATAATAATAAGGATATATGAACATGGTAATGAAATTTTAAGGACATACCATTTGAAATGAAAAACATGGAAGGACGACAAAAATTAGATTTCTCTTATGAAAATTCGGCATCCTAACGGCGTCACTTAAACTTCAACAAAAATGAATTAAAAAGTTCAAATAGGGTCCCTCATCATATGAAAATAAGAGTTCAGTATGATAGATATAGAGATCATACCCCATAATAATTAAAAAGGAACTTGAAAGAATTGACATGAAAGTAGAACTTCAAATCGAGAAGGGTGAAGAACCACTTAAAAATTCGGCAGCCTAACGGCGCCACTTAAAACATCAAAATATTGAATTGAAGAGATCAACTGGAGTATCTAATAATATGATCATAAAAGATCAGTATGATAGATATAGAGATCATACCCCAACATAATAAAAAGGAACTTGAAAGACTTCACAAAAAAATAGAACTTGAAAACGAGAATGGTGAAAGAATCTCTTAAAAATTCGGCAGCCTAACGACACCACTTAAACATTTTTAAATGAATAGATGGGAGAAAGAAGGGGTCTGTCATAATATGAACAGGAAAAGGGTAGTAATATTAATATAGAAGAACATCCTCCAACATAAGAACATGGAGCATAAAAGAAATGACATAAAAGAGATTACTTGAAAAGAAAGAGAGGTTGGATCCCTTACCTTAAAACGTAACTCTTAAAACTCAAAGGTTTGGACCTTGGGGGCTTGGGGGAACCTTGGGAGGACTACTTGAGAGGTAAGGAGACCAGAAATTCGTTGAGATGGTTTTGGAGTCGAAAAGATGAGAGGAGGGTTTGATATTTATAGGGAAAGTGAGGGGACAAGGCATTAATTGCCAAGGGACACCTCAAAAGTGGTTTTCTCAAAAGCATGGGCCCTCCCATGGTACTTCCCATAGAGTTAGGCCACATGGGTACCCCTACACAATACTTCATCCTCTTTAGTCGACCATCCCTTAAAATATCTCATGAAATCATCATGACACATTTATGATGTCATTAAACATACCGAAACCCTAAAACTGTATTTTTACTATTCACTGAAAATTCAACTTTCTCAGAAAAATCCCAAAATTTTACATTAACCAAATATCAATGCTATGATTTCAAAAATGAACTCTATTTTATAAAAATAATTTTCTAAATATTTTTAATTCATTTTTTAAATAAACACACAATTCACCGATAATTCATTTTTTTCAGAAAAATCCCCAAAAATTACCTTAACACAATATCTATGCTCTGAGTTCAAAAATGAAATCCATTTTATAAAAATAATTTTCTAAATATTTTTAATTTAATTTTTAATTAAATAACACTATTCACCTTAAAAAACTAATATTTGAATAATAATTTATGAAACTGTTATTTACCCATTTTATTTAATCTCATTACTTAATCTATGTGTCTAAATTATATTAAAACTTTCTTTGAGTGAATTTACTAATCCATTTGGTCACATTACTAATCCTAAGCGTAAAATCACTATTCATAATTTACTATTCATCAAAAAATCAAGTTGATCTTATTAGACTCGAAATTTCATACTGAACATAATTGTAGCAGACCATTTTTTGAAAATCATTACACATTTGTATTTATTTAAGGTTTACATACGCATTTTTAAAATATCCATTCTCTAAAATTCATCAAAAATATGCATACTATATTTATATGGACATTTGAAAATTCATAAACTTCATCATAAGAAGAAATACCAATTTTATTTAAAACAAAGGATTATACAAGGCAGTTATGGTCTCCTTACATAGCCCCTTATCACACCAGCATAGGACCTAAGTGTTAGGTGTGCTAAGGTCAGAGAATCCGAGGGAGGCTCGTCCAACACCGCACGAGTAGTAATTTCTATCTGTTTGAACTTCTCATGAAGGCGATCCCGTTCTAGCTTCACACGATGAATTTCATCTTGGGTATGGTCCAGAGCAAAGCCCAGTGGTGCTACCTCCTTCCCATGTTCTGTTAGATGGGCTTCGATCAGTCCAAGACTACTGGGTGAGGCCATCAAATCTTCTTTCTATATTAATTAACCAAGATTGCTTGTATTTAGAGACAATAGTCAAAACGTTTAGTTTCCAGCAGTCATATTGACCAATGGTCAAATAACAGTCAAAACCCAACAGTCTCATTTTAATTATACTCATGTTATCAAATGAAACATTTTTTTTAGTATAAAAATAGAATAAAATAACACATAAAATTAGGAAACAAGATTTATTTAAAATTTCGGGTCGTTATAATATCCCCCCCTTAAGAAATTGCATCCTTGCAATTTTTAAAATTGGGTTTTTAAATTTCATTGAAAGTCCCACATCGAAAAAGGAGTCAGTAAAACTATTACTTCAAAAGAAAGAAAGGGAAGTACAAAGGTCACCCGAGTTAACCCACACTAGGATTCCATGTAGGATAACATGGACATGGAGGAGAAAACAAAGGGTCAAGTTCTGAGGGAGAGTGATAGAGAACATGATTAGGCGAAAGTTAAACATAAGAAAATCCCAAACTTATGATGTGTGTAAACGGTCATTGATTACCTAGTAGGAAACGTAAACCAACACCATTTTTTTTACGTTTCTTTTCATAATTTTGAGGAATTCATTTACTACATAGAACAAAAACATAAGAAAATATACCAACATTCAAGTAGAGTTTCATCCTTTAACAAGTCCCTACCAACACTCATCTTTTCTCCAAATGATGAGAATTCAAAAACACTTGGTCTCATAAAAATCACAAGAATCATCTTCTAGAGAATCACATAATCTACCAAAGATTAACTATCTATTTCTTCTATCTTTAAACATTATCCCAAAAACAGAAATGTTAAGGTAAAACAACTCTTCAAAAAGAAAGAATCCCATAGGAATGGAAACTAATTTTAAATCTTCAAAGTTCCATGGTACTACCCAAAGTTCATCATAGACCATTCCATAAATAACGGTCCTTAAAATTCCTCAAAATAAACCAAACTATGATTGAAACCCAAATACAAGAAGGATTTGATAACATAGTCTTCCAAAATAAACTTCATTGTTCATCTCCAAACAACATCAACCACTCCTAACATCTTATAACAAAATTAGATAACCTAAACATATTTTACTCAAGATAGGTTAATCATTCCCATAAGTAACCTAAATTAATTTAAGTCCACCTTAAATTCATCGATTCTTCAAAATATAAGTCAACCTTACTCCTCAAAGAAAATACCGTAGTAATCTATTTACCTCAATCATATAGGGTCCCTAAAATAGTGAACGTATTCCAAAATAATAATCATCTTTTAATCCCCTAATCATCCCTGTCATATTAATAAAACAATCGTCGCATTTCCTATCACATTGTTTGTTGGGACATGTTCTTCCATTTCCCACCATTAACTAAGAAGAGAAAGAATATTTAGGGGCTTAAGTACTTAGCTAATAATCATGAAAAGGAACTGAAAGCATATAAGGAAAACTTTTAGAAGAAAAGTATACCCTAACTTGTGATCCCCTAGGTTCCAATCTAGGTTATCCATGATCATATATTCTTATGTGAATATTTATTTTATTTTATCTTTGTTCCTTTAACAATGGTTCATACTAAGCTAATGAATGTACCAAAGCATATCTCCCGGGAGTGTCGTAACCAAGAGTGCAGCAAGGCCCGTTGTCGTGTACCAGTTACCGTTTGAGTCTAGCTCAAAGCGGTGTTTTTGGGTTTTACCCCTATGTACATATGTGCCAGATCCACCTCTACCTGCTCGTATCCAGATAGGGATGTATTTGCTTGGCAACCCCTTACTTAATACTCACCAAAACACCAGGAAGATTTCCTATATTTAAACTTTTCTATAGGGTTATTCCTAGAGTTTTCATATCCTAATTTCCACAAATAACTAAACCATCCTTTGATAACAACTATAGCATCCCGTCTTTTTATAACATTACTTTCATTTCATTATACGGAACTGAGGATCTTTAAGGTTTAGTGTCTTGGAAACAAGGAACATAATACATGAAAACAACATAAAACATTCTTCTTAAACACTTGAAAGGATTCTCCTTAAGTTCATCCTAGGTTCATTATTACATCTCATAACCTGGGGACATACATCAAAAGAAAGGGTGAGCAGAAGGCCCAGTAAGGGAAACAAGAGAAACATTTTACATGTGAACTTGAGATACTTCAATAAGGACATGAAAAGAAAATAAGTCATGAGAAAGGAATCATGAAATGCATAAAAATAACATTTCTCATAACTTGAATATGTGGCTACAACATTTAATATTGACAATCGTTTCGTTTCACCAAGGTCCATCCCCAAGGTGTCGTTAAAAATTACCAAGGTTATTCACCAAGGCGTCGTTAAAAATGGTCATCTCTAGAGATTAAGTCTTTACCCAATGCATTGGAGCGCTATCTGGCCGCACCCTTGAAATGTATTTATTATCATGTGAGCCAAACATATCATCATCAATCATTTCATAAACAACCCATATAGCATAAAATAAATGGGTTTCATTTCGTAATCATAACGTTTTAAAAACTGCTTTAAAGACATGATCTTTATGTCACTTTAAACCCACAGAAAGGGAAAGCATGTTCCATGTATGTAAATCCCAGAATTTGTAATAGAAAATTTTGATATATATGCAAATACCCCTGTAGAAATGAGAGCTTTGAGTATCCACTTTATAACAAAAAATAATTTTTATAAAGAGAGAGAGGCATTTTGAGACGAAAATTCTGCAGCATAACGACTATGTTTCGTGGTTTTAGATAACATTGAAAAGAGAGGGGACATGGGTAAAACATTCATAAATGACCCATAAAACAGTAGAGGGAGAGAATAATAACGATATATGAACATGGTAATGAAATTTGAAGGACATACCATTTGAAATTAAAAACATGGAAGGACGAAAAAAATTAGATTTCTCTTAGGAAAATTCGGCAGCCTAACGACATCACTTAAACTTCAACAAAAATTAATTGAAAAGTTCAAATAGGGTCCCTCATGATATGAAAATAAGAGTTCCGTATGATAGATATAGAGATCATACCCCATAATAATTAAAAAGTAACTTGAAAGAATTGACATGAAAGTAGAACTTCAAATCGAGAATGGTGAAGAACCACTTAAAAATTCGGCAGCCTAACGACGCCACTTAAAACATAAAAATATTGAATTGAAGAGATCAAATGGAGTCTCTCATCATATGATCATAAAATATCAGTATGATAGATATAGATATCATACCCCAACATAATAAAAAGGAACTTGAAAGACTTCACAAAAAAATAGAACTTGAAGACGAGAATGGTGAAAGAATCTCTTAAACATTCGGCAGCCTAACGACGCCACTTAAACATTATTAAAATGAATCGATGAGAGAAAGAAGGGGTATCCCATAATATGAACATGAAAAGGGAAGTAAGATTAATATAGAAGAACATCCTACAACATAAGAACATGGAGCATAAAGGAAATGACATAGAAGAGATTACTTGAAAAGAAAGAGAGGTCGGATCCCTTACCTTAAAACGTAACTCTTAAAACTCAACGGTTTGGACCTTGAGGGCTTGGGGGCACCTTGGGAGGACTCCTTGAGAGGTAAGGAGACCCGAAATTCGTTGAGGATGGTTTTGGAGTCGAAAATATTAGAGGAGGGCTTGATATTTATAGGGAAAGTGAGGGGACAAGGCATTAATGGAAAAGGGACACCTCAAAAGTGGTTTTCTCAAAAGCATGGGCCCTCCCATGGTACTTCCCATAGAGTTAGGACACATGGGTACCCCCACCCAATACTTCATCCTCTTTAGTCTACCATCCCTTAAAATATCTCATGACATCATCATGACAAAGTTATGATGTCATTAAATATACCGAAACCCTAAAACTGTATTTTTACTATTCACTGAAAATTCACCTTTCTCAGAAAATTCCAAAAATTTTACATTAACCAAATATAAATGTTATGATTTCAAAAATGAAGTCTATTTTATAAAAATAATTTTCTAAATATTTTTAATTCCTTTTTTAAATAAACACACTATTCACCAAAAATTCATTTTTTTCAGAAAAATCCACAAAAATTACCTTAACATAATATCGATGCTCTGAGTTCAAAAATGAAATCCATTTTATAAAACTAATTTTCTAAATAATTTTAATTTAATTTTTAATTAAAAAACACTATTCACACGAAAAAACTAATATTTGAATAATAATTTATGAAACTGTTATTTACCCATTTTATTTAATCTCATTACTTAATCTAGGTGTCTAAATTATATTAAAACTTTATTTGAGTGAATTTACTAATCCATTTGGTCACATTACTAATCCTAAGCGTAAAATCACTATTCATAATTTACTACTCATCAAAAATCAAGTTGATCTTATTAGACTCGAAATTTCGTACTGAACATAATTTTAGAAGACCATTTTTTGAAAATCATTACACATTTGTATTTATTTAAGGTTTACATAAACATTTTAAAAATATCTATTCTCTAAAATTCATCAAAAATATGCATAATATATTTATCTGGACATTTGAAAATTCATAAACTTCATCATAAGAAGAAATCCCAATTTTATTTAAAACAAAGGATTACACAAGGCAGTTATGGTCTCCTTACATAGCCCCTTATCACACCAGCATAGGACCTAAGTGTAAGGTGTGCTAAGGTCAGAGAATCCGAGGGAGGCTCGACCAACATCGCACGAGTAGTAATTTCTATCTGTATGAACTTCTCATGAAGGAGATCCCGTTCTAGCTTCACACGATGAAGTTCAGCTTGGGTATGGTCCAGAGCAAAGCCCAGTGGTGCTACCTCCTTTCCAAGTTCTGTTAGATGGGCTTCGATCGGTCCAAGACTACTGGTTGAGGCCATCGAATCTTCTTTCTATATTAATTAACCAATATTGCTTGTATTTAGAGACAATAGTCAAAACATTTAGTTTCCAGCGGTCATATTGACCAATGGGCAAATAACAGTCAAAACCCAACAGTCTCATTTTAATTATACTCATGTTATCAAATGAAACATTTTTTGTTGAGTATAAAAATAGAATAAAATAACACATAAAATTAGGAAACAAGATTTATTTAAAATTTCGGGTCGTTACACTCTTCTTTATGGATCATTTCATGAAAATTATTCTCTATCCACATATCATTTAGACAAAGAGAATATGTAATAATATACCATCATCTTGCATCACAAAAAATTTAATGTAATTCACTAATTTTATTCCTAATTATTAATAAAAGATAAAAAATAAATATTTAGTAAACTAAAAATTCTATATTGGAAAGAAATTTTCCTTAAGAGATATTAGAAGTAATTAATAAATTCATTTATGTACAAATAAAAATGAGGTGAAATGTGAAAACTCACATTATATTTATAGCATCCCGCCTTTTTATAACATAAACATTCATTACATTACACAAAACTGAGGATCTTTAAGGTCTAGTGTCTTGGAAACCAGGAACATAATACATGAAAACAACATAAAACATTCTTCTTAAACACTTGAAAGGCGTCTCCTTAAGTTCATTCTAGGTTCATTACTGCATCTCATAACCTGGGGACATACATCAAAAGAAAGGGTGAGCAGGAGGCCCAGTAAGGGAAACAAGAGGAACATTTTACATGTGAACTTGATATACTTCAATAAGAACATGAAAAGAACTTTAAGGCATGAGAAAGAAATCATGAGGCATTTCATAATAAAAATAACATTTTTCATAACTTGAAGATGTGGCTACATCATTTAACATAGACAATCATGAACATATCACCAAGGTCCATCCCCAAGGTGTCATTTGAAAATTACCAAGGTTATTCACCGAGGTATCGTGAAATTGTAATCTCTAGTGGTTACATCATTACCCAATGCATTGGAGCGCTATTAGGGCGCACCCTTAAATTTTCCTTTATTATCATGTGAGCCACATATATCATCATCAAACATTTCATAAATAACCCACATAGCATAAAATAAATGGGTTTCATTTCATAATCACAACGTTTTAAAAACAGCTTTAAATACGTGATCTTTACGTCACTTTAAACCCACGGAAAGGGAAAGAGGGTTTCATGTATGTAAATCCCAGAATTTAAAATAGAACATTTTGATATATATGTGAATACCCCTGTAGAAATAAGAACTTTGAGTATTCACTTTATAACATAAAATAATTTTTAGAAAAGAGAGAGAGACACTTTGCGACGAAAATTATGCAGCATAACGACTATGTTACAAGGTTTTAGAAAACATTGAGAAGAGAGGGGACATGGGTCAAACATTCATAAATGACCCATAAAACAGTAGAGGGACAAAATATAAGGTATTTAAGAACATGGTACTGAAATTTGAAAATGTACCATATGAAATGAAGAACATGAAAGGAAGAAAAAAAACAAGATTTCTCTTGTGAAAATTCGGCAGCATAACAAAATCACTTAAACTTCAACAAAATTGAATTGACAAGGTCAAATAGGGTCTCTCATCATATGAACATAAGAGTCCAGTATGATAGATATAGAGATCATACCCCAACATAATAGAAAGGAACTTGAAATAATTGACATGAAAGTAGAACTTCAAAACGAGAAGGGTGAAGAACCACTTAAAAATTCGGCAGCCTAACGGCGCCACTTAAAACTTCAAAATACTGAATTGAAGAGATCAAATGGGGTCTCTCATCATATGAAAATAATAGTCCAGTACGATATATATAGAGATCATACCCCAACATAATAGAAAGTAACTTGAAAGAATTGACATGAAAGTAGAACTTCAAAACGAGAAGGGTGAAGAACCACTTAAAAATTCGGCAGCCTAACGGCGCCACTTAAAACTTCAAAATACTGAATTGAAGAGATCAAATGGGGTCTCTCATCATATGATCATAAAAGATCAGTATGATAAATATAGAGATCATACCCCAACATAATTAAAATGAACTTGAAAGACTTGACATTAAAGTAGAACTTTGAAAAAGAGAAAGGTGAATGAATCCCTTGAAAATCTGGCAGCCTAACGGCGCCACTTAAACATTCTCAAAACGAAATGATGAGAGTAAGAGGGGGTCTTTCATCATATGAACATTAAAAGGGCAGTAATAGGAGTATAAAAGAACATTCTCCAAAATAAGAACATGGATCATAAAAGGAATGACATAAAAGAGATCACTTGAAAAGAAAGAGAGGGGTCAGATCCCTTACCTTAAAACGTATCTCTTAAAACTCAAAGGTTTGGACCTTGAGGGCTTGGGGGCACCTTGGGAGGACTCCTTTGGAGGTAATGAGACCATAACTTCGTTGGGGAAGAGTGGGGAGTCCAATTGATGAGAGGAGGTCTTGGTATTTATAGGGAAAGTGAGGGGACAAGGCATTAATGGCCAAAGGACACCTCACATGTGCATTTCTCAAACCCATGTGCTCTCCCTTGGCATTTATCATGGAGTTAGGCCACATGGGGCCCCCAAAACAATAATTCATCACCCTTGGCCGGCCAACCCTTAAAATAACTCATGAAATCATCATGACACAGCTATGATGTCATTAAACATACCGAAACCCTAAAACTGCATTTTTACTATTCATTGAAAATTCAACTTTCTCAGAAAGATCCCAAAATTTCACCTTAACCAAATATCAATGCTCTGATTTCAAAAATGAAATCCATTTTATAAAAATAATTTTTAAATATTTTTAATTTAATTTTTAAATAAAAACACTATTCATCGAAAATTCATTTTTTTCAGAAAAATCCCCAAAAATTACCTTAACATAATATCGATGCTCTGAGTTCAAAAATAAAGTCATTTTTATAAAAATAATTTTATAATTATTTATAATTAAATTTTTAATTAAAAAACACTATTCATCCGAAAAAACTAATACTTGAATAATAATTTATGAAACCGTTATTTAACCATTTTATTGAATCACATTACTTAATCAAGGTGCCTAGATTATTTTAAAACTTTCTTTAAGTGAGATTACTAATCCATTTGGTCACCTTACTAATCCTAAGTGTAAAATCACTATTCATAATTTACTATTCATAAAAAATTATGTTGATCTTATTAGACTCAAATTTTGTACTGAACTTAATTGTAGAAGACCATTTTTTGAAAATCATTACACATTTTTAATTATTTAAGGTTTACATAAACATTTTTAAAATATCCTTTTTCTAAAATTAATCAAAAATACGCATACTATATTTATCCGGTCATTTGAAAATTCATAAACTTCATCATAAGCAGAAATCCCAATTGTTATTTAAAACAAGGATTACACAAGGCAGTTACGGTCTCGTTACATAGCCCCTTATAATACCAGCATAGGACCTAAGAGTAAGGTGTGCTAGGGTGATAGAATCTTGGGGCGGCTCGGTCAACATTGCCTGAGTAGTAATTTCTATCAGTTTGAACTTCTCGCGAAGGTGATTCCGTTCTAGCTTCACATGATGAAGTTCGGCTCGGGTTTGGTCCAGAGCAAAGCCCAATGGTGCTACCTCCTTCCCAAGCTCTGTTAGATGGGCTTCGATCGGTCCAAGACTACTAGGTGAGGCCATCAAATCTTCTTTCTATAATTGTTTATCAAGATTACTTATATTTGGAGACAATAATCAAAACATTTTGTTCACAGTGTTCATATTGACCGATGGTCATATAACAGTCAAAACCCACTGGTCTCATTTTAATTATAATCATGTTTATCAAATAAAAATTTTTGTTGAGTATAAAAATAAAATAAAATAACACATGAAATTAGGGAACAAGATTTATTCAAAATTTTGGGCCGTTACAATCTTCCCCCCTTAAGAAATTGCGTCCTCGCAATTTTTAAAATTGGGTTTTGAAATTTCATTTAAAGTCCCACATCGGAAAAAGAGTCGGTAACACCATTACTTTAAAAGAAAGAAAAGGAAGTACAAAGGCCACCCGAGTTTACTCATACAAGGATTCCATGTAGGAAATATGGACATGGAGGAGAAAACAAAGGGTAACGTTCTTAAAGGAGAGTGATAGAAAACATGATTAGGAGGAAGTTAACCACCAGAAAATCCCAAAATTATGATGTGTGCAAGCGGTCTTTGATTACCTAGTAGGAAACGTAAACCAACAACTTTTTTTGTTTTACGTTCCTTTTCATAACTTTGAGGAATTCATTTACAACATAGAACAAAACATAAGGAAGTATATCTACCTTCATGTAGAGTTTCATCCTTTAATAAGTTTCTACCCAAAACGAATCTTTTCTCTGAACTATGAGCATTCAAAACTACTTGGTCTCATCAAAACACAAGAATCATCTTCATAATCCACAAAAGATTAACTATCTATTTCTTCTATCTTTAAACATTATCCCAAAAAAAAGAAAGGTTAAGGTAAAACAACTCTTGAAAAAGATAGAATCCCATAGGAATGGAAACTAATTTTAAATCATCAAAGTTCCATGGTACTACTCAAAGTTCATCATAGACCATTCCATAAATAACGGTCCTTAAAATTCCTCAAAACAAACCAAACTAAGATTGAAACCCAAATACAAGAAGGATTTGATTACATAGTCTTCCAAAACAACTTCATTGTTCATCTCTAGAAAATATCAACCACTCCTAACATTTTATAACAAAAGTAGCTAACCTAAACATATTTTACCCAAGATAGGTTAATCATTCCCATAAGTAACCTAAATTACTATAATTCCACCTTAAATTCATCAATTCTTCAAAATATAAGTCAAACTTACTCCTCAATGAAAATACTATAGTAATCTATTTACCTCGATCATATAGGGTCCCCAAAATAGTGAACGTCTTCCAAAATAAAAATCATGTTTTAATCCCCTAATCATCTCTGTCATCTTAATACGACAATCATAGCATTTCCTATCAAATTGGTTGTTGAGACATGTTCTTCCATTTCCCGCCATTAACTAAGAAAAGAAACTATAATTAGGGGCTTAAATACTTATCCAATAATCAAGAAAAGAAACTTAAAGCATATAAGGATAACTTGTAGTTGAAAAGTATACCATAACTTGTGATCCCCTAGGTTCCCATCTAGGTTATCCATGATCATATATTCTTATGTGAACCTTTATTTTATTTTATCTTTGATCCTTTAACAATGGTTCATACTAAGCTTATGAATTTACCGAAGCATATCCCCCGGGAGTGTCGTAACCAAGAGTGCAGAAAGGCCCGTTGTCGTGTACCAGTTCCCGTTCGAGTCTATCTCAAAGCGGTGTTTTCGGGTTTTACCCCTATGTACATCTGTGCCAGAGCCACCTCTACCTGCTCGTATCCAGACAGGGATGTATTTGCTTGGAAACCCCTTACTCAATACTCACCAAAATACAAGGAAGATTTCCTATATTTAAACTTTTCTATAGGGTTCTTCCTAAAGTTTTTATATCCTAATTTCCACAAATAACTAAACCATCCTTTGATACCAACTATAGCATCCCGCCTTTTTATAACATAAACTTTCATTACATTACACAAAACTGAGGATCTTTAAGGTCTAGTGTCTTGGAAACCAGGAACATAATACATGAAAACAACAAAAAACATTCTTCTTAAACACTTGAAAGGCGTCTCCTTAAGTTCATTCTAGGTTCATTACTGCATCTCATAACCTGGGGACATACATCAAAAGAAAGGGTGAGCAGGAGGCCCAGTAAGGGAAACAAGAGGAACATTTTACATGTGAACTTGATATACTTCAATAAGAACATGAAAAGAACTTTAAGGCATGAGAAAGAAATCATGAGGCATTTCATAATAAAAATAACATTTTTAATAACTTGAAGATGTGGCTACATCATTTAACATAGACAATCATGAACATATCACCAAGGTCCATCCCCAAGGTGTCATTTGAAAATTACCAAGGTTATTCACCGAGGTGTCGTGAAATTGTAATCTCTAGTGGTTACATCATTACCCAATGCATTGGAGCGCTATCAGGGCGCACCCTTAAATTTGCCTTTATTATCATGTGAGCCACATATATCATCATCAAACATTTCATAAATAACCCACATAGCATAAAATAAATGGGTTTCATTTCATAATCACAACGTTTTAAAAACTGCTTTAAATACGTGATCTTTACGTCAGTTTAAACCCACGGAAAGGGAAAGAGGGTTTCATGTATGTAAATACCAGAATTTAAAATAGAACATTTTTATATATATGTGAATACCCCTGTAGAAATAAGAACTTTGAGTATTCACTTTATAACATAAAATAATTTTTAGAAAAGAGAGAGAGACACTTTGCGACGAAAATTCTGCAGCATAACGACTATGTTACAAGGTTTTAGAAAACATTGAGAAGAGAGGGGACATGGGTCAAACATTCATAAATGACCCATAAAACAATAGAGGGACAAAATATAAGGGATTTAAGAACATGGTACTGAAATTTGAAAATGTACCATATGAAATGAAGAACATGAAAGGAAGAAAAAAAACAAGATTTCTCTTGTGAAAATTCGGCAGCCTAACAAAATCACTTAAACTTCAACAAAATTGAATTGACAAGGTCAAATAGGGTCTCTCATCATATTAACATAAGAGTACAGTATGATAGATATATAGATCATACCCCAACATAATAGAAAGGAACTTGAAAGAATTGACATGAAAGTAGAACTTCAAAACGAGAAGGGTGAAGAACCACTTAAAAATTCGGCAGCCTAACGGCGCCACTTAAAACTTCAAAATACTGAATTGAAGAGATCAAATGGGGTCTCTCATCATATGAAAATAAGAGTCCAGTATGATATATATAGAGATCATACCCCAACATAATAGAAAGGAACTTGAAAGAATTGACATGAAAGTAAAACTTCAAAACGAGAAGGGTGAAGAACCACTTAAAAATTCGGCAGCCTAACGGCGCCACTTAAAACTTCAAAATACTGAATTGAAGAGATCAAATGGGGTCTCTCATCATATGATCATAAAAGATCAGTATGATAAATATAGAGATCATACCCCAACATAATTAAAATGAACTTGAAAGACTTGACATGAAAGTAGAACTTTGAAAAAGAGAAAGGTGAATGAATCCCTTGAAAATCTGGCAGCCTAACGGCGCCACTTAAACATTCTTAAAACGAAAAGATGAGAGTAAGAGGGGGTCTTTCATCATATGAACATAGAAAGGGCAGTAATAGGAGTATAAAAGAACATCCTCCAAAATAAGAACATGGATCATAAAAGGAATGACATAAAAGAGATCACTTGAAAAGAAAGAGAGGGGTCGGATCCCTTACCTTAAAACGTAACTCTTAAAACTCAAAGGTTTGGACCTTGAGGGCTTGGGGGCACCTTGGGAGGACTCCTTTGGAGGTAATGAGACCAGAAATTCGTTGGGGAAGAGTGGGGAGTCCAATTGATGAGAGGAGGTCTTGGTATTTATAGGGAAAGTGAGGGGATAAGGCATTAATGGCCAAAGGACACCTCACATGTGCTTTTCTCAAACCCATGTGCTCTCCCTTGGCATTTATCATGGAGTTAGGCCACATAGGGCCCCCAAAACAATAATTCATCACCCTTGGCCGGCCAACCCTTAAAATAACTCATGACATCATCATGACACAGCTATGATGTCATTAAACATACCGAAACCCTAAAACTGCATTTTTACTGTTCATTGAAAATTCAACTTCCTCAGAAAGATCCCAAAATCTCACCTTAACCAAATATCAATGCTCTGATTTCAAAAATTAAATCCATTTTATAAAAATAATTTTCTAAATATTTTTAATTTAATTTTTAAATAAAAACACTATTCATCGAAAATTCATTTTTTTCAGAAAAATCCCCAAAAATTACCTTAACATAATATCGATTCTCTGAGTTCAAAAATAAAGTCATTTTTATAAAAATAATTTTATAATTATTTTTAATTAAATTTTTAATTAAAAAACACTATTCATCCGAAAAAACTAATACTTGAATAATAATTTATGAAACCGTTATTTAACCATTTTATTGAATCGCATTACTTAATCAAGGTGCCTAGATTATTTTAAAACTTTCTTTAAGTGAGATTACTAATCCATTTGGTCACCTTACTAATCCTAAGCGTAAAATCACTATTCATAATTTACTATTCATAAAAAATTATGTTGATCTTATTAGACTCAAATTTTGTACTGAACATAATTGTAGAAGACCATTTTTCGAAAATCATTACAAATTTTTAATTATTTAAGGTTTACATAAACATTTTTAAAATATCCTTTTTCTAAAATTCATCAAAAATATGCATACTATATTTATCCGGTCATTTGAAAATTCATAAACTTCATCATAAGCAGAAATCCCAATTTTTATTTAAAACAAGGATTACACAAGGCAGTTACGGTCTCGTTACATAGCCCCTTATAATACCAGCATAGGACCTAAGAGTAAGGTGTGCTAGGGTGATAGAATCTTGGGGCGGCTCGGTCAACATTGCCCGAGTAGTAATTTCTATCAGTTTGAACTTCTCGCGAAGGTGATTCCGTTCTAGCTTCACATGATGAAGTTCGGCTTGGGTTTGGTCCTGAGCAAAGCCCAATGGTGCTACCTCCTTCCCAAGCTTTGTTAGATGGGCTTCGATCGGTCCAAGACTACTAGGTGAGGCCATCAAATCTTCTTTCTATAATTGTTTATCAAGATTACTTATATTTGGAGACAATAATCAAAACATTTTGTTCACAGTGTTCATATTGACCGATGGTCATATAACAGTCAAAACCCACTGGTCTCATTTTAATTATAATCATGTTTATCAAATAAAAATTTTTGTTGAGTATAAAAATAAAATAAAATAACACATGAAATTAGGGAACAAGATTTATTCAAAATTTTGGGCCGTTACAATTTTCAAGAGATTAAATGAAAAATTTATTTTAATGGAAACTCAAATTATAGTATAATGATATTTTGACTCCCTATATTCCAAAATATGTGGGAGGAAGATCCAAGGAAATTATAACAAAGAATCTAAAAAATGATTATCATATTGTAAAGAAGTTCCCCAAGTATACAATTGTCTGTGTAATGAGATGTCTCCAATGAACACTGCTGATGAGATGAATACCCCAACTAATTCACAAAACATATTTGAATTATTTATGTGAAAGGAGTTTTGTTATTATGAAAATCAATTATCCAACATTGGGTGTTAGGAGGAACAAGTGAATCAATGACTATCTATTCTAATAGATCATGAAATAGAGAATTTAATCATTATCATAAAGGTAATTATGGATCTGATTAAATTTATACATATCCTCTACCCCAAATATACTAATGTATGTATATTTTTGGTTCTTTCTATACATTCGTGTCATGTATGTTTTCTATTAATGTAGATTTACCACATAAAAAATTGTGTATTGATCTTTGTATGGAGACACATGGTGGAACATTGATCATATTCAAGATAAAAAAATATTATTCAATATATATTTATGAGAAGATTTTTCTTATAGATATCATCTTCCATCCATTGGAATAATATTATATATTGGAAAATTATTTCATTTTTCTGTATAGAGATCAAATCAATTTTTAGGATAAAGAATTCTAATTTAAGATTCATAATGATAATATTCACAAACATAAATTAAATAATGATTATAAAAATTATTTTAATTGAATTGTATAATATGTATTTTGATAGACAGTAATGACGGGATCATACATCATATGGTTAGGGGATAACTCACTATTATATATATATCAATTTTAGAGAAGTATATCAATGTTTTTATTAAGAATAGTATATTCATCCCCCAATAAATGTGGTTGAGTTGTAAAATTTATTCAGGAAAATTTATTCAACTTTACCAGTGTTTCATTATAGAATTATTCTTATTTAAATGGAATACTTAACTAAGTGAAATTAGTAAATATTGTTAAGTGTTATATACCCAATTTCTTTATCATGGGGTTTATCAGTCCTCTTTGTTAATATGAATGATAGATCATTCTGTCAATGTGTTTATTATGATGAAGTCAACAAAATAATGATTAATAAAAAGTATCCTTCAACTTGTATCAATGACATATTCAATCGACTTATATTATCTCAATAATTCTTGATGACTAATCTTCCATATGGATAACGATAGTTATTGTTAGAATTGGAGGATTCTCCAAACACAACATTTTGTACAAGGTATACCAACTAATAATTTGCAATGATGCCATTTTTTAATTAAATTTCACCTAAAATATTCATTAATATAATGAATATATTCATTATAAATTACCATTATCAGTATCGTTTATAGATATTTGGAGGATATTCAAATATATTTTAAGAGAGAGGTAGATCATGATGATCATTTGTTGATTGTATTTATGCCCTCATGAAATGGGAAATTATATAAAATATTTAGAAAATGTGAATTTTGGTTATAAAACGTATCAGTATTGAGGAATTTAATCAAATATATGGGAAAATTTATAGATCCATAAAGTAACTAAGTTAAAAAAACATAGACCCAAAACCCCATTAGAAAAGATATCAATGAATTTATTATGTCATCTGGATATTGTGGATGTTTTTTGAAATATTTATCATCACTGTGAAAACCCAATACAAAGATAACATTGGGGGTGAAAATATTTTAGATAGAGGAATATAAGGAGATATTTAAATAGATAATGACATGTATGGTCATCGAACATGCACATAAACAGTGTTACCTTGATGAATGGATTGTTAGATATATTTAATCATTCAATAAAGGATGTTTGTAGATCCATAAACATAATTATATGGTAGTTTCTTCTAAATATCATCAATTAAAAATCGTGTGAAAATTACCTAAAAAATAATTCAGAGATAGTTTCAGTTATACTTTCATTGACTATTAGATGGAATTATCAAAAAGGAGAAATCTTTTATACATATATTTATATATATTATTATCAATATAGAAGGAAATTTATATTAAAAAAATGAGATGATCTTTTGAATAAGGAAATGGATAGAGTTGTTAAATGACCATGACTTGTCAAAAAATTACCATATTAGAATGGAAAACATGATGTTTGATGACATGAGCAAGAATTTTCACACTAAATTATCTATAATGAAGATAGAAAGAGACAGAGTAGTCATGTATTTTGCAAGGATAAATATTCATGTCGAATAAAAAGAGTAAAAATTTTATATTATCAAGATGACTCCTCAATGATCCATCTTTTTAATTAATAGGGATTCCAATAAATTTGATATGGAGCTACATAAAATAGTAGTTAGTACAATATAGTTCACCTTTTATAATTATGGTATTTTATTGTTCTGAAATAGAATATTAATCCTATAAAAAGTATATCTAAAGAGGTAGATATTGGATGATGTTAATTTACCATCCTTTTTTAATGATCTTAGAAGAACTGTGATATATAGTGATCAAAATAAAATCATTTAGTTGGATAACCTAAATAAAGTGTATGTCAAAAAATAAATTTTGAACAACTATTGTATAATGGGGTGATGAAAATTGTACTGAAAAAAGTGTATAAATTATAAAATATCACCATGAATTTCATCATTGAAATATTAAGGATTTTTAAACAAAATAAAACCATTTTTTTAGTGAGTAATATTATATAGTAATAACATTTATATTACCATCCAAATAGATATATATATTCACCAAATTACCGATAAATATGAAATTTATGTGGAAAGGATACATGGACTAACAATATCTACAATATCTGATCAATAAATGAGGTCTACCTCACAATTCTAGATAGTTCACAAAGAATATAGATAGAGATGATTTTTTATCACTCTTTTTCACCCTCATATAGATGGTCAACCAAATAGGAATTTTAAACTCTTAGTGATACAAATATATATATTTTTAATGGTTTATATGGATATTTGAATAAATAAATCCCATTAGTAAAGTTATCATATAAAAATATTTTCTATTCTATTTTTTATCCGAGACCATATTAGGATTTATAATTGGAGAGTTATAGGACTCCCACATGATGGGATTAAATTTTGGAATGAAAGATGATAAGACTGTATATTCTCTAATAAATGATATTGAAGGTTTAATCCATTCAATGAAATAAGAAATTGGTAAAATTTTGATAGAAAAAGTATAATGATAGCAGTCAATGGTATTTTATTTTTGAATTAGTTTATAAATAATTCCAGTAGATATCTCTTTGTAGCGTGTTATGAGATTTAGGAAGAAGTTGATGTTGAGTCCAAGATAAATTGGTATATTGAAAATTTTTATTCATGTTGTGCATATATATATTACCTAACTCTTCCTCCAAACCTCTCAAAATTTCAAGATATATTCTACATAATTCATTAAAAGAAGTACATACCAATCCATTCATTGTACTGAACATAGAATACAAGAAAGTAGAACATGATATATAATATAATGTAAAACCAGTGTAGATTCTAGATTAAAGAGGTACTACCTTGTTGAATAAGTCCACCCATATATTCATATCATTTTTGAAAGAGGTAAATATTTATTAATACATGTGAGATCATGAGGTAGTAATAGGAAACTAGTTCCCGACCTATTTTAATTTTAGTTATGGAAATTCAAGGCTAAATGTTTTTACAGGGTTTTAGTGAGACATCTGAAAATTTAAATAAATAATAATGTTTAAATAATTTTTTTACAACCAATGGATTAATTTTTTTTGAACTAAAAACTAAATTGAATAAAAATATATAAATACAATTGTTAAATATGACCAATAAAAATTTCTGTTGAATTAGTATTTATAAATAGAGATAACCAAATCATGAAATTTATATTCACTAGAGAATAAATAATCTCAAGATTTATGAGTATTAATTATGAAGATAATTTTTATAATCCTGTAAAGATTTTAGTTTCACTTGGTTTTTCCTTATACCATGTCTAAAATAAACATAAAATACATGAAATCACTCGAATCTTTTGCAGGACCAGTTCAGGCTTGTGGGAATCATTATGAGATCCATCATATCTAAACTACCAACCACGACTATCTGAACAAACTTTCTTACACTTAGCTATTATGTATATGTTTTTAGGGGGTTTGTATTTAGTATCTAGTTTCATTTAAATATTTCATAATTAATTTAATTAATACTATTATTCATACTAAAATGTCATTTGAATCATTTTATGCCTAAAATTTTTCTTCTTGTAATAGTTCATTCCATAATATATATTCTGATAGTAAAATTACATTTTATCACATTTTGTGTTTATATTTGACAAAATGGTACTCATTTTTAAATTCAATACAAGAAAATGAGGTTAAGATAAATTGTCAATTTTTTTAGAAATGTTGACATATAATGATTTTTTAAAAAAATGTTTTTTAAAATAATGTGTATTTATATTGATGTTAATCTTTATCACTTAATTAAATTTAATTAATTAAAAAGGATTTAATTATTTTAATTATTAAAATATTTTAAGAATAATGTAAAAATAAAATTTTTTCATATAAATATCTTATCATGTTAAATGTTTTTCACTATTATAATCATTAAATGGGTTAAAATTTTTAGTTAATGAAAGAGAAAATTCTAAATGTATCACTAATATGTCCTGAAAAATCAATGGTCACCCAAAAATAAAGAATCTGAGCTGACCTATGACATAAATGGGGAAAATCAGATATTTAATTAGGATTAAAACTAGTTCAAGAGTGTCAAAACTACTCAAAATAAAATAATTTCTCAATTAGAGACCAAAATAAAACCATTGATTCCATTGATAATTTTACATGACCTAATTTTTAGTTAAACATCAAATCAATCGATCATTAAACAAAAATAAAATAAAAAACTAAACATAGTAATGAAAAGAATTAATAAAACAAAGACATTCGATAAATTACAAAAATAATAAACAAGAAAAATCCCATAAATAATAAAAAACAGATCCATCACATCAGGGATAATACATAAATTTCCAATGAATATGAAAATAAAACCCACACTAAACATATACTATATATCTCTATGTGATATTGGTCATGCTCCATATCACAAGAAAAACGTCATGATGTAATCAAAAACCCATCTCATGGAAAATAATTGAAGGGGACCTGAAAAGAAAATATATACAAATCAATATACTATATGGTATATGGGGGGTGTGAGAGAAAAAAAGAATATTTGGATCCCACCAATGAGTCTGTGTAGTACCTTTCCAAATTCATTTCCTTCATTCTTGAATGAAAATAATTTTTTAAAATAACTATTACGTGGGGACAATATAGACACCTAATATCACAGAAAACAACTTTATAAGACTCCCACATTGTTATTAAATAAAAATAATAAATTTAAAAACAATTATGGGCCTATGACTTTTATAAAAATTTACATTTTAATTACTTTTTTATCATGTTATTAACACACCCATTTGATGATATTTTTAAACCATTTTCTAAATCAATAAATATGAACAATTAATAATTTAAAACAGAAAACTCATATAATAAGAGAAATATTTAATTAAATTATCTATGTTCTATTTTTGATAATATAACTTGGAAATAAAAAATGGAATTTCAATATTTGGAATTATATAAGGTCATGTGAAATTTACAAAGATTTCATTAGGTGATGTGAAATGAACATGAATGGGATCAATTGTTAACTTATCAACATATTCCTAATCTATAACCAATAATATACACTTGCGTAGCATTAGTAGTGGAACTCCCATATGCAATCTATCATAATATCGGATATATAAAATATCATAGATAATAAATATAATCCATCTCTCATCCATCACTATATATCTTAGGATTACCATGAGTTCATAATATGAGTTGAGTAATCAAATGAGAAATATATATAAATGAAAACAAAATCTCCCCACAAACATAATTTCTTCTATGAAACAATCCAAATCATTTATCTTAAATATAAATATAAAATAAATAACGTTCCCCTTGATCCATAAGCCATGTCAAACAAATAAATCTAGGTGCTTCCATAGATTCTAATATGAAATCCAATAAATCTAATTTATTAGTGCCTAATAGGTCATAAAATATTTAATATTAGTATTACCAATCATTTTTACCATTTGAAAATATATTTTAAATTATTCTTTAAGATAAACCCATTTAAAATATAATAAAATTAATTTAAAAAACAAATACAATGAAAATATTTTAAAAAACACCTCTTGAAACATCATTAAATCATAAAAAATTTATTTAAAAAACATCACTAATAAAATTCATATATATTCTATATTTTACACAAAAAAATTCAAAAACATTTAAAATAGAGATTAAATTTAAACAATTCTTTTTAACTATTTGTCCAAGACATAAAATTAAGAAATTCTTCGTACAAACATGAACCCCTTGAAACCGCCTATTATGCCTGGTGCTAAACTATTCAGAATCATTTATAAAATCCATCTGAGTATCATATATAATAATAAATTAATAAAATAATAACTTTCAAATCTATTGAAACAAATAAAATTACATAAAAATAAAACACACAATCCATCTATCATGGTTGAATGAAAAACCAACCACAATTCCTCACCCTCGATGGAGATTTCACTAATATAATTTGAGTGGAATTAAAAAATATTAATATATCAAACCCCCCATATTAATAAAAAATCCTAAATCACAACACCAATTGTAATTACAGTTTCATATAAATTTAAAACATAAGAAAAATGAGTGGAGTGTAAGGGAATAAAAAACAAGAGAAATAAATAATTTACCCTAAAAAAACTAAATAATAATTAGGGAGTTGGAGATAGAAATAAATAGTGGATGGTGGATGTGATTGAACCCTGTTCTTGTTTTCAGGTATGTATCATAATCTTGTGTTATTTTGGTAAAAATAAATAAATGAGGAATTTATATGAACATGTCATGTACCTCCATGTATAATCCTTTTACCTAGTATCTACACATAGCAGTGTATAGACTGTGAAATGTCGGTGTACATGGCTATGTGGTGACCTGGAAGATTTAATTAATTTTAGGTTCATTTAAGTCTGTTACACACCATTTATTTTTAAAGATCATGCATTTTAGTATCATTTTTATTGGATATATTGGAAGGGGTCATATCTCATATCCGAACAAAACGTTATTATCCCCGTATTTCATATATGAGTGCTTTAGAACAATAGAAGAAATCCAAACCCCTCTCGATTCTCATTCCATGATTTGATTGAGAATCCATTAGGTGCATGGGAATCCCAGTAGGGATTTCTCAAAGCCAATAGAGCCCTTCTTCTTGATTCTTTATCTCGATTGAGTTATCAAGGGTTAGGTATTTTTTACTATTTTTGAGATCTACATTGTTCTAGGCCTATTCAATTCCCAACATTTATGTATATCAATCATATGACATTGAGGTGGGTGATCTCGTGCCTTTAATTTTTCTTATTTCATTATATATGTAAAACTTACTACATACCCATGTTTAATGTATTGAATAATTATGAATTAATTCATTTTTATTACCTGATATGGTTTGATTGATTGATAATGGTTTTTTTCTTATGCGTAATGTTAGATAACTTGTTTATGGGACACCCTTAGTGTGTGTTTCCCTTGATTGACTGTTTATGGTTATTTTTTCGAGGTTTCCTATGAGGGGTATTTTCTTTTCCAAGCATTGAATATCATAGGATGGTGTTCAATTGATTATATGAAATTCCATGTGTGATGGATTGATTAATGTTTTAGACATATAATATTTTGGATTACATGTTGTAGTTATGATTAATGATATATTCCATGTATCTCCAACTGACCATGAGAGCCTCTATCTAGGAACAATGTTGGGGTTTCAATGATTATTCACAAAGAATCGTAAGAGACATTCTCCATGGAAACAATGGGGGTTTCCATGTTTATTTCCAGAGTACCATGATAGAAATTGAGCAGGAAAACAGAGTGGTTTCCCTATTTATTTAAAAAGTATTATGAGAGCCTTAGTGTAGAATGTTAAACCATGTGGTTTTGACCGTTATAGCCTGTCCAAGTGTTCGTTTATAATTGATGTTGTTAGACCAAATGGGTCAGACTGTGAGATATTTCCCAAGGGGTAATTTTCAATTAATAAAAGATTATGATGCATATGCCATGCCAAAGTACAAGCTTTGATTCAGTATTTCTTGATTTCTTATATAGTCTTCTGAGGAATCTTTTTTTGTTACATTACATGAGAGATACCAAAATTATGCTAAACCCTAGGGTTACATGATTGAATGGGTGAATAATAAATGTTAAATGAATGTGATTGAAAACTATAGGAATATTTACTTTTGATTAATTCATAGTTTATTGTATCATTTTTTGCATATTACCTCACATATATATATATATATATATATATATTTCAAAATCGATAGGCATTGATCTTTTGGAGGTTTCCTAAAAATATTCTTCTCACACCCTCTTTGGTTTCTGTTTTTTGGACTTAAAAATATTATATGAATATAGTAATAGAAAATGAGAAGTGCCTTTCTTCATCAGGTACATGATTTTTGTTCGAGCTGAAGAGAATGTGACCAATATGAGGCATGTGATGCTACTAGAGTCTATCTATTTTGTGTGTAATTTGGTTTCTGTATTTCTTTCCCTAATTGGTGCTTGATTGGATATTTTCATAGGAACATATTCAATGCATCATATATATATATATATATATATATATATATATATATTGTTGCTTATTCTAGATTTACATTCAATCTTTTGTTTTTTAATTTTTTTCTACTACCCTTTCCACTATTGTCAAATATTTATATTCTAATGTGTACTCATCCAATGATGGAATATTATCCCAAATGTCTTACCTTATCACTCACTACTAGTTTAAAACCTCTTAGATAATGTAGTGTGGATCATCTCAGGGTATCCAAGTAGGTTCATTAAGCCACAATATGGGTTATAAATTAGCAATGGATCAGACCAAGCTGGAACAGGATCCCAGATCCTCTACGGTTAGAGGTATATTTCTAGTGGCCTTAGTTTTATCTTATGATCTATTTGATAAATGGTATTACAATAGTTTTATATTTATTATAATTTTGGATAGCCTTGGGATCTATATCTTTACTTCTGATGATATCATGCTATAGGACACTCTGTTGGGGATTAGGATGACTAGTGTACCTCAGTGCCAGGAGTGAAGTTTGGAGATTGGTGGGTGTCACTTCTAATGGGTACTCTATTTCCTAGAGATGATAGGATTCACTGTCATTATAGGAATGGATTGGTCGGTCTACCTTCAAGACTTTGTTTACATCTATCGCTGTTGGGTGAGCTTCATGTCACTATAGGGCAGATCATTTCTATACAAGGGCGAATGGGATGTCTAGGCGAGCAGATATGGTTCTAATAATCATGGGTTAGGTGGAATCACAACCCAAATTTTTAGTCTATATGTGGATGACTAGGTGGATTCACAGATGGACATTCATATAGTGGTGGATCATTTTAGAGACTTCTTTTTAATTGACTTTTCAAGTTTAACTATGGAACAAGAGGTGGATTTATCTATCGATCTTATGACCGGAGTATCCTCAATGTCCTTTCCTCCTTATATGTTAACTACACTGGAGGAGCATTATCAAAATAAGTAGTTATTATATTTTTAGGAAAAGGGTTTAATCGGACCCAATTATTATCTTTTTGGTTCTCCTGTCCTTTTTGTGAAGAAGGAAGATTGTACCATCAGACATTGTGTGGAGTATTGGAAGATGAACCAGTTGACGGTCAGGAAATGATATACCATGACTAGGATTGATGATCTCTTTGATCATCTATGATGATATTGAGTGTTATATAATATTGACTTGAGATCTTATTATCATTATTTTCTCATTAGACCATCAGATATACCTCTTACATCCTTTCAGAGAAGGTATGATCTATAAATTTATTTTGATATGTTGTTCGATCTCACAAACATGCTGACAATTTTCATGGAACTAATGAACCACGTGTTCCATCATGAATTGGATTCTATTTTTATATTCTTCGTGGAAGATATCATGGAGTAATCTCACACTCAACATGACCACGCCATCCATCTTGAGATCCTATTGAGTACACTGAGAGAGCATCAATAATATGATATGCACTCAATGTGCCACATTTGGAATGACTATATTATTTTATTAGGTGAAGTCATATTAGATATAAGATAATAATATTACCAAAAAAGGGTGACAATTGTATTTTTCTAGGATAATAAAAAAATTTCTTTGAGGTATGAAGTTTTTCGGGTATGTTTTCTTACTACAGATGCTTAATTTAGGAATTTTCATGTTGAGAAGTGACACAGGAATGCCTAACCAAGAAGGGGTGATGTACTTGTGGACATATTACTATGATTCAGGCTTTCTAGAGCTGAATGTAAGACTGAATTCAGCACCAATACTTATTTTTCAGAGCAGGGAAAGAGTTACACCAATTTCTTGTGACACGTCAGCTATCGGTCTAAGAGTAATGCTTATTCCAGGGGAAGCAGTCGTTGTGTATGTGTCTCAGTACTTGAAACCACATGAAAGGAATTACATGATGCACAATATTCAGTTAGTTGAAATTGTGAAAGATTTGAGCCATTGGGGACATTAAATTTTGGGAGAGTATTTTTTGGTCTATACAGTCCATAAAAGCCTCATGTACATCTTTTCTTAGCGTGATCTGAATTTTAGACAACAAAGGTGGGTTGAGTACCATTAGTCATTTGACACTGGTTTTTCTTACACTCCTAGGAAAAGAAATTCAATGGCCGATTTGTAGAGTCGGAGGACTCATATAAATTCAGTTCATGAGGATAACATTGAATGGAAGCTTATGACTATATTTTGTACGATGCATTTGGAGGTGCCCGATGATTAGGGGAAGACATTTCTTTCTTCTAAAGTTGTTAACTCTACTCTACTAGATCTAGTGAAAATGAGGAAACTATCAGATTTAGAGGATCTATTCCTATGGTAGAGCGTGTCATGCGACAAACCTAATCCTTATTTGATCATAGTAGATGATGTGGTTTTCCTTTTTCATGGCCACGTAAAGGGTGTCATCAGACATAAGCGAAGAGATGTTGCGATATTTTCATGAATCAGGATGGGCAGTTCATCCTAGTGTAACCATGATGTATCGATATACATATCATCAGTTTTAGGGGCCATGTATTAATAGGAATGTAGATATTCTTTTATGATATGTTCCACCAATCAGTAGGTGAAGTTGTAGAATCAGTGACTAGTAGGGATATTACAGCAGTTACCCATTATTGAGTGGAATTGGAATGATGTCACGATGGATTTCATGATAGTTTTACCAAGGTTTACATGAGGAGATGATAATGTCTAGGTTTTTTTTGAATGACTCCGGAATGTTGGACAATTCATGCTGATCCTGGAAACCATCGGTGTTGATGATCTTGGAAATATGTGCATATGATAAATAGTACATTTTCACAGATTTCAGCACTCAATCAATTCATAAAGGGGATTCCATGTTTATTTATCATGTTTGGCATGGAATATTGAGGGATTTTGGTACACAGGCACTTCTCAGTATAATGTACCATCCTAAGATAGATGGTCAGTCCAAATGTATGATTCATGTTTTGGAGGACATGATTCGAGAAGGTGTTCACAATTTGGGGGGGGGGGTTGGGAGAGACACATACCCCTGGTGGATATTTCCTAAAATAATAATTTTTAGGAAATATTTTAGATTTAATCTTCTGAGGCTCTATATGGTTGGCCATGCCAATCACCCGTATATTGGATAGAGGCTAGATAGGCAGCTATGTTGGGACCTCATCTTGTCTAAGAGACCACTAAGTAGGAAAAGTTGATTCGGAATTGGATGAATACTACACAGTCTAACTAAAAATCTAATGCTGATCGACAGAGATGACCTTTAGAGTTAATGGTCAGAGAATAGGTTTTCTTATATGTTGCACCAAGGTTGCGACACATGAGTATCAGGAGATA
Source organism: Viscum album (assembly GCA_963277665.1). NCBI lineage: Eukaryota > Viridiplantae > Streptophyta > Magnoliopsida > Santalales > Viscaceae > Viscum > Viscum album. The sequence goes on from OY728139.1 coordinate 1,092,757,070, forward strand.
GGGGATGCTTTCACTAAGATTCATCAGGCCTTTTGTGTTTTTAGATGGAGTTGGTCCAGTTTCCTATCTATTTTAGTTAGCTTAGAGGTACCTGGCTATATGTGACATCTTTCATGTTTCTCATCTGGGATATCATATTTCAAACCCATCTCATATTTTTTAACCCAAGGAGGTTGAGTTGGAGGTGGATGCATCCTTCTAGGAGAACACCTTTTCGATTGTGGATTGTAACAAAATAGTACATCGTGTATGGTATGTTCCTATTGTATGGGTTATATGGAAGCACCAGTGAGTGCAGAATGAGACATAGGATAGGGAGGCCGATGTACGATCGTAGTGGCTGATGTTGTCAACTGATTCTTCTTCTCCACCTTTAGAAGGGAATTTCTGGGATGAATTACTATAAGGGGAGAACTTTTTAAGAACATGAATCTTCTTTTATATATGGATAATTATTTAGGTTGGTTTTTTAAGAAAAAGGAAGATATGAATATTTCATGAGTACATGTTTTGAAAATCCATATACACACAGTGTACCAAGTAGCCATGCACAGCCGCGTACAGATTGTGTAATGACTGAGTACCTAGAAACATAGTGACCTGGTTGACCCTCTTAAGTTGGGGGCTAGTTAATCTATAACATGGTGTGTATTCATAAATAACATGTCAATTAGTTTTCATTTTTATTTTATATATCTGAAGGGGGCCATGCCTTATGTCCGAAAACACTTTATTCTCCCCGTGTTTCATACCAAAGCACAACAAAATAGCTAACATACTCTGAACCCCACCCGATTCTCTGTCCAACCTCTGATTGAAAATGTTTCGGGTGTATTGGAATCCCACAAGTGAGTTCACAAAAAACCCTAGATCCATTCTTCTTTAATTTTTTTCTGGATTATGTTTTCAAGGGTTGAGCATTTTTTTTATAATTTTTTATATCCACGACATTCTAGGATGATTCAAGGGTCGATATTCAAGTATATCAATCATATGATATCACTGTAGGTGATACTCTGCCTTTTTCTGGTTCTGTTTGATTATATATGATAAATGGGCCACATATCTACATTCACTGTCTAGAATTATTAGGAATTAAACCCAGTTTATTACCTGTTATGGTTTTGTATATTGATAAAGGGGTTTTCATAACGTGTAAGGTTAGATACCTTGTTTTTGGGACACACCAAAGTTGTGTTTCCATTGATTAACTATTTATGTTTTTTTGGTCTACGATGCCTATGAGGTGTATTTTGATTTCCATGCCTTTTTTTCTTAAGATTGAGTTTTATTTATTTTATGTAATGTCATGTATGATGGATCGATTAATCCTTTATCCATGTAATAGTTTCAATTACATTTCCTGATTTTGATGAATGTTATATGCCATATATTTACAAAGGACCATGAGAGACTATTCAAAGAAAATTATGTGTGTTTCCATGTTTAGTTTCAATGGACCGTGGAGCCTTTAGAAAAGAAAATTATGGTTGTTTCCATGATTATAATCAAAGGACCGTGAGAGCCTTGGTCTTGAAAAAAATTAGAAGTTTCCAAGTTTATTTAGAAAAGGCCCTGAGAGACTTGGTGTATAATTTTTGGCCCAAGGGTTTAGACCGTGAGATCTTTCCTTGGTGGTCATTTATAACTTATTCTATTAGACCAAAGGGGGTAGACTGTGAGAACTTTCCAAAAAAGGGTCATTGTGAATAAATGAATGATTTTGTTGCATCTTCCAAGACAATTAATAATCATGGATTCGGAATTACTTGATTGCTTAGATGGCCATATAAGATGTCTATTTTGTTACTTTACACGTAGGAAAAACAGAATATGCTAGACACCAGGGTAACATTATTCTTAGAGTGAAAAATTAATGTTAAATGAATGTGAATGAAATCAATAAGATTGATTAATTTTGAGTAATTATTAGTTTATTGATTCATTTTTTCATATTACTTATTATATATATTCCCTGAAAGATAATCACAAATATTCTAGTTATTGCCTATTGGGATTTGTCTCACGCCCTATTTCGATTATGTTTTTGGACACATGAAGATTTTACAATTCCATGTATATATAATGTCAAGTTCCCTTCTTCATCATGTACATGATTGCTATTAGCTCTGGATAGAATGAGATCAAGATGAGGCATATGATGTTGTTAGATATTACTTGTTTCTTTTGAACATTGGTTTCTGTATTGATTTATAGCATCATGAATTGTTTTTTTGTTTTCTTATATACATATTCCATGTATCATATATATATAATTTGGTTTATGATGGATATAATTTTAGTCTTATTCTGTTTACCTTTGGTGGTATTACTACTTCTGCTATTGTTTTATATTTAGATTTTTCTGTGTACTATACTAATAAGGGAATACTTTTCTAATGTCTTACCTTATCCCTCACGTCTAGTTGGAATCCTTTGGAATTTTCAGAAATACTCTTGGGGTTATGTGACCAACTGGGTTCGAGGGACTTTTGGGCGGCACCCCGATCCGAGAAAATATAGGAGGAACGTCTCCAATGTATCCCTGAGTCAAATAAGAGGGGGGAAAGTGGGGTTCCAATCCCTTATGAGTAGATGAAGGTAAATTTTTATATGAAAAAAACATTTTGGGTAGATGCATTCATGTGTTAATCTATTTATTCCTAGTGTGAATGGGCTCTCATTTAGAATTTCATGATGTGAACTCTTACTTCCCACGGTGAATACCACTTAGAAGAACACCCATTTAATAGGGAGGGATAATTTATGGAATTATCCCATATTTATCAGAATTAGTTGTCTTTCCATATTAATTTCATGGGATAAACTCAAAATTTTTGGGTTGAGCATCACTAGAAAAATTTCTAAGGTAACTTGGATGGATAATCCACATTGGAAACATATAGATAAGGTTGTGGAATTCTACATGTTTAGAACTAAATCATCGTGATCTCTGTTCAACCATAATGAAACATATTGGCACCCTTGAGCACTCCAAAGTAACTAAAAAAGATACTCAAAGGTTACATGGTATGTATACATCAATCCCCCATGTAACATACTACCCAGGTAATGTCTTAATAAATCTAGATGATAATAGAAGGGACCACCATAAAACATCAAATGTACAGGTTGGTGGGTGGGGAAATAACACAATGGATCCTAAATAATGAATTGATAAACTAAACTAACTCCTATAAACTCATGAATCAAATTTATAAATAAAATCATCTTAAAAAACAACATAGCTATGTACTACATGAACCCAACCCAAAGGAAATAGAGACTGAATATAGGTCTCCATATAATATTAAATTTTTCAACAATGTTGATAAGAATTGAGAGACCCACCACTAAACAATCATGTCATACAAGGGAACTGATCTCTTTAAATTACCCAAAAATATCCCAATTCCATCCCTTTTGAACAATCACCAATGAAGCTAGATCGAACTCTTAAGAAAAAATGCCTTAAATAAATTTAATGCCTACAAAACAAAAACTATCCCTATGCTCAATTGAACATGTTATCCATGTAATAAAGGAATAATAATCCCAAATCGTAGAAAAATATGAAACAAAATGAGATAAAAACCTTGAAACATAGTTCATAAAAAAGTAACCTAAGACCACATATTGAGAAAATCATCTCATGATGAACCTGAAAAAAATCATGTAGATCACTATAAACTGGTCATCTATTTGAGGGAAATGGTCACAGAAGTTACCAAAGCACCGAACCATAGGTATCATCATCATCATCTAGATTTTTTATAAAAAATAAGGGCACAAAGAAGGCCCAGTGGATATACAGTAAAACAAAATGAAGTCTTCCAAAACAAATAATTACTCATAGAAAAAATATTTCATTAAGAAAACTTCTACAAGGATATAATACCAAATTTAAAATTCTATATAAAATATCCACGAGGAAACCATAATCATTCTCAATAAATAATTCACTTCATTAGAACCCGTATTAATACAGAGAAAAGGAGGAAACAGACCAAAACAATTCCTACAATGTAAAAAGAATTTTCTATCCATCACTCAACTTAGTGTTTGGGAGGAGTCAAAAAAATGGAAATTTCAATTTCAATGATTAGAGGATACTGAAACTGAAGAATTATTAATTATAAACACTCTATCCAATATCAGTACAACTCTAGGAGGAAAGGAAACCACATACCCCAAAAATAAAGAACCACAATCAATCCTTATTCCATTAATAAAATCATAAAAGAGTATTAACATCGAAGTAATATAAAAAAATAACTCACCCTTTAATGAAACATAAAAACCCATCATTTTAATAAAATTGATTTTCCATAGGATTTTTTGACTCCATTTTACCAAGGAACACATTTGAAAGAAATAAGAAACTATTTTTCTTCCAACAAATCACCTTAGTTTACACAATTAATTTAGTTTTAGAACAAAAATGATTCATTTTAAAGACACTATATTAATTTAAAACAATTTATAAAAAATGAGGTCAATCTAAAAAATGTTTATAGAAAACCCATTTTAGATTTGACAAGGTTTCCATATACCATAATAAATTCAACCAATTTATGAATTTTCCCTACATGAGATAGAAAACTACTTTATAAAAAATTTATGGAATACCTCATCCAAGAAAACACATAAGGTGTATCATTCAAGATGACAAAAATCCTGAATATTTTCACATTTTTCTTATTAAAAACACATCATTTAGTCAATTAAAAATTACTCTCCCTAAATATTTTCTGTAATTAAAATCAATATAATAATAAATTAATGAAATAAATCATTAAAATATAATCATCTCTTATATATTTGGTCATATATCATTATAAATACATTTAAAAAATCTAATTTTGAAATAAAATTCAATTTAAAAACATTGAAAATCTAAAATTTTGAAAATCCCATTTTCTTCAAACAAAATCATTCATAAATATCATTTTAACACTATTTAAAACAAAAACACTCTAATTAACAAACACCAATTTTAATGTTCAAATCCAAAAACATTCATTTTAAGTCCTATTTTAAAATAAATAATCCCAAAATATCTTTTCTAAATGAAAATTATTATGAATCACCCAATATAATAGAATTTTAATATACATTTTCTTGAACATAATCTTGATTTCTTGAAGAAACCCATAAAAAATAGAAACCACAAACAATATTCTTTGAAGTATACACACATAATCTCCCATAATTAGCACCACACTATGTTATATACAATTTCTTCATTATATATGTTACGGGAGACAACCAAAATCTCTTGGATTAGATATATCACTATGAATAGTTTTCCAATCCAGAAAACTGAAAATTTCTCCACCCATGCATCACAATTAGAAATGGATCTATAATAGTCTACATAGTATTTTGATGGGTCCCTAGACCAACCAGGATAACCATGTAAAAATATTTATTTCCACACATTAATTTTTGGATTTTAGGACAACTTATAAATTCACAAACACCATCATTAAAAATAAATATATAATTATAACATATGAAAATACTTCTGTGATACACATAAAAAAATAAAAATAAAGAATAAATTTCCCCTAACCCCTAGTAACTAAAGTTTCACCTTTAAATGTGGTGATAAATAACGCCTCTATGAGATAAATCTTGAGATCCAATGATTGTATTATCCTTTGTTCAATCCAAATTAACCTCATGTCGAAGGCGGAATATTTGATACATTTTTTTTTCACAAAACCACTATGGTAACTCTTGAATAGGGTACCCAATTTGGACTATGATATACCTAAGGCATGTTTCTAATCCCCATGATATTAAAACTATATCCTGGTTGTAAAAATTTAACAAATGTGATTTATTTCACTCCATAAATCAAAATAAAGGCAATAGATTCCAAAGATAATTGTACATGACCCGTCCATGAGTCGATCATCAATGTTTTCAAACAAGAATCTAAAATAATAGGAATTAATATTCATATTAATTCATCATTAAAAAATAAAAATGTGTAATTTTATAAACATAATAATAAAAAATTATACATATTCTCCCCAAAAACCGAGGACCTATTTCACTATGGAATGAATGTATGTAAGAAAAATTTGGTGGGCATATTCTTTTAATAGACCTGAGGAACAAAAATGAATGAAAACATGTTATGGGGTATCATATTGCATAGTGGGATATTACTAAACATATTCTATGGTAATAGTAGTCATACTGAGGTAGAATCATCTATCAACCTATCAACACATTCTAGGATTATAAAATACTAGTTATTCCAACCTATAGTCCCTGGCTGAACTATACTGTGGTTTATATCAAACATATAGGATGTATAAAATTTCATTTGGGATAGAGATAAATCAACACTCATCCCTCATTAATCTTCTGATTATTCCAAAGATTTTAGAAAAATAATTTTAGAAATCAAACATTCCATATATACACATATATATAAGGAAATTAAAAATCACACCACCCCTCATACTATTTTACAAGATGCATCCACAATTATAGAACATATATAAAAATATGAATTATAAATTATAACACTTGGTCCATAATGGATGTCAAACACATCAATCATGTGGACTCTATGGGGTCTTACACAAATCATAATATCCAATTTTAAATTTACAATAGAGCAACATTAATTCAAATTTTTTGTATTCCAATATATTTCTCATCATTTTAATTTCCATTTTAAATTATTATTTATCTTGAACCCATTAAAAAAACCCATAAAATTTATTTCATTTTTATTACTTTAAAATAACATATTTATAACTCACCTAGAAATCATTTTAGAACATGACCCAAATTCCATAAAATCATCCACAAAATAGAACAAAATATAGTTATTTCATGTACCAAATAGATTCTAGTAACATTAAAATCCTATTTCTTATCACAAAAAGTCATTGAAAACATTTCACTAACATAAGGAATTCAATAATCCATTTTTAAAAAAATATAATCTAAACCAAATTTATGTTATATAATAAAAAATTCTAAATCATTTATAAAATCCAATAAAAGTTCATATATAAGAATTATTTCAATGATAAAAAATATATTATGCTCAGATAGAAATTATATGAAAATTAATGAAATCCTATTATAGGCCTACCTAAATTATTTAAAAATATAAGTGGATTTGTTTTTCATCAATGGTGAAAGCCTTAGTATGAAGAAGAGTCCCCCACCAGAACAAATCATTAAAAACACAAAATTAAACCCAATAAAAACTCTAAATTTCCATCACAAATACATTTTGTGTTTAAGGATGTGATATAACTATAGATAAATTCTACGAGAGAGAGGAGAATTGAATCCAATAGAAAAAAATTATGACCATGAAAAAATTCCTAAAAACATAGATAAACATGAAATGATTAAAATAGGGGGATGAAAATAAACCCATTTACACCTCAACCCACTGTAAAGATAAAAAATATGGTGTTTCATGATCTTACCATAGAGGCCCAAAGCTTGACGTACATATAAATTACATTAATATTGCAAAAGACTTAATACATAACAAAAACAAACACCCAAGGACCATAATAGTTTAGTGTCTTTGGAAACTGGGAAACATAAACAACTGGTTCATAAATCATCTACATTGTCTCCCATTTATTTCATCATATATAGACTCCTGTTTGGGCATATCCTACTTAATACCCTTCTTCCTGACCTGGGGAAAAGAAAACATATAAAAGGGTGAGCTTCAATGCTCAGTAAGGGTATTAATGGAGAAAATAAAACAAATCATATACATTTGAACATAAATACATGAACATATTGTTTAAACATCAAGAGCTTGAGAAATGACATAAAACATGAAGTTACATAACGAATAGATCATAAAGAAACATTAATCTTGATAAAATTTCATGAGAATAAAATATTTAATTGTGGAAACCATTAAGAAAATGTTATGATTTCCATAGTAGTCAAGGCATTGTTAGAAAGACCATCTTAGTGGACAAAGTCCCTTTCTAAATCGAGTTCACTCCTCATTTCAGTCCTGTAGCACTGATACGGATTAACTTATCATTCCATCCATGTCTATCTCATGAGATATAAATATTTACCCAATGAATTTGAGGGAGATATAGGTCCCACTAATCTCATATTGAAATCATTCTTACGTGTGCCACAAAACTATCAGAAACCATTCATCATAACCCAATGAATAAATTGGGTTTCATAAACCTAATTCCATCATAACATAATCCATATAAAACAAATAGATATCATTTCATCATAAGAAAATTGAAACCATATAAATAATAGATACATTATACTTGAAACATAAACTTATGAAATAATGTCATCTTAGATAGAAAATGGTTTTGATAAAGCACTTAAAATGAATTTTGAGGAAAATATCCTTTCTTTTTGAAAATCAGTTTCTTTTCACAAAATGCCATTAAATTTAAAAAAAGAATTTTTTTTTGAAAATAGTCATGAAATATTTTAGAGTAAGCTTCATGAAAATAAGGTGTTATGAAACCGTAAAAATCCGTTCATGCTGTATAAGTTAAAAATAACATTCTTCTCATACTTTTGTTGAAAAAGCCAAAAAGTTCCCTGCGTGGTAAACAAAAGTAACATTCCTTTCATAACATGTGGTAAATTAAAAAAATGGGTGAAAATGAATTTAAAAATACATGAAAATATTTTTAGAAAACATTCTCATTGATGATAACAATAACCCCAGAAAATACTTACGAATAACAATCTCAGATCAGAAAGAGATTGGAATAGTTACCCCTTACCTTAGGTTCAATATGCTTCATACTTATTCAATCCTCATGTATAATGATTTAAATAATGTCATTGAATTATTACAGAATCTCTTTCATTGTTATGATATCATATATGGTTCATTTATGACTTTATATTACCCGTTCTTTTGTAAATTAATGTTAATGTAGCGTTTTGGGTAAAATCGTTTCATTTATCGTCCGTTTTTTGACTTGTGCATATTCATATTATTAATTAGATCAAGATTACTTAATTCCATAATATAAAATATGATTTATATATAATATATATTCAGAATATACATATATATAATAGATTTATAAATGGAAATAAATACACCGTTCATGGAGACGGTAGGCCGTACGTACGCATGAACACTGTTTTCATATCCTTATTAAGTTGAATGGAATTAAGTAGATGAAATACATATATATATATATATATACATAAATAAAGTATCATTATTATGCCATATATTTCATGATTACTTATTATACATACTTTATAATTATTCTTTAATTGTTAACATGGAAAATGAATCTCATCGCGTCGTGGAGACGGTAATCCGTACCTACGCACGAGCGATGATATCATTCCCATATTTATTGAAGGGAATTACAGTGGATGATATAATGTCTTATAATCATGACGATGGTATAATAATCACATATATTTATTCTTTAAACCATTATATCCATCCAAGAAAGGTGGTGGTGGAAAAACAGATTACACCACGGTGTGGAGACGGTATTCTGTACGTACACACGCGTGATGATTTCATTTTCCGTAGGATGGATAGAAGGTGAATTAGGGTTGTTTCATATTTATAATAACATATAAGTATATGAGTGATACTGATGTTATTAAATCATAATAAAACAACTAAAGAAGAAGAAGTAGAGGAAGAAATAAATTTGAAAGAATCGGTAACGGATATTACCTCTTCTTCGACACGCCTCTTTGAAACCTCCTCTTAGGGCACTAAGATTGGTCTTTGAAGAGGACCAGGACCTCTAGGATGTTTGTAGGGAAGTGTATAAGAGAAATGGTCCGATGTTGGCCAAGCTTTAAGGATCAAAATGGTGTGAGGGGGAGAGGGAGGAGGTTCCCTTTTATAAGGGAGGAGAGGGGCACCTTTGGAATTATAATAAATATTAATTTATAATAAATTCCAACCCCACATAAAAACCTCAAAAATGACTCAAATATGAATATTAGATGAGATTGGGTTGTAATATCATCAACCAATAAAATTTATACAAGTTCGGAATTTATTTTAATCATTATCAACATGATTTATCCTTATATAATATATTTAATTTTATTTGTGGTAATAATATTATAAATTTTAAATCATTATAAAAAATTACTTATGTGTTGTAAATTGTCAAAAATTGTATATTTTATTACATTTTAGACCATATAAATTTTAATTTATAATTTTTAAAATTATTTGTGATTTTTAACTATTTTATAATATGTAATTTTTATAAAATAACAATAGTTTCAATTTTGACACTATTCATTAATTTGAATTTAAATAAAATATACACAGAAGAAATGTTCAAACTAAAAGATTTAATAGATTTTTAACATGTCATATATATATATAAAATTAGTGGATCACATTAAATAGTTCATTTAATATTTATTTTAATACTTTTAAAATCATTTATTTGATATTTCTCTTAATAAAACAATTACATAATATTTTTTGTATAATACTTTAATATAGTAATTAGTTGTATAAAAATTAATAATAAACTCCTATGATGAAGATAAATATAATATATTTCATAATAATATTTTTACTCGAATTTATCATCAAAAAATAAAAACATATAAATTGTTATATTTATTAAATTATGAAGGTGACATCTTTGACATCATTTCAAATAAAAAAATATAAATGTCCTAATATGTTTTATAAGGATCCAAATGGTCCAAAAATAGACCCTTGGATTATTAGGGTATATATATACTTGACCAATTAGGATTGGTCTTGTTTCTGGTCCTTTTGATAGGTATTATTATTTTAATAAAAACAATATTATTTATTTTTAGCTAAATAAACAATTTCTACATCACTATTGTGTCACCATTAATGACAATTATTTAATCCCTAAAAATTCTAAAAAAATTTACATGATTTATATAATTTTATTATATTTCTGTATACTATTCATGTTTGAAGTTCCATGAAGTTTATCACTAAATTAAAATTATTATACTTATAAGATTTTAGAGAGAGACATGTTGTCACTTTCTTTGGTTTTAATAATAATTAAATTATTTTCATTGTCAAAAGTCCATAAAATGAATCTAATCTGACCCTTAGGTAATATGGGTCGACATTTATTCATCCAATAGAATTTTGGAATGTGTTAGGGTAATTTTATATTCTTATTTTTACCCTTAATTACCTGATTTACTTTTAACTGCTATAAATAAAAATTACCGTAGTTACTATTCATAATATCAAAAAACTAAAAGTAACCTATTAACATAATTTGGACCCACTAAATTCAAATATGGAATCCATTTTACAAAATTCAAAACATAGAAGTTTCAGTAATTAATTTAAAATTAATCTCGTTGTTAAGAAAACGAGTTTTAAAAGTTAAAACATTGCAAAAGATTGAAATTATTTTACAAATGAATTCAATGTAAAATCAATGATAATGACATAAATTATTTTATTCATTAAAAATATATTCTATTTATACTTTAAATTCATTCAATATTATAATTTAACATTACAAATTATTACGATGAAAAAGTTATTTTTAATTAAAATATAACGGGTTTTTACTATTCATTAAAATATGAATGTTATCAGAATAATATGAAAAATTTATCCAAAGTAAATTTTTATATCCGGATTCCAAAGAGGAATTTTATTTTGTCAAATTGAACTTATAAACCTGTAAAAAACTAGATTTAATGTCAGTGCGCCATCAAAAGGCGGCAAAACTTCATTTTTTGAAAAATATATATTTTACCCGAAAAATTTATTTTGTTCACATACCATGTTTTAGAAAATGTGTAGGATGAATATTAATGTTTTAAAATTAAAAAAGTAGTTAAAACTATTCATAATGGCTAGTTCATAATATTATAACAATATATCATTGTTTAGTGAAACCCGGTATTGCGTACAACAGACGCTGTTGAGGAAGGTCCTGATTGCGTGCAATGAAGCCATGTCAGGGTTGCATGTAGTGAAAGACTCCTTCGTTGTTGCGTATAAAAAAATACAACCATATTTCATTTATACATTGAATATATATATATACACACACTCAATGTTGCGTAGAATAACTACTATCAAACGAACATGAAATTGTGTGTAACACAATCCATGAATAGTGTTGCATATACTGTAAGATAATACGGTGTTGCGTATAACGCAAGATAATCTTGGTGTAGTGTACTACAGAAGATATGAAAGAAATTAAAAATAATATATCTCATAAAATCTTGGGGTGTTACATTCTACCCCCCTTAAAATGAATTTCGCCCTCGAAATTCATCAGGGTTATAAATGGTTTTTTTTCATGAGAGTTTCATTCATAAAAACCCACATCGTAAAAAGGAATAATAAAACTTCATTTTAAAAAAGAACATTAGAAACATAATGGATACCCAAAGTAACTCATCACTGGGTTTCCACATAGGAGAACATAGGTGAAAATATGGATATGGAGGAGAAATCTAACCATCATGTTCTGATGGAGATTTGTAGAGAACATGGCTATGAAAAATCCATTAATCACAAATCCATAAATTTTTGATGATTTAAGGTACCATCTGATTCATCGGATATAAGGCCACTAGGACAACATTTTTGGTTTTCAAGATGATTTCCCTAAATATTAAGGATTTGAATTAGAAGAAATACCTACTTTATTTCGGTATAATATCATCATTGTTCATGCCTTGAAAAATTTCCAATTCATCTCTTAATGAAATGAAGTTGAATTGTCTTTCGTAAAGTGCTTGCAGATCATGCGACAGAATGATAGGTCATTCCATCTGTCTCAAATAAAAGGATAACAAACGTTATTAAATATAAATAAGTCTGTCTATGGTGAGGTTAATCATATATGATTCCACAAATGGACTTATACTTCTTCTATCATACCTCTTAATAAAATAAGACTTGTTTTTACTACCAGCGACTTCTTGTTGGCCAGTGGTAGGTGATAAAGGCCTGTTGCACTTCGGTTGTGGGTTCGATTCCCACAGTCTTGTCCGATGCGACGGGTTGTTGCCTGTCCTGCAGGTTGTCCTTTTTCTAAAACTATACTATGATAACATTCCAGAAATTATATCGGAAACCAAGTTCTATCCATAAATAATACTATCCGATGTCCAACATAATATATTCCAATCATTAGAATTATCCAAAATACATTGTCCAATCTCATAGTAAAAAGAAAACAATTACTAAAATGGTCATATAACAATCATGTAAATACCATCATTTATCCCCCATATATCATAAGATATATCTTGTTGGTCACATTTCAAACATGTGAATACCTTAATCAAGTATTCTCTTGAAAAATGAATACCCATTGAACTTTAGTAAACCATGAATGATGTCAAAATTTAACTCTTTCGAAAATATTTTATATACTCAAACCAGGATATCACTTTATCCATATATGAATAATGAGCTCATGAATACTATCAAACATATTATTTTATCCTTATCCCATCATTATGCGCATATCATCTTCTTTCCAAAAATATTTCAATCACTTTTCATGGTTACCGGTACCATATAATTATTGAAAACAAATACATATATATTCCAAAATTCCACGATACCAGAAATGAGATTCCATGATACTCTTTTGAAATCCCCTTACATAAATACTTAATCATTACATGAAATCACAGTTAGAGATCGCATGTGACTCCCCTTTATCTTTTGCCTTAAGAGGTTTCCCACGTTGATCATTATTAACCCTTGGATTAGGGCATTGATTATCATAATGCCCCATTTCCTTGTACATAAAGCATTGAAGCGTTAGTGTTGCGTTCTCTGTAGGATTTTATTTATTGACATAATTAGCAACCCTTTTCCATTACTTCGACACTCAGCTGCTTGATGAACTTCTTTTCTAAACATAAAACATTTTCTAGTCCCTTTATGACAATCTCCACAATGGTTCTTTCCACACATTGAGCATAAAGAATCATTCATCTTCTTTTCACCATTATTCCGAGATTTATTCTTGAACTCCGTATTTTGTTTCTTGTCAAAACCATGATTTGGATATGTTACACCAACTTCCTGTTCTACCTTGATACCAAAACACAAAATTTCTTCATAGCTACTGAAGTCTCTTATAGCTAATTCCCTTTTAAGAATTGGTTTTAAGCCACTGAAGAATCGATCGACTTAAATTTCAGGTTGGATAACAATGCCAGATACATACCTTGCATGCCTTGTAAAATTCACTTCAGATATACCAACAGATTCATCATCCCTTTTCTTAAGCTCAAGGAACTACTTTTCCATCTTTGTTCGAAGAGTACGAGAGAAGTACTTACTGAAAAACAAGTTCTTGAACTCGTCCCATTCCATGGATTAAATTTCATCATGGGGCCTTGTATTCTTAATTAGATTCCACAATTGATCTGCTTCGCCTTCTAAATGGTAAATAGCCAGAATGACTTTTTCATGTTCCAAAAATTGAAGTATGGAAAATATCTTTTCAATGGCACTGATCCATTGTTCAGCAACAAGTGAATCAGAAGACCCATTTAAAGAAGGTGGGAATTGCCTCATGAAGGACTCAATAGAATATTGTTCCCTTTTCTTCTCATTTGGAAGTCCATAATGATTCATAGCTTGTGTAAGTATAGCAATAAGATTTTACACTCCATCTCCCATGACATTGGTTTGGTCAGGAGGACAATCATTGCATTGTCCATTACATTGATCAACATTGTTCCTTCGTGTTCCAGCCATCGTCAAAAACCCAAAAAGAATAGTGTGAGAGGAAAAAACTATGCTAGGGAAAACAACATAATAAAGGGGGAGTAAATTCAATATTTAACATCTTAGGTTTAATTCTAAGATCATAAGCACAATTCTAGGACTATAACCTATATGTATACTTAGCCTTAGGGACATCCCTAGACATACCTTATAAATATCTCTAGGGATAACACTAATGTTTTTGCATCATATTTTCCAATGGTTAACTAAACCTTTCCTCCAATACCAACTGTAGAGGCCCAAATCTTGATGTACATATACATTACATTACTTTTGTGGAATAATTAATACATAAAAAAACAAACACAGAAGGACAGTAATAGTTTAGTGTCTTTGGAAACTGGGGAACATAAAAAACTGGTTCATAAATCATCTACGTTGTCTCCCATTTATTTCATCAATTCTAGACTCCCTTTTTGGAATATCCTACTTAATACCCTTCTTTCGGACTAGGGGCAAAGAAAACATATAAAACGTTGAGCTCAAATGCTCAGTAAGGGTAAGCATGAATAAAATAAAACAAATCATATACATTTGAACTTAAATACATGAACATAATGTTCAAAAATCAAGAGCTTGAGAAATGACATAAAACATGGCAGTACATAAGGCATAGATCATAAAGAAACATTATTCCGGCTAAAATTTCATGAGAATAAATCATGTAATTGTGGAAACCATTTAGTACATGTTATGATTTCCATAGTAGCCAAGGCATTGCTAGCAAGACCATCTTAGTGGACAAAGTCCCTTTCTGAATCCAGTTCACTCGTCGTTTTAGTCCTGTAACACTGAACTAGATTAACTTACCTTTCCAGCCATGTCTATCTCATGAGATATAAATCTTTACCCAATGCATTGAAGGGAAATATAGGTCCCACCCATTTCATATTGAAATCATTCTTACGTGTTCTACAAAACAATCATAAATCATTCATCATAACCCAAAGAATAAATTGGGTTTCATAAACATCATTCCATCATGACATAATCCATATAAAAAAAATGGATATCATTTCATCATAAGAAATGTGAAACCATATAAATAATAGAGACATTATACTTGAAACATACACATATGAAATAATGTCATCTTATATGGAAAATGGTTTTGATAAAGCACTTGAAATTAATTCTTGAGGAAAATATCCTTTCTTCATGAAAATAAGGTGTTATGAAACCGTAAAAATCCATTCATGCTGTAGATGTTGAAAATAACATTCTTCTCGTACTTTTGTCGGAAAAGTCAAAAAGTTCCCTATGTGGTAAAAAAAATTAAGATTCCTTTCATAACATGAGGTAAATTTCAAAAATGGTTAAAATGACTTTAAAAATACAAGAATTTTTATTTAGAAAACATGGGCATGGATGATAATAATAACCCCAGTAAATAATTACGAATAACAATCTCAGATAAGAACGAGATTGGAATAGTTATCCCTTACCTTAGGTCCGATATGATTCGTACGTATCCAAAACTCCTGTATAATGATTTAAATAATATCATAGAATTATTACTGAATCATATTCATTGTTATGATATCATATATGGTTCATTTATGTCATTATATTCCCTGTTCTTTGGTAAATTCATGTTAATGTAGCGTTTTGGGTTAAATCGTTTCATTTATCGTCCGTGTTTGGACTTGTAATTATTCATATGATCATTTAGATCATGATTACTTAATCCCAGAATATAAAAAATGCTTTATATATAATATATATTTAGAATATACATATATTAAATAGATCGATAAATGGAAAGAAATACACCGTTCCTGGAGACGGCAGGCCGTACATACGCATGAACGCTGTTTTCGTTTCCTTATTGAGTTGAATGGAATTAAGTAGACGACATATATATATATATAAATAAATCAAGTAGCATTATTATTTCATATATTTCATGATTACTTATAATACATACTTTATAATCATTATTGAATTGTTAACATGGAAAATGAATCTCATCGCGTCGTGGAGACGGTAATCCGTACGTACGCATGAGCGATGATATCATTCCCATATTTATTGAATTGAATTGGAGTGGATGATAAAATATCTTAGAATCATTATGATGTTATGAAAATCATATATAGTTTTCTTTACACCATTATACCCATCCAATTAAGGTGGTTGTGGAAAAACAGATTACACCACGGCGTGGAGATGGTATTCCTTACGTATGCACGTGTGGTGATTTCATTTTTCATAGGATAAATAGAAGGTGAATTAGGGTTGTTTCATATTTATAATAACATATCATTATATGAGTGATACTTATGTTATTACTTCATAATGAAACAACTAATGAAAAAGAAGTAGAAGAAGAAATAAATTTGAAAGAATCGGTAACAGATATTACATCTTCTTTGACACGCCTCTTTGAAACATCCTCTTAGAGAAATAAGATTTGTCTTTGAAGAAGACCAGAACATATAAGATGTTTCTAGGGAATTGGATATGATAAATGGGTAGATTTTTTCCGAGATTAGAGGCTCAAAATGGTGTTAGGAGGAGAGGGAGGAGGTTCCCTTTTATAAGGGAGGAGTGGGGCACATTTGAAATTATAAGAAATATTAATTTATAATAAATTACAACCCCACATAAAAACCTCCAATATGACTCAAATTTGAATATTAGATGAGATAGGGTCGTAATATAATCAACCAATAAAATTTATAAAAGTTGGGAATTTAATTTAAACATTATCAACATGATTTATCCTTATATAATCTATTTAATTTTATTTGTGGTGATAATATTATAAATTTTAAATTATTATAAATAATTAATTATGTGTTGTGAATTGTCCATAATTGTATATTTTATTAAATTTTCGACCATATAAACTTTAATTTATAATTTTTAAATATATTTTGATTTTGAAACTATTTTATAATATGTAATTTTTATAAAATAACAATAGTGTCAATTTTGATACTATTCATTTATTTTAATTTAAGTAAAATATACATAGAATATATATTTTAAATAAAAGATTTAATAGATTCATGACATTTCATATTTATATAGAAAAATAGTGGAGAACATTAAATAGTTCATTTAGTATTTATTTTAATACTTTTAAAATCATTTATTTGATATTTCTCTTAACAAAAAAATTACAACATCATTTTTGTATAATAATTTAATATACTTATTATTTGTATAAAAATTAATAATAAACTCATATGATGAAGATAAATATAATACCTTTCATTATAATATTTTTACTCGACTTTAGCATCTTAAAATCACAACATATAAATTTTTATATTTATTAAATTATGAAGGTGACATCATTGACATCATTGAAAATAAAATAATATAAATAAAATAATCTGTATTTTAAGGCTCCAAATGGACTAAAAATATACCCTTAGATTATTATGGTATATATATACTCTACCAATAAGTTTTGGTATGTTTCTAGTCCTTTTGATAGGTATTATTATTTTAATAAAAAATCTATTATTGATTTTTCACTATATAAACAATTTCAGCATCACTATTGTGTCCCCATTAATGAAAATTATTTAATCCCTAAAAATTAAAAAAAATTACATGATGTAGATAATTTTATTATATTTCTGGATACTATTCATGTTATAATTTTCATGAAGTTTATCACTAAATTAAAATTATTATACTTATCAGTTTTTAGAGAGTGACATGTTGTCACTTTCTTTGGTTTTAATAATAATTAAATTATATTCATCGTCAAAATTCCATAAAATGAATCTAATCCTACCCTTAGGTAATATTGGTCTACCTTTAGTCATCCAATAGAAGTTTGGCATGTGTTAGGTTAATTTTATAATCTTATTTTAACCATTAATTACCTGATTTACCTTTAACTATAGTAATTACAAATTACCATAGTTACTATTTATAATATCAAAACAAAAGTAAGCTACTAACATAATTTGGACCCACTGAATTAAAATATGGAATCCATTTTTCAAAATTCAAAATACAGAAGTTGTAGTAATTAATTTAAAATTAATCCCGTTGTTAAGATAACATTTTTTAAAAGTTAAAACATTTCAAAAGATTGAAATGATTTTACATATGAATTCAATGTAAAATCAATGATAATGACATAAATTATATTAAATTGTTAAAATATATTCTATTTATACTTTAAAATCATTCAATATTATAATTTAATCATATAAATTATTATGATGAAAAAGTTGTTTTTAATTAAAATACAGCGTGTTTTTACTATTAATTAAAATATGAATGTTATCAGAATAATATGAAAATTTTATCCAAAGAAAATGTTTATATCCTAATTCCAAATAGGAATTTTATTTTTTCAAATTGAACATATAAACCTGTCATAAACTAGATTTAAAGTGCGTGTGCCATCAAAAGGCGGCAAAACTGCATTTTTTGAAAAATACTTATTTCACCGGAAAAATTTATTTTGTTCACATACCATGTTTTAGAAAATGTGTAGGATGAATATTAATGTTATAAAATTCAAAATGTAGTAAATACTATTAATAACGGCTAGTTCATAATATTATAATAATATATCATTGTTTAGTGAAACCCATCATTTTGTACAACAGACGCTATCGAGGAAGGTCTCGATTGCGTGCCATGCAAGCCAAGTCATTATTGCGTGTAGTGAAAGACTCATTTTTAGTTGCATATAACGAAATACACCGATATTTAATTTATACATTGAATATATATATATATATATATACAGACACTCAATGTTGCGTAGAATTACTACTATCAAACGAACTTGAAATTGTGTGTAACACAATCCAAGAATAGCGTTGTGTATAGTGCAAGCTAATATGGTGTTGCGTATAGTGCAAGATAATCTTGGTGTAGCATACAAAAGAATCTATTAAAGAAATTAAAATGAATATATATCATAAAATTTTGGGGTGTTACCCTTACAGTTTTATGGGGATAATATCAAAATGATACAATAATATATAAATTTGGAAGACCCATTCATTGGGTCAACCATTATTTTATGCTGTTAATAGTCTCCCCATGAAACTTTCAGGGGGATAACTCTCATTTTATGGTGTAAATTACCCTTGATAAAATACCCATGTTATGTGGAGGTATGGTTTGTAAAGACCTGTAAATTTCAAAGAAATTTTTTTCTTAATTTTCATTGAAATTTTACAAGAACTCAGTTTCTGACGGCACCTGATTCCGAGGCCCGGAGTGCCCGGAATCATTTTCCGAAGTTTGGCTCGGGTACGTTCAGTGAACGAACAAGCGAGTTTTTATAACATTTGAACCGGTGCTCGGAATCAAATTCTGAGGGCACTGATGGAATTGTAGCGCCGGTATTTGCTTGGAAACGCCTCTTTCGGAGTTGCGTTTTCTCGGGTGTGGTTTTTAATTTTTGGGTTTAAAGTTAAGAAATAAAATAATTGGTATGACAAACTTTATTTTATTTCACTTAAATCCACTTAAAAGCCACTTTAAGATGCTTAAGATGAGTTGAAGCGGATATGGTAGAACCCGAAATATCCTACCCTCCTGGTAGGATATTTATGAGGTGGGGCCTGCACGAGCCCCACCGTTTCTTTTCCACTAAGTAACGCACCCATGAAAACCCATCATTATGAAAGTCAACTGACGTGTTTTCTTAAATTCTTAACGCATAGATTAATTGGGCGGTTTTATTAGTGGAATTAATTCTATGAATTAATTTAATCGTTTCTTAACCTGTTTACAATCCATTGGCGTAATAATAAAATAAGACCAACGCACGACTTCTTGAGGATTGCTCGTTGAGAGGTTTTTAACAATTTTGTGCCTTCATACTCCTTCGTGAAGAACGCAAAGAACGCAAAGAACGCGAAGAACACCGTCACCCTCGGAGATAGACTACGCTTCTTCTGAGACGTTCTTCCCCGCAACGATCTCCAATCACCAACTTCTTGAGGTAGGAGATTTCGGGTTTCTTCTTTTAAATCTCATTGGGGGTTTGACAACATCATGGATTTAATTAATATAATTAAATCAACATGTTCTTGAAACGTGGAGTTCGTCGACGCGACACCCTTCCGTGACGACGCAACAACCTGCCGCAATGACGCGACGCCCTTCCGCGACGCGACGATCACCTCCTTCCGTGACGATCAATTCCGCGAAGAACGCATGTGCAACGACTTGATGAGGTAGGGATTTTTATTTGAGAACAATATTTAATTCCTGTGATTGTTTCTTTTAAAACAAAGAACCCGGATCAAGTTCTATTTTAATTCTATTAAAATTGTGCCTTGCTTTTTATTCATGTAATGAATATTTTATTCCCGATTGTTATCACCTAACGCGGAGGGTGCGGGCCAAACAAACACGGCCCAACAACCCTCAGCAGTTTTTCGTTGATGCGTGCATTGGCGGGCGACGACAAAACATGCCGTAGGGGTGATTCGTTGTTTCCGCAGTGAAGAACGGGACCCGGGAGGAGCTACGGTGCAGACGAAAACAAAATCGGACCACCAGAGCAACTCCGGTGGCCCGCAGAACTCACCGGCGGCGCGACGACGCAGGAGGCGGCGGCGCCCCGGCGCGCCGGCAGACAGGGCCGCTGTGGCGGTGGCAGCCAGTGGACCTCCATCCACGCATGTCCGGCACTCACGGGACACGGCTTTGCCGCGTCCGTTGATCCAGCGCGGCCCCACGCGGGGCCGCGACACCTCCATCCCACGGGGGCAGTGCCCCGCGGCTCCCTCTCTCGGCCGAGCCGAGCCGGGCCGACCCGACCGGCCGAGTCATACGCGGGCCGTGCCGGGCCGCACCAAACCGGGTCGGACCCGGACCCGGGTCATGTCGACCCAGTTCGGCCTGACCCATGGGGGCTCGGGCCGGGTCGGTCCGGGCCCAGACCCCCCGTCTTCGGATCATTTTCGGTCTTTTGCCCGTATGTTGAGCTACTGGCCTCCGGACGACACGTCGTCGGCGGCGATGCGATCCTTGGATCGAGATGGTCGTTTCAGTATATCATACTCAAGGTTTCAGAATACTTTGGGTTCAGCCGGGTTGGTTCGTCCACGAAACCAACCGGGCCCTCGGAGCGGAAACGCTCATAACTTGAGCTCCGGACGTCCGATTGACGTGCTGTCGTCTTTGTTGATTTCCGCTAAGTGAGACAGATCTTTTGGATTACTCTGCCTGAGGTTTGGACGCAGGTGGAGTATGGTCAGGTTGGTTTTTCCTTAAAACCCAACCGGGCCCCTGGGACGAAAAAGACAATAACACTCAGAACGGGCGTCCGATTGACGTGCCGTTTACGACGTTAAGTTCCTATTGACGATACAGAACTTTTGGATACATCAACTCTGGACTATGTGTTAGTTGATGTATCAGCCTCTCGGCTCGTGGAGCGGACCCTCCTGAACGATCTTGCTATGTTGGGGAACCCGAGAGCTGGCTGCGACTGCTAATGTGACGATGACGACTGTGCAGAGATCCTCAGTGGATTCGACGATGATGACTACAGCACTCAGTGATCATGTGTCGATCAGTGCTACTGATCCTGTGTGGGTCCAATCCTGTGTGGGTCAGCGCTCAGTGGTTCTGTGTGAGCCAGCGCCTACAGGTCCGGTGTGGGCCCGATCCTGTGTGGGTCTTTGCGGGGGTTAGTACCTTTTGATCCTTTGTGGGTCCGACCACTTAGATAGATCCGTGGTCATCTCTATCGTCATTCGAAGAAGTATACCTATGTGAGATGAAACTCTGTTTTACTTTCCTTTGTGGATTGTGTTGTGATATCCTATGTTGATTTACGTTTTACTTTCCTTTGTGGATTGTGTTGAGCTATCCTGTGTGGATTTACATTTTACTTTCCTTTGTGGATTGTGTTGAGCTATCCTGTGTGGATTTTACGTTTTGATTTCCTGTGTGGACTGGGCTGTACCTGAGCTCGGATGTTGGAGCCGAGCGTGAATTGATGACTTAGGTATATGTATGGGCATATACCTAAGTCGTGTCGGATGTTACTTCGTGATTGTATCTTCCCTTTTTGGTTTATCCTTTTTGGATTTTCGGAGACATTCGGGGGTCTCGGGGTCCCTACTGAGTAGCTTATACTCACCCATGCACGGGCTATGCCTTCACTACGTTGTGTTGGTTGCAGACGACGGACAACGCTGATCGTGGTGGAGGCTTGTGGAGCAGGACGATACCTGGAGGTGGACCACTGGGCGGGATGTACTCGGAGAGGTAGGCTGGACCCAAGGAGCAGTGGAGGCTTTCTGTACTCACCCTTCAGGTGGGACTTCCAGAGGACTGCTCGATGCTGCGGCTTTTCCTTTCAGTTGTTGTTTTTTCCCTTCAGTTGTATTTTACAGTTGGGCTTGTATTTCTGGCCCCTTTACATTTAGCACAGCTTGTTCCAGTTTTTACATAGTGTTTACTTTTCCGCTTGCTTACTTTGTGGTGCTTGTTTACTTTACAAAGGAAATGCCTTCCCTTTACCGGAATTTATGCCTTGGTGCTAGTCGCCAGCCCCTAGCCTATGGAAGGCGGGCTTAGGGTAGTAACGACATGGGCCCGGAGGACGGGTCGTGAAAAATTGGTATCAGAGGTGGTCGATTCTACCACAGACTCTGATCTTTCTTCTATGTGAAGCAATAGTGTTTAGCATATTGGGTGTGGTTATCAGTCCAGGGAGTCCAGTGTTGGTGCGGCGGCCGATGTATCCGTACACCAGGACCCTGACTTCTGATTTCCGACATAATGCACAAAAACATTGATTGCATGTGTGTTTCAAGTTTTCTTTGTGATTACATGTATCAGCTCACCAGGTATACTGTTCTGACCATGGCACACCTGTTTCCTTTCAGGATGGCCCCACAAAGGTAGCCAGCTAGGGTTCCGAGAGTTGTACATGACGACAGCCCGCCAAGCGACAAGGCTTCGGTACATGGCTCTTTGACAGCAGAGGCACCGGCGGTACCTCTACCCGCTGAGCCACCGATGCTTCCAGCACCAGCCGCTAACGATGCGCGTCGCCTCAGTGCACTGCATGAGTTTCAGTGCCAGTGACCACCTAGGTTCCATGGGGAGACGGACCCTCAGGCAGCCGAGGACTTGTTGGAGGCAGTCGTACGAGTTTTCAGGCTAGTGAGGACACCCACAGACCTCATGGTGATCCACGCTGAGAGCCTAATGCACGCGGCAGCAGGCCTATGGTGGAGCTTGATGCTCCAGGTGCACGATGAGACATCTCTCATCTGGACAGACTTTGAGGGCCTCTTCCTCTCAGAGTTCATCCCGGCCACCCTCCGTGCGGTGCGCATCCAGGAGCTTCTTCAGCTGCGGCAGGGCAGCTTGACGGTCGCCCAGTACTCGGCGAGATTCACCGATCTCTCGCGCTACTCGACCGACATGGTACGGGACCCATTCTTCCAGGACCGGACCTTTGAGCAGGGATTGAGACACGAGATCAGGGCATCACTGATGTCCCTCAGCATTCTGACTCACGCAGGAGTACTAGAGTGAGCCCTTCTGATCGAGAGCTTTCTTGCTGAGTCCACAGAGAGACCTACCGCAGGGCGGCAGGTAGCGGAGTCTTCGGCAGCAGGTAGCTGATGGACAACTCATGGGTCTAGGTAGACCAGAACTTCTGACAGACGACCTCAGGACACTGGCTCAGTAGTGCGGGGCACACAACACGGAGCCAGTCTTTCGAGGGGCAGGTAGTGCTACGCATGCAGCGGGCAGGGCCACATGGCTCGTGACTGCCCAAACCGCCGTGCCGAGGAGCAGCAAACGGTGGAGGGGCCACCTAGTCAGAGGCAGAGGGTCGACCGTGGAAATCCGTAGGGAGGAGGTGGACGAGTCATGGGAGATGGCCGAGCAGCAGGTGGTGGGCGACGCTTTGAGGCTCTGCCACCACCACCACCAGGAGGTCCACCTCGACCACAGGGAGCTGGCGGGCAGAGACAGGCACAACACTAGGGAGCAGAGGCCTATGACCACAACGCGCTCGAGATGATTTGAGGTACGATCTGTGTCTATTCCACCCTTGCTGCAGTTCTTATAGACACAGGAGCGAGTCACTCTTCATAGACGCTGCCATTGTTTGGAGCTCGGAGATTCTGACAGAGCTGTTGGCTCGATCCTTACGGCTAGAGACTCCTACGAGATCAGACTCGGTGATTACACACTGGTGCCGGCAGTGTGAGCGTACTCTAGGAGGCGAGAGCTTCGGACGGGATCTTCTTGTAGCGGCATCGAGGCTTTACAACGTCATCTTGGGTATGGATTGGTTATCTACAGTCCATGCACAGATTGACTGTATTAGGCGCAAGGTGGGATGTGTACGCACCGAAGGGAGCAGGTTCACCTTCATCGGCGAGTAGGGAGCCTTCGCAGCACAGGATGGACTTCATGCAGAGGAGAGGACAACCCATCACTCATCAGTTGGCTAGCCTCATCCTAGGAGCAGTTGACGTGCGGAGTCCTAGTTTTCCTGTAGTGGTGGATCAGTATGCAGAAGTCTTTCCCGACGACGTTCCAGGGCTACCTCCTTGTAGAGAGGTAGACTTTCATATCGAACTGTACCCTGGGACACCCTCGATATCGACTCCAGAATATCTGATGGCCCCCGCTGAGCTTCGAGAGCTACGGGTACAGTTGGAGGACTTGCAGGGCAAGGGTTTCATCCGACCTAGTGTTCCACCCTGGGATTCACCGATATTGTTCGCCAAGAAGGCGGACGGGAGCTTGAGACTGTGTGTCGACTATCGTCTCCTGAACTAGGTGACAGTGAGGAACAAGTATCCGCTACCAAGGATTGATGACCTCTTCGATCAGCTCAAGGGAGCACGGTGGTTCTTGAGGATAGACCTCAGGTCAGGCTATCTTCAGCTCAGCGTTCGGGACGAGGACGTGCAGAAGACGGCCTTCAGATGTCAGTATGGCCACTATGAGTTCTTGGTTATGCCATTCAGCGTAAACAATGCTCCAGTAGTGTTCATGGGCCTCATGAACAGGATCTTTCAGCCATACCTCGATCAATTTGTCATGGTCTTCATCGACGACATTTTGATATACTCGACAACTGAGGAGGAGCACGCCTACCACTTACGTGTTGTACTAGACACACTCCGAGAGCACCAGCTTTATGGAAAGCTCTCGAAGTGTCAGTTCTGGATACGTGCGGTCCACTTCTTGGGGCATGTCATCTCTGAGGCGGGAGTTGCAGTGGATCCTGCGAAGATCGAGGCAGTGCTATCTTGGGAGCCACCCAGGAGTGTGACGGAGGTGCGGAGTTTCTTGGGACTAGCTGGATACTACCAGAGATTCGTGCCAGACTTCTCCAGAGTTGCAGCAGCACTCTCAGCATTGAAGAAGAATGGGAAACCCTTTGTGTGGTCAAACAGATGTCAGCAGAGCTTCCAGGAGCTGAGACAAAGATTTACGAGCACCCCTATCTTGAGGTTTCCTGAGGAGGTAGTAGGGTATGTAGTCTATTGCGATGTGTCAGGGACCGGACTCGGGTGTGTCCTGATGCAGGAGCAGGCAGTGATCACCTATGGATCACGTCAGATGAGGCCGCATGAGCAGAACTACGCTACCCATGACCTGGAATTAGCAACAGTGGTCTTCGCTCTGATGACATGGCGACACTACCTGATGGGCGAGCGCTTTACAGTCTTTTCTGACCATCAGAGTCTCAGGTATATCTTCTCTCAAAAGGACCTGAAACTGAGATAGCGGTGATGGCTCAAGTTCCTCCAGGACTATGACATTGAGATAGTCTATACTCCTGGGAAGGGGTACGTGGTAGCCGATGCTCTCAGTAGGAGGACGGGCATTCAGCTACTTGAGGAGGCGATAGAGTAGCTAGCTGCTTTGAAGATATCCTTCGTGGATAGAGATGGATCAGCCTTCCTCCAGTCTCTCACAGTCACCCCTCAACTACTGCAGCGGGTCAGAGAGGCATAGTGTGGGGACGACGACGGTGAGACGCGGCGTGCGCAGTTATCCTCAGGACATGCACCTAATGGCTTCCCCTTTGGAGAAGAGCACGACATCCTTTTCAGAGGACGTACCATGGTACCAATCACTTTACGAGAGGAAGTTATGAGAGAGTTTCACACTTCTCATTCAGCGGTACATCCTGGAGTGGAGAAGATGTACCAAGATCATAGACGACAGCACTGGTGGCCAGGCATGAAGAAGGCTGTGGCAGAGTTCGTTTCTCGATACCTCACCTGCCAGCAGATGAAGGCAGAGCATCAGGTACCAGCAGGATTGGTACAACCCTTGGAGGTCCCGAAGTTGATGTGGGATGGGATATCTATGGACTTCATGACTGGACTTCCACGCACTTCCAGAGGTCACGACTCCATCTGGGTGATTGTCAACCGACTCACCAAGTCGGCTCACTTCTTACCCATCAGAGATCAGGGCTCAGTGGAGAGCTTGGGGAGTCTCTACATTCAGGAGATTGTACAACTTCACGATGTGCCATCATCTATCATCTCTGATCGAGATGCTCGCTTTACTTCCCGGCTTTGGAAGGGGTTGCAGGAGGCATTCGGAACACAGCTTCGTCTGAGCACCGCCTTTCACCCTCAGAAGGATGGACAGACAGAGAGGACCATTCAGACTCTCGAGGACATGCTCCGCGCATGTGTCCTCGACTTTGGTCACAGCTGGGAGGACCACCTACCCTTGGTGGAGTTCACGTACAACATTATCTACCACTCCACCATCGGGATGGCACCATACGAGGTGTTGTACGACAGACCTTGCAGATCTCCTTTGTGCAGGACAGACCCTGGGGAGTCAGCACTTGTGGGACCATAGATGGTCTGGGCCACGACAGAGAAGGTCCAGGTCATCCAGGAGTGAATGAGGATAGCTTAGAGCCGGAAGAAGTCTTATGCTGACAGGAGGCGGAGGCCACTAGAGTTCGAGGATGGCGACCACATCTTCTTGCATGTCCCACCTCGACGTGGATTACAGAGATTTGGCCGAGGTGGCAAGTTTTCTCCACACTTCATCGGGCCTTTCTAGGTCCTCAGCAGTATTGGCGAGGTGGCTTATCGCCTGGATCTACCACTCAGTTGCACTGGGTGCACGACGTCTTCCACGTATCGCAGTTGATGAGATATGTTCATGACCCGACGCATATCATTGACCATGGGGAGCTAGACGTGGATGATGGGGCGACTTTTGCGGAGGTCCCGGTGGAGATCGAGGATCGACAGGAGCGGGTCCTTTGTGGACGATCGATTCCTCTAGTGTGCATCAGATGGCAACATGAGAACCTCCAGGAGAGCACATGGGAGCGGGAGGCTCAGATGCGGGCTCAGTACCCACATTTGTTTCCCTAGTTTATGATGTATCTTTATGGGGCGTAAAGCCCTGAGGTGGGAGTGATGTAAAGACCCGTAAAATTCAAGGAAATTTTTTTCTTAATTTTCTTTGGAATTTTACAAGAACGCAGCTTCTGATGGCACCTGATTCTAAGGCCCTGTGTGCCCGGAATCATTTTCCGAAGTTTGGCTCGGGTACATTCATTGAACGAACGAGCAGATTTTTCTAACTTTTGAACCGGTTCTTGGAATCAAATTCCGAGGGCACCGATGGAATCGTAGCACCGTTATTTTCTTAGAAACACCTCTTCCAGAGTTGCGTTTTCTCGGGTGTGGTTTTTAATTTTTGGGCATAAAGTTAAGAAATAAAATAATTGGTACGACAAACTTTATTTTATTTCACATAAATCCACTTAAAAGCCACTTTAAGCTGCTTAAGCTGAGTTGAAGCAGATAGGGTAGAACCCGAAATATCCTACCTTCCTGGTGGGATATTTGTGAGGTGGGGCCCGCACGAGCCCCACCGTTTCTTTTCTGCTAAGTAACGCACCCGCGAAAACCTGTCATTATGAATGTCAACTGACGCGTTTTCTTAAATTCTTAACGCACCAATTAATTGGGTGGTTTTATTCGTTGAATTAATTCTATGAATTAATTTAATCGTTTCATAACCTGTTTACAATCCGTTGGCATAATAATAAGACAAGGCCAACGCACGACTTCTTGAGGATTGCTCGTTGAGAGGTTTTTGACAAATTTTTTGCCTTCATCCTCCTTCGTGAAGAACGTGAAGAACGCGAAGAACACGAAGAACGCCGTCACCCTCAGAGATCGATGACGCTTCTTCCGAGACGTTCTTCCCCGCAACGATCTCCGATCACCAACTGCTTGAGGTAGGATATTTCGGGTTTCTTCTTTTAAATCTCTTTGTGGGTTATAACAACATCATGGATTTAATTAATATAATTAAATCTACATGTTCTTGAACCTCGGAGTTCGTCGACGCGACACCCTTCCGCGACGACGCGATGCCCTTCGCGGCGACGCGACGCCCTTCCGCGACGCGACGATCGCCTCCTTCCACGACGATCAATTCCGCGAAGAACGCCCGTGCGACGACTTGACGAGGTAGGGATTTTTATTCTAGAACAATCAATAATTCTCATGATTGTTTCTTTGAAAACAAATAACCCAGATCAAGTTCAATTTTAATTCTATTAAAATTGTGCCTTGCTTGTTATTCATGTGTTGAATATTTTATTCCCGGTTGTTATCACCTAACACGGAGGGTGCGGGCCAAACAAACATGGCCCGACAACCCTCCACAGTTTTTCATTGATGCACGGATTGGCGGGCGATGACAAAACATGCCGCAGGGGTGATTCGTTGTTTCCACAGTGAAGAACGGGACCCGAGAGGAGCTACGGCCCAGACGGAAATGCAATCGGACCACCGGAGCAACTCCGGTGGCCCGCGGAACCCACCGGATGCGTGGGTCGCCGGCGCGGCGGCCAGCGGACCGACGACCGCGTGAGTCCGGTTCTCACAGGACGCGGCTTTGCCACGTCCGATTATCCAGTGCGGCCCCAAGCGGGGCCGCGTCACCTTCATCCCGCGGGGGCAGCGCCCCGTGGCTCCCTCGCTCGGCCACTCGGCCGAGCTGAGCCGGGCTGACCCGACCAGCCGGGTCGTGCCTTGGCCCGGCCGGGCAGCGTCGAACCGGGTCGGGACGGGTCGGTCCGGGCCCAGACCCCCCGTCTTCGGACCGTTTTCGGTCTTTTGCCCATATCTTGAGCTATGGGCCTCCGAACGACGCGCCGTCAGCGGCGATGCGATCCTTGGATTGAGACGGTCGTTTCGGTATATCACACTCAAGGTTTCAGAATACTTTTGGTTCGGTCGGGGTGGTTCGTCCACGAAACCAACTGGGCCCTCGGAGCGGAAACACTCATAACATGAGCACTGGACGTCTGATTGACGTGCCATCGACTTTGTTGATTTCCCCTAAGTGAGATGGATATTTTGGATTACTCCGCCCGAGGTTTGGACGCAGGTGGAGTACGGTGGGGTTGGTTTTGCCTTAAAATCCAACCGGGCCCTTGGGACGAAAAAGCCAATAACTCTAGGACCGGGCGTCCGATTGATGCGCCATCTGCGACGTTGAGTTCCTATTGACGATACAGAACTTTTGGACACATCAACTCTGGACTATGTGTCAGTTGATGTGTCAGCCTCTCGGCTCATGGAGCAGACCCTCCCGAATGAGCTTTCTGTGTGCGGGAACCCTAGAGCTGGTTGCGACTACTACTGTGACGACGTCGACTGTGCATAGATCCTCAGTGGATTCGACGACGACGACTACAACACTCAGCGATCCTGTGTGGATCAGTGCTACCGATCCTATGTGGGTCCGATCCTGTGTGGGTCAGCGCTCAGAGGTTCTGTGTGAGCCAGCGCCTACAAGTCCTTTGTGGGCCCGATCCTGTGTGGGTCTTTGCGGGGGTTAGTACCTTTTGATCCTTTGTGGGTCCGACGACTTAGATGGATCAGTGATCATCTCTATCGTCATTCGAAGAAGTATACCTGTGTGAGCTGAAACTCTATTTTACTTTCCTTTGTGGATTGTGTTGTGCTATCCTGTGTGGATTTAAATTTTACTTTCATTTGTGGATTGTGTTGAGAAATCCTGTGTGGATTTACGTTTTACTTTCCTTTGTGGATTGTGTTGAGCTATCCTGTGTGGATTTTACGTTTTTCTTTACTGTGTGGACTGGGTTGCACCTGAGCTCGGATGTTGGAGTCGAGCGAGAATTGATGACTTAGGTATATGTATGGGAATATACCTAAGCCGTGTCGGATGTTACTTCGTGATTGTATCTTTTCTTTGTGGTTTATCCTTTGTGGGTTTTTGGGGACCTTCGGGGGTCTCGGGGTCCCTACTGAGTAGCTTATACTCACCGCTGCACGGGCTATGCCCGCAAAATGTTGTGTTGGATGCAGAAGACGGACATCGCTGATCGTGGTGGAGGCTTGTAGAGTAGGATGGTACCTAGAGGTGGACCACTGGGCGGGGTGTACTCGGAGTGGTAGGTTGGACCCGAGGAGCAGTGGAGGCTTTCTGTACTCACCCATCATGTGGGACTTCCAGAGGACGGCTCGACGCTGCGGCTTTTCCTTTCAGTTGCCGTTTTCCCCTTCAGTTGTACTTTACAATAGGGCTTGTATTTTTGGCCCCTTTACTTTCAGCACAGCTTGTTCCAGTTTTTACTTGGTGTTTACTTTTCATCTTGCTTACTCTGTGGTGCTTGTTTACTTTACAAAGGCAATGCCTTCCCTTTACCGGAATTTATGCCTTGGTGCTAGTCGCCAGCCCCTGGCCTATGGAAGGTGGGCTTTGGGTAGTCATGGCACGGGCCCGGAGGACGGGTCGTGACATGGTTTACATAAAAAATCAATTAAAATATGAATCTTCTCCCATTAATAATTTCATTGGAGATCTTCTAGTTTACATGGTTCACACCACTGTAAATAACACCCATGAAATTTGGAGGGATGGTTCATAGTGTGATCAACTATTTCACATGAAGGACTACTATTTAATTATTCATTATACTTTTTTGTCCCTACTGATCCACAATGAAACATATTGAATCCCAAATTAACTCTATAATAACTCAAAAATCAAATCAAATTCTTTTTCATTAACATAGGGTGTTACAAGAAACATTTCTTGATTTCATTGGTTTGTGTGAATTTGGTGTGTCCCTCACATAAAATAAAAAATTATATACTACTATCACATTACTGTTCAAATAATGCTTAATATTTTAATAATATAAATATTTTCAATTGTTTCTCTCTCACCCCTTATAAAATGATCCTTTCATCCTCCCACTGATTTACAATCATTTTTTTTTTTGACTGAAAATTATTTTTTATTGAAAAAGGAGAAAAACCGAGGGGAACAATTCACGGGGGGCGAAAAAAATGAAGACCAAGTGCATCCTTTCGGATCACATTAACACACTCACACGGGAGGGAATTCAGACTGTCGAAAACAAGCAGGGTCTCCTCCGGCCTTCCCCCACTAGCCAAAACATCTGCCGCAAAGTTGGTTTCCCTTACACCATGATGGACCAGCTTACCCTGATAAGTCTCCACTCTGCATCTTCTGAGAACATACATCAAGTTCCATGGCACATCACATTCCCCTTTGAGGGACCGAACAAGAATCTCCGAATCGGATTCAACCTCCGTCACATGCAAACCTCTTCCTCTGCATAAAATGATACCTGAGAGGAGGGCTCTGAACTCCGCACCTAACGAAGTACCCGGTCCATAGTAAGCGCTAAAAGCGATATGAACTGAGCCCGAGCTATCCCTCAGGAGACCACCACCTCTCATAATCCCCCTCGAGCAGGAGCCATCCACATTGAGCTTTAAACCGCTGGTTGGAGGCTGCCACCGAAACCATCTCCCTGGTTGTGGTGCCTGGGCCCCCCGTCCCACAACCATATTCCCCAGAAAACCCGAATGCATGCCCTTCTTGAAGAGACCGGCCAGCTCAACTATAAGCAGCTTCATACGAACCTGTAGAGCCAGCAGTGAGCGCCTTCCTCCCAGCCTCACCTGATTGCGCGCTTCCCACAGAGTCCAGCAAATGGCAATCAGAGCAACCAAACCTGCAGAGCGTTCCTCATCCTTGTTACCCAAGGCGGACAGCCAAACCATAATGTAACCACTAACCGAAGGAATCCCGTCCACAGGTGCTCTAAACTGGGCGAACTGAGACCATAAGAACACTGCCCACTGCCCCTGAAAGAACAGGTGCAACGTAGTTTCCGCCGATGGATTCTCACAACAGAAACAACGTGAGGCCATGCTGATCCCCTTCTTCATAATGTTCTCCTCTGTGCGTACCGCTCGGTTTTGCACTCGCCACAGCAGGAAGTTCATCCTCGTCGGGATTTGCTTGCCCCACGTCCCACTATGAACTGTTTCTCTTATAGGTGCCCTCTGAGCGATTCTTCTGAAACCGTTCAAGTTGAAACGGCCCGAACCGGAAGCAGAGAAGCAACACCTGTCAGGCACATCACCCATAACCACGCCATTGAAGGATAGAAGCTGCGCAGGGTTAAGATTCCCGTGGATGAACTCATAATCCTCACACGCATCCCTGAAAGAAATGGAAGGGTAAGGGCATCCCTCATAACCGAGTCGTTCTTCCAACCATGCATCGTCCCAGAAACTGATATCTCCGCGGCCAATCACCCATCTGGTGTGGCCATGCAGAACCTCCAAGTGTGAAGTGATGCACCTGGCGAGGGCCGTCATACAGAGCCTGCGTCGATCACCCTGTACTGCGTACCTTGCCTTGTAGAATTTGGCCCAGAGGGACTTGCCCACTAACACTTCCCAAGCAAGCTTAGCTTGGAGACCCTGGATCGTTCCACCAATATCCCGAAGACCCACCCCTCCTTCCTCCACAGGTTGGGCCATCCTCTCCCAGGAAGCCCAGTGACATCTCCCCTCTCCTTTCGCATCCCATAGAAAACTCGTCATAATGCGAACAATCCTCTCCACCGTTCCCTTTGGTGGTTGGATGACAGCGAAGACGTGCATGGGGATCGAGAGGAGGACACTGTTGATTAAGGTGATCCTACCTCCATAGGAGAGTAACTTATTCTTCCAGTTGAAGATCCTCCCCAGTATGCGATCAACGCTGCCATTGAAGTGGGACTTCAGAATCCTTCCGCATGACAGGGGAACTCCTAAATACATGATGGGAAGCTGCCGTTGTCCGCATCCTAAGTCTTCTTGAATAGTTTTGCACCTCCGATCCGGGCACTTATTTGAGATGAACAGATGACTCTTGGACCTGCTAATATCCTGTCCACTTAGTTCCCCATATTGCGACATAATTCCCTTGAGTATCCTCAATGATCTCTTTCCTCCGTTCGTAAATATTAAGATGTCGTCCGCAAACATGAGGTGAGAAACAATGAGGGAACACCTTCTTCCTCGAAACGGTTTCAACCTCCCCTGCAGGGATTCCTTCTGCAGGTTCCTAGATAGGGCGTCCTGGGCAAGTACAAACAGAGGGGGGGAGAGTGGGTCGCCTTGTCGGACCCCCCTTACTGATTTAAAAAAACCGAAACACCTTCCATGAAGAGAGATAGAGATCCATGGAGAGGCAAAGCACCTAAAGCATAAATCACAAAAGGACTCTCGAAATCCGAAGCCCCTCATCACCCGCAGTATGAAACTCCATTCTAGCTTGTCATAAGATTTGCATATATCCACCTGCCATATCATATTAGAACCCACAGCTCGCTTGTTCAGATCCTGAACCAATTCACTAGCAATCGCAACCGCCCCCTGAATACCCCTCCCCTGGATGAAGCCGTGCTGCTCCTCAGAAACCAGCCTTGGAATCACATTTGCTAATCTCCTGCTAATGGTTGTTGCCAAGATCTTATAAGATACGTTACACAGGCAAATGGGTCTGAACTGACTAAAGATAGTGGGATCCTTAACCTTCGGAATCAGAACCACCCTCGAGGAGACAATCCCTCTACACAGAGGAGCTCCCCGAAAGAAGTCACCGATGGCTTCAACCACACAAGGTCCCACCACATCCCATGCAGCACAGTAAAAAGAAGCCGGGAAACCATCAGGGCCTGGGGCGCTCTCCTTCGGCATGCTACCCAGGGCCTCCTTAATTTCCTTCTCGTCTGGAATTCTGGACAGCTGCTCGCTCTCAGAGAGGGATACCAAGCAAGGTAGATTGTCCAAGAAAGAAGATGCCCCTAAAGACTCCCTACGAAACCCAGACGAGGTATCACCTGCCCAAATGCCTTCAAAGTGTTTTCTAGGAGTAGGGCTCAATATCACAATTATGAAGAATTTGTTAATCTATCGATTTTACAAAAATTCAATAATGAAATTTATAATTAACTCAGTTATCAATTTATATTTAATTATTATAAATATGGTATATAAAGGCCTTATAAATCAATATAATTATGAAATAATTTTTTATGGTTTATTTTATTATAAAGGAAGTTGAATAATTGTCATTTACATTTAGAGAAAATGTAATTAATATTAATAAATAAAATATTGTTTCATTGTATTATAATTATTATTCATAATAATCTATCATCCATTAGTGGGATCTTCCACCATATGATTTAATTATATGGTATATTATCTTACTCTTTGGGTAAAATGAATTATCATTTCAGATCTCCTACTATGATGAATTTATGTATTATAAAATTAAAACATTGTAAAATATAATTCTCATCCTTTTGAATATTCACTTTCTCTTTAATTTATATATTATTATCCTTGATTCCAATGTTATCCATTCCCATTTTTAAACATAAATATTTATATTATCACTGATATAAATATATTTATTCATTTTTTAGGTGGAATCATTATTAAAATATTAATTCAGTAGATATTAATAGGGACATCTAAATTTTACAAATAATAAAAAAGAATTTCCATTCATGATTATATGTTTTATCATCCACTATAAATATATTTCCATAAACATTATTTCATATCTAGTATATATTATTAAGAATTATTCTAGAAATGTTTTGAAAATTCCCTTGTCAACTTCTAAAATTTTAATTTTCAATGGGTCTTAAAACATATAATTTAAAAAAAATGTTATTGAATGTTGTACATGATATCATTTTATGATTTCACATTCATTTCCTTCTATATTAACAAATAATAAACCTTCATTGGATTCATGTTATAATAATCACTATATAAATTCCATTATGGTATATTATTTTTGGTTGATGGAAATTTTACTATCAAATCTTCTAATTCT
This sequence comes from Viscum album, assembly GCA_963277665.1. Classification (NCBI taxonomy): domain Eukaryota; kingdom Viridiplantae; phylum Streptophyta; class Magnoliopsida; order Santalales; family Viscaceae; genus Viscum; species Viscum album. The sequence goes on from OY728139.1 coordinate 1,092,793,035, forward strand.
AGAAATAAGTTTCTATGATACAATATAGAATTGTTTGAAAAAACATTTTGTTTTCATGGGTTCCTTATGATATGATGAATGATTCACGTCATATGGAATGAATATATATTTATTTCGATGGGTGGGGTCTTATATCACTTTCCAATGTGTTATTTATGTTTCTATATATCATGAAAAGGTTGATCAAGAGAATACATGGATTTTTTCATAACATAAATTGTGGAAATATATAGATTTTTTTCAAAACATAATGGTTGGGCATGATTTCATTTTCATTTAATGTAATGATTATGTATTCTTATTCTTATTCCATGGTTCACTATTATTTTACATATCAATGAAAACCCACATGTTTATACAACGTACCATTGAATACACTCAATGTATCATTATAGTTTTCTCATGTTTCCACACTGTTATGGTAAGATATATGTATGTTTATCTAAGAATACATGTCATTATATCATGGATTATAAATAAATACTTATGTTCTATGTTCATTTTATTTAGATATTTCTCTCAGGATAATGATTTTTTCATGTTCTTCTATTATAAAATTTATTTAAACTTTTATAGGTATTCATTTAATAATAATTTAATCCCAATCTATATTTTAATTCTTATTTCCCCAAGATAGTTTTTAGGATATTTAGTAGAGGGATGTATTTCATAGTGATATTGCATGAAATATTGAGGTAACAATGTTAATTTTTATTTTTGTGTATATAATGTATATAAAAGATAATAATTTGGGTTATAGAGTTATTTGAGTATTTGTGATATGTAATATTTAAATAATAAAATTACTATAAGTTATATTCAGTATTTTTTGGACAACCTCATTAGAATGGGTGACACTTAGTTCAATATTCAATAGGTACGAAAAAGCTATTTTTAGTGAAATATCACATAGAGAATTATGATTGAGTTTTTCAAATCAGATAACCCAATTCCTCTATACAATAGTGGATGAGCTCAAAACTAAATTAATGTTCGAATAAAAAAACATAGCTTCACTATAATGGTATAAAAAAATATTTCTACCCTATTTTCCCCTTCATTTAATATCATATATTTTCAATATATTATTATTATTATTATTCTTTTTGATTATATTATAAATGATCTATTGTGCATAGAAAATAACAAAAGTTATAAATAAAGAATAAACATGAAGTATACACACATTTATTTTTGTTTCATTACTATCATATTCATCAATTCAAACTTATTCTACTATAAAAATGGATATTCATTACTATAAGTGGGGGTTATGAGCAATTAATAGGATACACTTTTTTGAAAAATTTATTTATTTTTTTAATGTTACATTGAAATAAAAATAAAAATATATTGTTCTCAATGTAATGTTTGATTAATTATATTTTCTTTAATAATTATTGGTGGAAAAAATTCACAATAATATATAAAACATATATGATTTGTGATATTTTTTTCAATCCATTATTTTATTTTTTGAAATTACTGTGAATTTATTTGACTGTGGAAGCCCATGATATTGAAATAATCCAATATAATATCATATAGTCCTTAAATTATTCTCATCCTTTTCCATACATTCCTTTAATTCTATAATTCATAATAGAACATTAAAGTTGATATTATAACTAAACCAATATTATTTTATGTTTAAAAGTATTTTGGAAATTTGATCTATTATCTTAAAATGATTGTTAAAATATTCATAAAATCAAATTTTTAATATTAAATTTTAAAATGTTATATTAATCTGTTGAGAATCCTTTACCATAATGTTAGGTGCTGATATTACAATGAAATCATCCCTATACACTAACAGTTGATCATTTTCCATGGGTTTTATTAATTCAATTTTTTTGGGGGAATGATTATTTTAGGGGATTAATTTCAATCCCAACATCATGGTGGAATATTGTTTTGAGTTCCATAATTAATTGGAAATGGGAGTTCAATATATTCATTGAAATAAATTTCACTTTATTCCACCATAAAATAGAAAATTAATAATAATTAAACTATAAAATAATTTAACGTTCACAAAAATATAGAATGGTGGAATGATCCTTAATATTTATGTTTTCTATCTGAAACTCTATCATAATAGTGATTTGTTCGGATAAATGAATTATATTTAAATGGATGTAGTAATTAAAATTCAATGAGGGAACAAAATTTATTAGTGATTCACTTTCAGTTTGAGAATAACACCTCTTGAATATATCTATTTCTTACATAAACCACCCACTTTCACGCACAAAACAAACCTAAATATCCCTCATATTTAATAAAAAGTCATGTTTTTTTAGAGGAGGAACCAAAAATTTAGTATTCATATGGTCATGTATCAATGAACTTGATAAGTTTAAATAAATTGATAAATATACGTTGAGATATGATAGAAACATAAACTGAAAGGTATGTGTGAGTGTGATTAAATATCAATTGATTGATGGTATGAACCATTATGTGATTGAAAAAAATCAAGTAATTAAGAATATTAAAAAAAGATAAGAGTGAGGATTATTTATAATTAATAGTTTTCTCATTCTTTGATGGTGAAACTAAACATAACATGGGTACATCATTATTTCATGAAATAAATAAAATTTATTTCACATGTTTAAAAATATATCAATAAAAGGGAGTGATAAAATTATATAAAATAATATTATTATATATAATAATTCATGAATTGGTTATAGTAATTTTCATAATATATATGATAATTTTATACATTTTAATTATATTAAATTTAGGTAAATATACACAAATTATTTTATTTTATTGAATTAAATTAAATTCAATATGAAGTTTTTAGATGTTACCAATTGATTATGTTTGTTTCTTTGCCATTCAGGTGGAAGAAAAATGAACAAACAAGGTACATAAGTGTAAAGAAATAATTTTCTAGGTAATATTGGATTAAAAATTAATTTTTAATATAAAAATAAGAATAATTTACATTTTTATATGGTTAAATGGAGCATTTTACATGTAATCTATGAATATAATATATATACATATATAAGAGTAAATGTGTCTTTTTAGCCACTATATATGGATTTCTTCATTACAATCAGAACATATAAAGAATTTATAACTATATTAAGGTAATATTATAATTGAATTTTTATTTTTAAAAAGAAACCTTGATTTAGTAATTCTACATAAGAATATATTCATCCAGTCCTATTTACGTATATATCTCCATTTCTACCAGATGTGAAGAATTGAGTTGGGGAAGATGAAATGTTGAATTGAAAGGTTGTGTTGAAAAAAAAGAAAGCTATATAAAGAAAATTGAAACCTATACCTAAGGAACATGGATTCATTATGATTAATTTATAGTTTTTTGGATAATAATTTAAGGAATTTTAGCATTCATTCATAGATAAAATAGAAGAATATATCACCACTTCCCAATTCAAAAATAGTGATGTAGGGTTGAGAACCTAAAGTTTTTACCCTAGTGGCTGACCAAAAACCACTAAAATTAAATGGGAACACTATATGGGGGAATAATATTCTTCATTAAAATATTTTAAGACATTTATAAAACTTTACACTATTATAGAATTGTGTTTATTGATTTAATATATATAATGAAAAAATTGATCATGGGGACTAAATCCAACATAAATATAACGCTTAGTTTACAATGTATAATGACTCAAAGTTCAATCACACACCTTGATAAATAAAATCAATGATAAAAGTGCCACATGTACATGATCCCATGAACTCGAGGGATATTTATAATATAAAAATACTAAACAACACATCTAAGAATAAAATTATTAAAGTAGTCTAGATGTAAAGAGGATTTATTTTCTCTATATTGTTTCTATTTTTTATGTTTCTCCTTGTATTCTTCCAAACTGAAACATACTTCATCTAAGTATACCCATTAGTGGTCTCTTGTGAGTTGAGAAATTTGAATATAATTATAAGGATTATAAAAAATTCATATTTTATGTTTTTTCTATGAATTTACTTTGTATGTATTATATAAAGGATGAGTTAATTGTCAATATACAACCCTTTATAAATTTTTTATTTTATTTTCTAAACTATAACATAATTTATCACTTCATATGGTTATCCTGAATATGATAGAGCTTGGTTATTATTGATGGATTGGTTTTGATATCATAGCCCAAATGCAATGGTGTATTTATAAATCATTCATACAGATAGTTGTGGGAGTCAAGAGTGTATCTACATGAATGAATTATTTTTCCTACCATTATTAGTAGGAATAATAAAGGTATAATTCAAATTTTAAAGTAAAAATATTGTTCCTTACATGATAAAAAATATTTTGGTTATTCTCATAAATGATAACAAGTGTGATTATATAGTTAAATTTAAACATAAAGGATAATATTGGCAATAATCAGAGAATGCATCCAAGTAATTATTATAGGATCATGAGCCATTTCATACTTCTCTTTTTTATTAATTTTTTATGTTTTCCAAATATCATTTACCCTGATCTACAATACATTCAAATATAAATCTAAAATTCCAATAATATAAACAAATGATTAAGAAAATGAGTATTTTTTAGCTCTATATGAGACTAATATGTGGGAAATCCCCATATATATTCATATAGAACAATATATTAATATTTTTATAACAAATATAAATTTAAATCTGTAATCATATAACCTCATAACCATTTATCAATGACATAGGTATTAATGTATATAATATGCACATAATAAATATCATTGAGACAGATTATGTATGGCATCATTCCCGTGACATTCTCTCTATTAATGTGTTAATAACATAACCACATAACCAATACATATTCTCATGAATGTTCCATTATAGATTTTTGTAAAATCATTCAATTATAATATATTATGAATCTGAATCATATAGAAGATTAGAGGGTTATAATCCATGTCTATCACAAGGACCTTGGATGTTGGGTGCTAAATCCTACAAAAAAAATATATGGTTTTAAAAAATATCACTCATATCTGGTTTTACTATGTATGAATCTATAAGAAATATTTAATACACCTGATATCATCCTATGGAATAACTATTTAACACAACACTTCTTACATCATAATTATCATCACCTTATTGTCACCTCATAATGAGAACCATAGAAACCTCTAACCATATCACATGTTAACTCTACATCACCATGAAAATAGAAAAAACAACATAACAACCACATAAGATCCTATTTGAAATTTCATAACCAGTATACATTAATAAATTACTATACTCATTATATTCATAAGAAATAATTTATTCCCACCCACTAACATTATTCAAAAACTATATTCCATATCCTATTATTTTATTATGATTTATATGGAGATTATTTATTCATCAACAATGTTAATTAACATATCACTACCTAATCTGATTACAAATTTGAAACATGAATATATTATTTTAGAAATATTTAATTTTATTAAGAAACTACCAAACATACCCACATACTCCTATCTACCCCATCATAAGAATAAAATCTATATAACTATTTACTCCTCTACTACCTCAACAACCAAACTATATTAATAATAAAGAATTTTTTTATCTAAATGAAAATGTACCATAAAATATTATAATCTATAAAACATAAATATTGTTTTTATCATATAATATGTAATAGGAAAGAATAATATAATAATTTTAACAATAATAACAAAATATTTTATTTCATTTTTCTTATTGAAATTAATATGTGAATGAATATATAATAGATATCTCATCATTATGAAAATATAAAGGAAATGTGGTATTAATATTCACAATAATATCAACCCAAAATGGTAACAAGTAGATGAAATAACAAAACATTATCATTATACATTCCCAATAATTTATTCATTTTTAGATCATTCTTTTGATTTGGACAAGTCCAAATCATTACTAATGTAAAACAACAACTAATAATTATAAATCAAAATAATAAATAAATCTCTATATCTGAACAACCAACCACAAAATTAAGCACCAATGAAATTATTGTTGAAACGAAGGAAACCAATGATGGAATTCCTGTCAACATAAAAGAATCATCCACCAATAAATGAACTATTGAACCCTCTGGGAGAATTAGTTGAACTTATATTTTGATAATCCCAATTATGCTCACTTATATTATGTTAATCCCAATTATGCTCAATTATGGTTTGATAATCCCTATATTGATTAATGGTTAATTACTTATTTCAGTATTTCTGTATATCATGCACATATTCATATATTATAATATTTACATGATCTTCAGAGAATTAGGTTAATGGATGGATATATTTTCTATGTTAACCCATTCTGCCAATAGAATGCTTAAATAGGCAAGTGGTCACCGATACATTAAGCCTACCAATACGTGATGGTCACCTTTACATCCAGTTCACCGTTTCATCAAGTCTACCGATACATCAAGTCCACCATTACATCAAGTTTACTGATGCATCTAGTCCACCATTACATCAAGTCTACCGGTACAACAAGTCTACCATTATACGAGGTCACCGATACACCAAGCCCACCGGTACAACAAGTCTACCGTTATACGAGGTCACTGATACATCAAGTCTACCGATACGTGAAGGTCACCGATACATCAAGCCTACCGGTACATGAAGGCTACCATTACACGAAAGGTCACCATTACACTAAGTCTACCACTACTGATCAAGTCTACTGACAGACATAAAGTCTACCGATAAAAAGGCTACTGTTAGAGAAGAGGCTACCGATACACAAGGCTACCGATATCCAAAGATACCGTTCTAGAGAATCCGACACTGCCTTAATTTCTTTATCTTTATTTAATCTAAACAACGGTCATATCATGTATATTTTAATGCTCTATCATTTATTTAATAATGGTTGTTGGATGTCAAGAAACCGTACCTCGTACCTGCAAAATGAAATTACTTCTTTTACCGGAGCTCGTGCCATAAATACAAGAAGTCCATGTTGCTGCAAAGACACGGAGAGAGACACACATGTGAATGACATGAAGAATATACCCGTGCAATACGGAAGTGACCTAAAAGTGAAATACACAAGAAGAGATCATTAATGCATGACCAAGAAGACACAGAAGCTCATACACACTCAAGCTTACTCAAGAAGAGTTCGTTACATTAACAAGGATTTTGAAGAACATCATCGACTACATTTTCACTATCTCTGAACCTGGATGTCAATCAGAAGACACTCTATTTTTCATACAAAAACAAGAAGATGACACAGAACCATTTCTGATCAAATTCGAAGAAGTCCAGATCTACACTGCGATAACTAGAGCCATTCTAAACTATATATCTTACTCAGTGATTTATTATTTACATTACGAGAAGTGTGTATCATCTATTTTAATTTACACACACACTCTCTCCTGACCCATAACTGGAGGATCTGTAAATCCTTATTCAAACTCTTTATATTTTCTATTTTCCACTGTGGATAGTGGTAGAGGTTGTGTGTGACATGGACAGCTGTATTTTCTATTGTTTTTGTTTCCCATGTAGATCTATGGTATAGGTCATCGACCTGAACAGTTGTAAACTGTTGTGAAACCCGATCCAGGGTGTGGATCCAATTTATATAAATTGTTGAGAGGACTAAGTCTCGGCTTGAGACTGAACCTCTTGGTCATATCTGCTGTGCTTTATATAGTTTTATCTAAAAACTTTTATTCCGCTGCAAAGTGATTTAAAAATTAAACTGTTTTTCAAAGTTACTCTGATAATTGAATTAGCAAGTGTTTGCATTATTTTTAAATCAGTAAGTTAGTTTCAAAAGTTAGTCTGATCCTCTGATTAGATTAACTGGGAATTAATCAATCCATTGAGAACCTAGCTGAAAGTTTGCTTTAGTTCAAATTCACTAAAATTCAATTCGTATTTTAAATTGGGGGAATTTGGTAAAAGATTTTAAAACAGAAATTTTAATTGGAACTCAATTCACCCCCCTCTTGAGTATCCACTCCGACAAACATTTGGTATCAGAGGTTTTTAATATATTTTCTGATGTACTCTTTTTTTCAATTGTGATTTTAGTTGTATTTTAAAGTTCTTAAAATTTCTGTTATTTCTAAATTTTTATCTATTTAAAATTTATGTTTTATCCTAGTTATCATAGATAATAGACTTGAAGGTGTTGCTACTAATAGACAACCATTTTTCAATGGAATCAACTATGCTCAGTGGAAGATCAAGATGAAAATTCATTTAGAAAGCATGGGGTTTGATACTTGGACTACCATATAATCAGAATATAAAATTCCTACTAATTTTAAAACTACTTTTAATGAAGATACTAATATAGCCTACAATAATAATTGAAAATCTATGAATGCTCTGTATTGTGATTTAGGAGATGAGGAATTTATTAGAATATCTGCTTGTAAGACTGCACATGAAATTTGGGATACTTTAAGTGTTTCTCATGAAGGAATAACTAACGTTAAGGAAATAATATTGAACACCTATAATATTAAATATGATAATTTTAAGATGAAGCCTGATGAACCCATTTCTGATATGTATCTCAGCTTTAACGAAATTTTCAACACAATGATCTCACTGGGAAAGGATGTTCCATCAAAGGAGAAGATCATGAGAATTTTGAGATGCCTACCTGAAAGATCGAGGGGTACTTCTGTTTCAATTAGAGAAACTTGTGATATTGGTGAAATGTCAGATAAGGAACTTATTGGTAAGTTGATGATGTATGAAGAAGAGTTTAAGGTAAAAAAGGAAGAAAAAGAAGACCCAAAAAGGAAGTCAGTTTCCTTCTAGACATCTACTTCAAAGAATATGGATAAGGAGAAACTTCAAGCTGTAGGTGATAGCTCAAGCTGTGAGGAAAGATAAAGTGCATCTGAAAGTAATGCAGAGATGGCTCACAGTGCCAGAATTTTTAAGAAGTTTTATAGGAAAAATATGTTTTTCAGAAAATCAAATTAAAAAGGTAAGTATGACAACAAGGGACACTGGAAAAAGGACTGGAAGAAATATGAAAAATTTGATGAAGTTGTCTGCTATGAATGCAAAAAAAGGACATATAAAAGAAGAATGTCCAAAGATGAAATACAAGATGAAGTATGAGTGTAAGGATAATAAGTATAAGAAGGCCATGAAGGCTACTTGGAGTGCTTTTGAGGATAGCTCCAGTGAATTTGAAGCTTCTAAAACTGAAAATAGAAATAAGGAAAACATGTGTTTTATGACGAACACCTCTGAGGTAATATCTTAAACTCATGCTTTAAAATATTTTTATTCTAGAGATGACTCTGATTTTGAAAATATGTCAAAATATGAACTATTTGAATACTGTGATATGTTGGAAGAAACCTGTAATGATATGAAAGATAGATACAAAGGTTTAAAGAAACAGTATGCTTTAACTATTAAACATAAATATGATCTTGACATAGAAATGGAAAAGAATGCCCAGTTACATAAAGAAAAAACTGAACTGAAATTGTCAAATGAGAAAGTTAGGAAGGATTTAGAAAAGTTCACAAATGGAAAAGATACTCTTACTCAAATTCTAGGTAAGCAGATTGCACCTAGATAAACTACTAGTATAGGATACCAACCTGGACAAAGAAAAATTACCAAAACAAGATTTATTCCTAAATCTGGACAGAATGTAGATAGTTATAGTTCTGGAAGTTCATATGCTTCAACTAGTTATATTCATAGTTACGGATGTAATAAGGTTTATCTGTCTAAATCAATTGATTCTAATATTATGAAACCGAGAAGACAAATTTGGGTACCTAATGTTTTATTTGCTAACTTGTCTGGACCCAAGAAAATCTGGGTACCAAAATCATTTCCTATCTAAATCTGTTTTGTAGGGAACCAACTTAAAGAGATCCTGTAGAAAGACTTGGTACTTAGACAGTGTATGTTCAAGACATATGGCAGGAGACTTCTCATGCTTTAAAAGCATTGTCAGAGTTGATGATGGTTTTGTCACTTTTGGTGATAATTCTAAAGGGAAAATCATCAGCTTAGGCCAGATTGGTAACACAGACTCAATATTAATTTCTAAATTTCTATTTTTTGATGGACTTAAATATAATTTACTATGTATTTCTCAGTTATGTGATGATGGTTTTAATGTTAAATTTGAAAATGATTCTTGTAATGTTTTTAATTCTAAAAATGCTTTAGAATTTTCTGCCTTGTGAAATGAAAATGTCTATGCTGTTGATTTAAATTCTTTAGCTATATAAAATATTACATGTTTAAATGATTTTCATAAAGAGTCTTGGCTTTGGAACAGAAGATTAGGACACTTAAAAGTACATTCACATAGAAAACTTACTAGGAAGAACTTAGTTAGAGACCTGCCATAACATGAATTCCTAGCAAGATAAAGTTTGTAATCCCTGTCAAAAGGGAAAGCAACATAAAGTTTCTTTCAAATCAAAGAAAGAAGTGTCAACATCTCAACCTCTCGAGTTGGCTCACATGGATTTTTTTGGACCTTCTAGAGTTTCTAGTTTAAATGGCAAGCACTATGTCTATGTTCTAGTAGATGACTATTCGAGGTATACTTGGGTATATTTTCTAGCTCACAAAATTGAAGCTTGTTCTTACTTTGTTAAATATTCCAAGTCTATAGAGAACCATAGTGTAATTAAGATTAAGACCTTGAGAAGTGATCATGGTCATGAGTTTGAAAATCATGAGTTTGAATCCTACTGCTCACACAATGGCTATAGTCACAATTTCTCTACCCCTAGGACACCTCAACAAAATGGTGGAGTAGAAAGGAGGAATAGAACCCTTCAAGAAAATTCCAAAACCATGCTCAATGAGTATGAACTACTTGTTTATTTTTGGGCTGAAGCTGTCAATACATCTTGTTATATTATCAATAGAGTCTTGATCAGACCTGTTCTTAAGAAGACCCCTTATGAGTTGTGGAACCATAGGAAACCTAAGGTTAACTACTTCAGAGTTTTTGGTTGCAAAGTCTTTATTCTTAATACTAAAAATAATCTTGACAAGTTTTCATCCAAGTGTGATGAAGGAATTTTCCTAGGTTACTCTATTTCTAGTAAATCCTATAGTGTTTTCAATAAGAGAACCAAATGTGTGGAAGAATCTGTTCACCTCAAATTTGATGAAACTGATCCACATGAACCTAAGACCTCTCTTGAAAATCTTGAAGATGATCTCTCTATTTTAAACCTTAATGATAAAGACAGTGGACCTGTAGTTAAAACATCCAGTTTTTGAAATTTTCCAGAACCTGCTTCTGTTGACCCCAAACCTGTTGATGAACCTGAAATATCTAGCCCTACCTTTTTTAGACCAACTAGGATTCTGAAGAACAATCCCTTAGATGTTGTTGTAGGTAATCTGGATAGAGGAACACAGACTAGAGCTTCTATAAGAAATCAGGTTGAACATCAAGATTTTTGTTCACAGTTAGAACCTAAAAATATCAATAATTCTATCAATGATGAATTTTGGGTAATAGCTATGCAAGAAGAACTAAATCAATTTGAAAGAAATAAAGTCTGGGAATTAGTAGAAAGACCTAAGGACACATTAACCATAGGCACAAAGTGGGTGTTTAGAAACAATGTTGATGAATCTGGAAATATCATTAGAAACAAAGATAGACTAGTTGCACAAGGTTACAATCAAGAAGAAGGAATTGACTATGAGGAAACCTTTGCACCTGTAGTTAGATTAGAGGCAATTAGGATCTTACTTGCCATTGCATCACATCTTAATTTCAAGTTATATCAAATGGACATGAAAAGTGATTTTCTAAATTGTTTTATTGTTGAAGATGTTTTTTTAGAACAACCACCTAGTTTTTCAAATCCTCACTTTCAAAATCATGTTTTTAAACTTTCTAAAGCTTTATATGGTTTAAACTAAGATCCAAGAGCTTGGTATGAAATACTTACAAATTTTCTTATTTCAAAAGTATTTACAAAAGGAATTTCTGATCCCACTCTTTTTATAAAACTAATTTCAATAGATGTTTTAATATTACAAATTTATGTTGATGATATTATTTTTGGATCTTCTAAAAATTCATTGTGAACTGATTTTACAAGGGTTATGAAAAATGAGTTTGAAATGAGTTTAATGGGAGAGCTTAAGTACTTTCTTAGATTTCAAATCCTTCAAACTAAAGATGGTATTATTTTGAATCAGAGTAAATATACTAAGGATTTATTAAAATGTTTTGGTTTGGATAGTGTTAATGGAAGTGATACACCTATGAGTACCACCCGTAAATTGGATATTGAAGAAACTGGTAAACCGGTAGATCAAACTAATTATAGATGTATGATTGGGAGTTTACTTTATCTTACTGTTAGAAGAACTGATATTATGATTAGTGTATGTATGTGTGCAAGATTTCAAACTAACCCTAAAGAGTCACACTTACTTGCTGTTAAAAGGATTTTCAAATATCTTAAATATACTACCGATTTGGGACTGTTTTACCCAAAAGAACAATCATTTGATTTAATAAATTATTCAGCTGCTGACTTTACTGGATGCAAGTCAGATAGAAGGAGCACATCTGGAACATGTCATTTGCTTGGAAAGTCCCTAGTATCATGGTGTAGTAAGAAACAGAACTCAGTTGCATTATCTACTGTTGAAGCAGAATATATAGCTGCTGGTAGTTTCTATGAACATATTCTGTTGATGAAACACACTTTATTGGACTATGGATTTGAGTTTAAACATGTTTCAATTAATTGTGACAACACTAGTGTGATCAACATATCAAAGAACCCTGTGTCTCAATCTATAACCAAACACATTGATGTTAGACACCACTTTATAAGAGATTATTCTCAAAGAGGTGATATAACTCTTGAATTTATAGGCACTAAACTCCAATTAGCTAATATTTTCACTAAGCCGTTAAATTTAGAAAGATTAAGTTTCATTAGACATGAATTAGGAATGATAACTTACTCTTAAACCGTTAGGATGAACCTCACCGTTAGGATGAACATCACCGTTAGGATGAACCTCACCGTTAGGATGAACCACACCATTAGGATGAACCTTACCGTTAGGATGAACCTCACCGTTAGGATAAACCTCACTGTTAGGATGAAACTCACCGTTAGATAAACCTCACTGTTAGATCTCACCATTTAAGGACACCTCACCGGTACATCTCTTGTGCTGTTTTAAATATTCATATTAAGGCCGGGATGTTGAATTTTTTTTAATATAAGATTTATTTTATATGTGAATCCTAAATGATATTAAACCTGACTGCAGACATCACTCAATCACTGTGAACCCGTCGATTTGAATCCCTCCTACCTAAGCCTCTCAAGCTTGCAAAACCCTAAGCCTTAGAATCTGAAATGGCTCGTGTGAAGAGACCCTCAGTGGATGAAGGGAGTGATGAGCCACAAGCTAAGAAGCAGAAAGTAACCAATTTTGGTGCCAGTGGAAACAGTAGAGATTCTGTTCGAAGGAATGCCGTGAATCCACATTTATCGAAGCGAGAAATTGTAGTAGAAAAGGAATTATGTGAGGAATGGCTGCTCGAAAGAAAGTCCTTGATTCTGAAGATTTTAAAAGAACAAGGATGGCTTGAATTCTTCATGAACAATAATGGACCGAATTATCCAAAACTGTTAAAATATTTTTATGAGTTTCTCTATTTTGAGACATTAGAAGAGGAGAATAGGATGATTTCCTTTGTGAATAGTCAAACGTTTTCGTTTTCATCAGTCGAATGGGCTGAGAGCCTTAAAGTTCCTCATAGTGGTGATTATGGATTTTATTCAAAATCCATACCTACTGCTAGTGACTTTTTCAAATATGAGGATGCCTTGTTGGAATTGACATGAAATGGAACTCCTAGAAAGGTCATTGTTGCAGAGATGACAGGGGAGGATAAACTACTTTTCATGTTCATTCAACTTGTGATTAGTCCAAGGAGAGGAGATTTTGATACCCTCAGATTTCAGGATATTTATTTGATGTATCTGTTAAAGCATGGAGTAAAGGTGAATTTATACAGACTGCTAATGATTCAGATTGAGGAGATGAGAAGACCAAAGTCTAAGTCCAATGCACTTTTCTTTTCTATGTTGATTTCTATTATGTTGAAGGAAAAGTAGGTAGCTGGACCTCAAGATGAAACTGTTGTGGTTAAGGATAACCTTTGACTCACCATGACTATTTGTAAGTTTTGGAAATTTAGTTGGAACCCTTGGATGAAATCATGGGTTAATGATGATGGAAAATTCTATGACAAGTACACTCATGTGGACAATCCTTCTAGACCAAAGGATGTGAGGGATCCTGGTCTTGGACCAGATGAGCCAGAACCGGTCTACAGTGATAATGAAGCTGAAGCTGAGGATGAAGAGACATCAGTTGAGGAAGGAGGAGACCCAGATTTACCTCTTAGTCCTTTGCCTCAAAACATTTCCTACGGAGAAGTTAGCCCTCCAGAAAAACTACCAAGGAGAGAAACTATTCTGAAGGACAATGACACTAAGACTACAGAAGAAGAAGAAGAAGCATATCAGATTGTGGTCAAAGACACATCTGAAGAGGATGAGGCAACTTAGTCAGATCAGATTTCTCATGAAGATAAGGAGGCTTCTGGTGAAGCAGATGATGAGGAAAATGAAGAAGAAGAGCTCAGTTTGAGACCTCTGATAGACAGTACAGTCATGATAGTGCCTGATCCGGAAGCAGAAGTAGCATCTGTTGATGAGAGAGTCCTTGAGCCATCAGGGAAAATGGCTATTGAATCTACTGCAGTTGTAGAGGATGTTATAGAATTAACTTGAGCAGAACAGTTGTAGGATATTCCTCATGTGAATGCTCTAAGTGAGGGGGAGCATCTTGGTTAAGTATCAGTTGTTGTATGACATTGAAGGTTGGACATCATATCCAGGATATATGGTTCTTGGACTTAATTATGAAGATTCTGATGAGGAATACCATCCCCAAAAAGAATCAGTTATCCTACCTACTGTAGCTGAAAATTTGGCAACCAAGGAGGACCTTTAGTCCTTAAAGGCTGAAATGAAAGAAACACTGAGAGAATCAGTGGCGGATTTGAAAAAAATCCTAGTTGATGAAATGAGAAGTGTGGATAAATCCTGGGAGCTATCTCTGGGATGTTTTGTTTCTAGTCCAATGAAGGTAATGATGGATGAAGTTAAAGTATGCCATACTCAAATTGAGAGTTGGACAGGAGCTGTGGTGGATCCAAGACAATCAATTGCTTCATTAACTGCTATGCACAGTTCCCAAGCCTAAGTGAATTCTGATATCAGATATATCGAAGAAGTAGTAAAGTAGTTTGTGGATTTCTTTGAGGCTTTTAAGACATCAGTCAATGAACATTTGAACAGTCAAGATGAACTTGTTCAGAAGGTGGTTAGTAATCTGACACAATCATTCAAGGAGATAGTAGCTTTCTCAGTTAAACCCCTTCCCTCATCTAGCTCCACTGTGAACCTTGACCAGATCAGAACTGTTATCCAAGAAGAGTTGGCTAAGGCCAGTACCAGTGGATCCTCGGATACTCAGATCCTTGCTACCACAAGGGAAGTTAGTAGTTTTGTTCGTGATCACCTATGGGCAGCTACTGCTTTTCAAGAGGCAATTAAAAATAAGGTGGATGCTTATTTTGAGAAGGTCTATACCAAACATCAAATGATAAACCATTTCAAGCTCTTGATGGAAAATATGAAGTTGTCTCCAGTGACTCAAGCTTTCAGAGAACAGGTTAGTAAGCTCAGGGATCTTACTCCTTTCTTGGATAAATTCATTTAAAATTGAGATGATTTTGTGTTAGCAATGGAGAGAGGGGGAAGTATTATTATGGATTTCAGGAACCTGTTGCTACCATTCTTGCATGTGGATGCCAGACCTGTGATTGTACCTCCAGCTCTTCCTGCCTCTACCTCTGGGAGTACTCCTCAGTTGACTCCAGTTCATGCTATTCGAATATTGACACCTATGATCTCATAGAAAAGCACATATTTCAGATCCGATATAGTTTCAGTGGCTGCCCCTCCAGTTGTTCTTTCAGCTATTCAAAATCCATCTACTCAATCTGAACCTACACCCTCTTCGGATCCTAAGGGAAAGACTCTTATTAAAGAGGATGATTGAGTGATTCTAGATGTTTTTGATAGGATTCATGTGTATTTTTGTACTCCTGACTTTCTCCATTTGTACCTTTTGTACCTTAATGGAAATTTACTCTTACATTCTCCACTTTACTGTGTTTATGTTTCCTTGCAATCTGTTCTCTTTTTGTCTCTACATTTCTCTGATTCTACCCTTCTTTTTGTTAATCAAAAATGGGGAGAAAATGCAACAAAACAAATTATACCTGGGAGTGAAAATGAAACAAATGAGAACTGGGAGTGCAATTGAAAGGGGGAGCAAAATGAGAACATTGTTTTAAAGTTTTTCTTAGGAAATTTTCCCTCTGATATTAGTTTAATTTTCTTAATACTTTGGCATATGTTGTGATTATAATAAAGGGGGAGATTGTTGAACCCTCTGGGAGAATTAGTTGAACTTATATTTTGATAATCCCAATTATGCTCACATATATTATGCTAATCCCAATTATGCTCAATTATGGTTTGATAATCCCTATATTGATTAATGGTTAATTACTTATTTCAGTATTTCTGTACATCATGCACATATTCATATATTATAATATTTACATGATCTTCTGAGAATTAGGTTACTGGATGGATATATTTTCTAACTTAACCCATTCTGCAAATAGAATGCTTAAACAGGCAAGTGGTCACTGATACATTAATCCTACCAATACGTGAAGGTCACCTTTACATCAAGTTCACCGTTACATCAAGTCTACCGATACATCAAGTCCACCGTTACATCAAGTCTACCGATACATCAAGTCCACCGTTACATCAAGTCTACCGATACATCAAGTCCACCATTACATCAAGTATACCGGTACAATAAGTCTACCGTTATACAAGGTCACTGATACATCAAGTCCACCGGTACAATAAGTCTACCATTATACGAGGTCACCGATACATCAAGTCTACCTATATGTGAAGGTCACCGATACATCAAGCTTACCGGTACATGAAGGCTACCGTTACATGAAAGGTCACCGTTACACTAAGTCTACCGCTGCCGATCAAGTCTACCGACAGACATAAAGTCTACCGATAGAAAGGCTACCATTAGAGAAGAGGCTACCGATACACAAGGCTACTAATATCCAAATCTACCATTCCAGAGAATCCGATGTTGCCTTAATTTCTTTATCATTATTTAATCTAATAAACAGTGATATCAGGTATATTTTAATGCTCTTTCATTTTTTTAATAAAGGTTTTTGGATGTCAGGAAACCGTACCACGTACCTGCAAAAATAAATTACTTCTTTTGCCGGAGCTCGTACCATAAATACAAGAAGTCCCTGTTGCTGCAAAGACACAGAGAGAGTCACACATATGAAAGACATGAGGAATATACAAGCGCAATACGGAAGTGACCTACAAGTGAAATACACAAGAAGAGCTCATTCATGCACGACGAAGAAGACAAAGAATCTCATACACACTCATGTTTACTCAAGAAGAGTTCCTTACATTCACAAGGATTTTGAAGAACTTCGTCGACTACATTTTCACTATCTCTAAACCTGGATGTCAAGCAAACGACACTCTATTTTTCAGACAAAAACCAGAAGAGGACTCAGAACCATTTATGATCAAATTCGAAGAAGTCCAGAGCTACAATTCAATCACTAGAGCCTTTCTAAACATTATATCTTACTCGGTGATTTATTATTTACATTACGAGTAGTGTGTGTCATCTGTTTTAATTTACACAAACACTGTCTCCTGAACCTTAACTGGAGGATCTGTAAATCCTCATTCAAACTCCTTACATTTTCTATTTCCCACTGTGGATAATGGTAGAGGTTGTGTGTGACCTGGACAACTGTATTTGCTATTGTTTTTGTTTCCCATGTAGAACTATGGTAGAGGTCTTTGACCTGGATAGTTGTAAACTGTTTTGAACCCCGATCCAGGGTGTGGATCTAATTTATATAAATTGTTGAGAGGACTGTAAAACCCGAGACTTTTATGTTATATAAATCATCACAGGAATCTTTTTCTACACGACACTTACTTGGCTTTCTTTACACGCAATCGCGACCTTCCTCGATAGCTTGCGTCGTACGCAATACCGAGTTTCACTAAACAACAATATGCTATTAAAACTAGCAGTTATGAATAGTAATAACCACTTTTTGAAATTTTATAAATTTTATTTTTCAAAATGGACTTCATTTTTGGACTCAGAATATCAAATTTAGCCTAAGGTGAAATTTTGGTACTTTTCGGATAACTTTAATATTTTGATGAATAGTGAAAATTACTAAATTTTAATTAAAAACAACTTTTTTAATCAAAACATTTAATAGTGATAAATTATGAATTTGAGTGGTTTTAAAGTATATTTAGAATATATTTTTACCACTTAATATAATGTTGGTCATTGGACATAATGTTACAATTAAACCGAACATAAACAAGTGTCAATCTTTTGATAGTTATTATCTCTTAAAAACACGCTTTTTGTTTTGACAGCGGGAATTAATTTTAAATTAATTTCTGCCACTTCTGGGTTTTGAATTTAGAAAAATGGATTCCATATTTGGAATCAGGATTTTCAAATTGTGTAAATAGGTAACTTTTATTTTTAGACATTTTGAATAATTACTGCGGTAAATATTTTATTTACCATGGTTAAGGGTAAATCCGGTAAATAAGGGTTAAAAAATAATATTATAATAATATTAAATTACCCTAAAACGTGTCTTAAACCTATTGGTTAATACATGGTCGACCATGGGCATCTTTGGGTCGATTTTGGGACCCCATTGATCCACTTGTAAGTGATAATGACACTTTATTTTAATTAAGTTAAAATGAATACAAAAATGACACAAGCATATATCCTTTAGCAAAACAATTGTTACATAGGGTTATATATGTTGGATTTTAGATTATAAATATTCATTAAAAAGATAAAAATATTTCCTACATAATGGTATTTTATTTGTAATTTTTAGACTTTAAATAATTTAATTTATTTATGACACAATGATGATGAAGTAATTATCTTATTAATGAAATATTGACATAATTGATGTTATAAACACCAAAATAAATGTAATTTAAGACTTTTTATGAATTCCACTAATTTTCTAGGTTACTATGATATATTAGTGTTGATTTAAGCAACTTGGTTTGAACATATAATTCTGTTATGACTTTCACAAAAAATCATATAGCAAATAGTGTCAAAATTGACACAAAATAGTTTTTAAATCAAATATTATATTATTAATTGTTATTGTATTCCTAAAAATCTAAGGTTCGGCCAAATGACTTAGATAAGGATATATATTTTAATAATAAACAATTTGGGGTTCGTTTGGCATGTTATAGTAAGTGTATTAACCATATAGTGAAAGAAAACAAAAAGACATGGTAAAAGTTAAATTATTTAACTTAGAGTTAAATCTAATTGATAAGGTTAAAATAATACCCTAAACTTGCCTAAATCCTATTGGTTGATAGGATTTCGACCCTTCCCCACTTTATCTTCGAAATAAGACCCTTTGGAACCATTATAAACCGATTTTGACTTTAATATAAAATAATATTTTGAGATATTCCTAAGGTGGCCCTCTCCTCCCTTATAAAAGGGCACCTCCTCCCCCTCCTCCTCACACCAAATTGAGCACTCAAGCTCGGCCAACCCCTGCCATTTTTCTCCTCTCCACTTCCCTAGAATAGTCCTAGAGGTCCTGTTCTTCTCCAAAGACCACTCTTAGTTCCTTAAGTAGAGGATTCAAAGAGGCGTTCCAAAGAAGAGGTAATATCCATTACCGGTCTTTTCAATTTCTTTCTTCTTCAACTTCTTCTTCTTTAGTTGTTTCATGATGAAGTAATAACATCAGTATTACTTACATACTGATATGTTATTATAAATACGAAACAACCCTAATTCACCTTCTATCCATCCTACGGAAAAATGAAATCACCGCGCGTGCGTATGTACGGAATACCGTCTCCAAGCCGTGGTGTAATCTATTTTTCCACCATCACTTTACAAGGATAGGTATAATGGTGTAATGAGTAACTATTTATGATTATTATAAAGTAATATTGATACTGAAATAATATATATATACTCCAATACATTTCCACGATCATAGGAACGATATCATCACTCGTGCGTACGTACGGAATACTGTCTCCACGATGTGATGCGACTCGTTCTACATGATCATCATTACATAGTAATTATATAAATGAATTGAATGAATAAATATGATATATGTTACACTAATACCATTCTGGATATAAGGTATCTATAACCTTAAAAGAAGAATAAGAATGTATTCGGCAAAACACGCATAAGAACAAAAGGCAATAAAGACCCGAGTAACAAGTAACAATGAAATATTACTATCAAGAAGCTAATAATATGACCATATATGATATCATATCAATATGTATGATTCTGGAATAAGTCAATAACATTATTTAACCATTATACAGGAGCTTCGGACACGTACAAAGCAAATTGGACCTAAGGTAAGGGAAAATATCACAATCTCATTTTTATCCGAGATTGTTTATTCGTAAGTATTTAATGGGGTGTATTTTATCATCCACATCCATGTTTCATCAATATGTAATATTATTTCTATCCACCTACAATTGATTAAGTCCAATTTTACCCTTCGGTGAGTTTTTAGTAAAAGATATGAAAGGAATCTTTTGTCGTTTTTCGTACGAGGTACTTTTTGACTTTTCCGACAAAAGTACGAAGAATGTTTTTTTAACTTATATGGCATGAATGGATTTTTAAAACAAAATTTCCAAGAATCTTCCTTTACAAGTTTTCATGTTTATTTTTAATCAACTTCTTTATTTTAAAGTCGTATGACATGTTATGAAAGGAAAAAATGTTTTTGAAGAATAAAGGATATTTTCCTCAAGAATGGAGTTCAAGTGTTTTATCAAAATTATTTTCCATCTAAGATAATAAAGGGTTCTGTTTTTATCCCTATTATTAAATTGATTTGATCATGTTGTGATGGAATTATTTTTATGAATTCCTTTATCTTATATGAGTTGTTTTATGATGTCATGTCGTTTAAGAATCCCATTTTTATTACATGGGTTATGCTATGATGTATATTTTATGATTATGTGGCACACATAAGAAAGGATTCATTATAAGATGGGTGGGACCTATATCTCCCTCCAATGCATTGGGTAAAGATTATATATCTCATGAGATAGACATGGCTGGAACGGAAGGTTATTTCGGTTCAGTGATACAGGACTGAAACGAGGAGTGAACTCGGTTCAGAAAGGGACTTTGTCCACTAAGATGGTCTTGGCAATGAGTCAAGACTAACAAGAAATGATTTTCCATGATTATGTGTGCATGCCACAAAGTTTCAAGTTTCATGTTATGATTATGGGGATCTCATTTTCACTTCTATGATATATTAAGATTTTATGATCTCTTTTGCAGGTTATGATTTTCAAAAAGATATGATATGATTTTTATTTCCTTTATTGCCCTTGCTGAGCGTTTGAGCTCACCCTTTTATGTTTTCTTTTCCCCAGGTCAGGAAGATGGATATTAAGTAGAATATGCTAAAAGGGACCCTAGATATGATGAAATAAATGGGAGGCACTGTAGAAGATTTATGAACCAGTTGTTTATGTTTCCCAGTTTCTAAAGACACTATACCTATACGGTCCTTTGTGGTTTTGTCATATGTTGTAATAAGTGTTCTTCAATTTTGAAGTATTAACAATGTATGTAAAGTATGGGTCGTTATAGTTGGTATCAGAGGCAAAGGAGGTAAGAATGTATCTGATCCTTGGGAACTCTCACATGTGAGCGTTGGACGAAGCATGGCTCTCCGCCCAAGGGCTTCATGAGGAAATGGCTGCCACTGGGGATGGTGGTGCGTCCCGCCCAGGGGGTGTAGCCGCCCATGGAGTGCCCTGATAGGTATCAATTATAGTCCACTAGAAGTAATTCCAGACCGTTATAGTTGGTATCAGAGGAAAGGTATAGTCAACCTTTGGAAACTAGGATGTGAAAGCCTTAGTAAGAACCCTAAGGATAAGTCTAAGAATAGAACACAATCTTAGTGTTTTAGAAATGGCCTTGAATAACCTAGGATAAGACCTTAAGAATGAAAATTTTATTCTTGAATTATGTGGTTTTCTATTATAATTAGTGTTGCTCACACTATTCTTCTTGGACCTAAGTCAATGGCTGGAAACCGAAGGAACCGTGTTAATGCGGAATGCGATGGGCAATTCAATGATTGTCCCTCTGAGCAACCAAACGATATGGGAGCTGGAATGCAAAATCTTGTAGCCATGCTCACACAACTTTCTCAAGCTATGAATCATGCAGGACTTCCAAACGAGCATTGGAGGGAGCAACATTCTGTTGAATCCTTCATGAGGCAGCGTCCACCTTCTTTCAGTGGGTCTACTGATCCATTAGTTGCTGAACAATGGATTAGTACAACTGAAAAGATATTTTCAGTTCTTCAATGTTCTGAACATGATAAAGTCATCCTAGCAGTGTATCATTTAGAAGGAGATGCTGATCAATGGTGGAATCTTGTTAAGAATACAAGGCAAAGGGATGAAATTGAGTCTATGGAATGGGACGAGTTCAAGAACTTATTTTTCAATAAGTACTTCCCTCGTATTCTCCGAACAAAGATGGAGAAAGAGTTCCTTGAACTGAAGCAAAGGGATGATGAATCTGTTAGTACCTATGAAGAAAATTTTACAAGACTTTCAAGGTACGCTTCTGTTATTATTATCCAACCTGAGTGTAAGATCGATCGATTCTTTAGTGGCTTAAAACCAAGTCTTCGAAGGGCGTTAGCCATAAGGGACTTCAATAGCTACGAGGAAATCGTTCGATGTGCTCTCAAAGTCGAGATGGAGATTGGAGTAACCCATCAGTCACAAGGGTTTGATAAGAAGAGGAAGATGGAATTCAAAGGAAACTCTAAAGAGCACACTGAAAAGAAGATGAACTTTCCCTTATGCTCAAAGTGTGGAAAGAAACATGGAGGGAGTTGTCTTAAAGGGACAAGTAAATGTTTTAAATGTGGAAAGGAAGGTCATCGGGCATTTGAATGCCGTGATAATGGGAAGAAGATGTCTAATGACGCAAACAAAGGAAGGGATACACAGAATGATCCTACTACACTTCAATGTTTCAAGTGCAAGGAGATGGGGCATTATGCCAATCAATGCCCAAATCCAAGGGTTGATGATGATGGTCGACGTCAACAAAATCTTAAGGCTAAAGGCAAAGGAAAGTCACATGCAATTTCTATCAGCGATGTGGAGTACGATAACGAAGTGGTGAAAGGTACACTTACCATCCACTCTAAAGTAGCAAATGTTTTATTTGATTCTGGATCCACCCACTCTTTTATTTCTGAAGAATTTTCTAATGGTATCACCGTATTACCTCAACAATTAGATGTTGAGTTAGCTGTGACAACACCTAATGGCACATCAATCGCATCAAAAGTTTATAATTCTTCTCCGATCGAAGTTTGTGGGAAATTGCTTCCTGCAAATCTTGTGATCCTTCCTATAGTTGAATTTGATGTGATTCTTGGCATGGATTGGCTTTCTTTATACGGAGCTCATATCAATTGCCAAAGAAGGGAAGTCACATTTCATATTCCAGATCAATCTATGATCGTCTATCAATGCAAGGATGAACATAACCTTCCAGTGGAAATTTCTTCCATTTTATGGGTATTGATTCCACTAAATGAAGGTTATTTATCTCAAATGGTTGGTGAGAAACTCACGATTAAGAATATGCCCATTGTACGGGAGTTTGATGATGTATTTCCAGAGGAATTACCGGGTCTTCCACCAAATCGTGAAGTTGAGTTTTCAATAGAACTCGTACCGGGTGCTTTGCCTATTTCAAAGACACCTTATAGAATGGCCCCAATTGAGTTGCAGGAATTGAAGAAGCAACTCCAAGAGAATCTTGATAAGGGATTCATACTCCCTAGTGCGTCACCTTGGGGAGCACCTTTTCTATTTGTTAAGAAGAAAGATGGATCAATGAGACTCTGCATTGATTATCGAGAAATTAACAAGATCGCTATCAAGAACAAATATCCTCTCCCACGCATTGATGACTTATTTGACCAACTACGCGGAGCTCAATACTTTTCCAAGATTGATCTTCGTTCAGGGTATCATCAATTAAGGGTCAAAAGGGAGGATATACCAAAGACGGCTTTCCGTACAAGGTATGGACACTATGAATTTATAGTGATGCCATTTGGTCTTACTAATGCCCCTGCTATCTTCATGGATCTAATGAAGAGAGTCTTTAGAGACTATCTTGATCAATTTGTGGTAGTCTTTATAGACGATATTCTTGTCTATTCAAAGAGCAAGGAAGAGCATGAAGATCACTTGAGAATTATATTGAAGACCCTGAGAAAGGAGAAGCTTTATGCCAAATTTACCAAGTGTGAATTTTGGCTTCAAAAAGTTGCATTTTTGGGTCACATAATCTCAAAAGAGGGGATATCTGTGGATCCAGCAAAAACGGAGGTTATCGAAAGATGGTCAAGACCAACAACAGTAACTGAGATCCGAAGTTTTCTTGGTTTGGCTGGATATTATCGACATTTTGTAAAAGATTTTTCACGATTATCTAATCCAATCACCAAGTTGACTCGGAAAAGAGTTAAGTTTGTCTGGACAGAGGAATGTGAAGAGAATTTCAAGGAGTTGAAAAGAAGGTTATCCAGTGCACCTGTGCTCACACTGCCTTGTAGTGGAGAAAGGTTGGTGATCTACAGTGATGCATCCAAGAAGGGATTGGGGTGTGTTCTTATGCAAAATGAAATGGTGATAGCTTATGCCTCACGACAGTTGAAAATCCATGAGCAAAATTACCCAACACATGATTTGGAGTTGGCTGCGGTAATCTTTGCATTAAAGATTTGGAGGCATTACCTTTATGGTGAAAGGTGTGATATTTATACTGATCATAAAAGTTTAAAGTATATTTTCACACAAAAGGAGCTGAATATGCGTCAAAGAAGATGGTTGGAGCTGATTAAGGATTACGACTGCTCAATCCATTACCACCCTGGGAAAGCAAACAAGGTGGCAGATGCATTAAGTCGACAAGACCATGCTAGTTTATCCATGATGAGGATCACAAAAGATCCAATATTTATGGATTTACAAAGGATGGATCTTGGAGTTATAATGGAAGGGGAAAAATCTTATCTTTCTCAAATGAATGTTCAACCATCTATACATGTGAAGATTAAAGAGGCACAGAAAGAAAATGTCGAGTTACAAAAGAAGGTGAGAAATGTTCCTGAATTCAACCTTGATTGTGATGGGATAATAAAGTTCAGGAATCGGGTTTGTGTTCCTCCCATCCCCGAATTAAAGAAGGAGCTGCTGGATGAGGCTCATAGTTCATCATTTTCTATTCATCCTGGAAGTACGAAGATGTATAGGGACCTGAAAGAGTACTTCTGGTCGGATGGCATGAAAAGAGATGTTGCTGAATATGTCTCTCGATGCTTGGTTTGTCAACAAGTTAAAGCTGAGAGACAAAAGTCTAAGGGGATGTTACAACCATTACCCATACCCGAATGGAAATGGGAAAACATCACTATGGACTTTGTCACAGGACTTCCTAAAACATCCAAAGGCAATAATGCTATCTGGGTCATAGTTGATCGTCTTACAAAGTCCGCACACTTCATTGCTATTAGAGAGGATTTCCCTCTAGATCAGCTTGCCAGGATATATGTAAAGGAAGTGGTAAGATTTCATGGAGTACCACTTTCTATTATATCTGATCGGGATCCGAGATTTACCTCGAAGTTCTGGCGAAGTCTTCAGCATACTCTGGATACAGAGTTGAGTTTCAGCACTGCTTATCATCCCCAGACAGACGGTCAGTCTGAGAGAACAATTCAAACACTAGAAGATATGTTGAGAGCTTGCTCTATGGATTTCAAAGGAGGTTGGGATCAACACCTACCTTTGGTGGAATTTTCTTATAATAATAGCTTTCACTCCAGTATTCAGATGGCTCCTTATGAAGCTCTCTATGGAAAGAAATGCAGGACTCCAACTTGCTGGGATGAAGTTGGGGAAAGAAAGCTGTTAGGACCTGATCTCGTTGATGAAATGGCAGAAAAGGTTAGAACTATTCAACAACACATAAGAGCAGCTCAGAGTCGACAGAAAAGTTATGCCGACAACCGAAGAAAAGACATAGAGTTTGAAGTGGGCGATAAAGTGTTCTTACGAATATCTCCCTGGAAGAGGGTTATGAGATTTGGAAAGAAGGGGAAGTTGAGCCCTAGATATATCGGTCCTTTCGAAATACTGGATCGTGTTGGGAAGGTAGCTTACCGATTGGCGCTTCCACCGAATCTCTCTCAAGTTCACGATGTGTTCCATGTATCTCTCCTAAGAAAGTACATACCAGATCCTTCACATGTACTCACCTCAGAAGTTGTACCGCTGGAGCAAGATCTTTCTTATGAAGAACAGCCGATAGAGATTCTGGATCGTAGCGAAAAAGTTCTACTAAATAAGACCACTCGATTGGTGAAAGTTTTATGGAGGAACCACCAACTTGAAGAAGCTACATGGGAGCTTGAGGATATGATGAGGGAGAAGTATCCTCATCTGTTTGTTACAAAGTGACGAATTTCGAGGGCGAAATTATTTTTAAGGGGGGTAGAATGTAACACCCGAGAATTTTATGTTATATAAATCATCACAGGAATCTTTTTCTACACAACACTTACTTGGCTTGCTTTACACGCAATCGCGACCTTCCTCGATAGCTTGCGTTGTATGCAATACCGAGTTTCACTAAAAAACAATATGCTATTAAAACTAGCCGTTATGAATAGTAATAACCACTTTTTGAAATTTTATAAATCTTATTTTTCAAAATGGACTTCATTTTTGGACTCAGAATATCAAATTTAGCCTAAGGTGAAATTTTGGTACTTTTCAGATAACTTTAATATTTTGATGAATAGTGAAAATTACTAAATTTTAATTAAAAACAACTTTTTTAATCAAAACATTTAATAGTGATAAATTATGAATTTGAGTGGTTTTAAAGTATATTTAGAATATATTTTTACCACTTAATATAATGTTGGTCATTGGACACAATGTTACAATTAAACCGAACATAAACAAGTGTCAATCTTTTGATAGTTATTATCTCTTAAAAACACGTTTTTTGTTTTGACAGCGGGAATTAATTTTAAATTAATTTCTTCCACTTCTGTGTTTTGAATTTAGAAAAATGGATTCCATATTTGGAATTAGGATGTTCAAATTGTGTAAATAGGTAACTTTTATTTTTAGACATTTTGAATAATTACTGCGGTAAATATTTTATTTACCATGGTTAAGGGTAAATCCGGTAAATAAGGGTTAACAAATAATATTATAATAATATTAAATTACCCTAAAACGTGTCTTAAACCTATTGGTTGATACATGGTCGACCATGGGAATCTTTGGGTCGATTTTGGGACCCCATTGATCCACTTGTAAGTGATAATGACACTTTATTTTAATTAAGTTAAAATGAATACAAAAATGACACAAGCATATATCTTTTAGAAAAACAATTGTTACATAGGGTTATATATGTTGGATTTTAGATTATAAATATTCCTTATAAAGATAAAACGATTTCCTACATAATGGTATTTTATTTTTAATTTGTAGACTTTAAATAATTTAATTTATTTATGACACAATGATGATGAAGTAATTATCTTATTAATGAAATATTGACATAATTGATGTTATAAACACCAAAATAAATGTAATTTAAGACTTTTTATGAATTCCACTAATTTTATAGGTTACTATGATATATTAGTGTTGATTTAATCAACTTGTTTCGAACATATAATTCTGTTATAACTTTCACAAAAAATCATATAGCAAATAGTGTCAAAATTGACACAAAATAGTTTTTAAATCAAATATTATATTATTAATTGTTATTGTATTCCTAAAAATCTAAGGTTCGGCCAAATGACTTAGATAAGGATATATATTTTAATAATAAACAATTTGGGGTTCGTTTGGCATGTTATAGTAAGTGTATTAACCATATAGTGAAAGAAAACAAAAAGACATGGTAAAAGTTAAATTATTTAACTTAGAGTTAAATCTAATTGATAAGGTTAAAATAATACACTAAACTTGTATAAATCCTATTGGTTGATAGGATTTCGACCCTTCCCCACTTTATCTTCGAAATAAGACCCTTTGGAACCATTATAAACTGATTTTGACTTTAATATAAAATAATATGTTGAGATATTCCTAAGGTGCCCCTCTCCTCCCTTATAAAAGGGCACCTCCTCCCCCTCCTCCTCACACCAAATTGAGCACTCAAGCTCGGCCAACCCCTGCCATTTTTCTCCTCTCCACTTCCCTAGAATAGTCTTAGAGGTCCTGTTCTTCTCCAAAGACCACTCTTAGTTCCTTAAGTAGAGGATTCAAAGAGGCGTTCCAAAGAAGAGGTAATATCCATTACCGATCTTTTCAATTTCTTTCTTCTTCAACTTCTTCTTCTTTAGTTGTTTCATGATGAAGTAATAACATCAGTATTACTTACATACTTATATGTTATTATAAATACGAAACAACCCTAATTCACCTTCTATCCATCCTACGGAAAAATGAAATCACCGCGCGTGCGTACGTACGGAATACCGTCTCCACGTCGTGGTGTAATCTATTTTTCCACCATCACTTTACAAGGATAGGTATAATGGTGTAATGAGTAACTATTTATAATTATTATAAAGTAATATTTATACTGAAATAATATATATATACTCCAATACATTTCCACGATCATAGGAACGATATCATCACTCGTGCGTACGTACGGAATACCGTCTCCACGATGTGATGCGACTCGTTCTACATGATCATCATTACATAGTAATTATATAAATGAATTGAATTAATAAATATGATATATGTTACACTAATACCATTCTGGATATAAGGTATCTATAACCTTAAAAGAAGAATAAGAATGTATTCGGCAAAACACGCATAAGAACAAAAGGCAATAAAGACCCGAGTAACAAGTAACAATGAAATATTACTATCAAGAAGCTAAGAATATGACCATATATGATATCATATCAATATGTATGATTCTGGAATAAGTCAATAACATTATTTAACCATTATACAGGAGCTTCGGACACGTACAAAGCAAATTGGACCTAAGGTAAGGGAAAATATCACAATCTCATTTTTATCCGAGATTGTTTATTCGTAAGTATTTACTGGGGTGTATTTTATCATCCACATCCATGTTTCATCAATATGTAATATTATTTCTACCCACCTACAATTGTTTAAGTCCAATTTTACCCTTCGGTGAGTTTTTAGTAAAAGATATGAAAGGAATCTTTTGTCGTTTTTCGTACGAGGTACTTTTTGACTTTTCCGAAAAAAGTACGAAGAATGTTTTTTTAACTTATATGGCATGAATGGATTTTTAAAACAAAATTTCCAAGAATATTCCTTTACAAGTTTTCAAGTTTATTTTTAATCAACTTATTTATTTTAAAGTCGTATGACATGTTATGAAAGGAAAAAATGTTTTTGAAGAATAAAGGATATTTTCCTCAAGAATGGAGTTCAAGTGTTTTATCAAAATTATTTTCCATCTTAGATATTAAAGGGTTCTGTTTTTATCCCTATTATTAAATTGATTTGATCATGTTGTGATGGAATTATTTTTATGAATTCCTTTATCTTATATGAGTTGTTTTATGATGTCATGTCGTTTAAGAATCCCATTTTTATTACATGGGTTATGCTATGATGTATGTTTTATGATTATGTGGCACAGATAAGAAAGGATTCATTATAAGATGGGTGGGACCTATATCTCCCTCCAATGCATTGGGTAAAGATTATATATCTCATGAGATAGACATGGCTGGAACGGAAGGTTATTTCGGTTCAGTGATACAGGACTGAAACGAGGAGTGAACTCGGTTCAGAAAGGGACTTTGTCCACTAAGATGGTCTTGGCAATGAGTCAAGACTAACAAGAAATGATTTTCCATGATTATGTGTGCATGCCACAAAGTTTCAAGTTTCATGTTATGATTATGGGGATCTCATTTTCACTTCTATGATTTATTAAGATTTTATGATCTCTTTTGCAGGTTATGATTTTCAAAAAGATATGATATGATTTTTATTTCCTTTATTGCCCTTGCTGAGCATTTGAGCTCACCCTTTTATGTTTTCTTTTCCCCAGGTCAGGAAGATGGATATTAAGTAGAATATGCTAAAAGGGACCCTAGATATGATGAAATAAATGGGAGGCACTGTAGAAGATTTATGAACCAGTTGTTTATGTTTCCCAGTTTCTAAAGACACTATACCTATACGGTCCTTTGTGGTTTTGTCATATGTTGTAATAAGTGTGCTTCAATTTTGAAGTATTAACAATGTATGTAAAGTATGGGTCGTTATAAGGACTAAGTCTCAGCTTGAGACGGAACCTCTTTGTCATCTCTGCTGAGCTTTATTTAGTTTTATCTAAAACCTTTTATTCTACTACCAAGTGCTTTAAACCTAAATATTTTCCAATGTTATTCTGATAATTGAATTAGAAAGTGTTTGCATTATTTGTAAATCAGTAAGTTAGTTTCAAAAGATAATCTGATCCTCGGATTATATTAACTGGGAATTAATCTATCCCTTGAGAACCTAGCTGAACGTTTTCTTTAGTTCAAACTCATTACAATTCAATTAGTATTTTAAATTGGTGGAATTTGGTGAAAGATTTTAAAACAGAAATTTTAATTGGTACTCAATTCACCCCCCTCTTGAGTATCCACTCCAACCAACATGAACACACCATTTCCAATCAAAATATGTTATCTAACATGATTATAAGAATCCTAGATAATATAAGAATTAATTAATTTTAATAAAAAGAAGAAAAAAATAATGATGTATTTAAAAATACTAAAAAACTATCATTTTATTGAAATTACAACCTCATGAAAAGGATGGGATAAAATTATACTGTGGATGGAATAATATGGCATCTAGGAAATAAGTAATTTTAAAAAATGTTACTGTAAAATAGAATACATTAGAAGGAAAATGAGAGATATATTTGATATTATAATAAAAACTAAGATCAAATAATTTATGTAATAACATAGAGTTCCAAGATAAAATGTGTTTAGGTTAATTTTTTCTCCAAAAACCATTGAACAATCACCCGCTCACTCTTATTTTATTTTGGTCAATTTACATACAAATTTGATGTAAATTGTGAACATCAAGGTTTAGTGAGGAACATCATGCTACAATCAGTCACACTCTAGCCATCTAGTCAAAACTCATGTCCCTCCATCTGATTATAAAAAGATGGATCATTTAGATTCAATGAAAAACTATAAAAACAAACATCACATCCATTGGTATCACATTATCACACATCAAATAGAGAAAAAATATTACCATGATGGATACATGACCTAATCCAAGATTCCAAAAAAAATCCCAACATATCATTGAGTTAGTGGGACAAAAGAAACTTATCTAAACTCTCATCATGAAGATCTATGGAAAAATAAAACATTTCTAAACATATCCTAGCATATTATTAATTTGGTCAAGAATATAAGTATCAGACAATCATAACAAATAATTAATCATCTACATATAAATTCAATACCAATTCCATCTAAACATATAAAACTACTATATCGTGGACGTGGAGGAATATGGTTATATATTGTGTTTGTAACATGTTGAGTGAAATGTGATGTAATCATATCAATAAGGGAATATATTGTTTTATATTCAAGTGGATAAATTACATATTAAATATTTTTCAATATTTATTATAATCTTCTTAGGGAAGATGGAATATATGATTTACTATTAAGTGATTGGAATGCTCGATGTGCCATAACATTCATTATACTTATAAATAAATAAATATTTAAGATTTATCAGTGATTTATTACAATAAAAATGTGACAATTTTTATAGAATTATGTACCATTACTACAAAAACCATTCCCAATAATTTTTTTGTCTATTTAATTGAGATATCTGACCAGACATGATTATGTAAACGTATTACTAACAATGAAAAATAACTTTGTGGCTGGGGAACATTTCTAAAATTTATAATTTTATTCTTTAAATTCCATGGGTGTAACGCCCCAACCACAGTTACCCAGAGCCGGTGCATTATTTTAATACATTGGCATGATTACAAAGAATCAAGTCCCGAAGGACCGATCAGTTTAGCAGTCTTGGAAAAATAGATCACATACATGAATGTTACATTTTCACTTTAAGACATGAAAAACAAAATAAATAAACTTTATGAATGCCATTATTCCCTTGGCTTAACCCTGCATATCAATCACATTACACTTCTTGGAATCCTGGGAAAAATAAAACATAGAAAGGGGTAAGCTCAAATGCTCAGTAAGGGTAAGAAATAAAGCAGAAACTTTCAAAAACAAGCATAAATATTTTAGGCAATGTATAAAACTAAAACAAAACCCTTTTAAAATTGAACTTCAACATAATATGGCAGGAATAAAATGAAATAATGCCATTTACTTATTCATAGGGATATTATACTAATCGAATAATCACATGAAATATCACTAACCACTTTCATAATGATAGAATGCATAATTCTGAAATTTAATTTCTTTATCAAGGCCTCGTGCCAAGGCCTAGGTGATAACTATAACCGGATCCCAACCCGGAGTGCCTCTAATAACCGGACACCATCCCGGAGTGCCTCTAATAACCAGAAACCAACCCGAAGTTCCTCTAATAACCAGAAACCAACCCGGAGTGCCTCTAATAACCGGACACCAACCCGGAGTGCCTCTAATAACCGGACACCAACCCAGAGGGCTTACTTTTACCGGTCCCCATCCTCGAACATACTAGTCCAACACATTCATCTTAAGAAGAGGATGAAATATAACATAAAAATTGTATTAAAACTAGCATGAGAAATGTCAATACTTTACCCACGAACCATGAATGGTATAAAAATAACACATCTGCAATCAAAGATATCACAAAACCTTCAACACAATATGGATGATTTGTATCATGATAAAGCAACTTCAAAACAAGTTTAAAATCCATTAAAGAATATTGACATAGATGAGATTGATTTTTAAAAATCTTTGAGAGAAATACCCCTTTTCATGCAAACATTTAAATGTCACACATTTTAGAAAATAAGTCATTTAAATACATTTTTGAATCAAAGTGTCTCATACCACTTTGAAACTTTTTAAAGGAATTAACATTTTAAAAACATCAATGTCCATATAAATAAATCCTTAAAACCCATTTTGAAGATATAGACATTAATGAGAAGGATTCAGAGGAATAAATATTTAAAACATTTAAAATGATGTTTTAGTAAAAAGTCCCTTAAAATAATCCCCTTGAATACTATTTCATAAAACATTTACATGGATAATAAATATGTCCCAGTAGATACTAACGTAAAAACCACAACCTCGGATAATAAAGAGATTCTGAAATTAACCCTTACCATTTTGGTAACATACGAAACATTCACCCCGTGAAAGAGGTATCATAAAATTAATATGTAAATACACATAAATTAAAGTGTATTACATAAATAATACAATTATGGACAGTACATACACCACATAAAAGGTAATAGTGGAAATATGGCATGAATCTCACGGGAATAAGGAGTGAGATGAAAACCCCTTACCATGTAATTTTCTATGGTTGAGGGTAGGATAACCTCCTGTATAACAGTTAAATAATTATTATTAAATTATACAAAAATCATATACATTAATATGATATCATATATGATCTTTTAAGATTGATGTGTTAATAATATCTCAGTATTATCGTTGTTTCGGGTGTTAACTTACTCGTTTTCTTGTATATGTTTTGTTACATAAGTCGTGTTTATCATGGATAGGTTGTATCTTAATCATATCCAGAATGATATCATGTCCTTAAACATTATTTTTAAATCATCAAATGATAAATATACTTGAATGGATACGATGGAGAATGAGTCTTGTCGTGTTCGTGGAGACGGTAGTCCGTACGTACGCACGAGCGACAATATCATTCTTTAGATATTAAAATAATATATAATTGGATGGTATATCAAATATAAAGAATCATTATCATGTTATATTTAATATTTACGTGAATTAAACATCATTATTATACACATCCAAATAATAATTTATTGAATAAAAATTACACCACGACGTGGAGACGGTAAGCCGTACGTACACATGTATGGTGACATGTTATTCAAAGGATGGATAGAATACTGAAATGTGGATGTAAAATGTTTATAATAACATCAAAGTATATATAATATACTGGAGTTATTATTTTAGAATGGTAATAACAAAGAAATAAGAAGTGGAAGAAGAAAGGAACTTGAAATAGGGTGGTGAAATCATTACCTCTTCTTTGGGTTCTTCCTTTTGACTTGATCAAAAGGGTTCCTTAAGTTGGCTTTCTGACTAAAGGAAGAACTCTAGGATGAAGTGAGGAAAGTCGAGAGAGTATTTGGGAAGAGGTTGGCCTAGCCAAAAGGCTTTGAAGGTGTGAGTTAATGAGAAGGGAGAGTGCCCTTTTATAAGAGGGGTGAGGGGCACTTTTGGAAAAGCTAGAAATATTATTTTATAGTAAATTAATATTCGGTTTATAATGGCTCCAAAGTGAATTATTTAAAGGTTGAGGTGGGGATGGGTCGAACAGAACTCAACCAATATAATTGAGACAGGTTTGGGTCATTATATTAACCTTATCTTTAAGTTTTAACTCTTAGTTAATTAGTTTGACACTTACCCTGTCACTTTGTATTTTTATATTATATAGTTAATAAACATTCTATATACCTCCAAGAGACCCCCAAGTGGTCCATTAATGATACAACTATCATGATATTAGTCTTTTGGCCGAACCTTAGATTTTTTGGAATTTAATATCAATTAATAATATAATATTTGTTTTAAAAACTCTTTTATGTCAATTTTGACACTATTTAATATTTTTTTTTGTAAAAATCATAACAGAATGATCACTTCAAAAAAAGTGAACTAA
This sequence comes from Viscum album, assembly GCA_963277665.1. Taxonomy (NCBI): domain Eukaryota; kingdom Viridiplantae; phylum Streptophyta; class Magnoliopsida; order Santalales; family Viscaceae; genus Viscum; species Viscum album. Next base: position 1,092,828,379 of record OY728139.1, read on the forward strand.
ATAAATCCTAATATGTCATAGTATCCTAGAAAAGTATTATAATTCATTAAAAGTCTCAAATTATATTTATTTGGGTATTTATAATATCAATTAGTTTAATTTGTCACTATTATGGTAATTACTGCATCATCATTGTGTCATAAATAAATAAATTTATATAATGTCTAAAAATTATAAATCAAATATCATTATGTAGGAAATATTTGTATATTTCTAATTAATATTTACAATCTAATTTAGCTTATGTGTAACCCTATATTAAAAATGTTTTAGTTAATAAACATTGATTTTAACTCTTTTAACTCTTCTTTGAATTAAATAATAATAAATGTCCTAATCTAATCCAAGTGGACCTAAATGATAATATTTTATTCCTAAGGTTGTTTTTGGTCGAGATAAACTTTTCCAATAGAATTAGTACATGTGTTAGGGTAATATTAATATCATTTTTACCCTTAATTACCCTATTTACTTTTAACTGTGGTAAATAAATGTAAAAAGTTACTATTAACCAAAAATTATTTTCATCTTATTGTACCAAATTTTACTCTTTGATATTAACTGTGTCTCTATGATTTTCGAAATTCCAATCACAGAAGCGGTAAAATTAAGTTTCATGAAAAATTCAGTTTTTTAACTACCACTTAGTAGTTTCACTATTCATTAAAAATTGAAGTTTTTCAGAACAATGCCAAAATTTCACCCTAAGATATAATTGATATTCCGAATTCAAAAATGATGTCTATTTTACAAAATTCCACAAATATAAGTTTCATTAATTAATTTTATAATTAATTCCCGCTGTCACAACAAATTGTGTGTTTTTAAGAAACAATATATATCAAAAGATTGACTATTGTTTATGTCCAATTTCAGAGTGAAATTAATTCTAATGAACACCATTGGATAAAATGGTAAAACTATATTCTAATTATACCTTTAAACCACTAAATAATATAACTTATCACTATAAATTATCTTGATTAAGAAAGTTGTTTTTAAGTATTATTCACTATTCATAAAAATTGGAAGTTCTCAGAAAAATACCAAAAATTCAACTTAGGATAATTTCGATATTCTGAATCCAAAAATGAAGTCCATTTTTAAATATAAAATATATATAATTTCAAAAATTAGGTAATACTATTCATAACAGATAGTTTGATTGGTTGTGGTGTGTTAGAACTCGATGTTGCGTACAACACACGCTATCACATTATTCAAAGAGAAGTGTACCATAGAATCTTGGGGTGTTACCATGGGGATTTGATATAAACATTTACATGTTATTAATTTTTTTAATGTAAATTAGTATAATTATTATTACATTATTAGGATTAATGATAATTTTTTGTGTTTATTTATTATTAATATTATTAATATTAACTATTTTAATTTAAAATAATATCACATATAGTATCATACAATACTACTATAATTGATGATTGGTATCTAGTTCCAATGTGTGAAAATTAAGTGTGAGGAATGATTTCTACATTGATTTCATCATTGCTTCATGTTATCATGGAATGATATTGTCATTACTTGTATGTTTCTTTTAGTGGAGGGTCCCATTTGAGATGAATTTGTTAAATGAAATGGTATTTTTGATATATATTCATGAACATAGTGTTGAAATATGAAATGGGATATAAATTTTAAAAAAGTTCTTCTTTGGGAATAGTATTGGTGAATAATCAAAGAATGCTAGAAAAAATGAATAGAAATAATACTTTATAGGGTATTATGGATTCAATACTATAAATAAATCTAGGTAGGAAATGCTTAAAAACTATAGAGGCATATTAAGAAATTTAATATAAAATAAATTTGTATCTATGTTGGTGTAGTACACTTTATATGAAAAAATTATCATTAATGAATTATGATCAATGGTTTTTATTTTTTATTTTTTCTTTTTAATTCCTCCTTCCAAATATATATAATTTTAGTTATTAGTTTGTAAAAGGTGTCTAAATTCATTGGTTGTTATTTAAACTTATTTTAATTTAAGTAATACCAAATAAATTAAAGGTTTGTTTCTAGTAAAATACTGGAAATACATGACATATTCATTTGTAGTTAATATGGGGATGTCCAAAAGTGGATGTTAAAGTATGAAATAATGATTATAAAATTTAAATGATTATGTATATGAGAAGATTGTATCTTGTATAAGAATATCTATATTATACTCATGAAAAAATTAATTATAATTTTTCAATACATACGTAAGATTCATTAGATGGTTACATAATAAAATATTTCACTATTAAAATCCTGTTTTTAGTAGTTATTGTTGTGGATTAGTTAATGGAATTGACGAAATTTAATATAGGGTACAAAGATTATAATTAATCACATAACATCTTTATTATAATCTAAATGAAGAGTAATATTGTTTCTCTTGAGGATAATGTCACACACCATTAATGGTGTGGTAAAAAATATTGATTAAATTTATCTGAAGAGTTCAGTCTCCAAGAAGACCTCAAAGAAATTCTCTTAATGAACATTTTCTCAATCACACACGATTAATTTCTCCTTATTTATTTAATTTACTTTTCACATATTTTAAATAAAAAATATTAAAATAAAGGGTTTTGTGGAATGAATTATAATTTTTATAAAAAATGAACGTTATAATGGAAATGAAAAATGTTTTATCTAGAAAAGACATTTTTCCATCTGTTAATATTAATCCATAAATTATTCAATTTAATAATTTAAATTCAATTAAACAAAAAATTTAGTATATTTCATTGATTAAATTCACTAGTTTTTATTTTCGTTCCCATTTAATATTTGTTATCCCACATTAATATATCTTAGAACCTCCTCTATAACACAATGTAAGTGAAAACGTCAAATGGGAGTGCTCAACCTTTGACATTCTAGCTCAATTATATTTCATTAAAACATTCATGTTATAAACACTATTATTTAAAGAGTTTTTGAGGGAAAGGTAGATACATATTGAAATAAGAGGTCAAGCCAATCATGTTTTGAGTTGAATGTGGAACTATCCCACCTAAACCCATATCTTTTCAGTACTCAATTTGACGATGAAAAAAAATATGAATGAAGATTTTTAAATGAAACATGAAATAAAAATATATTCCAAGAGAAAAATACCTTGGTTATATATCCTCTTAAGATGTGTTATAGAACCATAGTGTGGGGAAACTTCTGAAGGAATCGGGGGTGGGAAATCCAATGAATGATTCATGAAATATATGGAGAAACAATTAAGGAAAAAAAATTGCATAGTTAAAAAATTGTAATACAATTGTAATAACATATAGAATGTATTTAAAAATAGGGATTTATTAATTTAATATTCATTTTTCATCATTATAAATTATAAATGTTGATGGGATTTTTCTACATAGTGAGAATTTTGATTTTTCGTGGATTTTAATTTCATCAAATCATCCATGATACTTGATATAAACATCAAATTTACCCCATGATACATATATTCAAATTTTTTATTAATTCGAAACTATATAGTCAAATAAAATATATGAATATATTTTTTTCAAAAAATCTAAAATGGCATGCCAGGAAAGATGGGTGGCTATACTTTTTGTGTTTTGAATAACCTATGATATTGACATATCAATATAGTTTGTGGATAATAATGTGATACCCATTATTTTTATTCGTATGAAAATAGTTTTTCAATCATATATAGTTTTTATTTAATATAGGATACTCATTAAATATTTTGAGTTATTCATTCACTGAGATCACATATGAGTTTAGAGTATGAAATGGTACACGAATGTAGACTCTAATATTATCTAAAATAGAAATTGTGATTTTTTATATTATTCTAAGGTAGTGACCTTCCAACCATGTTAATTCTTATATAAATTATTTTAAGCTAAATTTTTCTTTGGAAATCCTTTTTTACACCAAAATGTCTCATGTTGGTCCCCATTAATGTGATAAAAGTACAAGAACAACAAATTATTATGTCATGATGGATTAATTAAATATACTCATTAAATCTATAAAGATCTATTATTCTTATATAGAACCCCTTCTATAGAATTAATCTAATGGTGTTATATCCTAGAGAATCTTATTCTAACACATCAACCTATCCCAATGGTAATTTCATGTATATTGTTTAGTAGGAAAACCAATCCCATATAGGTAATAAATTATTAAATTTAAACTCGCACAATTTCACTGAATTTCCTTAAACAAAAATGATCATGGATTTTCCCTTTATAATAACTATTCCACTATATCAATTTTAAATATTTTTCCATTAAGAAATATATAATAAAAGTAAAATCACCATAAATTAATATTTGGGAAATATTTATAATAAACCATAAAATTAAATTTTAAAATTAATGACTAATAATTTATGTTAATATTTATATTAACTACATGTTACATTTATAATGGAAAATTAAAATAAATGAACATATCTTCTCATTCAAAAGGATTATATTTTTACAAAAAAAATGTTTTGTTCTGTTGCATGTTGTTTATAGTGGTTTCACTCTTCTTATTTGTATTTTTTTGATAGGTCATTATGTGATAAATATGATTATATTTGAGATATTGGTGCATGGTTTCCATATTTAACCAATATAATCATAGACATCAAAACATTGGGTCATTTAAATTTTTTAGCATGATAGGTTTTATAAGTTCATCAAAAACATAATGTTTTACCATTAAATGTGGCATTAATGATTAGTTGAATACTTTTTTAGGTCCATTCATTATCATTTTTACACTTTTTTAAGATTTTATTATCACAAATGATATTACGTATAAAGAAGGAATGTTACATAATGAAAGTTTTTATGACTTAATCCTTTTATTTTGGATAATGTTGAATTATGATTATCTATATCATAATGATATTGAATATCTATTGAGGTGGGTCAAACTAGAATAAATGTAAAAATCCCAATGTGCAAGGCTCATATAAAAACCATTGAATGTGGTTGGGATGAAATTGTACTGAAATCTCTCCATAAACAACTATGATTGGAAAATGAAAACTGCAATCATTGTGAAACTTATGAAAATTTAACCAAATAACTATAAAATGAATGATGCATTCATCAATTTTCATTTAATCTATATATATATATTAGAAGAAATTTTATTGGGTTACCATGATAATGAATTCAAAATGATTTTGAGTTCACTTGAATTGGTGAAGGTATTGTTCTCTAAATAAGTTTTAGACATGATTATTATTTATTTACTTTTAAAATCATGCATTAAACAATATATATCCATTAACAACTATTGCATTAAAAATTAATAATTGATTAATGAAATATAATATTATTATCTTAATTATGTTCTCGGGATAAATGATTTATAAGTATTTGTTGAAATATCATTAATTTTGAAAAGTAGAAGAAATTTTGGATGATTAAAAATATAATTTCAAACTATGTGGAAGGTCAAGAAATAAAGAGTTGATTGAAATTGACTGCGCCCTGACACATGTACCAGAATTATTGGAAAAAGGGAATGTCAAAAAATATTTAAAAGTATAAAATATAAAATTTAAACAGTTTTTCTTCTATAATATCTTTAGAAACACCATGTATAATTAGGAAGGATGTTTTATGGTAGCATGAGCCTATTAGAGTTAATGATCATTAATTCGCAGGCTAAAACTCAATCAACAACTAATAGTGGTCATGAGGGATTTTTATTATTAATTAATTAGAATGTACATCTTCAAGACTACAAAATCATTCAAATTGTTAATTGAAACTAGAAAATATGAGGGATACATATTGGTTTTATAAGGATTGAAACATACATTGAGATTGAATAAATTTTATATATTTTTTGGTCAGCTTCATAACATGTGTTCATATAAGTGTTTTATAGAATAAGAATGCAATCTGTCACATGGTTTGATTGTGGTATCTAAGGGGGTGAAAATGTGATTTTGTATAATATCAATATTTGAAAAGATAGATCACTTCATGTACCAAACAAATTAGGAATGTCAATATTTTGGCATGATCATCATGAAAACATTTCCAAAAAGGGAGGTAGATAATGATTTGAAAAGAAATATTAGAACATGTTCATATAGATTATCAGACAGGCAAGATTATCTTATAAGTAAGTTTTATTCTTAAAAAATAGAATGAGGATTTGTAATGAATCAGAATTTTCTTCTAGTGAATATATATGTATTGGTGAGAGCTCTAATTCGGTCTCCACGAGGGTCATTATATTGTATTTCCTTTTTTGACGATGTCCGAAAAAAGGTATATATGTTTTTTTTGTGAGAAAGTCTAAATTATTTGAAAATGGAAATTGAATAGAAATCCATGGGGGTAAGGGATACCTATTTAAATATTTTGTGCTTAAGGTATTAAAATTGGTATAGAATGGAAGAAGATATGTCAAGTGGTTTTATGGGAGGAAAATAATTTTGATTCAGAATATGTATCTTAGAACCGTAGAACAGATTGAAGTGGTAGAGCTGGTAAACTAGAAATTATGTGAAAGACCATAAAATATGGTAATTTAGTTTAGCTTTCCAATGGACTTTAGTATTGTGGTTCTGCATAATGAAACATAACTTTTCAATAGAACATCTTCCACAAAACTAGTGTTGGATAATCCATATATATGGTGGATGAGATTAAGGATCGTTGTGTCCCACCTCATTAATATTAGAAATATTTCATATATCCAGGTTGATTCTAGTTATATTAAAAACATTGAATTGATGTATTGATCATATTTAATTGAATGTTATGTCAATATAGACATTGTATATTGGATATGGGGAAATGTCCTCAGAACAAACATAATAATTCAAAATATTTAATTCATTATAGAGATCCATTGTAAATGTTAGAAACAAGTGAATGATGTGGATCTCAATATTGATTCACCAAAAGTAGAGGATTTTAAAAATTTATTTTTGGATTATCCTGTTAGATTAGAAATAAAGTTATGTTTCTAAATATCCTAACTATAAAAAAAGTGGTGTCTAAAATATAGGTATGATTCTAGAGCGTCACATAAGTCTGAATGTACCATAAATATCAGGTACTATGGACAATTTTTGAAGTATTTTAGAAGAATAATTAATATAAAGATCATATACTTAGGAGTTGATGTGGGATTCTGTTGTAATAATACTAGATAAAAGGTGTGGTTATGACATACTTTATCAAATTACTATCAATAGAGGATAACAATAGGTCCAAAAAATGATAGGTATTCTCAGTGATGAGAAGTAGCTGTATTTAGTGACGATCGAGGATATAGACACATTTATTCCTTTAAACACATGGGACCATTGATAATATATTTTAGAAAATAAGTAACTATACAATATATTGGTCCACTAGTTGATAAAATCATTATACTATGTGATGTGTTCTATTGAAATGTTAGATTTGAATGGTTTTAAATTTTAAAAAGGAGTGTAATTTATTGAAATTGACCCTCACTAATTAAAAACTAAAATAATAAAGATTCTTCATGAAATACTTATTTTTAAGTGTTTACAAACATAGAAGTCTAATTTAAAAAAACATTTATATATAGATTAATATATCATAAAATACGTATTTAGAATACAAAATGATTCATGAAATCCTAAAGCAAAATGGTATACATGGTTATGGAGAACCAATATTGAATAAATAATAACCAAGGAAATATAATAATTTTTTAAATTCCTTTGTTGAAGAAGATAATTTTATTTAGAGCAATGTGAATCATCAATGGTACTAAAATGTGTTCAGTGGTTTGGTTTTAATAATATATCTGTCATATATGGAAGACATGATTATCATGGTTATGGATAAGAATTAAAATTTTGAATTCTTGTCAAATCTATAAATAAAATTTGATTAAAGGGATCATAAGATATCCAAATGAGTACTAATTATGACTTTTTGGAGGGACTCACATTAAAAAAACATTATATTTTTTCTCATCTATTTTACATATAGAATGTTGTACACTGATTTTTAAAGTGATGTTATAATCATATTTTTAACCCATTAGTAACACATTTTATATTATCTTATTAAAAAGAACCATGAATGAATAATGAGGTAATGTATATAGAAAATGTTTCTTATAAATTATTGATTGGATGTTTTATGAATTAAATGATTAACAAGAGTTTATACATTCCTTATAAAATGGGTATACCTTTTACATTCTTGTGAAATCTTAGAAAATAGAATTTGATGAAGAATAATGGATACACTAATATCTAAATGTTTTAGAATCACTAAACTTATGTTTTATAAAGGTTGGTCCATTATAAAGCTATTTTTATTTGGAAATGGAAGGATATTTGTATAACAATAGATTCAACATGGAACTATTATTTACCTATCGAGGAATTGACATAAATTAAATTTCAATACATTAATTTGATGTCTTAATATCATCCATGGAAGTAGAGAACATTGTGAAAACATATTTATGAATTAAAATGATTTGGTTGATTGAATTGTTAAAGGATATTAGAAAGAAGTGAGGGAATGAGGTGTTATATAAAATGATAGGTAGAGTAGAATACATTTTATGAAACATCATGTGATTTATTCAATGATAATACACATTAAACTAAAATATATCATCATGTGAAATCTCATTGAGAAATTATTTTTGAAGCAATGAAATATAGTAGAATCCCATAGTATAGATGATATCTTAATGAACGCTTTATTCATGTAATTTATGATGTTTTTTTGTGATTTTGTGGGAATTAGGGATCTAGAAATAAATTTCCAGAGACTCACTTATTATTGATACAAATATTGGATGGAAGAAATGATTAAATGAATGAATGATCTAATGGCATGGATTTGAAACCCTGAAAAATATTATGATATTGAATATTTTTATTTTTTTTATTTTTCACTGACTATGTCAAAAATAATTTATGTTATACATTATTCAAGAATAATTCAAGTGGAAGTGAATGGAAACATGTTCTAAAAAACCATTTATTTAATAAATTAGACGAAAGTAAGGGAAAATGACTAATATATATATAAAATCATGTATAAAACAAGTTAAGAACATAGATATATGTAACTATATTTGATATATGTACAAATAACTCAATTTTCTTCTTGAGGAATATAAGAATAATTAGAATGATATGTAGGATTATATTCACTACTAAAATAGTAAATGATGGGTTTATGGTGATGCGTCAACTGGTGACACAGACCAGATAGTTGGATTCTCACATAGATAAGGAGGAGATATAAACTAGCCATATACATCAGACAATTGTGAAACATTATCTACCTATCATACTCTTCTATAAATAAGAGGGTTAGACTGTGTTTTTTATATGAATATTGAAATCATTATATAAAATAAGTAATAATATTTAGTAGTTCTTATTTAGTATAATCATGTTCTTTTCTAAACCAGAAAATACATTTTGTTGTTTCGTGTTTTGTGAGATCTATTTAATTCATTTATTTTAATATATTATAAATGGTAAAGAGGATATAAACCAGATTATATAGAATAAATTAGAGATTATTTACCACATGTTGATATTCAAATAATGTTTTTTGGATATCTATTTTAAATTTTCATGTTCCTCATGTTTATACCACAATATCATCAAAATTTTGGGGTTTTAACACAACAAATATAAGTAAATATTTCCCCATTGAAATTATGGAAGGTTCGTCAAAGATATGGTGTCCTATATGGGGAAACCATCCTCTGACAACATCTTGATATTCCTTTACAATTACTATATATTATCATCATGTTGGATGAGGCAAACACATATCTCCTCTATTTCTTCCACATATAGTTTTCCCCACATTCCTCATTTTTTCTTCACATTAAATAAAAGAGAATATTCCTATGTCTAATTATTTAACTCTTGTTCATATTTTTATAGGTTTTGTGAGACATTAATTTGATCATAATCTTTCACTATATAATATTTTGGGGGCTAATATGATATGAAAAAAACAATGTCCAAATGTATGTTGGCACTATGTTGGGTGATTTTAAGGAACATGGACTTGAGATCATCATAAATCATTATTATAAATAGTTTTTGTCTTTAAATATAAATATTAAAGCTAAATTAGTAATTGGTGATTAATTATATGGTTCAGAGGCATGTATTTTGAATTTATAGAATCTTGTTAAGGGGTATGGATTGTCATGTTTTCAAATCCATTTTCTATAAGTTATGTAGATTTATTTTTCTATTGTAATAAATTGATTAAATTTATATGATATTTTTTGATGATGTATTTGGTGTTTGGTAAAAGGAAATCATATTAGTATTATTGTTTATTCACTATAAACCAGTCTTTGTCCATTTAAATAACACCTTCATTACATATTTTAAATATTTAGTTATTTTAAAGGTAATTCTTGTTAATATTACTAAATTATAATTTTTTTTTGATTTAAAGAATTTTGGATGGTAGTGAATTTTATTTATTGTGATTAAGTTCTATTTTTCAGTAGATTGATTGAAAAAAAATATTTTTGGTGCCATTCATTATTAATATAAAATTGGGTTTTCTGGAACCAGTAAGGAATGAGAAATGGAATTATCATATATAATTTTATCCCACAGTAGATTATAGTGGGGTTATTTGTAATGGTTTGGTATTTATAATAAAAATGTCAACCTAAACATCACCAAGTGATAACTTGGTTGATGGTGGGTTCATTAAGTCATAAAGACTATAATAACTTATATTGTATCCAATGTGATATTGATTGTTTCATTTTTATAATCATTTAATACGGATATATTTACAGTAACCATTATTAAAAATTATTTTCAATGTTATGTGTAACTATTATATCATTAAATTTATATTTAGTTATAATATTTTTCAATTCTAATTTTTGTGGGATTGAGAGTGTATATTATATGAGAATGATTTTAAATTACAATTAAATCTATGGTTTTTAATTTTAACATGATTCAATATAACATATATATTTTTGGTTTCATTTGTTGATTATTCTTGGGAATTTTTTATATTTATGGTGCAATTCATATTAAAAATTATTATAAAATATAATTATCCTGATAGATTCAAAGGAATTATTTTAGATTATAACTTAGACTTAATGATAGAAATTTATCAATGTTTTTATTGATATAAAAATGCAACCAAATAATGATTTTAATGTTTTTAATTAATGATGATAATATATAGATTTATCCAGACAATATGTAATTACATTTTTTATTTTATATCTCATTTATAAAAGAGTTTTATATTATCTATTTGATAGTATTTGATTTTATGATTGATATAGTCACTATATTAATCATTATAATCCAATATAGAAATTCAATCATGTTGTTTATTATTCCATGTATTATATTTTTCTATTTTTTTAATTATTCAAATATGACATTTATTATTTAGTGGGGACTAACTGAAAATAACAATCAATTATAATTAACCTTACACTAATAGGAAACACAAACATAATGATACTATAAGTAATAGGGAACCATTCAGATTCCATGTTGGGCCACACAAATGGCCTAAAAACAATGGGAAATGAAAGATTTTGGTTAGATCAAAGAAATATAGAATACATGATTCCTTTTTCAACACCACATGCCTCAATGCATGAGATAACACAGACAAAACTTGTATAATCATTTAAGGTTATATATATTGTGTCATAATCCACTGGTCGGAAAGAAACCCAATGGAATATCATGGACCGAGAAACCCAAAAATCCAAAAATGGAATGATAATGAATCCAGTTTAACTGTATTTATAGGATGTCTCTTCCAACCACATAATAAATATTCAGACCACAAGAAAAGATCTTATAATATACAATGACCTAAATGAAAAAAATACAACACAATAATAGAAGGAACAACATAATGATTTAATGATCCATAAAACACAACCAACACTACATGAGGGAACACTTCATAATTGATCAGTAAAATAGAAGAATAAAAAAGACAACTATAGAAAAGGAATACTACTCACACTATTATTTTCATATCCAATAATTGAAAAATAAAATAACAAAAAAATTTTGTCCTAGTGACTCAACCTATATATATATATAAGATCCCAAAAATAGCCCTAAAATTCCACCACATTTATATATTTTTTGATTAAATCTACATTTTAAATCCACGACCAACATTTAATTTAATGAACCAACTAAAAGTTCAACATCTAGGGGGAATTTAAATGTTTTTGAAGTCATCCTTTATTTTGTTATAGTATTTTATAATCTTATTTCTACTATATCAATTATAATCATTATGTCTAGATCTGTACCTCCTTATATTTTATCAAAACTTATTTGAGGTTCCCTTATTATATAAATCCTTTTAAAAAATATTAGTTCAATAAAATCAATGCCTAAAAATATATAACATGAATAATATTTTCAAGAATTCATTTTTTTCCATCACTTTTGTAGCTTTTACACCATCAACACTACAAAAATAGAACTATAGTTTACATACCATTAATATACAAATCTATGCCCCACTAGGGTTTAACACCACCCCTATATTTACGAAAATATTACATTATGAAAATTTCTTCTTGATTTAAATATCGATCAATATTAAATATAATTGACTCTCTCCCCCCTAATTACATTCAGATAATGTGCTAAATTAGATAAATATGGTTTATCTTGGAGTTAATCATTATATTCATCAAGTGGTTGATCACTACAATAAAAATATAAAACAATGTAAATTATTTTTATCTTCATCAAATATCTTCCAATAGTTCCATCATTAATGTCAAATCCTTTATATTTTCTATGATTTTTTTGTTCTATAACTGAATTTTTACAACAATTGTACATGTTTAATTTAAAAAAAAGAAATCAAATACATTCACTCAAAAGTTGACAATTAACAATTAGTAACTCTCCTTCTATATGTTTCAGAAATATATATTGAATCTACAATAGCTTTTAATTGATTATATATTAAAAAATTGTGACACTCTTATCAAAGCATCAATACAATGAAATATACACCATATTACTTCATAATGCTTCTTCTTAAGTATTTCAATATACAAGTGAAACAATCCCACTAAATATGAAATTTTAAAAGGTGTACCAACCACAGAGTATGTCAATATTTTCACTACCCTATGATATAGAACCCTTTCCTTATACTCATTGTCATGTATCATTATTAGTTCTATCTATTTTGTGAAACTGAATTTTCATCACTTGAGGTATTTGATATGCCTAAACTCTTTCATTAAGAATCATTTCAATACCTCACATAAGTAATCTAATTATGATTTTTTATTTGGAAAATCCATTATATTCTATATCCCAAAAATCAACTACACATTTATGAGATCTTAAATTTAAAATATTCTAGATATAAAATATTTTATGTACTAAATGTGATCTCTAATCAGACAATCAATACGAATATAATCCACATTAAAGTGGAACAAAAAATATATAATTAAACATATTCTAGTAATAGTAAATAATTGTATTTATTTTTGAGAATATATTTTACTGCATAGTGTTATATAGATTCAAGTACCATTTCTAATTCTCTTATTTCATTTAATAAAAAATTAATTTATACCAAAAAACAATAATTCCATTATATTTTCCACGAAATAAACTAAATTATTATTCTAAATTTCATCCTCTTTATTATTATAAGGGAAAGATATCATTGCATATAACTAACATAGATATATACTATTTAGAAAAATTATCCTCAAGACATGGGGAATTATTGAATTCTTGGTAACTGAATGGATTATTTCTTTAAAATCCTTAAATTATATTTTTAAAACCTTCTAAAAATAAGAATTTCATTATTCAATTTCTTATTATATATTTCATATTTTCATTGATTGACCTATGAGTTCTAAATTTTACTTCTCATAGAATGATGGACCATTACAATTCGTCTTCTAGATATATGAAATGTATCTATATTATCTTTCAGAACTAACTCTAACTATTATCTATCACAAAGACATTATTCTAAATTTAGATCTTTACTTTCCATCTATTCGTAAGATGTATGAATTGAAAATTTCTTACAAGACATAAATTAATGGTTTTCACTAGTAAAGTATCTTAAAACAACCTTAGGATATTCACATTGAAAATAAATTATTCCCAAATATTTCAACAACTAGAGATATGACTAGATCCTTAATAGTCCTCCATCATTTTGGCATATCATGGATTAGAAATAACATAAAATCCAGAATATGATCTTAAATTTCATATGTAAAGAACCATATTTTCCAGGTAATATTTTTAATTATATGGAATTATTACGAGTCTGTGAAAATTGACGGCACGTGATTCCAAGGCCTGGTGTGCCAAGAATAAATTTATGATCTTTTTTAAGGTACGTTAAATAAATGTGCAATTGGAGTTTTCTAACATTTGAATTAGTGATTAGATTAAAAATATAAGGGGACCATTGAATCTACAGTGCCAAGATTCGCTAAAGGGAGGATTCAATTTGACCGAAGTCATTCTGGAGAAAAAGCTCAGTTTTGAGAATTTTGAAAGAATAATAAAATAACTTCACTATTTTATTTTCTTTCTAACTTTTCCTCCAACAGAAAGGAAACAATGTGGGAGCAGCGATGTGTTAATCCATTAAATTGCCTGACCCTCCAAATCATAAGTAACCGCATCATTGGTAATTGGGAGGGTTCCTAATTAATGAACCCTCAAATATACAACGAACGTTAGACACGCTCCCCCTCTCCAATTTATATAGATCATGGGGAGAGGTATCAGCACTATTTCACCATGAAATGAAGTGCTGAAAAAGTGATGTAATGATAGAACCTTGGAGGGCATATCCTGTTCCAGCAGCTGGTCACAGGTGATGCTGAATCTTGAAATGAAGGATGACGCTTGGGCTACAACGTTGGTAGGTTATTGCGGGGACAACAACAAAGGACAAATTCCTCAATTGTGAGATCTCCCCATCATTATAATGTATGGATTTGATTTTTGATGAATTTGAAGTTGTTATTGAATACTTTATTCCATTTTGATGATTACACGCTAACGTAGAGGGTGTGGGCCTAACGAAACTACCTCAGACCCTCCGCTACCTTCCTACCCTTGCATTCTCCATGGAAGATTGCTGGCATAATGACACTAACTGGCTATGATGGAGGCAGAATTCCCCAAGAGTAGGCTACATCACTAAGTAATTGTGGTTATCAGAGCTACCGGCACCTGCCGACCGTGGAGGAGGCACGACGTGTCGTCGCTCGCAGTAAGGGAGCAATGGGCCATGACCGAAGTAGCGGCTGGGGAAGGAGGTGGCCAACACGATCAGACCATAGAAAGAGGAGGCGGTCGGCACACCAGATGACTACGGAAGAGGAGGGCAGTGTCACCAATGCGCCGCATGGGGAGCCGTGGTGGCGAGAACCCCAGCGGGTCCCACGAGTGACCTGGTAGTGCCAAAAGGAACTGCCACATAGCTTTCCAAATTGGGTAACCCCACCCCCACCCCCGTGCCAGCTTGGAGGACCCCGCATTAGAAGGGCACACCACATGTGGGTTGTGCTCCTCTATGGTCCGGGCCACGCGAGCCCTGTTGGAAGGAGACACCCCCCTTGCAGGTCGAGACATGACCCCTTCTGGGTCAGGCCCAACCGCGACCCAGTTGGCGGAGCCCACCGTGGCCTTGCCCCGCCTGTTCGGGCAACCCAAACCAGGTCTAGTCATCCCAAATCAGGCCAGGTCAGCCCAAACAAAGTTGTTTCAGCCCAGGATAGGTCAGGCCCGTTTGGTCGGACCGGGTCAGACCGGACTCGGACCCAACCAGTCCTGGATTCACTTAAAGGGTCATAACTAGAAATTTGGGCTTCCATTTGACGAACCATATATAGTTCTAGTACCCTTGGAGTGATGCAGTCCTTTTGTGTACTCCACATGAGTTTTGGATATAGTTGGAGTACGACTGGATTGGATCAAACCCAAATCCAACCGGGCCCCCAGAACTAAAACACTTATAACTCACAGACCAGGCGTCTGATTGACACAATGTCTATCACGTTGGAACCCTTATGACTTGGTGGTACATTAGTTTACTCCTTCGTGGAGCTTAATGGAAGTCGATGTATATATGATAACTCAAGGGGAAGATTATATAGAGCTCGAGCACACTAGGTGTGAGGAATCCTGTGGATGGTTGTAATGTGAAGAAAGAACATCGATCCTAAGTGGGCAGCATCTATTGATCCTGGGTAGGTTAGTATCTATTAGATATTATGTGGTTCAGCGTTCAGTGATCTTGTGTGGGTTAGCACACCCTGATCCTATGTGGGTCAGATCCGGTGTGGGTCGGCGGGGTTTATTACCCAATGATCTTATGTGTGTCAGAAGCCGTGCATATTAATAGAATAAGATGATCTAGCTTACGAATAATCATATGTACATCTGTAGTTATGTTATACCTATTTGGGAGTTGTCTATTTTACCTTTTTGGTGTTATAATCGTGGTGTTACCTATGTGGTACTTCTATCTTCATGGTGTTACCTGTGTGGTACTTCTACCTTCATGGTGTTGTCTTCGTGGTGTTACCTATGTAGTACTTCTACCTTCGCGGTGTTGTGTTCGTCATGTAACCAATGTGGTACTTTAATAATTTTAGTGTTAAATGTGTGGTACTTAATACCTTCGTGGTGTTACCTTTGTGGTAGTCCTCCCTCAGATATGAGATGAGAATATCTTGATAACATAGGTATATAATTGGGCATATACCAAAGTAGAGTTGATGTCTATCACTTCATGCTTGAGATGGAGGTCTTGATTTGTGTTTGTTTATTTGTGAAACTCTGGGAGACCTACGAGGGTCACGGGGTCCCTACTGGGTATCATTATACTCACCCTTGCATGGGCTTCTACCACACCTTGTTGTGTCTTGTGCAAAAGACTAACATCATTGATTGAGGCTGAGGGAGCCAGGAGTGGACATTTCTCGGAGGTGGACCATTTAGCAAGATGTGATGCAGGGACTACTGATCGTGAGATGTTCCTACCTTTCTGGTAGGATCCTCTGTGGATGATCCAGAAGTAGTTTTGTACAATCAGTTGTATTTTTACTTTTCAATTGAACTTGTATTTTTTAGTTGGACTTGTATTCTATCACCTTTACTTTTAGCACACATTTACTATAGCTGTTTACTTAGTGGATGATTCTTGTTGTGTTCGTAGACTGTGTGTCTGAAATGGTATAAAAATGCCTTCCCATTTTAGGGATACTTCTTTCTGGTGCTAGGCGCCAGCCCCTAGCCTATGGAAGGAGGGGTTGGGGTAGTCATGACACGGGCCCTAAGGGATGGGTTGTGGTAATGTATTATTAGTGGAGTAGGTTCTACTGATGAACTAGGACTCAGATATTTTCAATGTGGAAATACTGTTATGTTTTTTGAGTGTGGTTTTCAGTTTTGGGAATCCAATGTTGGTGCGGAGGCCGACGTATCTATACACTAGGACCCTGAATTCTGATTTCCGACTCGGTGCCTGAAAACACTGATTGTGTGTGTTTTTGAAGTGTTTTACTTTTTTATCTCATTGAGTCTTCTAACTAATTACAACATATTGATCGCGGGACACCTGTATTCATTTAGGGTGTCACTACATAGATAGTGATCTAGGATTCCCAAGAGTGTATGTGATGACGATTGCTCGAGTGATGAGGCCTTTGTGTAGGGCCCTCTTACAACGTTAGTACCTTCAGGTGGTTTACCAGCTACACCACCACCCATACAGAAGTCATTTCCACCATCCCCACAAGTAGAGGATACAAACTAACTGAGCATGTGGCACATGTTCCTGCGGTAGAGGACTACGAGGTTTCGAGGAGGGACAGATCCACAGGTGACTAAGGACTCTCTAGAGGCTGTGGCCAGTGTTTTTTGCTTAGTAGGGACACCAACTGGTTTATCGGTGATCCTAGATTATAGTCTCTTCTAAGTAGAAGCTGAGAGATGTTGGAGTATGATCCTTACAGTTGCACAATGATGTGACCCTCACATGGGTAGAATTAGAGGACCTTTTTAGGGTAGAGATTGTCATAATGACTTTACGCTTAGTGTGTATACAAGAGCTTCTACACTTAAAGTAGTGAAAAATGATCGTGGCTTGGTACTCGGCGGGGTTCACTGATCTCTCCCGCTACACCACCGACATGGTAAGAGATCCTTTCATCAGGGCCCAAACCCGTGAGTAGGGTTTTCGATGCTAGATCAGATCATCGATGATATCACTCATCATTCGGACATAGGCTGGGGTACTAGAGCGAGCACTTTTGGTGGAGAGATTCATAACTGAGCATTCACTGACAACGAGAGCCACCACCGAACATCAGGTATAAGAGTCATTTTGAGTAGGTAGTAGAGGGATGACATAGGGGCCCATGAAGGCCATAAAATTTGGTGGAAAACCTCATGATACATGGTCGGGGGTGTGGGGCTCACGTGATTGGGGAGGATATATTAGGAGTAGCCAGTGCTACTCGTGTGGTGGGTAGGGTCACTAGGGTCACGACTGCCTGAACCACCATATATGTAACACCCAAGACTTTTATGAGAAATATTTTGTTTTTATGTTATATAAATCATCAAAGGAATCTTTCACTACACACAACACTATCTTGTCTTGCTTTACACGCAACTACGGCCCTCCTCGATAGCTTGCGCTGTACACAGTACCGAGTTTCACTAAACAACGATATGCTATTAAAATATTATTAAAACTAGCCGTAATGAATAGTAATAACCACTTTTTGAAATTTTATAAATTTTATTTTTCAAAACAGACTTCATTTTTGGATTCGGAATATCCAAATTAGCCTAGGGTGAAATGTTGTTATTTTTCTGAAAACATTCAATTTTTGATGAATAGTGAAACCACTAAGTGGTAGTTAAAAAAACTGAATTTTTCATAAAAATTAATTTTACCGCTTCTGTGAGTGGAATTCCGAAAATCCAAGAGACACGGTTAATATCAAGGACTAAAATGTGGTTCAATGAGATGAAAATATTTTTTGGTGAATAGTAACGTTTTACTTTTTTTACCACGGTTAAAAGTAAATAGGGTAATTAAGGGTAAAAGTGTTATTATTATTACCCTAACACATGTTCTAATTCTATTGTATAAGTGTAATTCGACCAAGAACAACCTTAGGAATAAAATATGACCATTTAGGCCCACTTGGATTAGATTAGGACATTTATTATTAATTTATTTATAGAAGGGTTAAAATAGTTAAAATCAAAGTTTAATAAGTAAATCATTCTTAATATGGGGTTATGCATAAGATAAATTCGACTATAAATATTCATTAGAAATCTAAACAAATTTCCTACATAATGGAATTTTATATGTAATTTTTAGACATTAAATAATTTAATTTATTTATGACACAACGATGATGCAGTAATTATCTTATTAATGAAATATTGACATAATTGAGGTTATAAATACCCAAATAAATGTAATTTCAGACTTTTTATGAATTACACTAATTTTATAGGTTAATATTACATGTTATTATTGATTTAATTAACTTTTTTTGAACTAATAATTCTGTTATGATTTTCAGAAAAATCAATTACTAAATAGTGTCAAAATTGACATAAAATAGTTTTTTAAAACAAATATTATATTATTAATTATTATTTTATTCCTAAAAATCTATGGTTCGGCCATATGACTTATATAAGGTTATATATATTAATAATAAACAACTTGGGGATCGTTTGGCTTGATATATAAAGTTTATTAACCTTATAGTATAAGAAAACAAGAAGACACGGTAAAAGATAAATTATCTAACTTAAAGTTAAATCTAAATTATAAGGTTAAATTTGATACCTAAACTTGTATAATTTCTATTGGATTAGAGGACTTCGACCCCTACCCACTTTAGCTTCGAAATATATCAATTTGGTACTATTAAATACCGAATTTGACTTTATAATAAAATAATATGCCCCTCTCCTCCCTTATAAAAGGGCACCTCCTCCCCCTCTTCCTCACTTCACTTTGAGCCTTCAATCTCAGCCAAACCCTGCCAATTTATTCTCTCCACTTCCCTAGAAACATCTAAGAGCTTCAGGTTTTCTTCAAAGACCTATTTTAGTGCCCTAAAAGGAGGTCTCAAAGAAGCACTTCAAAGAAGAGGTAATGTCCGTTACCGATTTTTTCATCTTTATTTCTTCTTCCACTTATTCTTCTTTAGTTGTTTCTTTATGAAGTAATAACATCAGTATCACTCATATACTGATATGTTATTATAATTAAGAAACAACTCTATTCACCATCCATCCATCCTACGGAAAATGAAATCACCGCGCGTGCGTACGTATGGAATACCGTCTCCATGCCATGGTGTAATCTATTTTCCACCACCACCTTACTTGGATGGGTATAATGGTGTAAATAATGACTATATATTATTATTTTAAAGTGATATTGATTCTGAAATAGTACATATACACTCCAATACAAATCCACAATCATGAGAATGATATCATCGCTCGTGCATACGTACGGAATACCGTCTCCATGATGTGATGCAACTCATTCTACATGATCTTCATTGAATAATGATTATATAAATGAATTGAATGAATTATTATGATATATATTACACTAATACCATTCTGGAAATGAAGTATCTATAACCTAAAAATAAAAATAAGAATTTATTCGACAAAACACGCATAACAACAAAAATATTTAATAAACACCCGAAGAACAAGTAGCAATGAAATATTAATAATAATAAGCTAAGAATATGACCATATATGATATCATAAAAATAAATATGATTCTAGAATAAGTCAATAACATTATTTAAATCATTATACAGGGGGTTCAGACACTTACGAAGCATATTGGGCCTAAGGTAAGGGAAAATATCACAATCTCATTTTTATCTGAGATTGTTTATACTTTGGTATTTACTGGGGTGTATTTTATCATCCACATCCATGTTTCCTCAATATGTAATGTTATTTCCATCCACCTAAAAATTTTTAAATCCAAATTAACCCTTCGGTGAGTTTTTAGTAAAAGATATGAAAGGAATATTTTGTCGTTTTTCGTACGAGGTACTTTTTGACTTTTCCGACAAAAGTATGAGAAGAATGTTTTTTTAACTTATACGACGTGAATGGATTTTTAAAACATTATTTCCAAGAATCTTACTTTACAAGTTTTCAAGTTTATTTTTAATCAACTTCTTTTAGTTTAAAATTGTATGACATGTTAAGAAAGGAAAATGTTTTTGAAGTAGAAAGGATATTTTCCTCAAGAATGGAGTCCAAGTGTTTTATCTAAATTATTTTCCATCTAATATAATATAGGGTTCTATTTCTATACCTTTTATTACATTGATTTTATTATGTTGTGATGGAATTATTTTTATTAATTCCTTTATCTTATATGAATTGTTTTATGATATCATGTTGTTTAAGAATCTCATTTTTATTACATGGGTTATGAAATGATGTATGGTTTATGATTTTGTGGCACACATAATAATGGTATCATTATGAGATGGGTGGGACCTATATCTCCGTCTAATGCATTGGGTAAATATTTTATATCTCATGTGATAGACATGGCTAGAACGGTAGGTTATACCAGTTCAGTGAAACAGGACTGAAACAAGGAGTGAACTCGGTTCAGAAATTGACTTTGTCCACTAAGATAGTCTTGGAAATGAGTCTTGAATAATAAGAAATGATTCTCTATGATTATGTGTGTATGACTCAAAGTTTCATGTTATAAGTTATGATTATTGGGATTACATTTCACTACTATGATTTATCCCATGTTATGAAATTACGATCTCTTTTGCAGGTTAACATTTCCAAAAGTTATGTTCTTATGTATATGATGTGATTGATATTTCTTTTGTTTACCATTACTGAGAATTTGAGCTCACCCTTTTGTATGTTTTATTTCCCCAGGTCAGGAAGAAGGTTATTAAGTAGGATATGCCTAAAAGGGACTCTAGATATGATGAAATAAGTGGGAGGCAAATTTGATGCTTTATGAACCAGTTTTTTATATTTCCCAGTTTCTAAAGACTCTATACCTATACGGTCCTTTCCTGGTTTTGTTATATGTTGTAATAAGTATGCTTCAATTTTTATGTATTAAAAATATATGTAAAGTATGGGTCGTTATAGTTGGTATCAGAGGAAAGGTATAGTCAACCTTTGGAAACTAGGATGTGAATGCCTTACTAAGAATCCTAAGGATAAGTCTAAGCATAGAACACAATCTTAGTTGTTTAGAAATGGAAATGAATAACCTAGGATAAGACCTTAAGTGTGAAATTTTATTCTTTATTATGTGGTTTTCCTATTATAATTAGTGTTTCTCACACTATTCTTCTTGGTTTTAGTCAATGGCTGGAACCCAAAGGAACCGTGTTAATGCGGAATGCGATAGGCAATGGAATGATTTTCCCCTTGAGAAACCAAACGTTATGGGAGCTGGAATGAAAAATCTTGTAGCCATACTCACACAACTTTCTCAAGCTATGAATCATGCAAGACTTCCAAAATAGCAAAAGAAGGAGCAACATTCTGTTGAATCCTTCATGAGGCAGCGCCCACCGTCTTTCAGCAGGTCTACTTATCCATTAGTTGCTGAACAATGAATTAGTACTACAGAAAATATATTTTCAGTTCTTCAATGTTCTGAACATGATAAAGTCATCCTAGCAGTGTATCGTTTGGAAGAAGATGTTGATCAATGGTGGAATCTTATTAAGAATACGAGGCAAAGGGATGAAATTGAGTCCATGGAATGGGATGAGTTCAAGAACTTATTTTTCAATAATTACTTCCCTCGTATTCTCCGAACAAAGATGGAGAAAGAGTTTCTTGAACTGGAGCAAAAGGATGATGAATCTGTTGGTACCTATGAAGCAAATTTTACAAGACTTTCAAGGTATGATTCTGGTATTATTATCCAACCTGAGAGTAAGATCGATTGATTCTTTAGTGTCTTAAAACCAAGTCTTCGAAGGGCGTTAGCCATAAGGGACTTCAATAGCTACGAGGAAATCGTTCGATGTGCTCTCAAAGTCGAGATGGAGATTGGAGTAACCCATCAGTCATATGGGTTTGATAAGAAGAGGAAAATGGAATTCAAAGGAAAATCTAAAGAGCACACTGAAAAGAATATGAGCTTTCCCTTATGCTCAAAGTGTGGAAAGAAACATGGAGGGAGTTGTCTTAAAGGGACAAGTAAATGTTTCAAATGTGGAAAGGAATGTCATCGGGAATTTGAATGCCGCGATGATGGGAAGAATATGTCTAATGATGCAATCAAAGGAAGGGATACACAAAATGAACCTACTACACTTCAATGTTTCAAGTGCAAGGAGATGTGGCATTATGCCAATAAATGCCCTAATCCAAGGGATGATGATGATGGTCGACGCCAACAAACTCTTAAGTCTAAAGACAAAGGAATGTAACATGCAACTTCTATCAGCGATGTGGAGTACGATAATGATGTGGTGAATGGTACACTTACCATCCACTCTAAAGTAGAAAATGTTTTATTTGATTCTGGATCCACCCACTCTTTTATTTCTGAATAATTTTGTAAGGGTATCACCGTATTACCTCAACAATTAGATGTTGAGTTACCTGTGACAACACCTAATGGCACAATAGTCGCATCAAAAGTTTATAATTCTTCTCCGATCGAAGATTGTGGGAAAGTGCTTCCTGCAAATCTTGTGATCCTTCCTATAGTGGAATTTGATGTGATTCTTGGCATGGATTGGCTTTCTTTATATGGAGCTTATATCAATTTCCAAAGAAGGGAAGTCACATTTCATATTCCAGATCAATCTATGATTGTCTATCGATGCAAGGATGAACATAACCTTTCAGTGGAAATTTCTTCAATCTTATGGGTCTTGATTCCACTAAATGAAGGTTATTTATCTCAAATGGTTGGTGAGAAACTCACGATTAATAATATGCCCATTGTACTGGAGTTTGATGATGTCTTTCTGGAAGAATTACCGGGTCTTCCACCAAATCGTGAAGTTGAGTTTTCAATAGAACTCATACCGGGTGCTTTGCCTATTTCAAAGACACCTTATAGAATGGCCCCAATTGAGTTGCAGGAATTGAAGAAGCAACTCCAAGAGAATCTTGATAAGGGATTCATATGCCCTAGTATGTCACCTTGGGGAGCAACAGATCTATTTGTTAAGAAGAAAGATGGATCAATGAGACTCTGCATTGATTATCGAGAACTTAACAAGATCACTATCAAGAACAAATATCCTCTCCCACGCATTGATGACTTATTTGACCAACTACGAGGAGCTCAATACTTTTCCAATATTGATCTTCATTCAGGGTATCACCAATTAAGGGTCAAAATGGAGGATATACCAAAGACGGATTTCTATACAAGGTATGGACACTATGAATTTATAGTGATGCCATTTGGTCTTACTAATTCCCCTACTATCTTCATGGATCTGATGAATAGAGTATTTAGAGACTATCTTGATCAATTTGTGGTAGTCTATATAGACGATATTCTTATCTATTCAAAGAGAAAGGAAGAACATGAAGATCACTTGAGAATTATATTGAAGACCCTGAGAAAGGAGAAGCTTTATGCCAAATTTACCAAGTGTGAATTTTGGCTTCAAAAAGTTTCATTTTTTGGTCCCATAATTTCAAAAGAGGGGATATCTATTGATCCAGCAAAAACAGAGGTTATTGAAAGATGGTTGAGACCAACAACAGTAACCGAGATCCGATGTTTTCTTGGTTTGGCTGGATATTATCGACGTTTTGTTAAAGATTTTCCACGATTATCTAATCCAATCACAAAGTTGACTCGGAAAGGAGTTAAGTTTGTTTGGACTGAGGAATGTGAAGACAATTTCAAGGAGTTGAAAAGAAGGTTATCCAGTGCACCTGTGCTCACACTACCTTGTAGTGTAGAAATGTTTGTGATCTATAGTGATGCATCCAAGAAGGGATTGGGGTGTGTTCTTATGCAAAATGATATGGTGATAGCTTATGCCTCACGACAGTTGAAAATCCATGAGCATAATTACCGGAATCATGATTTGGAGTTAGATACGGTAATCATTGCATAAAATATTTGGAGGCATTATCTTTATGGTGAAAGGTGTGATATTTATACTGATAATAAAAATTTAAAGTATATTTTCACACAAAAGGAGCTGAATATGCGTCAAAGAAGATGGTTGGAGGTGATTAAGGATTATGATTGCTCAATCCATTACCACCCTGGGAAAGCAAATAAGGTGGAAGATGCATTAAGTCGACAAGACCATGCCAGTTTATCCATGATGAGGATCACAAAAGATCCAATATTTAAGGATTTAAAAAGGATGGATCATGGAATTATAATGGAAGGGGGAAAATCGTATCTTTCTCAAATGAATGTTCAACCATCTATACATGTGAAGACTAAAGAGGCACAAAAAGAAGTTGTCGAGTTACAAAAGAAGGCGAGAAATGATCCTGAATTCAACCTTGATTGTGATGGGATAATAAAGTTCAGGAATCGGGTTTGTGTTCCTCCCATCCCAGAATTAAAGAAGGAGCTGTTGGATGAGGCTCAGAGTTCTTCATTCTGTATTCATCCTGGAAGCACAAAGATGTATAGGGACCTGAAAGAGTAATTCTGGTGGGATGACATGAAAAGAGATGTTGCTGAATATGTCTATCGATGCTTGATTTGTCAGCAAGTTAAAGCTGAGAGACAGAATTATAAGGGGATGTTACAACCATTACCCATACCCGAATGGAAATGGGAAAACATCACTATGGACTTTTTCATAGGACTTCCTAAAACATCCAAAGGAAATAATTCTATCTGGGTCATAGTTGATCGTCTTACCAAGTCTGCACGCTTCATTGCTATTAGAGAGGATTTCTCTCTGGATCGGCTTTCCAGGATATATGTAAAGGAAGAGGTAAGATTTCATGGAGTACACTTTCTATTATATCTGATCGGGATCCGAGATTTATCTCGAAGTTCTGGAGAAGTCTTCAGCATACTCTGGATACAGAGTTGAGTTTCAGAACTGCTTATCATCCTCAGACAGACGGTCAGTCTGAGAGAACAATTCAAAACCTAGAAGATATGTTGAGAGCTTGCTCTATGGATTTAAAAGGTGTTTGGGATCAACACCTACCTTTGGTGGAATTTTATTATAATAATAGCTTTCACTTTAGTATTCAGCTGGCTCTTTATGAAGCTCTCTATGGAAAGAAATGCACGACTCCAACTTGCTGGGATGAAGTTGGGAAAAGAAAGCTATTAGGACCTGATCTCGTTGATGAAATGGCAGAAAAGGTCAGATCTATTCAATAACACATAAGAGCATCTTAGAGTTGATAGAAGAGTTATGCCGACAACTGAAGAAAAGTCCTAGAGTTTGAATTGGGTGATATAGTGTTCTTACGAATATCTCCCTGGAAGAGGGTCATGAGATTTGGAAAAGAAGGGGAAGTTGAGCCCTTGATATATCGGTCATTTCAAAATACTGGATCGTGTTGGGAAGGTAGATTACCGATTGGCGCTTCCACCGAATCTCTCTCAAGTTCACGATGTGTTCCATGTATCTCTCCTGAGAAAGTACATACCTGATCCTTCACATGTACTTAGCTTAGAAGTTATACTGCTGGAGCAAGATCTTTCTTATGAAGAACAGCCGATAGAGATTCTGGATCGTAGTGAAAAAGTCCTTCGAATCAAGACCACTCAATTGTTGAAAGTTTTATGGAGGAACCACAAATTATAAGAAGCTACATGGGAGCTTGAGGATATGATGAGGGAGAGGTATCCTCATCTGTTTGTTATAAAGTGACGAATTTCGAGGGTGAAATTCATTTTAAGGGGGGTAGAATGTAACACCCGAGACTTTTATGAGAAATATTTTGTTTTCATGTTATATAAATCATCAAAGGAATCTTTCACTACACACAACACTAGCTTGGCTTGCTTTACACGCAACCGCGGCCTTCCTCGATAGCTTGCGTCGTACGCAATACTGAGTTTCACTAAACAACGATATACTATTAAAATATTATTAAAACTAACCATTATGAATAATAATAACCACTTTTTGAAATTTTATAAATTTTATTTTTCAAAATGGACTTCATTTTTGGATTCGGAATATCGAAATTATCCTAGGGTGAAATTTTGGTATTTTTCTGAAAACTTTCAACTTTTGATGAATAGTGAAACCAGTAAGTGGTAGTTAAAAAACAGAATTTTTTATAAAACTTAATTTTACCGCTTATGTGAGTGGAATTTCGAAAATCCGAGAGACACAGTTACTATCAAGGACTAAAATGTGGTTCAATGAGATGAAACTAATTTTTGGTGAATAGTAACTTTTTACTTTTTTTACCACGGTTAAAAGTAAATATGGTAATTAAGGTTAAAAGTGTTATTATTATTACCCGAACACATGTCCTAATTCTATTGGATAAGTTTAATTCGACCAAGAACAACCTTAGGAATAAATTATGACCATTTAGGCCCACTTGGATTAGATTAGGACATTTATTATTAATTTATTTAAAGAAGGGTTAAAATAGTTAAAATCAATGTTTAATAAGTAAATCATTTTTAATATGGGGTTATATATAAGATAAATTCGACTATAAATATTAATTAGAAAGATAAACCAATTTCCTACATAATGGTATTTTATTTGTAATTTTTAGACATTAAATAATTTAATTTATTTATGACACAACGATGATGCAGTAATTATCTTATTAATGAAATATTGACATAATTGATGTTATAAACACCCAAATAAATGTAATTTGAGACTTTTTATGAATTACACTAATTTTCTAGGTTAATATGACATGTTATTATTTATTTAATTAACTTTGCTCGAGCTAATAATTCTTTTATGATTTTTACAAAAATAAATTACTAAATAGTGTCAAAATTGACATAAAATAGTTTTTTAAAAGAAATATTATATTATTAATTGTAATTTTATTCCTACAAATCTAAGGTTCGGCCAAATTACATAGATAAGCTTATAAAAATTTATAATAAACAACTTGGGGTTCGTTTGGCTTGATATAGAATGTTTATTAACCTTATAGTCTAATAAAACAAGAAGACACGGTAAAAGTTAAATTATATAACTTAAAGTTAAATCTAAATGATAAGGTTAAAATTGATAACTAAACTTGTATAAATTCTATTGGAATAGAGGATTTCGACCCCTACCCACCATAGCTTCGAAATATATCAATTTGGAGCTATTAAAAACCGAATTGGACTTTATAATAAAATAATATTTTTAGTTATTCCAAAGGTGCCCCTCTCCTCCCTTATAAAAGGGCACCTCCTCCCCCTCTTCCTCACACCACTTTGAGCCTTAACGCTCGGCCAACCCCTAACAATTTCATCTCTCCACTTCCCTAGAAACATCCTAGAGGTTCTGGTATTCTTCAAGGACCTATTTTAGTGCCATAAAAGGAGGTCTCAAAAAAGCACTTCAAAGAAGAGGTAATGTCTGTTACCGATTCTTTCATCTTTATTTCTTCTTCCACATATTCTTGTTTAGTTGTTTCATTATGAAGTAATAACATAAGTATCACTAATATACTGATATTTTATTATAAGTATGAAACAACCCTATTTCACCATCTATCCATCCTATGGAAAATGAAATCACCGCGCGTGAGTACGTACGGAATACCGTCTCCAAGCCGTGGTGTAATCTATTTTCCACCACCACCTTAATTGGATGGGTATAATGGTGTAAATAATGACTATATATTATTATTGTAAAGTGATATTGATTCTGAAATAGTACATATACACTCTAATACAAATCCACAATCATGGGAACGATATCATCGCTCGTGCGTACGTACGGAATACCGTCTCCACGATGTGATGCGACTCGTTCTACATGATCTTCATTGAATAATGATTATCTAAATGAATTAAATGAATTAATATGATATATATTACACTAATAACATTATGGAAATGAGGTATCTATAACCTAAAATGAAAAATAAGAATTTATTCGACGAAACACGCATAAGAACAAAAAAAGTAATAAACACCCGAATAACAAGTAGCAATGAGATATTACTAATAATAAGCTAAGAATATGACCATATATGACATCATAAAAATCAATATGATTATGTAATAAGTCAATAACATTATTTAAATCATTATACAGGAGGTTCGGACACTTACGATGCAAATTGGGCCTAAGGTAAGGGAAAATATCACAATCTCATTTTTATCTAAGATTGTTTATACTTTGATATTTACTGGGGTGTATTTTATCATCCACATCCATGTTTCCTCAATATGTAATGTTATTTCCATCCACCTACAATTTTTTAAATCCAAATTTACCCTTCGATGAGTTTTTAGTAAAATATATTAAAGGAATCTTTTGTCGTTTTTCATACGAGGTACTTTTTGACATTTCCGACAAAAGTACGAGAACAATTTTTTTTAACTTATACGGAATGAATGGATTTTTAAAACATTATTTCAAAGAATCATACTTTACAATTTTTCAATTATATTTTTAATCAACTTCTTTTAGTTTAAAATTGTATGACATGTTAAGAAATGAAAATGTTTTTTAAGTAGAGAGGATATTTTCCTCAAGAATGGAGTTCAAGTGTTTTATCAAAATTATTTTCCATCTAAGATAATATAGGGTTATGTTTCTATCCCTATTATTACATTGATTTTATTATGTTGTGATGGAATTATTATTATGAATTCCTTTATCTTATATGAATTGTTTTATGATGTCATGTTTTTTAAGAATCGAATTTTTATTACATGGGTTATGCAATGATGTATGGTTTATGATTTTGTAGCACACATAAGAATGGTATCATTATGAGATGGGTGGGACCTATATCTCCCTCCAATGCATTGGGTAAAGATATTATATCTCATGAGATAGACATGGCTGGAACGGTAGGTTATACCGGTTCAGTTAAATAAGACTGAAACGAGGAGTGAACTCGGTTCAGAAATGAACTTTGTCCACTAAGATAGTCTTGGAAATGAGTCTTGACTAATAATAAATGATTCTCTATGATTATTTGTGTATGCCACAATGTTTCATGTTTTAAGTTATGATTATTGGGATTACATTTCACTACTATGATTTATCCCATGTTATGAAATTACGATCTCTTTTGCAAGATAAGATTTCCAAAAGTTATATTCTTAAGTATATGATATGATTGATATTTCTTTTGTTTACCCTTACTGAGAATTTGAGCTCACCCTATTGTATGTTTTATCTCCCCAGGTTAGGAAGAAGGTTATTAAGTAGGATATGCCAAAAAGGGACACTATATATGATGAAATAAGTGGGAGGAAAAGTTGATACTTTATGAACCAGTTGTTTATATTTTCCAGTTTCTAAAGACTCTATACCTATACGGTCCTTTCCCTGTTCTGTTATATGTTGTAATAAGTGTGCTTCAATTTTTAAGTATTAAAAATGTCTGTAAAGTATGGGTCGTTATAATATAGATGACCAGTAGATAGTCGAGGGACGGCAGAGGCAGAGGTTGATATCTGATCGAGGAGGTCGGTAGGCAGTAGACAGACGTGGCCAAGGAGTTGGCCATGCAACAAGTGGTGGGTGCCGATTCTAGGTTCTACGTCCACCACCTCCAAGTGGTCCACCTCAACCACATGGAGTTGGTGGACATGGATGATCTCAAATCGAGCCATCTGAGCCCAATGAGCACAGCACTCTAGAGATTATAAGAGATATTATTTGTGTCTATTCTACCATTGCTGTAGTACATATAAACCGAGGTTCCAGTCACTTTTTTATTTCCACGACCCTCGTTCAGAGCTCAGAGATTTTGGTGGAGCTGTTGGCTCGATATTTACAATTAGAGACTCCTACGTGAGGGGATTAAATGATTACACACTGGTGTTAGTACTGTGAGCTTACTCTAGTATGTGATACTTTTTGATGGTATCTTCAAGTAGCGGTGTCGAGCCCTTATGTAGTCATCTTGGGTATGGACTGGTTATCCATAGTCCATGCCTAGATTGAATATATTAGGTGAAAAATGAATTATCTCCATGAGGATGGGACCCAGTTTTCCTTAACTAGCACGATGGGAACCTTTTCAGCACAAGATAAACATAAGCAGAGAAGGGTGTAGCTGATCACATATCATTTGGCCTGCCTTACAGTTGATGTTGAGAGTCTGTGCTATCCTTTAGTGGCGGACCAGTATGCCGATGTCTTTCCTTATGATGTTCTAGGACTACCTCCTCATAGAGAGGTATAATTTTACATTGACCAGTACCCTGGGATGGCACTAATATTTACCAGAGAATATCGGATGGCTCCCATGAAGCATCATGAGTTACAGGTACAATTGGAGGACTTGCAGAGGAAGGGGTTTATAAGGCCCTGTGTTTCTCCATGGGCAGCTCCAATTTTGGTCGCAAATAATGGAGATGGGACTTTGATATTCTTGATGGACTACATGTTCCTTAACTAAGTGATAGTGAAAAAAAAAGTATCCCCTTTCAAGGATTGTTGATCTCTTTGATCACCTAAATGGATCTCGTTAGATTTTGAAGATTGACCTCATATCGGGCTATCATCAACTTAGGGTACGAGATGAGGATGTAAAGAAGACGACCATAAGTTGTTGGTATGAACACATTGAGTTCTTGGTCATCAAATTCCACATGACCAATGCCTCAGCAGTGTTCAAGGGACTCCTAAACAGGATCTTTTATCCATACCTCGATCACTTTTTGGTGGTCTTCATCGATGAAATCTTGATATACTTTGCATTGGAGGTGGAGCATGCCTATAATCTGTAGATAGTCTTGGATAAACTCTCAGAGCACCAGATTTATAATAAGCTCTCAAAGATTCGATTCTGGATAAGATATGTCCACTTTATGTGACATGTTATCTCGGAGGCTGGAGTCATAGTGGATTTGGCGAAGATAGAGGTTGTGCTTGCTTTGATGACACACAGGAGTGTGACTGCGGTACAGAGTTTCCTGGGGTTGGTTGCATAATACTGGAGATTCATGCCTAACTTTTCAAGAGTTTTGTAACCCTTTTTAATATTGATGAAGAAGGGACAACCCTTCGTATGTACAGAGATATTCCAGCAGAGTTTTCAAGAGATGAGGAAAAGACTGATTAGTGACCCCATCTTGACACTACTAGAAGATGGTTTCAAGTATGTGGTCTACTACGATGCATCAAGGATTGGACATGGCTGTGTCTTGATGTAGGTGTGAGCAGTGATCGCCTACAGCTCATGAAAGTTGAGGCAACATGAGCAGAACAATACTGCCCTTGACATGGAGTTAACAATAATGGTCTTCACCCTAAAGATGTGGCGACCTTACATGATGGAAGTACATTTTACAGTCTACTATGATCACAATCGTATCATGTATATCTTCTCATAGAATGACCTGAACCTGATACAATGGTGAT
Organism: Viscum album; assembly: GCA_963277665.1. Taxonomy (NCBI): domain Eukaryota; kingdom Viridiplantae; phylum Streptophyta; class Magnoliopsida; order Santalales; family Viscaceae; genus Viscum; species Viscum album. The sequence goes on from OY728139.1 coordinate 1,092,860,971, forward strand.
GGATGGAATTCCTCGAGGACTAATACATTGAGATAGTTTATACTATTTGGAAGGGGAATGTGGTAGAATATGCACTCAGTAGGAGGTCTTGAATTCAGTTGAGGAGTGAGGCGACATAGGAGCTAGCCGCGTTGTATATATCCTTTATAGATTGAGATGGAGTATCTTAACTCTTGTCTATGAAAGTCACTCCCCCACTCCATTAGTGAGTCAGGGAGGCACAACATGGGGACATTGACTGTGAGGCTCTATGTGCTTAGATATCCTCAGGACAAGAACCTGATGGATTTTCTGAAGGTGGGGAGCATGTCATCCTCTTTAGAGGATGTACTATGGTACCAGTGGTGCTACATGTAATACCCCAACCCTAGAATCCCACAGTCAATGCATTATTTTAATACATTAGAATGATTACAAGGAATTAAGTCCCAAAAGACCGATCAGTTTAGAAGTCATGGAAAATAGATTACATACTTGAATGTGACATTACACATTAGAAAGTAAAACACAACATAAATTGTCCTTTGAGAACACCATTAATCCAATAGGTTATCCCTGTATATCAATAATAATACACTTCTTGGAATACTAGAAAAAATAAAACATAGAAAGGGGTGAGCTCAGATGTTTAGTAATGATAACAATAAAGTGGAAAATTTCATAAATAAACATTAACATTTATGTCAATGTATAAGGCTAAAACAAAAGCCTTTTAAAATTAAACATCAGCATAATATGTAAAGTTAAATAAAATAATGCCATTTACATTCACATGGATATTCTACTAGTAGAATAATCACATGTAATATCAATATCCTATTTTATAATGTTTGAATGCATAATGTTAGACATCATAACCACATTTCCAAGGCCTTGTGCCAAGACTACAAATAAGATTTTGTCAAGTCCTTCTACTAAGAGACTAGTTTGTCTCATGGGAACTACTGATGAATTGATGAGCTATTGTGGGCTCCTCACATCACTTACTACGTCCAATGCATTCTTCATATGAAAAGGTTTAAAAATAACATAGACATTCATATTAAAACTAGCATAGGGAATGTCAATACTTTATCCATAAACCATGAATTGTTCAAAAATAACACATCCACTGTCAAACATATCAGAAAACCTTAAATATAATATTGAATATTTGTATCATAAAAAATCAACTTCAAACAAGTTTAAAATCCTTCATTGGATGTTGTCATAGATGAAATGAAAACGTTTTGAACGAAATACCTTATTATATTTTGAAACCATTTAAAAGTCACATAATTATAAAAGAAAAAATTTATTTTGTAAATATTCATATAAGCTTGTTTGGGAAGATTTGAAATTGTTATAACAGTAGAAAATAGCCGCACTCTCTGAATATGTTAAAAAACATTCTTACCTTAATTTCGTCGAAAAGGTCATAAAGTACCTTGTTTGGAAAACGACGGAATGATTCCTTTAAGAACATATAAGGTAAAATAAGGGTATAAATGACTTTAATACATTATATAGAAAATAGTAAAAATGTTTATAAATACATTTTTTAAGAAAATAGGGATGTGGATGATAAATAGGCCCCAGTAGATAATTACATAAAAACAACCTCAGATAATAAAGAGATTGTGAAATTAACCCTTACCTTGCACTTTACTCTAGTAGAGGGTACATTTACCCTTTTGTATAATGAGAATATTATGTTATTATATTATACCAGAACCATATTCATATTTAATATATCATAAATGATTCATTTATGACTTTATACTACCCATTTAATAATGATTTCAATGTTAAATTAACATTTCAGGTAATAGTCGCTTTCTTTATCATACATATTTTAACTTGTTATTTATGATCATATCATTTAGATAATGATTTACATACATCCAAAATATTAACATTGATGTATATATCATATATATTTAAAATATAAATATTTATAATAGATGGTTATATGAAATGGGAGGCACCTTTTATGGAGACGGTAGGCCGTACGCACGCATAAACACTTTTTCGTTTTCATATCTTATTGAATGGAAGTAAGTGAATAAGATATATGTAAGTATATAACTATATATATATGTATATATATATTTCTCACCAGTAGAATTATTATTTCATATATTACTTATTTATTAATAATATATATTTTTATATTCATCCTTGAATGGTGAACATGGAAATGAATCTCATTGCATCGTTGAGACAATAATCCGTATGTACGCACGAGGGAAAATATCATTATATTTATGGTGAAATCATTTGTAATTAGATGGTATATCATATATACAGAATCATTAAAATGTTATATTTATTATCAACATCAGTTATAAAAATTATTATACCCATCTAAATAATGAAGTGTTCAAATAACAAACTACACCACAACACAGAGACAGTAAGCTGTACGTACGCACTTATGGCGACTTTGTCATTATAGAATAGATAGAATAATGAATATGGTTGTACCGTATTTATAATAACATCACCTTATATATATGGTACTGGGGTTATTATTTTAGTTTGGAAACTACAAAGAAAGAGGAAGTGGAAGAAGAAAATAACTTGAAAGAGGGTGGTGAAAGTATTACCTCTTCTTCGGGTGTTTCCTTTTGAGTTGATCAAAAAAGATATTTATGTTGGCTTTCTGATCAAAGAATGGAATTGATGATGAAGTTAGGATAGTTGAAAAGGTATTTGGGCAGGGTTTGGACAATCCAAATGGATTTGGAGGTGTGAAGTTAAGAGAAGGGGAAGTTCCCCTTTATAAGAAGAGTGAGGGTCACTTACAGAAAATATTAAAAGATTAATTTATTATACAATAAAATTCAGTTTATAATGGATTCCAATGAATTTATTTCTACCCTTAGGTGGTTATGGGTAGAAATAATCCCAACCAATAGGTTTTATACAAGTTTATATTACCATTTTATCCATATCTTTTAGATTTAACTCTAGGTTAAATAGTTTAACGTTTACTGTGTCTTCTGGTATTCTTAGAATATATGGTTAATAAACGTACTCTTAAATTCCAAGAGAACATAAAGAGCTTCATTAATGACATATATAATATTATTTATGCCCTTTTTCCAAACCATATTATTTTAGAATATTATATCCACCACTAATATAATATTTTTTTTAAAAACTAATTTTAGTCAATTTTTACTGTATTTATAATTTGGTTTTTTTGAAAGTCAAAAAAACTTGATTACTTCGAACCAAATAAATTTAATCATTAATAAAATGTAATATTACATATAAAATTCTATGATGATATAAAAAATTCAAATTATATTTATTTTAATATTTACAATATCATTTATTTTATTTTTTATTAATAACTAAAATACTGCATCATTATTGTTTCCGAAATTAATATATTTATATTATGTATAAAAATTATAAATAAAATATAATAATTTAGGAAAAATTTTTATCTTTAAAAGTAATATTTATAGTTGAATTGATCAATTATATAACCCATTGTAAAAATATTTTACTAAAAGATACATGCTTTTGTTATTTTTGTCTTTACATTAGATTGATTAAGATAAAATGTCATCATCACTCCCATGTGGCTCCATAGGGCACTAAAATCAAGCCAAGGATTCCAATGGTCGGGAATGTATTATCCAATTGGGTTAGGAGATGTGTTAGCGTAATTTAATAATATTTTAATATTATTTATTTACCCATATTTATTGGATTTACCCTTTAATCATGGTGAATATAATATTTACCTAAGTAATTAATCATAATGCGTAAAAATAAAAGTTAGAGATGTAAACAATTTTGAACTCATGATTCATAATATGGAATCAATTTTTCCAAATTCAAAATATAGAAGTGGCAGAAATTAATATATAATTAATTCCGTTTGTCAAAACAATGTTTTTAAGAAAATAATAACTATCAAAAAAATGACACTTTTTTATGTCCAATTTAATTGTGAAATTATATCCAATGACATAAATTACATTTAATGATAAAAATATAATCTAATTATACTTAAAAACCATTTAAATATATAATTTAACACTATAAATTATTTTGATTAAAATAGTTGTTTTTTAAAAAAATTGTATTTTTTCACTATTCATCAAAATATGAATGCTATGAGAAAAGATACAAAAATTTATCAAAACTAAGTTTTAATTTCCCCTTCTAAATATGAATTTAATTTCAATTAATTTAATATATAAAAGTTTCAAATATTTTATTTAAAAAGGTTCCCCATTAAAAGGCATAAAACTGCATTTTTTGAAAAATACCTATTTTATCTTAAAAATTGGTTTTTTCTTATATTATTTCTATGAAACACAAAATATGAATGTTAAAATTATATAGGATATATAAAATAAAAAATGTGGTCAATACTATTTATAAACTTCTTTTTTGAATGGCTAGTTTGTTAAGTCATGGTTTTCTCCAACTCGATGTTGTGTGTAGCGCAAGTAATTGAAATACGTTGAAGAGAAAACAAACATTAAAATCATGGGGTGTTACATTATCCACTTCTTCAATAAATTGCATCCTAAAAATTTGAATTTTTTTTTTGAAAATAAAAGGTTAAAATAGAAAAATACGTTTGTGGAAACCCCACATCAGAAATTGGGTTAATAAAATTTAGTCTTAATAAGAGGGAAAAGGAAATGAAAAAGTCACCACCAAATTATTATTTCGATTGGGAGAACATTGGTGGAAATAAAAAATGAATAATTGGAGGGAAAACGTAAATATTTATATGTAGTGATTGAGGTCATCAATCACAAGCAAGTGTAAAATTGAGGGCCTCAAAGCCATCAATCTATGATGATTTAAAATATCATTGGTTCAACAAAAATAAGGTATTATGATAACACATTTTTGGTTTTAATGTAACACCCCAAGCTTCTACAGTACACTTCTCTTTGAAAAATGCGATAGCGTGTGTTGTACGCAACATCGAGTTCTAACACAACACAACCAATCAAACTAGCCATTATGGATAGTAATACCTACGTTTTGAAATTATATATATTTTATATTTCAAAATGGACTTCATTTTTGGATTCGGAATATCGAAATTATCCTAAGATGAATTTTTGGTATTTTTCTAAGAACATCCAATTTTTATGAATAGTGAAAAATACTTAAAAACAACTTTTTAATCAAAATAATTTATAGTGATAAATTATATTATTTAGTGGATATAAAGTATAATTAAAATATATTTTTACCATTTTATCCAATGGTGTCCATTATAATTAATTTCACTTTGAAATTGGACCTAAACAATTGTCAATCTTTTGATATATATTGTTTCTTAAAAACACACTATTTGTTGTGAGCGTGGGAATTAATCATAAAATTAATTAATGCAACTTATATTTTTGGAACTTTGTAAAATAGGCATCATTTTTGAATTTGGAATATCAATTATATCTTAGGGTGAAATTTTTGCATTGTTCTGAAAAACTTCAATTTTTGATGAATAGTGAAACTACTAAGTGGTAGTTAAAAAACTAAATTTTCTCATAAAACTTAATTTTACCACTTCTGTGAATGGAATTTGGAAAATCCGAGAGACACTGTTAATATCAAGATTTAAAATGTGGTTCAATGAGATGAAAATAATTTTTGGTGAATAGTAACTTTTTACTTTTATTTACCACGGTTAAAAGTAAATAGGGTAATTAAGGGTAAAAATGATATTAATATTACCCTAACACATATCCTAATTCTATTGGAAAAGTTTATCTCGACCAAAAAAAACCTTAGGAACAAAATATTATCATTTAGGTCCACTTGGATTAGATTAGGACATTTATTATTATTTAATTCAAAGAAGAGTTAAAAGAGTTAAAATCAAAGTTTATTTACTAAAACATTTTTAATATAGGGTTATACATAAGATAAATTCGATTGTAAATATTAATTAGAAATATAATCAGAGTTCCTACATAATGATATTTTATTTATAATTTTTAGACTTTAAATAATTTAATTTATTTATGACACATTGATGATGAAGTAATTACCATAATAGTGAAAAATTATAATAATTGATATTATAAAGACCCAAATAAATATAATTTGAGACTTTTTATGAATTAAACTAATATTATAAGTTACTATGACATGCTAAGAATGATTTAATTAACTTTTTTCAAAGTAATCATTCTGTTATGAGTTTCAAAAAATCAACTATTGAATAGTGTCAAAATTGACATAAAAGAGTTTTTAAAACAAATATTATATTAATAATTGATATTAAATTCCTAAAAATCTATGGTTCGGCCAAGAGACCTATATCATGATAGGTGTATCATTAATGGACCACTTGGGGGTTGTTTGGATGTATATAGTATGTTTATTAACTATATAATATAAAAATACAAATTGACATGGTAAATGTCAAACTAATTAACTAAGAGTTAAAACTAAAAGATAATGTTAGTATAATGACCCAAACCTGTCTAAATTCTATTTTTTGGGTTTTTCTTGACCTATCCACATATTAACATTTAACGAATCCACTTTGGGGCCATTAGAAACCGAATATTAATTTATTATAAAATAATATGTATAGCTTTTCCAAAGCTGCCCCTCACCCCTCTTATAAAAGGGCACTCTCCCTTCTCATTTATTAACACCTTCAAAGCCTTTTGGTTCGTACAAACTCTGCCCAAATAGTCTCCCAACATCCCTCACTACAACCTAGAGGCCTTAGTTTGATCAGAAAGCCAACCTAAGGAGACCTTTTGATCAAATCAAAAGCAAGAACCCGAAGAAGAGGTAATGATTTCACCACCCTTTTCCAAGTTCCTTTCTTCTTCCACTTCTTCTTCCTTTGTTGTTACCATTCTAAAATAATAAATCCAGTATAATATATATACTGTGATGTTATTATAAATATTGTACAACCATATTCAGTATTCTATCCATCCTTTGAATAACATGTCACCATACGTGCGTACATACGGCTTACCGTATCCACGCCGTGGTGTAATTGTTATTCAATAAATTATTATTTGGATCAGTATAATAATTATGTGTTATTCATGTAAATAATAAATGTAACTTGATAATGATTCTGTATATATGATATACCATTCAATTATATATTACTTTAATATTAAAAGAATGATATTGTCGCTCGTGCGTACGTACGGACTACCGTCTCCACGAACGCGATAAGATTCATTCTCTATCGTATCCATTCAAGTATAATTCTCATTTTATGATTAATAATAGTATTTAAGGACTTTATATCATTCTGGATTTGAATAATATACAACCTATCCATGAAAAACATGGCTTACGTAACAAAAAAAAAATGAGTAAGTTAACACCTGAAACAACGATAATACTAAGATATTGTTAACAAATCAATGTTTAAAGATCATATATGATATCATATTAATATATATGATTCTTGTATAGTTTAATAACAATTATTTCACCATTATACAGGAGGTTAAAATACCCTCAACCAAGGGAAATTATAAGGTAAGGGTTATTTCACAATCTCTTCATTATCCAAGGTTTTTTATACGTAATAATCTACTGGGATCCCTTTATCATCCACATCCATGTTTCTTAAAAATGAATTTCATTTTTTTTACTATTTACTAGAATATGGGTTAAAGTCATTTATACCCTTGTTTGACTTTTTATAAGAGGTTTATAAAGGAATCTTTCTGTCGTTTTCCAAACAAGGTGCTTTTTAACCTTTTCGACAAAATTAAGGTAAAAATATTTTTTAACTTATACGGCGGGTGCCACTGTTTTCCACCATTATAAAATCGTCAAATCTTCCCTTAAAAGATTATAATAATATTTTCAAAGAAAATGTTTTATTTTATAAATATATGACTCTTAAATGATTTCAAAATAGAAATAGATATTTCTCTAAAAAGAGTTTTGATTTCATCTATGTCAACATCCTATGATGGATTTTACGCTTATTTGAAGCTGATTTATTATGATACAAAACCTCTATATTGTATTGAAGGTTTTGTGATACGTTTGACTGTGGATGTGCTATTTTTAGACCATTCATGGTTGATGGTGAATGTATTGACATTTCGTATGCTAGTTTTAATACGAATGTTTATGTTATGTTTAAACCTTTTCATATGGGAATGCATTGGACTTAATATGTGACGGGTGGAGCCCGCTATAGCTCCTCAATTCATCAGTAGGTCTAGTGAGACAAACTAGTGTCTCAGAAAAAGGCCTTGACAAAATAATATTTGTAGTCTTGGCACGAGTCCTTGGCTATGTGGTTATGATAGTCTGGCATTATGCATTCCATCATTATGAAAGTGGTTATTGATATTGCATGTGATTATTTGATTAGTAGAATATCCATTTGAATAAGTAAATGGCATTATTTCATTTTACTTTTTCCATACTATGTTGAAGTTCATGTTTAAAAGGCTTTTGTCTTAGTTATACATTGCCTTAAATGTTTATGCTTATTTTTGAAAGTTTTCGCTATATTTTTATCCTTACTGAGCATTTGAGCTCACCCCTTTTCTATGTTTTATTTTTCCCAGGATGTGAAAAAGTAAGTTATGAATGACCTTCAGGGATAGAATATAGGGATATGAGTGTGGAATATGGAGACTATGTTGTTGTAGTAGTTTTTCACTTTATGATGTAATGTAAAACTTTATGAATATATCTAGTGTTTCCAAGGCTACTAAACCAATCGGTCTTTCAAGATTTGATCTTTCTTGTGATCATGCCAATGTAATGTAATAATGCACGGACTCTGGGTAACTGGGGTCGGGGCGTTACAGTTGGTATCAGAGAAAGTTTAGTACAAACATTGGAAGCTAGATTTAGATAAACTCTGATTAGAGCATTTAGACCTAAGATGAACATTGAGGATTAGTATAGAAGAACATCCTAGAATTTTAGTATTGTAGAGATTTTGTGAGTTTTCCGAGCAATACATCCATGTCTGGATAAGAGCAGGTAGAGGCGGCTCTAGCACAGATGTACCTGGGGGTAAAACCCGAAAACACCGCTTTGATCTAGACTCGAACGGGAACTGGTGCTTGAAAATGGGCCTTGCTGCACTCTTGGTTACGACACTCCCGGGGGATATGCTTAGGATAAATCTCATTTTCTTTACAAATCATTATGAAGGGTTTATGAGTATATACTTACTCAAAGAAAACATTTTTATGATTGTGGATTATATCCATAAATAGTTCAATTTATGTTAAGTGTTTTATAAGCATGAGATTATGTATTTTGATTCATAAACTGATCTAGTTTATGCCATTGTTTAGAAATGGGGCCTAGTGGAAGAAATGGAAACTGTATCAATGCACGCACTCCATGTAGGGATTTCCCTCCTGCTCAAGATAATTATAGTGGAGCTGGTGATGCAACTGGTGCCGATCAGCTAATCACCATACTAGGACAACTCACTCAGGTTATGAATAATAACCTTACCCGTATGGAGCACCCTGATCCGCAACGTGGAGGATCAATGTTAGATCGATTCATAAGGAAATAGCCAATAACTTCTAATGGGAGTAAAAATCCCGTAGTAGCTGAGCAATGGATAAATTCCCTAGAGAAAATATTTCAGGCTTTTGGGAATAGTGAAAGGGAAAAAGTTATCATGGCAGTTTACCGACTCACTGGAGATGCAGATCAATGGTGGACATTGATTTAAAACATGAAGGAAGATGATAAAGTATCAAATATGGAATGGAGGGAGTTCAAATATCTGTTTTTAGAAAAATACATTCCTCACGACCATCGAGCAGATATGGAAAGGCAATTTCTGAGTCTGAGACAAAAGGAGGAGGATAATGTCACAAAGTATGAGGCTAACTTTACATGGTTAGCAAGGTATGCTAGAGATTATATACGTAACCCAAGAATTAATATTGATCATTTCTTTGTTGGGTTAAAACCATTTCTCCGTCGAGCATTAGTCTAACAATCCTTCTCGTCGTACGAAGACATTGTCTCATGTGCTATCAAGACCGAAAAGGAATTATCTATGTCTTATGACTTTAAAGCAAAGCAAGAGAAGAAGAGACCTGCTGATAAATCTGGGAATGGAAATAAGGGGAAGAAGGGAAAGGTTGAATATCCATCCTGTGGTAAATGTGGGAAGAAATACCCAAGTACTTGCTTGAAGGGAACGAGATTCTATTACAAGTGTGGTGAAAAATTCCACCAAGCTCATGATTGCAAGGGGAAGAAGGAAGCCACCAATGTTCAATGCTACAATTGCAGAGAGATGGGGCATTATGCAAATGAATGTCCTAAGCGTCAGGAGAACTTACCTCAGAAAAGGACAAGGGATCAAGGCCAAGCATATGCTATCACTACTACTGTGGTAGAAGCTCCGAAAGAAGTGGTGGCAGGTAATTTAATGGTTTCCTCACGTTTATAAAATGCATTATTTGATTCTGGATCATCGCATCGTTTCATATCTTCCCAGTTTGCTAAGAAAATTAGATATTTCCAATCTGATTTAACAAGGGAGTTGTCAGTTAAAATGTAACAGCCCGAGATTTTATGAAAAATATTATTTTTTATGTCTTGTGTTGTACGCTACACCAAAAGGAGCTTGCACAACACGCATCCTTGACTTGCCTTGCATTACACGCAATCACAACCTTCCTCGATAGCGTGTGTGGTACGTAATACTGAGTTTCACGAAACAATGATATGCTATTAAAATATTATTAAAACTAGCCGTTATGAATAGTAATAACCACTTTTTAAAATTCTGTAAATCTTATTTTTCAAAATGAACTTCATTCTTGGATTCGGAGTATCGAATTTAGCCTAAGGTGAAATTTTGGTACTTTTCAGATAACTTTCACATTCTGATGAATAGTAAAAATTACTAAATTATAATTAAAAACAACTTTTTTAATCGAAATAATTAATAGTGATAAATTATTAATTTGAGTGGTTTTAAAGTATATTTAGAATATATTTTTACAATTTAATACAATGTTGGTCATTGGTTGTAATTTCACATTTAAACCAGACATAATCAAGTGTCAATCTTTTGATATATATTGTTTCCTAAAAACACGCTATTTATTTTAACAGCGGGATTTAATTATAAAATTAATCAATGCAACTTCTATGTTATGAATTTGGTAAAATAGATTTCATTTTTGAATTCGGAATATGAAATATAGCTTAGGATGAAATTTTGGCATTGTTCTGAAAAACATCAATTTTTGATGAATAGTGAAACTACTAAGTGGTAGGTTAAAAACTGAATTTTGTATAAAACTTAATTTTACCGCTTCTGTGAATGGAATTTCGAAACTCCGAGAGACACGGTTAATATCAAGGACTAAAATGTGGTTCAATGAGATGAAAATAATTTTTTGGTGAATAGTAACTTTTTACGTTTTTTACCGCGGTTAATAGTAAATAGGGTAACTAAGGGTAAATATGATATTACTATTACCCTAACACATGTCCTAATTCTATTGGACAAGTGTAATTTGACCAAAAACAAACTTAGGAATAAAATATGACCATTTAGGCCCACTTGGATTAGATTAGGACATTTATTATTAATTTATTTAAAGAAAGGTTAAAATAGTTAAAATCAAAGTTTAATAAGTAAATCATTTTTAATATGGGGTTATACATAAGATAAATTCGATTGTAAATATTAATTAGAAAGCTAAAAAGATTTCCTACATGATGGTATTTTATTTGTAATTTTTAGACATCAAATAATTTAATTTATTTATGACACAACGATGATGCAGTAATTATCTTATTAATGAAATATTGACATAATTGATGTTATAAACACCAACATAAATGTAATTTGAAAATTTTTATGAATTCCACTAATTTTCTAGGTTACTATGATATATTAATGTTGATTTAATCAACTTGGTTCGAACATTTAATTCTGTTATGACTTTCACAAAAATCATATATCAAATAATGTCAAAATTGACAAAAAATAGTTTTTAAATCAAATATTATATTATTAATTGTTATTTTATTCATAAAAATCTAAGGTTCGGCCAAATGACTTAGATAAGGATATATATATTAATAATAAACAATTTGGGGTTCGTTTGGCATGTTATAGTAAGTGTATTAACCATATAGTGAAAGAAAACAAAAAGACACGGTAAATGTTAAATTATTTAACTTAGAGTTAAATCTAATTGATAAGGTTAAAATAATATCCTAAACTTGTCTAAATTCTATTGGTTGATAGACTTTCGACCCATCCCCACTTTAGCTTCGAAATAAGACCCTTTGGAACCATTATAAACCGATTTTGACTTTAATATAAAATAATATTTTGAGATATTCCTAAGGTGCCCCTCTCCTCCCCTATAAAAGGACACCTCCTCCCCCTCCTCCTCACACCAATTTGAGCACTCAAGCTCGGCCAACCCCTGCCAAAATCTCTTCTCCACTTCCCTAGAAACATCCTAGTGGTTCTGGTCTTCCTCAAAGACCAATTCTAGTGCCCTAAGAGGAGGTCTCAAAGAGGCACTTCAAAGAAGAGGTAATTACCGTTACCAATTCTTTCATCTTTATTTCTTCTTCCACTTCTTCTTCTTAGGTTGTTTCATTATGAAGTAATAACATCAGTATCACTCATATACTGATATGTTATTATAAGTATGAAACAACCCTATTTCACCATCTATCCATCCTACGGAAAAAGAAATCACCGCGCGTGCGTACGTACGGAATACCGTCTCCACGCCGTGGTGTAATCTATTTTCCACCACCACCTTACATGGATGGGTATAATGGTGTAAAGAATAATTATACATAGTTATTACAACATCATATTGATTCTGATATATTGTATAATCCACTCCAATTCAATTCAATATTTATAGAAATGATATCATCGCTCGTGCGTACGTACGGACTACCGTCTCCACGACGCGATGAGATTCATTCTCCATGTTAACCATTTAAGAATGATTATAAAGTATATATAAGAAATAATAATGAAATATATGACATTACAAAGATACTGGATTTATGTATATATATATATTTATGTCATCTACTTACTTCCATTCAAGACAATAAGGAAAGGAAAACAGCGTTCATGCGTACGTACGGACTACCGTCTCCATGAACGGTGTTTTTCATTTCATTTATCTATCTATTATATATATATATATACTGAATATATATGATATATAAATCATATTTTATATTCTGGAAGTAAGTAAATCATGATATAAGTAATAATAATGTCATGAACAACAAGTCAAAACACCTAAGATAAATGAAACGATTTTACCCAAAACGCTTCTTTAACATGGAATTTACAAAAGAACGGGTAATATAATGTCACAAGTGAACCATATATGATATAATAACAATGAATATGATTCTGTAATAAGTCAATGACATTATTTAAATCATTATACAGGAGGTTCAGACACTTACAAAGCAAGTCAGACTTAAGGTAAGGGAAATATCACAATCTCATTTTTATCCGAGATTGTTTATTCGTAAGTAATTACTGGGGTGTATTTTATCATCCACATCCATGTTCCCTCAATATGTAATATTATTTCCATCCTTCTAAATAGTTTATATCCAATTTTACCCTTCATTGAGTTTTTAGTAAAAGATATGAAAAGAATCTTTTGTCGTTTTTTGTACGAGGTACTTTTTGACTTTTCCGACAAAAGTAAGAAGAATGTTTTTTTTAACTTATACAGCATGAATGGATTTTTAAAACATTATTTCCAAGATGCTTCCTTTACAAGTTTTCAAGTTTATTTTTAATCAAATTCTTTTAGTTTAAAATTTTATGACATGTTAAGAAAGGAAAAATGTTTTTAAGGTAGAAAGGATATTTTCCTCAAGAATGGAGTTCAAGTGTTTTATCAAAACTATTTTCCATCTAAGATAATAAAGGGTTCTGTTTTTATCCCTATTATTACATTGATTTGATTAATTTTGTGATGGAATTATTTTTATGAATTCCTTTATCTTATATGAATTGTTTTATGATGTCATGTTGTTTAAGAATCCCATTTTTATTACATGGGTTATGCTATGATGTATGGTTTATGATTTTGTGGCACACATAAGAATGGATTCATTATAAGATGGGTGGGACCTATATCTCCCTCCAATGCATTGGGTAAAGATTTTATATCTCATGAGATAGACATGGCTGGAATGGTAGGTTATACCGGTTCAGTGAAACAGGACTGAAACGAGGGTTACTCGATTCAGAAAGGGACATTGTCCACTAAGATAGTCTTGGCAATGAGTCTTGACTAACAAGAAATGATTCTTTATGATTAGGTGTGAATGCCACAAAGTTTCATGTTTTAAGTTATGATTATTGTGATTACATTTCACTGCCATGATTTATCCCATGTTATGAAATTATGCTCTCTTTTGCAGGTTAAGATTTCTAAAAGTTATGTTCTTATGAATATGATGTGATTGATTTTTTCTTTTGTTTACCCTTACTGAGCATTCGAGCTCACCCTTTAATGTTTTCTTTTCCCCAGGATATAAAGAAAGGTTTTAGGTAAAGAAAAAGGGAAGATCTTTATGGGAGATATTGAAGAACTTTCACCACGATTAGAAGATTACGTTCCGGGTTTCCAAAGACACTAAACTATTACGATCCTTTAGTGTGTGTTTTTGTTATGTACTGAGTATTCCGCAAATGTAATGTAATGTCCATGTACGTCAAGATACGGGTCTCTACAGTTTGTATCAGAGGAAAGGTTTAGTCAACCTTTGGAAACTAGGATGCGAGAACTTTAGTGAGATCCCTAGAGATATTTCTAAGGTATGTCTAGGGATGTCCCTAAGGTTAAGTATACGTATAGGTTATAGTACTAGAATTACGCTAACGATCATAGAATTAAACCTAAGATGTTAGATATTTAAGGTACTCCCCCTTTATAATGTTGTTTTCCCTAGCATGATTTTTGCCTCTCACACTATTCTTTTTGGGTTTTAGAAAATGGCTGGAAACAAGATGATTCACAATAATGGAGGATATAATGTACAATGGAATGATATTCTTCATGAGCAACCCAATGAAATGGGATTTGGATGTCCAAACATCATTATTATGCCGAATCAGCAATCTCACAACATGATCAATAAAGTAAAATTTGGTAAGTTTCCTGACTCGACTAATAAGAGAAAGATGGAGTTCCATGATGATCATAGAGGAAAGAAAGTTAAATTTCCCCTATGTAAATCATGTGGGAAGAGGCATCAAGGAGAATGTTTCAAGGGAACTAGAAGATGCTTTGCGTGTAGAAAAGAAGGACACAAAGCAAGTAAGTGCAAAGGAAAAGGGTCGGTTAACACCATGGATGAGGATAATGGTAATGCTACGACATCAAAAATGGTTAAGTGTTTTAAATGTGGAATGTATGGGTATTATGCAAACAAATGCCCTAAGGGAAAGACTCATGAAGAGAATCAGTATGGTCATATGGGTAGTATTTATGTGGATGATGATGAAGAGACTACAAATGATATGTGAGATGAAAGAATTTTTGAAGCTCGGTCAATGGTTTGTGAATGTAGTGGCATGATTACATGTTTATCATGTGTAATTTTGGAATAAAGAGACATCTATGGATTTTTACACTGTTGTCTTTCCTTGTGTTTTGAAAAGTGTATGATTAATATTACCAGTATCCATGAAAGGTTATTCAGATATTTTTGGAATGTAGATGATATGCGTATAATGAAGGGATAAGGAGAAAATTAAATGTTTGATTGTATTCATGAGCTCATGATTGATATAAGGACTAAGTGATATCATGGTTTGAGTATATAGAATTTTGAGGATTTTGGTATGTGGAAAGTGTTAACTTTAAACTGCATTCATGTTTTCACTAAGGTATTCAAGCGAATACATGATTAAGGACTTTGAATGTTTGGAATGTGACCAACAAGACATATCTTATGATATGTGGGGATCAACAACAGTATTAAATCTCTGGTAATCGTTGACACTATATTATGAGTGTGGACTGCAGTATTATGTATAAGCCTAAAGATTAGACTGGATTATGTTGGACATAAGTTAGTATTGTTTAAGGATAGAAGATTTTCGATATTATTGATGGGATGTTATAGTAACGTAGTTTTAGAAAAAGGACAACCTGCAGGAAGGGCGACAGCCCATCGCTTCGGACAAGGCTATAGGAATCGAACCCACAACCGAAGTGCGACTGGCCTTTATCGCCTACCACTGACCTACAGGAAGTCCCTGTTTAGTAGAAACTAGTTTTATTATATTAAGCAGTATGATATATGAAGTATAAGTCCATTTTAGGAACCATATATGATTAATCTCACTATAGATCGATTTATGCATATAATTTTTGCCAACCTTTTGTTTGAGACAGATGGAATGACCCGTCATTCTATCACATGATCTGCTAACACTTCACGAATAACAAATTCAACTTCATTTATTTAAGAGATGAAGTGGAAATTGTTCAAGGCACGAACAACAGTGAGATTGTACCAAAATAAAGTAAGTATTTATTCTAATTCAAATTCTTTAACTTTAGGGAAATAATCTTGAAAACCAAAAATGTTGTCCTAGTTCTCTTATACCTGATGAATCAGATGGTACCTTAGATCGTCACAAATTTATGGATTTGTGATTACTGGCTTTTCCATAGCCATGTTCTCTACCACTCTCCATCAGAACATGATGGTTAGATTTCTCTTCCATATCCATATTTTCACCTATGTAGAAACCCAGTGATTAGTTTATTTGGGTAATCGTTACATTTCATTCTTTAGTTATTAAAGCCAAGTTTTGGTATTCTTTTTTACGATGTGGGTTTCTATTAAAGAAACTTTCGAATAGTAAACCATTTATAACCCCGACGAATTTCGAGGGCGAAATTCATTTTAAGGGGGGTAGAATGTAACAGCCCGAGATTTTATGAAAAATATTATTTTTTATGTCTTGTGTTGTACGCTACACCAAAAGGAGCTTGCACAACACGCATCCTTGACTTGCCTTGCATTACACGCAATCGCAACCTTCCTCGATAGCGTGTGTGGTACGTAATACTGAGTTTCACGAAACAATGATATGCTATTAAAATATTATTAAAACTAGCCGTTATGAATAGTAATAACCACTTTTTAAAATTCTGTAAATCTTATTTTTCAAAATGAACATCATTCTTGGATTCGGAGTATCGAATTTAGCCTAAGGTGAAATTTTGGTACTTTTCGGATAACTTTCACATTCTGATGAATAGTGAAAATTACTAAATTATAATTAAAAACATCTTTTTTAATCAAAATAATTAATAGTGATAAATTATTAATTTGAGTGGTTTTAAAGTATATTTAGAATATATTTTTACAATTTAATACAATGTTGGTCATTGGTTGTAATTTCACATTTAAACCAGACATAATCAAGTGTCAATCTTTTGATATATATTGTTTCCTAAAAACACGCTATTTATTTTAACAGTGGGATTTAATTATAAAATTAATTAATGCAACTTCTATGTTATTAATTTGGTAAAATAGATTTCATTTTTGAATTCGGAATATGAAATATAGCTTAGGATGAAATTTTGGCATTGTTCTGAAAACATCAATTTTTGATGAATAGTGAAACTACTAAGTGGTAGGTTAAAAACTGAATTTTGTATAAAACTTAATTTTACCGCTTCTGTGAATGGAATTTCGAAAATCCGAGAGACACGGTTAATATCAAGGACTAAAATGTGGTTCAATGAGATGAAAATAATTTTTTGGTGAATAGTAACTTTTTACGTTTTTTACCGCGGTTAATAGTAAATAGGGTAACTAAGGGTAAATATGATATTACTATTACCCTAACACATGTCCTAATTCTATTGGACAAGTGTAATTCGACCAAAAACAAACTTAGGAATAAAATATGACCATTTAGGCCCACTTGGATTAGATTAGGACATTTATTATTAATTTATTTAAAGAAAGGTTAAAATAGTTAAAATCAATGTTTAATAAGTAAATCATTTTTAATATGGGGTTATACATAAGATAAATTCGATTGTAAATATTCATTAGAAAGCTAAAAAGATTTCCTACATGATGGTATTTTATTTGTAATTTTTAGACATCAAATAATTTAATTTATTTATGACACAACGATGATGCAGTAATTATCTTATTAATGAAATATTGACATAATTGATGTTATAAAAACCAAAATAAATGTAATTTGAAAATTTTGATGAATGCCACTAATTTTCTAGGTTACTATGATATATTAATGTTGATTTAATCAACTTGGTTCGAACATTTAATTCTGTTATGACTTTCACAAAAATCATATATCAAATAGTGTCAAAATTGACACAAAATAGTTTTTAAATCAAATATTATATTATTAATTGTTATTTTATTCCTAAAAATCTAAGGTTCGGCCAAATGACTTAGATAAGGATATATATATTAATAATAAACAATTTGGGGTTCTTTTGGCATGTTATAGTAAGTGTATTAACCATATAGTGAAAGAAAACAAAAAGACACGGTAAATGTTAAATTATTTAACTTAGAGTTAAATCTAATTGATAAGGTTAAAATAATATCCTAAACTTGTCTAAATTCTATTGGTTGATAGGATTTCGACCCATCCCCACTTTAGCTTCGAAATAAGACCCTTTGGAACCATTATAAACCGATTTTGACTTTAATATAAAATAATATTTTGAGATATTCCTAAGGTGCCCCTCTCCTCCCCTATAAAAGGACACCTGCTCCCCCTCCTCCTCACACCAATTTGAGCACTCAAGCTCGGACAACCCCTGCCAAAATCTCTTCTCCACTTCCCTAGCAACATCCTAGTGGTTCTGGTCTTCCTCAAAGACCAATTCTAGTACCCTAAGAGGAGGTCTCAAAGAGGCACTTCAAAGAAGAGGTAATTACCGTTACCAATTCTTTCATCTTTATTTCTTCTTCCACTTCTTCTTCTTAGGTTGTTTCATTATGAAGTAATAACATCAGTATCACTCATATACTGATATGTTATTATAAGTATGAAACAACCCTATTTCACCATCTATCCATCCTACGGAAAAAGAAATCACCGCGCGTGCGTACGTACAGAATACCGTCTCCACGCCGTGGTGTAATCTATTTTCCACCACCACCTTACATGGATGGGTATAATGGTGTAAAGAATAACTATACATAGTTATTACAACATCATATTGATTCTGATATATTGTATAATCCACTCCAATTCAATTCAATATTTATAGAAATGATATCATCGCTCGTGCGTACGTACGGACTACCGTCTCCACGACGCGATGAGATTCATTCTCCATGTTAACCATTTAAGAATGATTATAAAGTATATATAAGTAATAATAATGAAATATATGACATTACAAAGATACTGGATTTATGTATATATATATATATATGTATGTCATCTACTTACTTCCATTCAAGACAATAAGGAAAGGAAAACAGCGTTCATGCGTACGTACGGACTACCGTCTCCATGAACGATGTTTTTCATTTCATTTATCTATCTTATATATATATATATATATACTGAATATATATGATATATAAATCATATTTTATATTCTGGAAGTATGTAAATCATGATATAAGTAATAATAATGTCAAGAACAACAAGTCAAAACACCTACAATAAATGAAACGATTTTACCCAAAACGCTTCTTTAACATGGAATTTACAAAAGAACAGGTAATATAATGTCACAAGTGAACCATATATGATATAATAACAATGAATATGATTCTGTAATAAGTCAATGACATTATTTAAATCATTATACAGGAAGTTCGGACACTTACAAAGCAAGTCGGACTTAAGGTAAGGGAAATATCACAATCTCATTTTTATCCGAGATTGTATATTCGTAAGTAATTACTGGGGTGTATTTTATCATCCACATCCATGTTCCCTCAATATGTAATATTATTTCCATCCTTCTAAATAGTTTATATCCAATTTTACCCTTCATTGAGTTTTTAGTAAAAGATATGAAAAGAATCTTTTGTCGTTTTTCGTACGAGGTACTTTTTGACTTTTCCGAAAAAAGTAAGAAGAATGTTTTTTTAACTTATACAGCATGAATGGATTTTTAAAACATTATTTCCAAGATGCTTCCTTTACAAGTTTTCAAGTTTATTTTTAATAAAATTCTTTTAGTTTAAAATTTTATGACATGTTAAGAAAGGAATAATGTTTTTAAGGTAGAAAGGATATTTTCCTCAAGAATGGAGTTCAAGTGTTTTATCAAAACTATTTCCATCTAAGATAATAAAGGGTTCGGTTTTTATCCCTATTATTACATTGATTTGATTAATTTTGTGATGGAATTATTTTTATGAATTCCTTTATCTTATATGAATTGTTTTATGATGTCATGTTGTTTAAGAATCCCATTTTTATTACATGGGTTATGCTATGATGTATGGTTTATGATTTTGTGGCACACATAAGAAAGGATTCATTATAAGATGGGTGGGACCTATATCTCCCTCCAATGCATTAGGTAAAGATTTTATATCTCATGAGATAGACATGGCTGGAATGGTAGGTTATACCGGTTCAGTGAAACAGGACTGAAACGAGGGTTACTCGA
Source organism: Viscum album (assembly GCA_963277665.1). Classification (NCBI taxonomy): domain Eukaryota; kingdom Viridiplantae; phylum Streptophyta; class Magnoliopsida; order Santalales; family Viscaceae; genus Viscum; species Viscum album. The sequence goes on from OY728139.1 coordinate 1,092,881,610, forward strand.
TTCAGAAAGGGACTTTGTCCACTAAGATAGTCTTGGCAATGAGTCTTGACTAACAAGAAATGATTCTCTATGATTAGGTGTGAATGCCACAAAGTTTCATGTTTTAAGTTATGATTATTGTGATTACATTTCACTGCCATGATTTATCCCATGTTATGAAATTATGCTCTCTTTTGCAGGTTAAGATTTCTAAAAGTTATGTTCTTATGAATATGATGTGATTGATTTTTTCTTTTGTTTACCCTTACTGAGCATTCGAGCTCACCCTTTTATGTTTTCTTTTCCCCAGGATATAAAGAAAGGTTTTAGGTAAAAAAAAGGGAAGATCTTTATGGGAGATATTGAAGAACTTTCACCACGATTAGAAGATTACGTTCCGAGTTTCCAAAGACACTAAACTATTACGATCCTTTAGTGTGTGTTTTTGTTATGTTCTGAGTATTCCGCAAATGTAATGTAATTTCCATGTACGTCAAGATACGGGTCTCTACATAAAACTCCTAAGGGAAGTATCATTGCAAAAAAGTTTTGTGAATCAGTCCCCATTAGAGCACATAAATGTTCTTTATCTGGTGATCTCATCATCATACCTATGATTGAGTTCGATATAATCCTCAGTATGGACTGGATTTCAGACTATGATGCGAAGATTTATTGTAATAATAAAGAGGTTATGATTCTTCATGATGATGATAAGAAACACCTTATCTTTATAGCAGAATCGTCACCACCTAATTCTTATCTAGATCCACCCCCAGTAGCTCAACTAAATTCAATTATTGGGGAGGAAGAGAATGAAATAACTGTGGGTGAGGAAAGGAATGTTCAAATAGAGGGTGTACATGTTGTGAAAGAATATGTAGATGTATTTCCGGAAGATTTACCTGGACATCCTCCAGAACGAGAAGTTGAGTTTTCCATTGATTTAATTCCTAGATCAAGGCTTATATCGAAGACCCCTTATTGAATGGCCACTTTAGAATTAGTTGAACTAAATAAAAAACTAGAGGAATTGAGTAATAAGGGATTTATTCACCCAAGTGGTTCTCCATTGCGATCCCCTGTTCTCTTTGTTAAAAAGAAAGATGGATCTATGAGGTTATGTATCGACTACAGGGAGATCAATGATATAACAATAAAGAACAAGTATCCCCTACCTCTAATTGATGATTTATTTGACTAACTGCATAGAGCTCAATACTTTTAAAATATTGACCTTCGATTTGGAGACCATTAGTTGTGTGTGAAGAAGGAAGACATTCAGAAGACAACATTTCGAACCAGGTACGTGCAATATGAGTTTACTGTAATGCCTTTTGGATTGACTAATGCACCATCTGTATTCATGGATATGATGAATAGAGTTTTCAAGGAGTATCTCGATGAATTTGTGGTGGTATTTATTGATGATATCTTGGTATACTTCAAAAGATACGAAGATCAGGAAAATCACTTGCGAATTATACTAAAGACTCTGAGAAGACAAGAATTATATGGGAAGTTTAGCAAGTGTGAATTCTGGCTTTATGCGATTTCTTTTCTTGGCCATATTGTATCTAATGATGGAATATCTGTTGATCCTTCTCAGACCAAGACAATCTAATAATGGCTAGCACCTACGAGTATAACTGAGGTACATAGTTTTATTGGTTTGGCATGTTCTTATCGACGATTCGTCCAGAATTTTGCCTGATTGGCTAACCCATTAACGAAGATCACACGTAAAGGGGTTAAATTTGTTTGGACAAAAGAGTGTGAAGAATGTTTCGAAGAACTAAAGAGAAGATTAGTCAATGCTCCTATATTGAATCTACCATCAGGGAATGATGGTTTCGTTATTTATAGTGATGCATCGAAGAAAGGACTTGGTTGTGTCCTTATGCAGAATGATAGAGTTATTGCCTATGAATCATGACAATTGAAAATTCATGAACAAAACTATCCTACTCATGATCTCGAGTTAGCAGCTGTGATATTTGCTTTGAAGATATGGAGGCACTACCTCTATGGTGAAAAATGTGAGATTTATACTGATCACAACAGTTTGAAGTATATTTTCTCACAAAAAGAACTCAACATGAGGCAAAGGAGATGGCTTGAATTGCTCAAGGACTATGATTGTACGATACACTACCACTCGGGGAAAGAAAACAAGGTGGCAGATGATTTGAGCAGAAAATACCATGGAGTTAACGTGATGCGAATTGAAAGGGATCCAATTTTCAGGGATCTAGTAAAGATGGACATGGGAATAACCAGGGAAGGTGAAACAACAATGCTTTTTCAAATGGTTGCCAAACCATCTTTACTTGAAAGGATTAAGAGTTCTCAGACCGATGATGAAGAATTTCAAAAGAAGATTAAAGCTGTGAATGATGGGAGATTGAGAGACTTTGTGTATGAAGAAGGAATTTTGAAATTTGGGAAGAGACATTGTGTTCCCGATATACCTGATCTGAAAAGGAAATTTCTGGATGATGCTCATAGTTCCAATTTCTCTATATACCCTGGGAGCACCAAAATGTATTGAGATTTGAAGGAACATTTTTGGTGGGACAACATGAAGAGGGAGATTGATGATTTTGTGTCAAGATGTATGGTTTGTCAACAAGTGAAAGCTGGAAGGCAACAACGTGGAGGATTCATGCAACATCTTCCCATACCGGAGTGGAAATGGGACAATATTACAATGGACTTTGTCATGGGACTACCAAAGACTCCTAGAAGGAACGATGCATTATGGGGTATTGTTGATCGTCTTACTACGTCAGCACATTTTCTTGCTATAAGAGAAGATCTACCCCTGGAACGTCTAGCAAGACTATATATTAATAAAGTTGTGAGACTTCATGAAGTACCTCTATCGATTGTTTTTGATCGTGATCCCGGTTTTATTTCAAGATTCTGGAAATGTCTTTAGAAATCCCTGGATACTGAACTTCATTTGAGCACTTCATACCACCCTCAGACAGATGGACAATCAGAACGAACTATTCAAACCTTAGAAGACATGTAGAGATCCTGCTCACTTGACTTTCAGGGTATGTGGTATCAATATTTACCTCTGGTAGAATTTCCCTATAACAATAGCTTCCATTCGAGTATTCATATGGCACCATATGAAGAGTTATATGGAAAGAGATGTCATACACCAACCTGTTGGGATGACGTTGGTGAAAGAAAACATGTAGGCCCAGAAATGGTGGAGGAAACGATGGAAAAGGTGAAGGTAATCCAAAGTCACACAAAGCAGCTCAAAGTAGGCAGAAGGGATATGCCTATAATCGAAGGAAGGATTTGGAATTTCAAGTCAGTGATCCTACTTTCCTGAAGGTATTTCCATGGAAGGGAGTCATATGTTTTGGTAAGAAAGGTAAATTGAGTCCCAGTTACATCGGACCTTTCGAAATTCTAGAATCATTTGGGGCTGTAGCTTACCGATTGGAAATGCCGCCAAGTCTCTCCAAAGTTCACGATGCGTTCCACGTATCTCTATTGAAGAAATACATGCCTGACCCAACACATTTACTCACCTATGGGGAATTAGAACTGGAACCCGATCTGTCTTATTGCGAAGAGCCCGTCAGGATTCTTGATACGAGAGAACAAGTACTGAGAAACCGGACGACACGTCTGGTGAAAGTTTTGTGGAGAAACCATAAAATGGAAGAGGCAACGTGGGAACCCGAGGAACATATGATGAAGAACCACCCGAGTCTTTTCATATGGTAGTATTCTAGAAATTTTGAGGACGAAATTATTTGAAGTAGGGGAGAATGTAACACCCCAAGCTTCTACGGTACGCTTCTCTTTGAATAATGCGATAGCATGTGTTGTACACAACATCGAGTTCTAACACACCACAACAAATCAAACTAGACGTTATGAATAGTAATAACTACTTTTTGAAATTATATATATTGTATATTTTAAAATGGACTTCATTTTTGGATTCGTAATATCGAAATTATCCTAAGATGAATTTATGGTATTTTTATGAGAACTTCCAATTTTTATGAATAGTGAAAAATACTTAAAAACAACTTTTTAATCAAAATAATTTATAGTGATAAATTATGTTATTTAGTGGTTTTAAAGTATAATTAGAATATAATTTTACCAATTTATACAATGGTGTCCATTAGAATTAATTTCACTTTGAAATTGGACCTAAACAATTGTCAATATTTTGATAATATTGATTCTTAAAAACACGCTATTTGTTGTGACATCGGGAATTAATAATATAATTAATTAATGCAACTTATATGTTTGTAATTTTTTAAAATAGAAATCATTTTTGAATTCAGAATATCAATTATAGCTTAGGGTAAAATTTTGGCATTGTTCTAAAAAACTTCAATTTTTGATGAATAGTGAAACTACTAAGTGGTAGTTAAAAAACTGAATTTTTTCATGAAGTATAATTTTACTGCTTCTGTGAATGGAATTTCAAAAATCCAAGAGACACGATTAATATAAAGAAGTAAAATGTGGTTCAATGAGATGAAAAAAAATTTTGGTGAATAGTAACTTTTTACTTTTATTTATCACGGTTAAAAGTAAATAGGGTAATTAAGGGAAAAAATGATATTAATATTACTCTAACACATGTCATAATTCTATTGGACAAGTTTACATGGACCAAAAACAACCTTAGGAATAAAATATTATCATTTAGGTCCACTTGGATTAGATTAGGACATTTATTATTATTTAATTCAAAGAAGAGTTAAAAGAGTTAAAATCAAAGTTTATTTACTGAAAATTTTTTAATATAGGGTTATACATAAGATAAGTTCGATTGTAAATATTCATTAGAAATATAATCATATTTCCTACATAATGATATTTTATTTATAATTTTTAGACTTTAAATAATTTAATTTATTTATGACACAATGATGATGCAGTAATTACCATAATAGTGACAAATTAAAATAAATGATATTATAAATACCCGAATAAATATAATTTGAGACTTTTTATTAATTACACTAATTTTATAAGTTAATATGACATGTGAGGAATTATTTAATTAACTTTTTTCAAAGTAATCATTCTGTTATGAGTTTCACAAAAATCAACTATTGAATAGTGTTAAAATTGACATAAAAGAGTTTTTAAAACAAATATTATATTATTAATTGATATTAAATTCTTAAAAATCTACGGTTCAGCCAAGAGACTTATATCATGATATGTGTATCATTAATGGACCACTTGGGGGCCGGTTGGATGTATATAGTATGTTTATTAACTATATAATATAAAAATACAAAGTTACATGGTAAATGTCAAACTAATTACCTAAGAGTTAAAACTAAAAGATAAGGTTAGTATAATGACCCAAACCTGTCTAAATTATATTGGATGTGTGTTTTGCGACCTATACCTATATTAAAATTTAAATAATCCACTTTTGAGCCATTAGAAACTGAATATGTATTTATTATAAAATAATATTTCTAGCTTTTCCAAAGGTGCCCCTCACCCCTCTTATAAAAGGGCACTCTCACTTCTCATTTATTCACACATTCAAAGCCTTTTGGTTCAGCCAAAATCTACCCAAATACTCTCCCAACTTCCATCACTACAACCTAGAGGCCTTAGTTTGATCAGAAAGCCAACCTAAGGAGTCCTTTTGATCAAATCAAAAGGAAGAACCCGAAGAAGAGGTAATGATTTCACCACCCTTTTCCAAGTTCATTTCTTCTTCCACTTCTTCTTCCTTTGTTGTTACAATTATAAAATAATAACTCCAATATCATATATATACTGTGATGTTATTATAAATATGGTACAACCATATTCAGTTTTCTATCCATCCTTTGAATAACATGTCACTATACGTGCGTACGTACGGCTTACCGTCTCCACATCGTGGTGTAATTGTTATTCAATAAATTATTATTTGGATGTGTATAATAGTGATGTTTAATTCATGTAAATAATAAATTTAACATGATAATGATTCTTTATATATGATATACCATTCAATTATATATTAATTTAATATTAAAAGAATGATATTGTCGCTCGTGCGTATGTACAGACTACCGTCTCCACGAACGCGATGAGATTCATTCTCTATCGTATCCATTCAAGTATAATTCTCATTTGATGATTAATAATAGTATTTAAGGACTTCATATCATTCTGGATTTGAATAAGATACAACCTATCCATGAAAAACATGGCTTATGTAACAAAACATATAAAAGAAAACGAGTAAGTTAACACCCGAAAAAACGATAATACTAAGATATTATTAACAAATCAATGTTAAAAGATCATATATGATATCATATTAATATATATTATTCCTGTATAATTTAATAACAATTATTTCACCATTATACAGGAGTTTAACCTACCCTCATCCAAGGAAAAGTTCAAGGTAAGGGTTATTTCACAATCTCTTCATTATCCGAGGTTGTTTATACATAATAATCTACTGGGATATCTTTATCATCCACATCCATGTTTCTTAAAAATGAATTTCAAAACATTTTTACTATTTACTATAATATGGTTTAAAGTCATTTATACCCTTTTTTGACTTTTTATAAGAGGTTTATAAAGGAATCTTTCTGTCGTTTTCAAAACAAGGTGATTTTTAACCTTTTCGACAAAATTAAGTTAAGAATGTTTTTTTAACTTATACGGCAGGTGCGGCTATTTTCTGACATTATATAATCGTAGAAGCTTACCTTATAAGATTATAAGAATATTTTCAAAGAAAATGTTTTATTTTATAAATATATGACTCTTAAATTATTTCAAAATAGAAAGATATATTTCTCTAAAAAGAGTTTTGATTTCATCTATGTCAACATCCTATGATGGATTTTACGCTTATTTGATGTTGATTTATTATGATACAAAAACTCTATATTGTATTGAAGGTTTTGTGATATGTTTGACTGTGGATGTGCTATTTTTATACCATTAGTGGTTTATGGTGAAAGTATTGACATTTTGTGTGCTTGTTTTAATACGAATGTTTATGTTATGTTTAAAGTTTTTCATATGGGAATGCATTGGACTTAATATGTGACGGGTGGAGCCCACTATAGCTCCTCGATGCATCGGTAGGTCTCATGAGGCAAACTAGTGTCTCGACACAAGGCCTTGACAAAATATTATTTGTAGTCTTGGCACGAGGCCTTGGCTATGTGGTTATGATAGTCTGGCATTATGCATTCCATCATTATGAAAGTGGTTATTGATATTGCATGTGATTATTCGATTAGTAGAATATCCATTTGAATAAGTAAATGACATTATTACATTTTACTTTTGCCATACTATGTTGAAGTTCAAGTTTAAAAGGCTTTTGTCTCAGTTATACATTTCCTTAAATGTTTATGCTTATTTTTGAAAGTTTTCGCTATATTGTTATCCTTACTGAGCATTTGAGCTCACCCCTTTTCTATGTTTTATTTTTCCCAGGATGTGAAGAAGTATGTTCTGAATGACCTGCATGGATAGTATGTGGGGATATGAGTGTGGAATATGGAGACTATGTTGTTGTAGTATTTTTTCACTTTATGATGTAATGTAAAACTTTATGAATATATCTTGTGTTTCCAAGGCTACTAAACCAATTCGTCTTTCGAGATTTGATTTTTCTTGTGATCATGCCAATGTAAGGTAATAATGCACCGACTCTGGGTAACTGGGGTCGGGGCGTTACATTTTAGATCCCTTCTGTAAAGTTTAATAACTAATTTATTCCTATAATAAGAGGAAAAAATATTTACATTGCAAGTAGAGTTTCATCTTTCAACTAATTCATACCCCAAACTCATCTTTCACTCCAAAAGTTAATAGAATTAATAAATATTCTATTTATCCTAATCATATAGGGTTCCAAAAGTAATTAAATTATGATAAATTTGTCAGACTATTTTTACAAAACTACATTATACAAACTAGAATATCAAATATTCATGTGGTAGATGATCCACCCATGTCGCCCATCGGTTAGGGGTTCAAGTCTCGCGGCCTTGCCGGACGCGATAGGTTGTCACCCAACCTCCGAGTTGTCTTTTTTATAACAATACAAAAAATAATATTAAGAAATGATTAAACCATAATAATAGTTTCCAATGTCAAATGTAATCCATTCCAACCATTAGAATTACCAAAAATACTTCTGTCCAAATTCACAGTCCAAATTTAAATGGAAGGTAAACACCATGAATATTTTTTTTCCACGTAATAACATGTGAATGCATCTATTTTGTATTCTTTTAAAATACGGTAGCACCCTGAATTACCATAAAATCATGTTGATTACATTCATACTACCTTATTCCTTATTGAATACTAGATATACTCCTTATATCTAAAAATGTTGTAAACTACAATAGTGATTGAATATACCAGTCATTAATCAGTTTTAAGGTAGTCAAGAATATCCAATATAATTTACCCAAATTCATCATATATTTTCCAAAGTCACTACCTTATTATCAAAACCAAATTACAATTTATCTTTCTATAAACCATATATATTCCAATAAAAATTAACCTGCTATTGACTCACTTTTATTGGTTCCACATAATCTCAAATCATTAATGAAATAGTAATGCAACACAATCCTTATATATTGAATAATTATTATAACGTGTACATCATTAATACAATACTCAAATGACACAATGATTTAACCATAACATAATAACTCTAATCATTCCTCGGCATATTCGATAGTATCATAACATGATTATTATCCAATTACAGCATTTGGGCTATACTCTGATGATTTGGACATTAACTTGTGTAGTGTCCCAACTCCTTACAGATGAATCATTGTAGATTTGAAACCTTTTTATTACCCTTACAATCATATACATGGTTTCCTTTTTCTACACACTTATAACATACTCCCATTCCCTTCAGGCATTTACCAAGGTGATTCTTTCCACAGTTATCAAATATGGGAAAATACTTCTTTCCCCTTTCCCTTTATTTATATTTCTCTTTCATTCTTTTTGTCTCTTGCTTCCCTTAAAATCCATAGGACTCCGAAATTTTTTTTACTTATCTTAATATAACATGGTACTATTTCGGTATATGATTATAATATATGGGAGGCTATTTCCCTTTTAAATGTTGGATTAATACCATGAATGATATGAACCTTTTTGATCTTTTGATCAAGCGTATTGATAAAATTATCATTCCTTGTACTAGGAGCCATTTCTAAACAATGGAATACACTAGGTTAGTTTATGAATCTCAATGCATAATTCTAAACATGTAATATACATAACATAAATTAAAAATATTATGCATATAATATATATTCATAAAATATTTTCTTTGAGGAAGTATTACTCCTAAATCCTTCATAATGGAATGTAATGAAAATATGAATTATCGTAAACAAAGAAAACAAGAGTGTCATAACCATGAGTGTAGCAAGGCTCGTTGTCGTGTAATAGGATACCCCAGGTCATGCCTAAAACATCTTTTTCGGGGTTTTTACTCCTAGGTAAATTTGTGGCAGAGCAGCCTCTACCTGATTGTATCCAAAGATAGATGTATTGTTTGAAAAATACACAAAGTCTCTACATTACCAAAATTATAGGAAGTTCTTATTTACTAATCCTCAAATTCTATCTTAGGTTAATGTTCTCTAATAAGAGTTTATCTAAATATATTACCAAGTTTGTTTCTAAACATCCTATGATGCCAACTGTAATGACCCAACCCTAGTAGCCCAGAGTTGGTGCATTATTTTAATACATTGGCATGATTATAAAGAATCAGGTCCCAAAATAATGATCAGTTTAGTAGTTTTGGAAAATAGATTACATAAATGAACGTTAAATTAAACATTAGAAAATAAATCACAACATAAATGAGTATTTGAGAACACCATTACTTCTATATCTTAACCCTCCTTATCAATCATAATACACTTCTTGGAATCCTGGAAATAATAAAACATTGAAAAGGGTCAGATCATATTCTCGGTAAGGATAACAATATAACAATATCTTTCATAAATAAATATAAACATTTATGGAAATTTATAAGTCTAAAACAAAATCCTTTTAAACATAAACTTAAGCATAATATGACAAAGATAAATCGAATAATTTTATTTACATATTCAAATGGATATTCTACTCTTTGAATAATGACATGTAATATCAATATTTAATTTCATAACATTGGAATGCATAATTCCAGAATTCCTAACCTCATAGTCAATGCCTTGTGCCAAGAATACAAATAATATTTCTTCAAGGTCTTGTGAAAAGACACTAGTTTGTCTCATGAGACCTACTGATGCATCGAGGTGCTATAGAAGGCTCCACATGTCACTTACTAAGTCCAATGCATTCCTCATATGAAAAGGTTTATTCCTGACATAAAAATTTGTATTAAAACTAGCATAATAAATGTAGATACTTTATCCATAAACCATGAATGGTAAAAAAATTACACATCCACTGTCAAACATATCAAAAAACGATCAATAAAATATGGAAGATTTGTATCATAATAAATCAACTTCAAACAAGTTTAAATCCATCAAAGGATTTTGACCTAGATGAAATGAAAACTTTTTGAAAGAAATACCTCATTCTATTTTGAAACCATTTAAAAGTCACATAATTATATAAAAAATATTTTGAAAATATTCTTATAAACCTGTATAGGAGGCTTCGACAATGTTATAATGGCAGAAAATATTTTCACTCACTCAATAAGTTAAAAAAACATTCATACCTTAATTTAGTCGAAAATGTTATAAAATATCTTGTTTGGAAAAAGATGGAATGATTCCTTTCAAAACATATAAGGTCATATAAGGGTATAAATGAATTTATCCCATTGACTAGTAAATAGAAATTTTTTTTAAATAATGTTTTTAATAAAACATAGATGTGGATGAAAAATAGGTCACAATAGATACTTATGTCAAAACAACCTTGGGTAATAAAGAGATTCTAACATTATCCCTTACATTGCACTTTCCTTTGGTCGAGGGTATGTTTAAACTACTGTATAATGACCATATTACGTTATTAAATTATATGAAACCCATATTAATATTTATTATAACATACATGATTCATTTATGACATTATACTACCCATTTAATAATGATTCCAATGTTAGATTAATATTTCGGGTAATAATCGCTTTCGTTATTGTACATGTTTTAACTTGTTATTATTAATCGTATCATTTAGATTGTGATTTAAATACATTAAGGATATAATATTTGATTTAAATATGATATATATTTAGGATATAAATATTTATAGTGGATGGATATATGAAATGGGAGGCACCATTTATGGAGATGGTAGGCCGTACGTATGGATACACGTTGTTTCCATTTTCAAATCATATTGAACAGATGTAAGTGAATAAGATATATGTAATTATATACATATATATATATTCAGTAGCATTATTTTTTCATATATTACATACTTATTAATAATATATATTTTTATAATCATCGATGAATGGTGAACATGGAAATGAATCTCATCGCGTCATGGAGACAGTAATCCGTATGTACGCATGAGTGACAATATCATTATATTGATGGTGAAATTGAATTTAACTGGATGTTATATCATATATAAAGAATAATTAACATGTTATATTTATTATTTACATCATTTATACTCATTATTCTACCCAATGAAATAATGAAGGGTTTGAAAAACAAACTACACCCCGACGTGGAGACGGTAAGACCTACACAGACACGTATGGTTACAATGTCATTATATGATGGATATAATAATTAATATGGTTGTACCATATTTATTATAACATCATATTATAAATAAGGTACTCAAGTTATTATTTTTTATGGAAACAACAATGAAATAGGAAGTGGAAGAAGAAAAGAACATGAAAAGGGTGGTGAAATTAATACATCTTCTTCGGGGGTTTCCTTTTGAGTTGATCAAAAGGGCTACTTTGGTTGGAATTATGATCCATGTGGGGCCTTTAGGTTTAATGGAATATAGACTAAATGGAATTTGGGTAGGGTTTGGCCAAGCCAAATGGCTTCGGAGGTGTGAAATTAAGAGAAGGAGAAGTGCCCTTTTATAAGGGGTGAGGGTCTCTTTACGAAAAGATTAAAATATTAATTTATTATACAATAATATTCAGTTTATAATGGATCCAAATGAATTTAGTTTGAGGATCAGGTTGTTATGGGTCGAAAAACTTTCAAAAAATAGGTTTTAGTCATGTTTAGGTTAACCTGTTAACCTTATATTTTAAATCTAACTCTCAGTTAAATAGTTTAACTATTACCGTATCTTCTTGTATTCATACACTATATGGTTGATAAAATTACAATAAACATTAAGAGATCCTAAAGTGGTTAATTAATGACATATATAATATTATTTAATCCCTTTTTCCAACCTTATTTATATATTTTTTTAATATTATATCTACTAATAATATAGTATTTGTTTTAAAAACTAATTTAGGTCAATTTTGACACTATTTAGTTTTTGGTTTTTGTGAAATTTATCACAACTTGATTACATAGAACAGAATACATTGAATCAATAATAACATGTCATATTAACCTAGAAAATTCTTTGATGACATCAAAACATTCAAATTAAATTTATTTTAATATTTACATTATCATTTATTTGATTCTTTAAATAATTAATAAAAAACGGCATCATTATTATGTCATAAATGAATATATTAATATTATTACTAAATATTATAAATAAAATCTTATTATTTAGGAAATATTTTTATCATTCTAATTAATATTTATAGTCAAAGAGATCAATTATATAACCCCATATAAATATATTTTACTAAAAGATACATGATTTTGTTATTTTGGTCATTACTTTAGAGTAATTAATATAAAATGTCATTATCACTCTAAAGTGGATCCATATGGTCCTAAAATCAACCCAAGGATTCCCATGGACAGGAATGTATCTTCCAATAGAGTTAGGACACATGTTATTTCAATTTAATATTTTTTTAATATTTTTTTATTACCCATATTTATTGGATTTACCTTTTAACCATGGAAAATAAGATATTTATTAAAGTCATTATTCAGAATGTCTAAAAATTAAAGGTAGAGATTTACACAATTTGGACCTACTGATTCCAAATATGGAATCCATTTTTCCAAATTCAAAACACAAAAGTGTCATAAATTAATTTAAAAATAATTATCATTGTCCAAATAAAAAGCATATTTTTAAGAAATAATAACTTTCAAAAGATTGACTTTTGTTTATGTCCAATTTAAATTTTAAATTACATACAATGAAAAAAATTATAGTAAATGATGAAAATATAATCTAATGATACTTAAAAATGATTCAAATATATAATTTAACCCTATAAAGTTTTTTGATTAAAAAATTTGTTTTTTATTAAAATATTGTATTGTTTCACTATTCATCTAAATATGAATGTTATCCAAGAAGTACCTAAATTTTATCGAATATAAATTTTTACTTCCCAATTCTAAAGATGAATTTAATTTCACTAAATTGAATATATAAAAGGGTCAAATTTTGGATTTAAAAATGGTTCTCCATTATAAATCATAAAACTGCTTTTTTTGAAAAATACCTCTTTTATCATAAAAATTGGATTTTTCTTATATTATGTCTAAGAAACATGAAAGATGAATTTTAAAATTATATAAGATATATAAAATTTTAAATGTGGTTAATACTATTCAAAAAATATTTTTTTAATTGCTAGTTTGGTAAGTCGTGGTGTGCTCAAACTCGGTGTTACGTGTAGCACATGTTATTGAAATACTTTGAAGAGATAACATACTATGAAATCAGGGGGTGTTACATTACGAGAGTAGGTGTTGAGGGAGTTACATAAATCCTATATTGTGGTACATCTTGGTGTGGAGAAGACGTACCAGGACCTCCAATGTCAGCACCGGTGGCCAGGGATGAAGAAAGTAGTGGAAGATTTTTTTCCTGATGCCTTACTTGTCAGCATATTAAGGCCGAGCATCAGGATCCATCAGGTTTATGGCAGCCACTACTGGTTCCAGAGTGGATGTGGTATGGAATTTCCATAGACATTGTCATATGGATTCCATGTGCATCCCAGGGACATGATTCCATCTAGGTGATTGTTGACCAACTCACTAAGGCATCCCACTTTTTACCTATCCGAGAGAAGGGAAGATTAGAGGGATTGGGATGCCTCTACATACAGGAGATTGTGAAACTTCATGGGGTTACATCGACGATCATCTCTAACTGTGACACACATTTTTCATACCGGTTGTTGAAGGGGTTACCTAGTCGTTCGGGACTTATCAACATTTGAGCACTTCCTTTCATCCTTAGATGGACAGTCAGATAGAGCATACCTTTAAGATACTGGATTACATGCTTCATGCATGCGTCCTAGATTTTGGACGTAGTTGGGAGGATCACTTTCCCTTGGTGGAGTTTGCGTACAACATATGATATCACTCCACCATCATTATAGAACCATTTGAGGCCTTGTACGGTCAACCATGAAAATCACCTCTATGCTAGATAGACCCTGGGGAGTCAGTACATATGGGTCTAGAGTTGGTACGAGCTAGCACTGAGAAGATACAGATCATCCAGGAGCGGATGAAGACTGCACAGAGTAGAGAGAAGTCTTATGTAGATAAGAGATGAAGACCTTTGAATTTTGAGGTGGGTGACCATGTCTTCCAACATGTATCACCTTGAAGAGGTTTACAGTGATTTTTCCATGGTGGAAAGTTATCACTGAGGATTATCGGACCATTTCGAATACTTCAGAGGATAGGTGATGTGGTGAACTACATGTAACTTTCACCACAATTGGAGAGGGTGCACAATGTCTTCCACATATCCCAGCTATGGAGATATGTGCATTACTCATCTCAAATCATCAACCACAGTGACCTGGACATTGATGATGGGGAGACTTTTATAGAGGATCCGGTGGAGATTCAGTATAGATAGAAGCGAGTCCTGTATGGGTGGTCGATAACTTTGGTGCGTGTTCTCTAGCAGCACATGATCCTCCAGGAGAAAAAATGGGAGTGAGAGGCTCATATTCGTACTCAATACCACAATTTGTTTTCTTATTCTATGATGTGGATTTAGGAGATGAAAATCCCTAAGGTGGGGAGAATGTAAAGACCAAGATTTACCATTTAATGTTTTTAGTTATATATAATTTTTAAGAGTCTGCGAAAATTGACAACATTTGATTCCAAGGTATGGTGTGCCCATAATGAATTTCTAAACTTTTAATGTATGTTAATTAAAACAACAAGCGGAATTTTTTATCTTTTCAAATGATGATGAAAATAAAAATATGATGGTACTGTTGAATCTGCAGTGCCAAGATTATCTTAAGAGAGGCTTCACTTCGACCACAGCAGGTCTAGAGAAAAATTTAGGTTTTGGTACTTTTAAAAGAATAATAAAATAACATAGCTATTTTATTTTATTTCTATCTCTTCCTCTAATAGACAATAGGAAATTTGGAACCAGCGATGTGTCAAGACATTAATTGGATTGACCCTTCAAATCCTATGTAACTGTGTCATTGGGAATTAAGAAGATTCATAATTAATGAACCCTCATAAATCCCACTAATGTTAGACACCCTCCCCCTCTCCTATTTATATGGATCTTGGGTAGAGGTATCAACACTACTTTAACAAGAAACGAAGTGTTGAAAAAGTGTTCCAATGCCAAACCCTTGGAGGACAGATCTGGTTCTAGTGGTCAGTGATGGGTGACACTAAATCTTGAACCGAAGGATGATGCATGAGCTGAAACGTTGGAGGATTGTTGCTGGAACAACAAACCTTCACCCACATCCTCAATCGCGGGTGCTCTCCATATTTATAAGGTAGGGATTTTGTTAATGATTAATTTCAAGTCGCTATTCAACATTTTAATCTTCCTTTATGATTACAAGCTAATGATGAGGGAACAAGGCTAATAAACCCGGCCCAAAGCCTATTCTAAATTTCAACCCTTGCGTTCTCTATGGAAGACTTCTACCACGGCGGCACCGACTAGATATTATGGAGGTGTCGCACCATCACACGCCAAAAGAGGAGGATGAGGCCCTAAGCCATGGTGGGTAGTAATGTGGCCAGCACCGGCTGACCGAAGAGGAGGCACGGCGTGCCATCATGCACTAACAGTGAGAAAGGGTTCTTGATCGAAGCAGTGGCAGGCGAAGGAGGTGGACAGCATGAGCTGACCGTAGAAGGAGGAGATGGCCAACACACCGGCCGACCCCGGAAGAGAAGGGATGCGCGACTAGCGCACCAAAGAGTGAGCTACGGCTCTGAAGCTGCAGTGGCATGACCCAAAGAGGATCCCGAGGGTGACCCAGAAGTTCCAAAAGGCAATTTTTCATGAACTTCTAAATGGAGTAAATTCCCCCATGCCAGATCAGTGCACCCCACATCAGAGGGTTGTTCCACCTTTGGGTCATGATCCCCCATGGGCCGGACCGCGCCCCATATGGGCCACTCTACACTGGGTGCTGGGTCGCAAGATCCAAAAACGGTGCACATCCATGGGCCAAGCCGGTCCCCCTTTTTTGATGGGCTGGACTGCGGCCCAGCGGGGCGAGCCTGCCACAGCCCAGCCTAGCCGGGTCGGACCGAACCCGGACCCAACCAGGCACCAATTCACTTAATGGGTCATAACATGAAATATAGGCATCCATTTGATGAACAGACTGTGGCACTGAGACCCTTGTAGTTAGATGGTCTTTTGGGTATACTCAAATTGAGGTTTGGATATAGTTGGAGTATGGATGGGTTGGATCGAACATGAATCTAATCAGGCCTATGGAACTAAAACACTTATATCTGACAGATCATGTGCTCGATTGACGCACCGTCTATTGCGTTGGAACCCTTAGAACCTCACGGCTCGTTGGGTTACTCCTTTTTGAAGCTTATTAGTAGCAGAGTTATGACCGATATATTGAGGGGATGATTCTACGGAGCTCGAGCGTACCTGATGTGAGGAATCATGTGGATGGCTATAACATGAAGAAAAAACATCAATCCAAAGTGGGTCAGGATCTATCGATCTAGTATGGGTTAGTATCTATCCGATCCTATGTGGGTCAATTCCTAGTGATCATGTGTGGGTTAGCACACACCGATCCAACGTGGGTCAGATCTTGTGTGGTTTAATGAGGGTTATTAAATAACGACCTTCTGTAGGTCAAAAACAGTGCCTCTTAACAGAATAAGATGTTCTCACAAACGACTAATCATATGTAAATCTATACATATGTTTTACCTAATTATGAGTTGATTATTTTACCATCATGGTGTTATCTTCTTGGTGTTACCTATGTGGTACTTCTATCTTCATGGTGTTACTAGTGTGGTACTTCTACCCTCATGGTGTTGTCTTCGTGGTGTTACTTGTGTGGTACTTCTACCTTCATGGTGTTGTCTTGGTTGTGTACCTATTTGATACTTCTATCTTTGTAGTTTTTCCTTTGTGGTAATTCTACCTTCATGGTGTCACCTTTGTGGTATTCTTCCCTCATGTATGATATGAGTATATCTTGATTACACAGGTATATGTATGGGCATATTCCTAAGTATAGTTGATGTCAATCGCTTCGTTCTTTAGATGGTGGTCTTGCTTTTTGTTTTTTCATTTGTGGAACTCAAGGTGACCTATGGGGGTCTCGGGGTCCCTACTAAGTATCATTATACTCACCCCTTCATAGGCTTCACCCACACCTTGCTGTGTCTTGGGCAGATGATAGACAACATTGATCGAGGCAGAGGGAGCCAGGACTGGACGATGATTCGAGGTGGACAATTTAGCGTGACATGACACAAGGACTACTGATTGTGAACTGTACCTAACCTTCATGTAGGATCCTCCGTGGACAATCCATGAGCGGTTATGTATTTCAGTTGCATTTGTGCATTTCATTAGTACTGGAACTTTTTAGTTGGGCTTGTTTCCGACCACTTTACATTCAACACACTTTTAATAAACCAATTTAATTAGTGGTTGTTTATTGTTGTGTTCATGGACTATGTTTCTAAACAGGTTAAAGATTCAATCCCTTCACATTTTAGGGATATCCCTTTCGAGTTCTAGTCGCCAGCCCCTGGCCTATGGAAGGAGGGCATAGGGTAGTCATTGCATGGTCTTTGAGGGACGGGTCATGACATAATATTCCTAATAATGTAATATATCTATAACTAACAAAGGCCCTCAACTAACTAAAAAATTCATAATTATAACAAGTTGAAATATAGTTTTTCAGAATGCATTTTGGAAATGTATATTATTCCATGTTCAAACCTTCCATATGATATCCAAATTAATGATGATCTTTTAGATTTCGGTGGTCTTGTATAATTCATTCTTACAAATTTTAAATACTATGTTTACATCATCATGGACTATAATGAAATATAATATTTAAGTATACTCTATTATTACACACTCCCTAGAATCATTTTAGTTATAAGTGACACATCATAAAATATTCAGGTGAGAGGTTTTGATAAATATTTTGGTACATATTTTAATTAAAAACATCCATCATTAAAAAACATAATTACTTATATTCAAAATATATGATACATAATTCAATGACTCAAACCAAAGTAATATTATAAATTCACTTGAAATATTATTATCATATCCCTATTATTTGGTATTTGTGCCATCCATTCAAAAAATTATAAAACATTCTTCTTACTAGAATGGCCATTTCAGACAAATTACATGTACCTTATGAAAATATATTAAACAATTTAATTCTATACTCCCCACTATTATTAGATACTAGGAATTCTAATATAGATCTAGTATTTTTTTAAACCATGGATCTCAATCTAAATATAGTACTAAAAACATAAGACTTGTTCTTTAGAAAAAACATCCACATTTTTTGTGTCACATTATCAATGAACCTATAAGGGTACCATCCCCCACCCATGAGAATGAACTAGGGATGGCCCCATACATTTATATAAAGAATCATGATATTATTATTCATTAATGTATTCTCTTCTATCTTGACAAACTCTTCACAATCGTTTCTAAGGACACATTCTTTCCATGATTCATACATAATGATTCTAAATTTCATTACAATAGCTACATATAGATTTTCATTACATTCTCCAACATCTGACCCAGAAACTATTAGCAGAGCATCATAGTTTTGCTTTTTAATTTTTCATCCCTCACTTATCCTTTTGAATTCCCAATAAGATACAATGACACAAACATCAAACCATTATAAAACACCATGAATCCTTGTTATATATTCTCCATTCCATCTAAAGACCATTTATATAATCTCTCATATTTTGGATATAAAATAGAATCCATATTCTTCTAAAACACAAATATGGTATTCAAAAAATTTAGCATTATCAAGAATTTATTCAATGCATAACATGGAAGATTCCTCATTCCTATAATATTTAGAGATTAAAAATTAATAATGTGATCATTTCCAAATATTGTAGAAACTAATTTTTTTACACATCCTCTATTAGATATTGAATGAAAATTATCCCTACTATTAATAATCCATCAATCATGTGGGATGTAAACACAGAAACACCAAACATCTCTTATAATTTAATATTGTATTTTGGGATAATGTTTTGGAATAAGAAATTTATGAATTAACCATTTTGTAACAAAATTCATTATTTATATAACCTTTTATCCCAAAAATATAGTATATTGGTTCATCCCATTATACTAGCATTAAACATTTTATCCTTATTACATTATAATCATCAAACATTTTCATTTAGTAAACAATCTTGTACAATACATAATAATAACATTTATGGTAGCCCACTTGCAATCATTGTAGTAAATGTATTGTTTACTAAAAAATTATGTATATCATCCAATAACATCTTAGTATTACCATTGGCTAGTCTCACAATAAAAAATGACACATTAAAATATTTCTGAAGTGATTAGAGAAGGATAAATTCCCACATTCCAGTTTAAAATAATTCATTCATAGCCTATAACAAATTCTTAATTATGATTTATTAATTTAAATGATATGCCAGAAACATTCTTCTGACATCTCAATGTAAAAAAATCATCAAGTCATGAAATTTTTTTTATAGAATTTGGATTATCCATCATTTTAGAAAGTCTAAAAATCATTTAAATAGTGGTATTCATCCCAAATTTGTTAAGGAAAAAAATTTCTTTATAGAATCAATCAAGATACAACTAGTGACTTCTAGTCAATATCTACCCATTTTCTCTAAGATGATGATTTGATTTTGAGTTACTTCAATGGGATTTCAATATATCTCTAGAATAAATTATATAAAATATTAATACTAAAAACATGAATTTTTATTAATCAACCATATCAATTGAGACATTAATTTTCGTAAAATTTCATGTTTATAAAATATTAATCCCATTGAAATGGGAGATAATATTTTCAATAACTAGCTACTCAATGTATTTTACACAAGAATTCATAGAAAAATGATAAATTATGGGTTGTAAACATCTAACAATGTATAGTTTCATTAAACTGTATTATGATGGCTCTACAATCACTTGTTTTGGGTATCAATCATGTTAACAAAACTAACTATAAAAAAATTGTATCATTACCCAAAATTTAGGAAGAGTCTATTTCGAGTATCACACATGGTAAAATTTCTTGAAAATCCAATGTATAATTACATTCAATTTGATGTATCCAAATAAGAAATAATTTCACCATGTCCACACAATTAATCTTCACAATTCCATCTATTAACATCTAAAACATATTGTCCTGAATGAAAAAAGTTACAAAAGAATGAAATGTATAATAAATTTAAATGGTTCATAAATGTTTTTATTGCATGAGTGGAAGCATTAAAAATTTATTAGAGAAGAGGAAGAAGTAAAATTATACCATAATAAAGACCTTCTACTTGTGCTACCATAACTAAACCCAAAAACATCAAAATTGTACAATAATTTTCCTGAATAATTAACTGCATAAATATATTTAATTAAAATGAAACAATATCGTTATGATTTTATCTTTTCACCCCCATCAAAAAATTATAAATAACTACTACTCAATCATGGATATTCATTGTTCATATTAAATAAACTTATTGAAAATTAATATTCTAGTGAGTAGATTCAACCTTTAATACTTATCATTTTCTCTATCCATGAATCATTAATTTTTATAATTCTAATTATATTATAGATATCATTTATATTTACTAGTCTCTATTTGGATCTAAAATATTTATTCGATATTTATTCCTTCTAGAAATATAGTACTATTACTTAAATAATTTAATTATAACTTATCCAACATTATTGAGGCCCCATCATCATTATCTAGTCACTATCCTCTCATCATCAATAGAGAATTCCAATGCTCCATAATTATCTTTAAGAAAAAATTTGAACAAAAGTTGAACCTGGTCAAATATCGAACAATACCACCGAACATCAGTGAACCATGGAAGAATACACATGAATGAAACCATAAGAAAATGACCATATGAAAATCACCCAATTGGATGAAACAAAATTGAGAACAAGAAAAAATTCTAATAGTGAGAATAAATTATGTGGATAGAAACAATTAAATATTCACTAAGGATTGAACAAAGCATTTTCTAGAAATTTCCCCCCTCCAATTCCGAGATGCTATCTTTATCATCCACATTAAATTTGAATATCCAAACCGTACTAAAAACAATGGAGAATCATTCTCACATCCCAAAATCATCACCAATATTTCACCCTTTTTACACTATAATGGTGTCTATATATGTATCTAAATAATAAAATTTCTATAAGACATGACATTTTAAATATTTATTTTTGTAGAAAAAACATGGTTAAATGAGGATATTGATGGATGTGGGTATATTTATATGGTTCTTTATGGATTTTTTCACATTTAATTCTGGTAGTTGTCAACTCAATGTAATATTTTAGTGGAGTCAATATATACCATCTGTTATAAATTTTCAATTATCACTAGATTTTATGCCTTTCTATTTTTTCAAATTTACATTCATCTTTTAGGGTATATTTTGGGGGTATTTTTAACTTTCAAATGAACTTCATACTTTAAATGTTGATTTTTATATGATTATATTTTTTGTATTTATTTTCCTAGTGATATGTTGATTTATATGTGTTTATATGATAAGTCTGATAGTTTTCGTCATATTACTTATGGATGATTATATGTATACCTTTCCATATTAAGGTACTTCTTAGGGTGGAACACATTTCATGTTACTAGACTAGGTGGGGTCTTAATGGGTTAAGATATGGCAAACAATTTTCCATATTTAGGAAATAAAAATTATGGAAAAAATTTATTATCTTCCTTATGTTTATATCATTGAAAATGAATAAAAAAACTATTTTCAAATAGTGGGAGAGCTCGGTCAAAGTGGCTGGAACACCATTACCCAAAACCTCCTCACATAAACAAAAAAGAAATTATCAACCACAATGAACTGAAATTGAAATAAATAAAATTTTATGAAATAACCATGATACTTTTCTAGAGGGAATACAGGATAAAAAAATATTGTATCTTTTGTGTCTACGAAGACACTGTCACCCTACATTAAAGTATAAGGGATTAAACTGTCACTTGAAAAGAATAACATGAATGATGCCTACATATATAAAGTTTGAAAACATCCCTTAAGGACTTGTCAGTAATCTAAGAGAGGAAATATTAATTAAAAAATCAAATATTATACAAATTAATGGGAATATATCCATGAATGTATGAGAGGTTTTAGATCCACCTCTGAATGAGATAAGTCAAAAAATAGGGGAAATGTAGTTCAAATAAAAACTAGAAATAGTATTAGAGAATGAGAATCATCAATCAGGAAATGATATGAAACACATCTAAAGGATGAGGGAGTTACACCAAGCATGAGAAAAGTGGAAACTCTTGAAAAATGTCATCATTAGAGAGATCCCTGAATGGAGATAATATTTTGTTCTATTAGTTAAAAATAATTTATTTTAAGGATTTCTTAATATAATTAATTTTAATTATATCATTTTTTATAATATATTATTGTTCTTCCATTGAGGGAAATCATTCCCTAAATTAATATAAATACACAATACACTTCTCTAAAAAATAATGATGATTTAGGTTATTGTATTAGTAGTTAATGGAAAAAATGTTTTGGGTTAGGGTGGTCTAGGAAAATACATTTCTTATAATTTAAGAGAAATGGTGTTATGAATCCATAATATAAAGCCAAAATTGGGTATAAAGATCTGTTTTCCCATGGAATGCATCATATTTATAAAATTTAATCTATAAAATTTTACATAAAAACCTAAAATTAAAAAAAGAATGAAATATTAGTGATATTACATGTTAAACATTAGAGGTAACAAACATTTTGTTTTGTTGAAAATAGACTACTAATCAACTAAAATGAATATAAAGGTAATGATATAAATGCATCATGTAGTCATATGTATGGATGACATAGTATATGTGTTAATGATCATTTTTATATAATATATTTTTATTTTTTTCATAAATATTATTGGAAGAAATTTAAATATTTTTAAATAAGCATTATTTTAGTTTGAAATCGGTTTTATTTATAGTTTACCTAATAATTGGATCATTGTTGTTGTTGTTAATTTTGTCGAGACATTGAGATTTATTTTTTCATATTTTCAAATTTAACTATAATAATTATAAAATAAATCTCAATTGTGAATCTTATTGAAATTGCTAAATGGTTTTTTCTAGTTGTATCCAAATCATGTTGGTGTTTTTAATCCAAATAAAAGAGATTGTGGATATTCATGTAGATTTATTTTTTCTGTTATCAATTTTATTTAAAAGATTTTTTTATTTAATGTACTAAATTTCAATATTTATTTTGAAATGGGGAAATATTTTTTTTGATTTGATCTAGTTGATTATTAATTTATAATATTTTGTATTGGTGATTGAGTATATACTTATGGCTATATATTAGATGAATTTATTATAGCTTTCATAAAATTTAAAATTTGAGATAGAAAATTTTGTTTAAAAAATTAAAATAAATAATTAATTTTTTTGAATGATTTATAAATGAAATATTTATTATATAATA
The DNA here is from genome assembly GCA_963277665.1 of Viscum album. Lineage (NCBI taxonomy): Eukaryota > Viridiplantae > Streptophyta > Magnoliopsida > Santalales > Viscaceae > Viscum > Viscum album. Next base: position 1,092,905,789 of record OY728139.1, read on the forward strand.
TATTTGTATCATTTAATTGAAATGATTTTATATTTTTATTAAAAATAAAATTAATTTTTATTGTTAGTATTATTAATTTTTTATATATAAAAATATTTTTCGTGATATTTAAATTTTTTAATTGTGGATGATGCTTATATAAGGGTTTAATCCATTTATGATATATTTAATTTTTAGACATATATTCAAGTTTATTAGATATTTTTTTCATATGGGTTATTTTTTAATATGATTTTATTGAAGGATTTGTGTATATTTTTCTAAAATATATATATTTTTAAATAAATGTTGTATTTTATAAATCCTTTATGAAAATTTTTTCTATCTATTTAAATAATAATTTATATTTTTTGGAAGCATAATGGGATATTCATGATAAAAATAAATTTATATTATGTGGTTATAATTGAAATAAGTAATTTATTCCTTTTTTCATAATATATGGTTTCCAAAATGTGTTATTTTGAAACAGATTTTTATGTCATTGGTTTTTCAATCAAATGATTTAAATTACACTTCTTACAAAATGCGATTTATTTTAAAACGTTTTTGTTTTTACAATGACCCAGACTATTTAAATGATACTTTTTCATGGAATAAGTGGTTTTTACATATTATATCATAACATAAAGATTCAAAATAAAGTGAAATAATTATATATTTTCTCATTAAGAATTATTATTACACTATTCAGCTAGGAAAATAATTAAAATTCCAAACATTGCAACCGGAAATGAAATATAAAATAGAATAGCTAAAATGGGAATGTATGGGTAGCCTTAATCAATTAGAATCCCAAACCCCATTTTAAATGCTATATAAATGAAAGAAGATATTTTTTATCCAATAGAAATCTTATAGAAATGAAAATATAACCATATGTGAAATTGTAATGAATTATGTGTGAAGGAATGAAGTGGTATTTTTATGTAATAAGGGGAAATGTGACCTTTGGGATTCTAGAGTTATATAGCCACTAGTATTTGATTATTTTATGAACATGGGAAGAAATACCATGGATTTATTTTTTTACATTATAGTTAATGTTTTATAAGTAAATATGAATAAAATTTACTTGTACAAAAATAAGAATCTATGGCCTCAACAAGTAGGTTCGTGCCATTTAAATCCAATTCGATAGTATATATGAGGTAGGTATCATCATTTGTTCCTCCCTTGACAAATCCCAAGTTGTGCTTCAAAAAGAGAGTCATAAATGACAACAACTATGGAAAAATATCAAGTTGGTGGAGTATAACCCTCAGTCAATGTTAGCTTAGACACCCCCATGAAACTATTACTATCACAGACCATACCATAAAGCATATACAGGTGTAATAAGAGGTTATGTTTCCAGAAAATATATACATAACGTGAAGATTTCATTGTATAAATAATATTTTTATTTCATAAATTTCATTAAAGAATTTTTTTTCTTAATAAAATATATATTTAATTAAGATGAATTGATTACTTTTTTTGGACACAAATAAAAGAGACTTATATTTTTTTGAAAAGATATACATTTTTAAAAAAACCATGGTATTAAGAGTATCATTTTCTAATTATATAGTCTTTTTAAAAAAATTATTTAAATATATGTGATAAAAATATTTTATAATGGATTATGAATTTTTTTAAGGGTCATAAATTTGAATGATTCTTAAAAATGATGATTTTTAAACAAAAAACAATTTTATATTTAAAATATAAAATTATCATATTTTTGTATTTTAATAATAAATTAAACATCATTTATAAAATTATAACATCAAAATTAGGTTACGGTGAGTTTTTTTTATCATTTTATAAAATAATATATCTTTTCATGAAAATATAAAAAATTAAATTTATGGGTTTTAGTATATTATATGACAAAATATTTATGTCATAATGATGTAATAATTAATTAAAACAATACCCAATTGAAAATATATTATTTTATTAATATTATTTATTTTCATAGATTGTATTCATTTATTAAAACTACAAGTTACTTTCCAATGTCTAAAACGGAAAATTCAATTTCTAAAAAATAACACTTTGTGGAATATTTGTATTCCAAGGAGGCTTTGGGATGAGTTCGGGGAGCGGTAAGAGTTTCTGGGCGGCGCGACCTGTGGTGGCTTTCTTCAGTTTCAATGTTCTTTCGGATTTCTCCTGTGAAGATGGCTTTGATTTTGTTCGGTATTTCTTCCTTAATGTTATCAGTAAACCTGTTTGCATCTCTCGTAGTTGGTTTTATTCGTTTTTGAGTATGATGGCTACCGACCGTGTTGTTCATGACGGTGGCATGACTGTCCGACGGTTTTCGATGGCGATGATGTTGGTGTTCAGTGGTTTTCCGGTTGTGGCGGTGGACAATGATGAAGAGGACATCTGTGCAGATAGTCCAGCGGTGAGGACGACGCCGATGAGAATGAAGATGGTGGAAGGTAGTGGCTTGACCGTCTGACGCTTTTTGAGGCTGACGCGTGATGGACGATGGATGTGGATCGCGGTGGGTACGCGACTCGAGGTCCGTGGCTCGTGGCGGTTGATTTGAATTCTGAAAGATGAATTTTGAATTTCGTGGTTTTCAATTGCCCATGGATCCTATGTATGGTTCCCACTTACCAAAAATTGGATTTTATAAAATACCTATTATCATAAAATGTGACCCAAATGTCAAATACATGGACAAAAATCCACGATAATTCAATGGATTCACAATTTTCATAGCCTAGTTTTCAAAGACCTATATTTGCGAATTATTAAACAATTCCTCTACTTTTTTAAAAAACACCCACCCATTTCAATATTTACATTAACTAAATATCCATCATCAATGATTTTATGGTTATTTTTCCCCCAATTTGTCCCCCCAAGGTTTAGTCATGCCCTAAAGGTTCCATCCTTTTTTTAGGGACAACTCTTCAAGGTAAGGGAAATATCCACCTCTCTTTTCCACTCAATAATCTGTTTTCTATTATGTCATCAAATTACAAAGAAATTTTATATCAATTTATAGCATTCCATTCCTATTTGAGTGTCCTTTTATCAATTTAATAACCTTTTCCCCTCTCATATCACCATTCTCTAAAATCATGTTTTATACCTATAATTCTATGTAATTTAATTGTCAAATTTCTCTCTTTTAAATACAATGTTCTATTTTTTCATATTATTTAAACAACCAAACCAATTTTATTATAAATATTTTTTCTATCTGTATTTTAAAATTAATTTTTTATTAAAGGATATATATATTTGAAATCCATATTTATATTCAGAGGTTAAAAATGACATAATGATCTGGTCTTTAAGAAATTTTTTATATCATGATTTTGGTAAGAAACTTAATATTTATTCTCCATGGGTTTTTAATTAATTTTTTATTATGATCTATGTGGTTCATATTAATTAGGACATATAATGGGTTCACTATGATAGTAATATAATTCATTTGGTAAATAATTTAATCTATAGTGATTAAATGTTTTATGATACCATAGTGAACAACTTTGGTAAATTTTATTTTACGGCACCATGGTGATAGATCATGTTGATATTAATAAGAATTTTTCATTTAAATTTTATAGACACACATACATGTTATGTTTCACTATATTTTTAATGATATGATTCTTTGTCATTCCTTATTGTTATTCCTCATGTTCCTATTGAAATTTCTGAAGATCACATGTTATATATCTATCTTGTTTATTACCTAACTAGGCTTTATTCTCACCCCATTATATTGATATATATACCCAGCATTGAAGATAAAGAAAAAGTAACATAATGTGAACCCATAAATATTACATTCATCTAGATTTAGAAGAATGTTTTATGTTTTAATTTATTATGTATCTTGTTTCCAATAAAATATAATTTTTACAATCATCTATTTGTACTGTGTAATGAAAATTTATATAATAAAAAGGCGGGATACGAAAGTTTCTATCAATGGATGTTTTACTTTTTTGTGGGAATTAAAACTTGAAAAATTTATGATGTACCCTATGGAGAAGTCTAAATATAGGAAAACATCCTTATATTTTTCTTAAGTATTATGTAACTAATTTTGGAGAAATGAAATCCCTTTTGAGATACAAAGAAGTGGATATAGATCTGGCATAGATGTACCTTTGGGTAAAATCCAAAAATATGACATTGAGCTAGACTCAAACAAAAATGGGTGAATTAATATGGGCCTTGCACACTATTGGTTTCACACACCTATGGGATATGATTGGATAATCCTAAGCATTTTAAAGACCAATATGAAAGATATATAGAAAACTTATTTATTATTATAGGAGAATAATAACATATTTAAGGATAATTTATGAAGACCTAATATACCCTTTGGATATAACATTCATAAAAGTGACACATTTCCCACTAAGGTTTTATTATTTTAATAAAATGGTGGGATATAAGAGGAACTGCATAAATGATGAGTTTAATATATGTTGAATTTATGATGTTCTTATTGATGGTATAAAAGAAAACATCATGAGGATGTTGAACAAAATAACTCAAATTATGAACAATAACATGAATCATGTTGAGAGACCAGATTCACCATTAATGGAAAAACATCATGTAGATCCCTTTATGTGTCAACAACCACCTTATTTAGGTAGATCTACTAACCCATTGATTGGTGAAATAATGTTTATAGAAAATATCTTTTAGGTACTCCATTTTTTGGATCAAGTGGTATTAATATTTGAATTATACCACTTATAATGAGAAGTTTATTAGGGATGGAAACTATTTAAAAACACAATGCTAAGAAGGGAGATCTATTCAATTTTGTAGGAAGGTTTCAGGGTAATCTTCTTCTATAAACACTTCTACATATTAATGAAAATAAAAATGTATATGTAATTCCTTTAATTGAGGTTAATTAAAAATTAATTACTGAGATTCTATAAAACTAACTTTATAGGACATGATTTATACACCTCTAGAGTTGTTATGGATCATAAGGGAAATTTTGATTGTTTCTAAGTTGACGAAGACCCCATCTGTGGAGTAATATGGACAATAAAGACTCTGGATGCTATGAGGAAATCATTTGGAGTGCTATGATAGTTTAATTAGATATTTGATATATGAAATTGTCACATATATTTAATAATAAAAATAGATATATACAGGAAAAATAAGGGATCAAATTTGATCATGATTCGGGGGGAATAAAAGTGAAACATCACATGTGAAAAAAATATTGGTGACACGTTCTGGGAACTAATTTATTAGAAGTGTAAAGTTATAAATGTTTGGAAGATACTTCCTTATAACATGATACATTCATTTTGATTTGAAGAATCAACTTATCAACACTAAAAATAAAGTTAAGACGGTGCTCACACAGTAGGATGTTCACTATGTCAAGTGTGGGTATCTTGGGAAATTTTATAATCAATGTACCAATAAGAATATATTAAAGGAGAACCACCATAAACTTCATAGTAGTTCAAGGGACCAAGGTTAGGAATTTTCTATCAAGATGGATGAAGTACATGCTCTAAATATGTGGTTTCTCATACAATTATTATTCTCTCAAATCTAATAAGTATTTCTATTGATTCTAATTATATGAATTACATTATTTTATCCGTATAGGAATATAATATAAAATCAGTCCCTAATCATCTATATGTAGAATTATCAGTCGAGACTCAAGGGGGAATATCCTAGTATCAGCATTTTATATACAGTCTAGTATTTACATTAGTGAGTATAGTATCCAAGGAAATGTAGTATTCATTCATATGGTGGAATTTGACAGTAAACTACGGATTTACAGGATCTCAAAGTATAATTCTATGATAAACTGTAGAAGAGAGTAAATTTCAATAATCAAGAATTCATAACCTACAATAATTCTCCAAGGAGGGAAATTTTGGGCTAAGAAATTTTTAGAATCAGATACCATAGCCTTATTTTTGGATTTTATCAATGAAAGGGGAAAGGAAATTAAAGTATAAAGATAGATAATATCCCCATCATTCTATTAATCAATGTCGTATTTCTTAAAGACCGACAAGTAACTCTCCCAAAAAAAGTGGAGTAGTTCCCCATTGATCACATACATGGATCAAAAATAATATTAAAGACCCCATATATAATGGCATATATGGAGTTATAATAATTAAATAAACAAATTCAAGATATTCTAGACAATGGATTAATATAACCAACTGTTTCTCCATGGGGAGCCCACATTCTCTTTGTGATGGAGAAGTATGTATCAATGCGGCCACATATTGATTATATTGAACATAATTGAATCACCATGAAAAAAGTACACTCTCCCAAGGATTAATGATTTATTGGACCATCTTCATGGGGATAAATGCTTCTACAATATATACCACTGATATGTGTATCATCAATTGAGGGTGTTGAAAGAAGATATTCCAAACACTATCTTGAAAAAAAGATATGTGCATTAGAATTAGGTTTTTATTACATTAGGCTTGACTAATGATCCTTATATATATATGGATTTGAGGAATAGATTATATAAATAATACCATAATAAATTTGTGGTAGTTTTTATTGAAAATATAAAAATATATTTCAAAATTCAGAAGGATGATGAGGACCACCTAAGTGTTATAATAAATACTCTATAGAAGATGAAGATTTTTTGAAAAATATAGTAATTGTAATTTCAAACTATGAATTATTCCAATATTAGAGAATATTATAACTAGTGAGGGAATATTATTTGACCATATAAAGACAAAGTATGTATAGGAGTGGCCTTATCCTATAATAGAACATGAGGTTCATAGTTTCTTTGGTTTAGAAGGATATTAATGCATGTTTTTAAAAATCCTTTCAGGACATTTTAATCAACTATCCAAGATAACTTGAAAAGGGTAAAAGTTCATCTAAACAAATATCTGTGAATTAATGTTTGAATAAATGAATATGATATTATATATTTCACCTAATATAACTATATCATATATTGATGAATGGTATTTATTTTTATTTATGCATCTCTGAAAATTCTAGGGCATGTTGTCATGAAAAATGACAAGGTGATTACTTATTCATTTTAATATTTAATTCCTTATGTGAAGCACTATCCGACACCTGAACTAGAGCTAAATGTGGGTACATTGTCTAAAAATATGGAGTTAATATATTTAAGAGGTGGAATGTGATATATACATAGACTATCTAAGTTTGAAGTATATTTCTGCACAATAAGAATAGAAAATGCTATAAAGGAGATGGTTATAACCTTTTAAAGAATATTAATTTTCTATTCATTATTACAAAAAAAACAGAGAAAACAAATTCATTGATGCAATATTTATGAAATACCTTTTTTTCTAGAAAGGATGACAAGTAATGGAGATCCGTTTATTAATGACCTTGAAAAATAATACATAGGAATCATAAGGGAATGTATATCATCAAACCAATCCCAAATGTTTTATCAACCATTTTTTCTATATAAGATCAAGTGTGGTCAAATATAAGACACTTTGAAACAAAATAATATGTAGTCTATGAAGAATTAGTTGTTTCTTATATTCAACATTGAAACAATGTGATATGGGTTACAGTGGATTGTCTCACAAAAACTACCTATTTCATTGCTATTTTGGATGATTAATCTCTTGAGATACATGACATGATATACTTAAATGATGTGGTTATGTTGTATTGGGTTCCAATTTATATCATGTATGATCATGATATGTGGTTCATATATAAATTATATAGAATAATTCAATATTAAATGAAAAATAAATTAAATTTTAGAATGACCTATCACCCACAAATTAATGGCGACTCTAAAAAGACTATTTAACCACTTGATGATGTGTAGATAAATCTCTCAATGGGATTTTATGGCGCATAGGATAAACACCACCCATTGGTTGACATCTCATACAATGATAGATTATATATGAGTATTTGACTAGAAATATATGATTTTATCTTTGGGCAGTGATGTAGAACTCAATCTTTTTGGGATGATGTTGGTGAGTGTAAATTTATTTTTCCAAATATTGTACAGTAGATTATAGAAAAGGATCATTCGATCACACAACATGTAAAGGAAAATAAAATTAAGAAAAAGTGCTATGTTTGAATCCATCTAAGGGAATACGTTTTCATGTTGGAGAATTTTTTTTCCATTGGATTTAATCATGGAATAAAGTGTTGGGATTTGGAAAGAAATGGAATCATAACCCTATGTACATTCACAAATTTTAAATCTGATATTTCATAAAAGGAGTGGCCTATCACGTGGAACTTCCACCAAATAATTTTAATGGTTGTGATATATTCCAAATATCCCTCATGATGATGAACATACTAGATCCCTCACATATAATGAATCCAAAGGTGGTACAACTAGAACAAGACCTCTCTTATGGGGACTAGTTTTTGGAGATCATGGACTGTAGAGAGAAGGTTCTACACACCAAGACTACCCACCAAGTCAAAGTGTTGTGGAGGAATCCCAAATTTAGAGATGTGTCATGAAAACCATTGGGTACAATGAGTCATAAATACAACAATCTTTTATCAACTGAGAATGTGATTTGAGAATCCATGCAAAAAATTTCACAAGGGAAGAAGAATGTACCAATCCAAATTTTTTAAATGAGTTTTATTCAGAATAAATATATTTTACATATTATTTAGTATCATTAACATGTAAAATAAATATAAAAAAATTATCTGTTTAAAAATGTTCATTACATTAGTCATATATAAAATCAATTAAAATTCAAAACATAAAAACAAAACAGAAAATATTAAATAGAATAGCTAAAACTGGAATGTATGGATCAACCCAATATACTAGAATGCTCACCCCCACTAAAAATTATATAGAAATGAAAAAAATTGTAAAATAATAAAAAAAAACTATGGAAATGAAAATATAACACTTAGTGAAACAATAGTGAAATTTTAATGAAATAATGATGTTATATTTATAGGGTATAACTATTTGTATAATAGTAGAGATTACACCATTATATAAAAATTGGTAGATAAAAAATAAGAAAATGTACCCCTGATTTTTAATTTCAAAATTATAATTTTTGTTAATAAGTATTATTGACAAGGGATTATTTATTCCAATGGGATAGATGATAGTGTCAACTATTAGAGTTATATCGTTTGAAGCCCAATTTTTAGAACATCGAAGGGAGGTATTATAAATGGGATTCTCCCTGGAAAAAGATCAATTAATGAATAAACAAGTACAGGTTGAATGAGATTCACTATGGAAAAATTTCATTTTAGTGAATCTTTCCACTGATTCGATGTTAGAAGAGGCACTCAATAATACTACAACCATCACACACCATTCACTTAGGGTGTGTTTGGGTTTAATAAGGGGTTATACATAACGAACATAGTTAAATATGCTGTAAATTATTTTTTAGAAATAAAATTATTATTCCATAAATTCATTTTTAAGAATAGATTTTCTTAAAAAAACATATTGTTAATTGAGATGACTTTGATAATTTTTTTGGACCAATATTAAAAATAATTTTATTATTTATAGAATATATACATATTTATAATAAACAATGGTATTTTGAATAGCATTTTCCTTAATTAAATAGTAATTTAAGAAACTTTTATTTATGTATAAATAATAAAATAATTTAATAATTTCATATGAATTGTTTTATATATTTCAGAAATTTGATTGTGTCTTTAAAACTTATATTTTCTAAATAAATATGGATTTTTATATTTAAAATTTATAATGATCAAATTTATATATTTTCATGAATAAAATAAAAATAAATTTTAAATCATCATGATGAAATTAGTTTAGGTAGGATTTTTCAATGTTTTCGAATATACATTATTTTTTCATCAATAGTAAACAATAAAGTCTTAGGATTTCAGTATATTCTATGACTTCATAATTATTTCATGATGATTTATCTATTATTTAAAAATAATAAATGAACATAAATATTTTATTTTATTAATATTAAGTATTTTAATATATTTTATTTAATTTTTAAAACTATTTGTTACATTAAAATGTGTAAAAGGAAATTTTGAAGTTAAATAAAATTACATTGAAGAATCATTACTTTTTCATGGAACAAGATGTAATAAAAAATAGTGTTCAGTTCAGGTGGGTTAAATTGTCTTTACATGTTACAAAAATAGAAAAAACCATGGGCTATAAAAATGAGTAATACAATATTTTTTTTATTTTCCACAACATAGTTTTCCAAGGTCTATATTTAGAAATTATTGAACAATTCTTACTCTTTTTCTATAAATATCCACCAATTTATTCATTTAATATCATTCCAAATCAATATTCTATGAATTTATAGATATATATTCTTTCCTAGGGAGTCCTCCAATGGTTTCCTCAATCCCCCACTATTTCATCATCTTGTTTTAGGAACAACTCTTCATGGTATGGTAAATCTCAACTTCTCTTTTCCACTTAATAATCATTTTCTGGTATGTCTTCCAATTTCCAAGAAACAAGCTATTTTCACAATTTCTATACTCCCATTATTGTAATAATTATTATCATTTATCGGAAGACCCTTTACCCTATCATTTCACTCTTTTCTAAAACCATATTTATACTCATCTTGCTACCAAATTTACTTATCAAATATCCCACTTTTACAAAAGAAATTTTATTTTCCATTTTATTTGAATAAATAACAAGCTTATATTTTAAATGGGTGTTCAATTATATTTTCCTATGATTTAGTATTTGAGCATTTACATATACTAAATCCATATTTTCTTTCATCGGATTCAAATTACATAAATATCATGACTTTAAACTATTTGGTATGCCAATATTTTGATAAAAACAAGTTATTTATTCTCCATGGGTTATTAATGAAATGTTTTATTACGATCCATTTAGATCAAATTAATACATAAATATTAATGGTTCATCTTTATTTCACTCAAATTCCTTGGGTAAATAATTTATTATATAGAGATGCCATGTTTTATGACACCTTGGTGAATAAAGTTGGAATTGCTTTCATTTTGGACCACTTGTTGATAATGCAATGTGATATGATTATGAATTCCTCATTCAAATTTTTTTTCCACATTTCCATGTTATGATTAATGTTTTTTTATTATATTCCTCTTTCTCACGCTTTATTGTTGTTTATATTATCCTTATTGATATATTTTATGATCATTTGTTATATGTATCTCTTTTATATTCCTTTTCTATGCCTCTGGTTCAGCGATTTCCTTTGATATATATCCTAAGGATATGAGATGTCTTATGTTTTTTATAGAGTGTCCATGTGAATATTTCTTTCAAGTTCATAGAGAACAATGTTCTATATTTTTATATATTATTTATCTTAATTCAATGAAACTACACATTAGAATATCCTATATTTGAACCATGTAATGAAAAGTTTTGAAATAAAAAGGAAGGTTTCAATTTTTTTATAGATAAACGAATATAACAATTTTTTTATTATTTAATTATTAGTTCAAAGGATAAAAAATGAATAATTTTAGGTTGAAATTATAACTACGAACAATTTATTTTGAACCAATAGTAGATATAAATGGGGTGTATTATAATAAATGACAAATTATTTAATTTTTTTGGTAATTGATACACCTTCAAAAAAATATTCAAAATTTTTATAGTTTTAAAATGGTTTCAAAATTAAAACACACGTGCTTAGATGTTGCTTCCATTTTTTTAGAATTTTGAAATGAATAATTTATTATTTGTTGAATTTGGTAAACAGTGGTAGTGGTTTAGATGATTAGATATCATGATTGAATAGTTTAAATTAAATAGTTTTGATATGTTTTAAATATTCTAATATATATATATATATAAATTAAAGTTTTTGGTTCTTTATAAAATGTGTTAATGATTTATTAATATATTTTTCTATTTATTTTTTTATAATAATATTTATTAAATCTAACTTCTAATGGATATTTACTAAAATGATAAAATTTAATATGATCTATACATTATTGGAATATTTTTTTATAGTAAAAAATGGGCATGACTTATTTTCATTTAAAAACTATTATATAGTTTACAACTAATACAGTTTGATTTCAAATGTCATTATCTATTTAATTCGGGTATCACTATTTAAAGTTGTGTTTTTTAATATAAATATAAATATAAATATATTATCCCTTTCACTTGTGTATCAATAATTTGAAATTAAATGTTTTTTAATGAGTTACTGAAGATATAATTAGGTTGGAACATAATAATAGATTGAAAATTGTATTGAATTATGAATGAATTTAATTAGTTTGAATGGATATTTTAGAATCTTGGCCCTTAAATTTTGAATCCATATAAAAAAATTTATAATGATTTTTTTAGAGTTGGTTTGGAATTGTGTGAGTTGATTATTCCAAAACATGTTGTAACATTTTTAAGACTGATTCAGAGATATTTTGATGAATATTAATATATGAATGAAAAGGATATTTTCTCAGATTTTTAATGACAATTTAAAAATTTTAATTAGTGGTATACCATATAGTTCTTTTATATTAAAATATTTCTTAAGGCCATTTTTTATTCTATCAAAGGAAATAAAGCATGGATCAAATTTAAAATGTTCTTAATTGGTTGTTTTTTATGGTTTTATGAATAATGTTTTTAATTTATGGAATTTGGTATCTATTTGGATAAAATAAATTTATTTTTAGAAGAAAATATAGTATAATGTGTGAATCATGAAATAGAAAGAATATTATATTTTGGAGAAATAAATGTTATAATATTTTGCTATATATAAATGTTAAGAAATTTATAATTGATATTTGTGTTCTAATTTTGATAATTTCATTTTATCTTAGAATTTATTTTTCAATTGATTATATTTTAGTATGGGTTTAAGATCATGAATGGTATATGTTGAGACAATAAATGTCGTATATTTTTAAAATCATTCCACTGATAATGCATGATGATAAATATAGTGAATTAGTTCTTTCATGGTTATGTGTCTGATTTTAGTATTTTTCAAACTAACCATGTGTATTATAATTTCCTTCTACCCAAACATCAACCATAAAATAAATTCAATGTTTATAAACATCAAGTTAGAAGGTTTTCATGAATACATTTTTCATTAAATTATTACTTAAAATGAATAAAAATTATTATTTTCATAGTTAATTGACATAAAAAATCTATTTAATAATAAATGAGTTATTATCCCCCTTAAAATCATGTATTACCCATAGCATGTTTTTAAGGACAAAGGTAGTTTTATAAGCTAGTCAAAAGTATGTTTGATTTTATGGCTGTATAATTTCAAATAACCAATTTTTTATTTTTTTCAATTTATAAAGAGAAATATTTTACACAATTAAAACTATTATGGATCCTATTTCGTTTCCATAACCTTATATTCATGTTTGGATAGATATAAAATAATGATTTACCTAAATCTAGTTTAATATCTTATTAGATTTCTATTAGAGAAGCAATTACTCCATTATCAATGTCTTTATATTTCAATATTTAAACTAAGTATCTCATTATGAACATAATTTTTTGAATTTTACATTTCATGTTTGGATATTATGTTTATGAAAATATAAAAAACATAATAATATAGAAAATGTAAATAAATTTTCCATATAATCTAAAAAGATGGAGAATGTCTCATACATGATATTGATGATTTCCAGTAGAGTTATTTTCTCAGATGATATTTGTGATAGATTTATGTGGAAGAAAATATATGGTATAAAAGTTTAAAAAACCATTAAACCATTATTAAAATTACCAAATATATTATATAGATATTTTTTTGTTTAAAGCACTCATTTTGTGATGAAATGGGTTGTATAATAGCTAAGGATACGAGTTATTAAAATTTACAAAAACCTATATATGGTTAATAAAATGAGAGAGGAAATATTTAATTCTTAATGGAATTATTTAAAAACCTTTAATTATAACCATTAATGTGAGAAAATTATCAAACAAATTCAAGATCATATATAGATTTTAATGGCATTTAATATATACTATTTGAGAAATTTCACAGATAATTGTGTGTGGTTATGATTGTTTTTAAAACATTTTTTGAATTATCATTTTTAATTGGGTGTTTTTTAATTAAATATTATTTATTATTAATTTAATTTATATATAAAATGGTTATTTCACTATGTAATCACTCAGAAGATTAATTAAATAGTTATTTATTAATTTTATTAACAGTTTTTTATCATTATTAATACATTGAAAATGGCAGCTCTGGTCACCCAAAACTATTTGATAAATAATTTTTTATAGTATGCACTATGTTTTTGGGAGATGAGAATAGAGTATCCATGAGGTTTAATGTTTTAACGTAATCATATAGTTTATTTATTATTATTTCAATCCAATGTATGTTTTTACTCTATGGAATGTTATGTTCATAAATTTTTGGGTCTAATGAAATTAAACGATTGAATTTAAGGATGTAATGATGGATAATATAAAAATTTTGAATGTAGATATTAAGAAAATATTTTTGACAATATTTAAATAATTTTTCTATTTTTTGAAAAGGTGATATTTTTTTATTGTTTAAAGGGTGATGATGGGGTTTCTCAATTTATAAATATAATACATTACATATTTTGTAATCCCAAAAAACAAAAATAGTTATTATAAGTTCATATTATTCCCTCAATTGATCAAATAATCATTGGTAAAGATGAAAATACTTTCCCTTTTGATGAATTGAATTGAAAGGTTTTAAGGATATGTCTATTAGGTAAATGGATGTTGATTTTATTTATAGGAGGAAATTTTTATAATAGTTTTCTGATAAAGGGGATTTTTGTAAAATTAAGGTGATGGTAATGATGAATTTCAAATATAGAGTGTTGTGTTTATTTAAGCTGGATATTATCCAAATCTCATATACTTATAAGTATAATAATTAAACAATACTAACTCATTTAAAAATACATAGATATGTCTATAAGAAACTTAAAATTAATAAATATCTTTTTAATAATATTTATTTTAGGTAATGAATTAATTTTCTTACATTTGAGGATATTTATAGTTTATTCTTTTAGAAAATTAGTCCCACAACATTTCATAAATAAATATAAATTCCAAAATTGTTAACATCAACTTAGTATCAAATTTTCCCTCAAAACAGAATATTTATGATATTAAATGTTTTATTTTTATGAAATATCCTGAAAATTTTCATCTCAACCTTATCCTTAACCTACTTATCACTAATACCTTGTGAAACACATTTTTAATTTTAAGAAAATAAAAAACCCCTAAGTAAGGGATAAATTAATTGTATGAAAGAAAATTGATAGTTCATGAATACTAATACAATTTTTTGGAAATTATATTTTATATATATAATAAAAAATTTATTAATCAAGATGTCATATTTTTTCCCATATATTTTTATAAAAAATATCACAAGAAATATTAAATAAAAAATAAACATTATAATGTTTAAATTTCTATCAAGAAAATATTTTGAAAACCTTTTTGAAATAATTATATATTTCACCATTTGGAAGTACCATATACGTTCTATTAAACATATTATCATAAGTAATCACATAAGAAGATAATATAATGAATATAGTATCATAATATCATAGAAACATGGGAAATGTGGAATAAACACAAAACATGAAATAACATTAAGTCAATGTAAACTACCAAGAGAAAATCTATTGGTGGAATGAGTAACATAGTGGAATAGGCTTACTCAATAATACTAAACATAGAATCTCATGATACAAAATATGTACCCAATTCATTGGTGGTTTATTTAATCCCTTGCATTGTAAAGAACCAAGTATTTATAGAATAATAATTTTTGATTTTGATTAATACATAGGAATATGATATTAAAATTTATGTTAAATAAGACTATTTTTTTGATAGTGTACTCAACATGAAAAAATATATTTTAATGAAATTTTATGTTTCACACAACATTGAGTTATATTGATAAATAATACAATAATATTATTATTTTAACGGCCCGAAATTTTGAATAAATCTTGTTTCCTAATTTTATGTGTTATTTTAATTTATTTTTATACTCAACAAAAATGTTTCATTTGATAACATGAGTACAATTAAAATGAGACCGTTGGGTTTTGACTGGTATATGACCATTGGTCAATATGACCACCGGAAACTAAACGTTTTTATTATTGTCTCTAAATATAAGTAATCTTGGTTAATTATTATAGAAAAAAGACTCGATTTCCTCACCCAGTAGTCTTGGACCGATCGAGGCCCATCTAACAGAACTTGGGAAGGAGGTAGCACCACCGGGCTTGCTCTGGACCAAACCCAAGCCGAACTTCATTGTGTGAAGCTAGAAAGGAATTGCCTTCGCGAGAAGTTCAACCTGATAGAAATTTCTACTCGTGCGATGTTGGCCGAGCCTCCCTCAAATTCTCTCACCTTAGCACACCTTAAACTTAGGTCCTATGCTGGTGTGATAGGGCGTTATGTAAGGAGACCATAACTGCCTTGTGTAACCCTTTGTTTTAAATAAAAATTTTGATTTCTTCTTATGTTGAAGTTTATGAATTTTCAAATGTCCAGATAAATATAGTATGCATATTTTTGATGAATTTTAGAAAAAGGATATTTTAAAAATGTTTAGGTAATCCTTAAATAATTAAAAATGTGTAATGATTTTCAAAAAATGGTCTTCTACAATTATGTTCAGTACGAAATTTAGACTCTAATAAGATCAACTTGATTTTTGATGAATATTAAATTATGAATAGTGAATTTATGCTTAGAATTAGTAATGTGACCAAATGGATTAGTAATCACACTTAATGAAAGTATTGATATAATCTAGGAACCTTGATTAAGTAATGCGATTCAATAAAATGGTTAAATAACGGTTTCATAAATTATTATTCAAGTATTAGTTTTTTCGAATGAATAGTGTTTTTTAATTAAAAATTAAATTAGAAATATTTAGAAAATTATTTTTATAAAATGGAGTTCATTTTTGAAATTAGAGCATTGATATTTGGTTAAGGTGAAATTTTGGGATTTTTCTAAGAAAGATGAATTTTCAGTGAATAGTAAAAAAAGCAGTTTTAGGGTTTCGGTATGTTTAATGACATCATAGCTGTTTCCTAGTGATGTAATGAGATATTATAAGGTTTGGACGACCAAAGGTGATGAATTATTGTATGGGAGGCCCCATGTGGCCTTACTCCATGGGAAATACCAGGGGAGAGCACATGGTTTTGAGAAAACCACTTTTGAGGTGTCCCTTGGCCATTAATGCCTTGTCCCCTCACTTTCCCTATAAATACCAAGCCATCAACTCATCCATTTAGACTCCCCACTCTCCTCCAACGATGTTATGGTCTCATTACCTCCCAAGGATTCCTCCCAAGGTGTCCCCAAGCCCTCAAGGTCCCAACCTTTTAGTTTTAAGAGTTACGTTTTAAGGTAAGGGATTCGACCTCTCTCATTCTTTTCAAGTACTCTATTTTATGTCATATATTTTATGTTCCATGTTCATATGTTAGAGGATGTTCGTTTATATTCATCCTACTGTCCTTTTTATGTTAATATGATGAGATATCCCCTCTTTCTCTCATCAATTTATTTTAAGAATGTTTATGTGGCGCCGTTAGGCTGCTGAATTTTTAAGAGATTTTTTCACCCTTCTCGTTTTTTTAGTTCTATTTTCATGTAAAGTATTTCAAGTTAATTTTTATTATATTGGGGGTATTTTATCTAATTTTATCATACTTATATTTTATGATCATATGATGATAGACCTCATTTGATATCTTCATTTCAATATTTTGACGTTTTAAGTGGTGTCGTTAGGCTGCCGAATTTTTAAGTGGTTCTTTCACATTTCTCTTTTTTCAAAGTTCTAATACCATGACAAGTCTTGAATGTTAATTTTTATTATGTTGGGGTTTGATCTCTAAATATATCATACTGATCATTTATGTTCATATTATTAGAGACCCTATTTGATCTCATCAATTCATTTTTGTTGAAGTTTAAGTGGCGCCGTTAGGCTGCCGAATTTTTTAGGGGTTTATTCACCCATCTCGTTTTCAAGATCTACTTTCATGTCATATATTTCAAGTTCCTTTTTATTATGTTGGGGTATGATATTTATACCTATCATACTGATCATTTATGATCATATGATTAGAGACCCTATTTGATCTCGTCAACCCATTTTTGGATGTTTTAAGTGGCACCGTTAGGCTACCGAATTTTTTATGGATTCTTTCACCCTTCTCATTCTCAAGATATATTTTCATGTCATGTATTTCAAGTTCATTTTTATTATGTTGGCGTATGATCTATAAATCATTCATACTGATCTTTTATGTTCATATTATGAGAGACCCTATTTGATCTCATCAATTCATTTTTGTTGAAGTTTAAGTGGTGTCGTTAGGCTGCCGAATTTCTAAGGGGTTTTTTCACCCTTCACGTTTTCAAGATCTACTTTCATGTCAAGTCTTTCAAGTTCATTTTTATTATTTTGGGGTGTTATATCTATATATATCATACTTATCATTTATGTTGATATGATGAGAGACCCTATTTGATCACATCAATCCATTTTTGGAAGTTTTAAGTGACGCCGTTAGGCTGCTGAATTCTCATAAGAGAAATCATATTTTTTTCTTCCTTTCAAGTTCTTCGTTTCATATGGTATATCATTCAAATTTAATTACCATGTTCTTAAATACTATATATTCTGTTCCCATCCTATTTTATGTATCATTTTTGAGTGGGTGACCCATGTCCCCTCTCTTTTCAATGTCTTCTAAAACCATGTATCGTAGACGTTATGCTGCATAGTTTTCATCTCAAAATGCCTCCCTCTTTATCTCAAAATTATTTTATGTTATTAATTGAATACTCAAAGATCTTATTTCTAAAGGGGTATTCACATATATATAAAAATTTTATATTTTAAATTCTGGGATTTACATACATGAAACCCTCTTTCCCTTTTCCGTGGGTTTAAAGTGAAATAAATATCATGTCTTTAAAGAAGTTTTTAAAACGTTATGATTATGAAATGAAACCCATTTATTTTATGCTATATGGGTTGTTTATCAAATGATTGATGATGATATATGTGGCTCACATGATAATATAGAAATTTCAAGGGTACACCCAGATAGCGCTCCAATGCATTCGGGAAAGACTTAATCTCTAGAGATGACCTTTTAGACTGATACCTCGGTGAATAACCTTGGTAATTTTTAATGACACCTTGGGGATGGACCTTGGTGAAACAAAATGATTGTCAATATTAAATATTGTAGCCACATCTTCAAGTTATAAAAAATGTTATTTTTATTATGATATATCTCATGATTTCTTTCTCATGCCTTAAAGTTCTTTTCATGACCTTATTGAAGTATCTCAAGTTCACATGTAAAATGTTTCTCTTGTTTCCCTTATAGGGCCTTCTGCTCAACCTTTCTTTTGATATATGTCCCCAGGTTATGAGATGCAGTAATGAACCTAGGATAAACATGAGAAGAATTCTTTCAAGTGTTTAAGAATAATGTTTTATGTTTTCATGTTTTAAGTTCCTGGTTTCCAAGACACTTAACCTTAAAGATCCTCAGTTTTGTAAAATGTAATGAAAGATTATGTGATAAAAAGGAAGGATGCTATAGTTGGTATCAATGGATGGTTTAGTTATTTGTGGAAATTAGGATATGAAAACTTTAGGATGAAACCTATAGAAAAGTTTAAATATAGGAAATCTTCCTTATATTTTGGTCAGTATTGAGTAAGGGGTTGCCAAGAAAATACATCCCTATCTGGATATGAGCAGGTAGAGGTGGCTCTGGCACAGATGTACATAGGGGTAAAACCCAAAAACACCGCTTTGAGATAGACTCGAACGAGAACTAGTACATGAAAACGGGCCTTGCTGTACACTTGGATACGACACTCCTAGGGGATATGCTTTGGTAAATTCATAAGCATAGTATGAACCATTATTAAAGGAACAAGGATAAAATAAAATAAAGATTCACATAGAAAAATATGATCATGGATAACCTAGATTGGAAGCTATTGGATCACAAGTTAGGGTATACTTTCTTCTACAAGTTTACCCTTCTATGCTTAAAGTTTACTTCTCATGATTATTGGATAAGTATTTAAGCCCCTAATTGTACTTTCTTTTCATAGTTAATGGCGGGAAATTGAAGAACATGACCCAACCACAAATGTGATAGGAAATGCGAGGATTGCCGTATTAATATGACAGAGATGATTATGGGATTAAAATATGCTTATAATTTTGGAAGACATTCACTATTTTGGGACCCTATTTGATCGAGGTAAATAGATTACTACGGTATTTTCATTGAAAAGTTAGTTTGACTTATATTTTGAAGAATCGATGAATTTAAGGCGGACGTATAGTAATGTAGGTTACTTATGGGAATGATTAAACTATCTCGGCTAAAATATGTTTAGGTTAGGTACTTTAGTTATAAGATGTTAGGAGTGGTTTATGTTGTTTGGAGATGAACAATGATGTTTATTTTGGAAGACTATGTTTTTAAATCCTTCTTGTATTTGTGTTTCAATATTAGTTTGGTTTATTTTGAGGAATCTTAAGGACCATTATTTATGGAATGGTTTATGATGAACTTTGGGTAGTACCATGGAACTTTGAAGATTTAAAAGTAGTTTCCATTCCTATGGGATTCTTTCTTTTTTAAGAGTTGTTTTACCTTACCCTTTCTGTTTTTGGGATAATGTTTAAAGATAGAAGAAATAGATAGTTAACCTTTTGTGGATTATGTGATTCTCTGGAAGATGATTCTTGTGTTTTGTTGAGACCAAGTAGTATTGAATTCTCATCATTTGGAGAAAAGATTAGTTTTGGGTTGAAACTTATTAAAGGATGAAACTCTATATAAAGGTAGGTATATTTTCTATGTAGTAAATGAATTATTCAAAATTATGAAAAGGAACATAAAACAAAAATGTTGTTGGTTTACGTTTCCTACTAGGTAATCAAAGACTGTTTACACACATCATATGTTTGGGATTTTATTATGGTTAACTTTCTCATAATCATGTTTTCTATCACTCTCCCCCAGAACTGGACCCTTTGTTTTCATCTCTCTGTCCATGTTTTCCTACATGGAATCCTAGTGTGGGTTAACTCGGGTGACCTTTGTACTTCCCTTTCTTTCTTTTAAAGTAATATTTTTACTAACTCCTTTTCCGATGTGGGATATTCAATGAAATTTTAAAACCCAATTTTAAAAATTACGAGGACGCAATTTCATAATGGGGGAAGATTGTAACGACCCGAAATTTTGAATAAATCTTGTTTCCTAATTTTATGTGTTATTTTATTTTATTTTTATACTCAAAAAAAATGTTTCATTTGATAACATCAGTATAATTAAAATGAGACCATTGGGTTTTGACTGGTATATGACCATTGGTCAATATGACCGCTGGAAACTAAATGTTTTGATTATTGTCTCTAAATACAAGTAATCTTGGTTAATTATTATAGAAAGAAGATTCGAAGGCCTCACCCAGTAGTCTTGGACCGATCGAATCCCATCTAACAGAACTTGGGAAAGAGGTAGCACCACTGGGCTTGCTCTGGACCAAACCCAAGCCGAACTTCATCATGTGAAGCTAGAATGGAATCGCCTTCGTGAGAAGTTCAACCTGATAGAAATTACTACTCGTGCGATATTGGCCAAGCCTCCTTCGGATTCTCTCACCTTAGCACACCTTACAATCAGGTCCTATGCTGGTGTGATAAGGGGATATATAATGAGACCATAACTGCCTTGTGTAACCCTTTGTTTTAAATAAAAATTTTGATTTCTTCTTATGATGAAGTTTATGAATTTTAAAATATCTGGATAAATATAGGATGCATATTTTTGATGAATTTTAGAAAAATTATATTTTAAAAATGTTTAGGTAAACCTTAAATAATTAAAAATGTGTAATGATTTTCAAAAAATGGTCTTCTATAATTATTTTAGTAAGAAATTTAGAGTCTGATAAGATCAAATTGATTTTTGATGAATAGTAAATTATAAATAGTGATTTTATGCTTAGGATTAGTAATGTGACCAAATGGATTAGTAATCTCACTTAATTAATGTATTAATATAATCTAGGAACCTTGATTAAGTAACGCGATTCAATAAAATGGTTAAAAATGGTTTCATAAATTATTATTCAAGTATTAGTTTTTTCGAGTGAACAGTGTTTTTTAATTAATAAATAAATTAAAAATAATTTGAAAATTATTTTTATAAAATGGAGTTCATTTTTTAAATCAGATCATTTATATTTGGTTAAGGTGAAATTTTGGGATTTTTCTGAGAAAGATGAATTTTTAGTGAATAGTAAAAAAAGCAGTTTAAGGGTTTCAGTATGTTTAATGAAATCATAACTGTGTCATGGTGATGTCATGAGATATTTTAAGGTTTGGAAGAACAAAGGTGATGAATTATTGTATGGGGGCCCCATGTGGCATAACTCCATGGAAAATACCATGGGAGAGCACATGGTTTTGAGAAAACCACTGTTGAGGTGTCCCTTGGCCATTAATGCCTTGTCCCCTCACTTTCCCTATAAATATCAAGCCATCCTATCCTCCATTTTGACTCCCCACTCTCCCCCAACTATTTTCAGGTCTCATTACCTTCTAAGGAGTCCTCCCAAGGTTCCCCCAAGCCCTCAAGGTCCCAACCATTGAGTTTTAAGAGTTACGTTTTAAGGTAAGGGATCCGACCTCTCTCATTCTTTTCAAGTACTGTCTTTTATATCATATCTTTTATACTCCCTGTTCTTATGTTGGAGGATGTTCTTTTATATTCATAATAATTTTCTTTTTTATGTTAATATGATGATATATCCCCTCTTTCTCTCATCAATTCGTTTTAAGAATGTTTATGTGGCGCTGTTAGGCTGCCGAATTTTTAAGAGATTCTTTAACCCATCTCGTTTTTTTAGTTCTATTTTCATGTAAAGTATTTCAAGTTCCTTTTTCATATGTTGCGGTATGATCTCTAAATTTATCATACTGATCTTTTATGATCATATTATTAGAGACCCCATTTTATCTCTTCAATTCAGTATTTTGAAGTTTTAAGTGGCGTCGTTAGGCTGCCGAATTTTTAAGTGGTTCGTTCACATTTCTCATTTTTCAAAGTTCTAATTCCATGGAAAGTCTTGAATGTTCATTTTTATTGTTTTGGGGTTCGATCTCTAAATCTATAATAATGATCGTTTATGTTCATATGTGGGGAGACCCTATTTTATCTCATCAATTCATTTTTGTTTAAGTTTAAGTGGCGTCGTTAGGCTGCCGAATTTCTAATGGGTTCTTTCACCCTTCTCGTTTTCAAGATCTACTTTCATGACAAGTATTTCAAGTTACTTTATATTATATTGGGGTATGATCTCTATAACTATCATACTGATCATTTGTGTTCATATTATGAGAGACCCTATTTGATCTCGTCAATCCATTTTTGGATGTTTTAAGTGGCGCCGTTAAGCTGCCGAATTTTTAAGGGATTCTTTCACCCTTCTCGTTTTCAAGATCTATTTTCATGTTAAGTATTTCAAGTTATTTTTTATTATGTTGGGGTATGAACAATAAATCTATCATACTGATCTTTTATATTCATATGATGAGATACCCTATTTGATCTCATCAATTCATTTTTGTTGAAGTTTATGTGGTGCCGTTAGGCTAGCGAATTTCTAAGGGGTTCTTTCACCCTTCTCATTTTCAAGATCTTCTTTCATGTCAAGTCTCTCATGTTCCTTTTAATTATTTTAGGGTATTATCTCTATATCTATAATAATGATCATTTATGTTGATATTATGAGAGACCCTATTTGATCTCATCAATCCATTTTTGGAAGTTTTATGTGACGTCGTTAGGCTGTCGAATTCTCATAAGAGAAATCTTATTTTTGTCTTCCTTTCACGTTCTTCGTTTCATATAGTATATCATTAAAATTTCATTACCATGTTATTAAATACTATATATTCTGTTACCATACTGTTTTATGTATCATTTTTTAGTGTGTGACCCATGTCCCCTCTCTTTTCAATTTTTTCTAAAACCATGTATCGTAGACGTTATGCTGCATAGTTTTCGTCTCAAAATGGCTCCCTCTTTCTCTCAAAATTATTTTATGTTATTAATTGAATACTCTATGATCTTATTTCTACAGGGGTATTAACATATATATCAAAATGTACTATTTTAAATTCTGGGATTTACATACATGAAACCCGCTTTCCCGTTTCCGTGGGTTTAAAGTGACATAAATATCATGTCTTTAAAGCAATTTTAAAACGTTATGATTATGAAATGAAACCCATTTCTTTTATGCTATATGTGTTATTTATGAAATGATTGATGATGATATATGTGGCTCCCATTATAATAATGACATGTCAAGGGTGCACCCAGATAGCACTATAATGCATTGTCTAAAGACTTAATCTCTAGAGATGACCTTTTAGACTGATACCTCAGTGAATAACCTTTGTAATTTTTAATGACACCATGGGGATGGACCTTGGTGAAACGAAATGATTGTCAATATTAAATGTTGTATCAACATCATCAAGTTATGAAAAAGTTTATTTTTATTATGATATATCTCAGGATTTCTTTCTCATGCCTTAATGTTCTTTTCATGAGCTTATTGAAGTATCCCAAGTTCCCATGTAAAATGTTTCTCTTGTTTCCCTTACTGGGCCTTTTTCTCACCCTTTCTTTTGATGTATGTCCCCAGGTTATGAGATGCAGTAATGAACCTAGGATGAACATGAGGAGAAGCCTTTCAAGTGTTTAATAAGAATGTTTTATGTTTTCATGTTTTAAGTTCCTGGTTTCCAAGGCACTAAACCTTAAAGATCCTCAGTTTTGTAAAATGTAATGAAAGTTTATGTGATAAAAAGGCGGGATGCTATAATTATTTTCGTAGTTAGCACCTTCATGCTGGATTGGAGGGAATGAATAGTATCATATGAATTTTTAAATATATTTTACACATGTTAAAAATATGATTCATTGGTTACCAAATTTATTTGAAGTGGAAATAAAAACCAATTGAATATAATGGACGTGTTTTATGAAAAAACCTAAATAAAAGAGAATAATTGTGTTTCATATCCCTATTTATGGATTTTTATTTAATTAAAATTATATGTTATATATTCAATCAAATGTTTTTAAATTCATCTTATATGTTTTCTATATGTGATATAAGAATATATACAATTTTCAGATAAAATAAGTATTTTTCTAAAATTACAGTTTTACCACCTTTTGATAGAGAACCATATTTAAATATAATTTTTGACACCTTTATATATTTTATTTGAAAAAATGAACTTCTTATTTAGAATTATAATATCAAAATTTTCATTGATTAAAATTTTGGTATTTTTGGGCTAAAGTCCATTTTTAATGAATTGTGAAAAATTCTGTATATTAATTGAAAACTACCTTTTATTCAAATTTATTTATTAAGATATATTGAAATTTTAATTTGTTTTAAAATGTAATTGGATTTTATTTTTATAATTTAATCCAATTAGGGTAATTGGAAATACATTCAATTATAAATTAGACATAAACACGTGTCAATCTTTTGATAGTTATTTTTTCTTAAATACTCTCTTTTTTGGTTTGGATGACGAGAATTAATTTTAAATTAATTAATAAAATTATTATTTTATAAATTTGGAAAAATTAATTCCATATTTGGAATTAGGATGTCCAAATTGTGTAAAAAAGTACCTTTTAATTTAAACATTAGTAACAGTAACGTCAGTAAATATTTTATTTAACATGGTTAAAGGGTAAATCCGGTAAATAAGGATAAACAATTAATATTATAATAATATCAAATTCCACTAAGACATGTACTAATCCTATTGGATTATATATTCCTGACCATGGGCATCCTTGGGATGATTTTATGACCCCATGGAGCCACTTGGGGGTGAAAATGACATTCAATTACCTTGAATTTTAAGGAAATGAAAATATAACTGAAATTTGTATCTTTTAGTAGAAAAGTTTTTATTTGGAGTAATAGAAATTATAGTTTTGACTATAAATATTAATAATAATGTTAAAAAGATGTACTATATAAATATATTTATTTTATAATTTTTAGATATTACATAAATAAATTTATTTATGACACAATGGTGATGTGGTGATTACCTTGTTAATAAATGATTTAAAAAAATGAAATTATAAATATTAAACTAAATTTATTTTTAAACATTATATGTCATCCATGATTTTTATGGATGATTATTTCTTGAAATATTTTAATTAGTGAATTTTTTTATAATGAATCAAGTTGTTATGGATTTTTTAAATGTCGAGATATGAATAGTATAAATATTGACATAATTGACTTTTTAAAACAAATACTATTTTATTAAAGGATATAATTGTCCTAAAAATATAATATACATCCAAATGAATTTTATATGTTTTAAATGTCATTAATGAAACCCTTGAGTTTCATTTGGAATTTTATAGTAATAATATTAACCATATAGTACGAATATACATGAAGACATGGTAATAGGTAAATAATATTACTAAGGGTTAATGCTAAAAGATAAGGTAAAATTCATGATATAAACTTGTCTAAAACCCATTTTTGAGAGTATTTCGACCGATAATCATCTTATATACGAAATATATCACATTGGTCTTGTTTTAATTTTAAATAAATTAATAATAAAATAATACTCTCAAACTTTCCGGAAATGCCCCTAATCTCTCTTATAAATGGACACCACATATAACCCATTACTCACACCTCTCAAGCCTCTTGGATCACCCAAAATCTTCTCAAATAATCACCCAACATTTATGCCTTTATCCTAGAAGCCTTCCTCTCGGTATAAGGAAATTCAAGAATTCCCTTTGCCTCAAATCAAAAGAAGTTACTAGATTTGTGGTAAAGTCTTCTCTCAAACTTTTGTCATATATTTTCCTTATCCAACCCCCTAAACACTATTTATTCAATTACTTTATAAATAACAGAAGTATCATAAATATACTTGGTTGTTTTTGTGAGACTATTTCTAACTACACATGCAAAAACCTCCATCTAATGGATACGAACATACACTTTCTGTGTACAGTGAACCGCTAGCTCACGAAACGATGATTGTTCGATTTTCCACTGCCACCTCTCTTGGTGGAAATTATGATGGGACTATAATTATATATGATATATTTTATATATTTTATATTTATTATATCTCTATTTATCTATAATGCACATATACAACTAGATTTTATGATTTTCTTATTGTATAAATATGATAATTTCATTTGAGGAAGTGTGTTCTAACACCCACTCAAAGTTATATGACTCGTTCATGATATACATGGAATATATAGAGGATAGAATAAATGAAATTATGTAACATATATAACATAGAAATTATAAATTAATTTTAATATACTGATCTATCATTTAGTTTTCATTCAATTAAATATGAAATATAAATGAATGCAGCGTTCATGCGTACGTACGGCTTACCATCTTCATGAATAGTGCATTTATTTTAATTTCTCCAAATATTATGTCATATTATAAATGAATATATAATGGATATATGTGATAAATAGTAGAATAATATTCTTGAGGTAATTCAATTTTGAAAACATGGAAAAATTGTAATTTTAACAAGTTCATTTTATACTCAAGTTCCAAACATCGACAAAATGTTTGATATGGACCCAAATAATTAACTAATTATTATAACAAGGTAATGAGTGATATAAAAATAATAATAAAACATAAAAGTGTTTGCAAGAAAGTAAAAATTAACTTATTTTTATTATTTAGGATGAATAAGGAACATACGAGACAAGTCAGACTAAAGGTAAGGGACTTTGTCTCAATCTCCTTTCATTGATACATATTTCGATAATATATACATCCTTATTTTATACGATGTTTTATAAAACCCTTTTAAATTTCCTTCCATTCAAAGGGAATCTTTTTTAAATGAATCATTTTACTGAAAAAATAAAAGAATGTTTTTATGTTTTTTGGTGACTGTAACTTCTCCACTGTCGTAATCGTTATTTCGATTCCTCTATAAGAATTAATGTTTTGAAAAGGAAAAGAAATACCATATTCTGTTATTTAGTGTTTTGGTATTGAAATTTTTTTTGAAATGGATTTATTATTTCAATACCTTGAAATTATTTCTTGTGATTTCAAATGAAATGTTATTAGTGAAATGTTGATATTTAAAAAAATTTATGTTTTATTATTACATAATGGTTGTTTTACATTAGACATGTGGTTAAGTGATAAAATAAATGATTGGGGGTTCAGTGATAAACTAAGACCGGGTATTTACTATATATCCTCCAATTAATTGGGTATGTATATCGACCATAGGGATATTCCATTTAGTGATATTTTTGGAGGTTGACCATATGGTTATTCCATTTCAGAATTTTTATGTTCCATGTAACCTTTATATGTTATATGTTTCTTTCAATGTCATTTTTTGTAATATTTTGGATGTAAAAAGGTTAATCAATGAGATTATATTCTGTGAACTGTTTTTGCTACTTATTTTAGGTGAAAATTATTAATTTATGATAATTTATTCATGCTTTACATGCTGTTTTGAAAAACTAATTGTTTTTTCTTCTTTATGTATCCCTTAATAAGCTTTTTATGCTCATCCAAATTTTTGAAATGTTTTTTCACAATATGTAAAGATGAATAGGTTCAAGAATGGGATCAATGAAAATTCATTTTGTCTAAAACATGTAACTAAACAAGTTTATTTTTAAAGAGTTCTTTTTATGAAAAAATAGATAGTGAGTGGAAGTGTCTACTTATAATATATAAGTCGTTAGGTATAATTTATGATCTAAATATCTGAGGCTCTAAACCTGAAAATATCCTCAGTGATAATTATTATCATAATTCCATATTATGTAATGATTAAGCATGGGGACTTACTTGCATTATAACATAATAATTGTTTTGCATTCCAGAAAAATAAAATTATACACAAGGTATAAATATAAGAATTACCCATGGAAAAAATTTGTTTTATAATCATGCATCATATCCTAAATAAATTATATTTCATGAAGAATGAATTATAGAAACGATAATAAGGCATGTATTACTTCATCAATGGAATGGAGAACAAAAAATATATATATTTGGGAGAAATCTATATAGAATTTTGAGCAATTATTTTACAATAGAGAGAGATAGAGGGAGAGAAAGAGAATTTAATTTTGATATATAGAGGTTTTAACCTGAAGAAAATGGTTATTTAGATATTTCCCTTATACCGATATGAAAACATTCCATGATATCAATATATCCATTTAATTTAAATACAATTTTTAACAGACATAGAATAAAGGGAGAGAGGGGCTTTATTGAAGAATGAAATGATGATTAAAAATGAAAATAACCTCATCTAATGATTACATAATAATTAGAAACCTTATACACTATATATTAAAATAAAATACCCTTTTTGTCTTTTTGAATAAAATTTAAAAAAAATCATATAAAATAAAAATGAATATTCCTTTTGGAAAAATTTTAAAGGAAGTCAAAAAGTCATAAAATTTCATTAAATGTTAATTAGTATCCATATAGATATATTAATTTCATAATTTTAATAATATGGACAGGAAAGCGATATATTTAGAAAATAATTCTTTAACAGATTTAAAATGATGTTATTAATGTATTTTTCCGATGCCATAAGACTAAATCATCATGTATGTTATTATCTTTCTAAAAAACAAACATATAATCACTAATTCAATTTTTTATAACCATTTTCATGTTTATTTTTACTCATATTTTTTTATAACATTTTATACCAATTTATATAATCAATTTTTTTCCTATCATATGTTTTGAGGATATTAGGTATGTATAACCAAAATGGCTTTAGTTGGTTGAATATGGTCAATGATTTCATTAATATATCATCTAAAAATAATAAGAATAAAATAATAACAATTTTATTACATTAATTAAACTTTTTATAAAAAACATAAATTATGGTTATGAAAAATTAACGGTGTAACAATCAGGGTGATGATAGTTCTTAAGTTTACAAGATTAATAGTTCAATTTTTCCAATTATCAGGGAAGAAATATAGTATATACCATTTTATACTACCTTAAAAATAATTACACAAAATATAATACCTTA
This sequence comes from Viscum album, assembly GCA_963277665.1. Lineage (NCBI taxonomy): Eukaryota > Viridiplantae > Streptophyta > Magnoliopsida > Santalales > Viscaceae > Viscum > Viscum album. Next base: position 1,092,936,103 of record OY728139.1, read on the forward strand.
ATTATTCAAATATACATATAAATACTATACATGTGTTGTGGTGATGTCAAAAAAATCCCATTGTTTCGTAGATGTGGTAATACATTCATACACACGAACAACATTATCATTTTTCAATAGACAAGATTTTTTGTAAAATATATGATATATTATATTTTAAGCGTAATAATTATATAATTAATATAATATATAAAAATTAATTCCATCGTTATTACAATCCCTGAGAGGTGGGTATGGAAAATGAATTACATGAGTTCATAAGGCAGTTTCCCACTGTACACATGAATGAAAATTTCTTTTCTCATTTAATGGAAGAGGATATGAATATATTTTATTCAAGTACCAAATTAAAAACTATGTATATTGATGATAATTTTATTATTTAGTTAATTTTGAATATTATTAAAAGGATTTATAAAATAAATAAAACAATCAAGACTGTCTGAGAACTATTACTCTTCTTTAGTCAACCTCTTTAGGAATATACATAAATTCTTCCAAAATTGGCATTATTATCAAACAATCTCCTCTTTTATGTGATTAAGTAATTATGTAATGAATTAGGGTGTGTATGTTTCAAACCAAAATGTTTCTGATATGTGAAAAAATGATGAGAGGGTGTGGCCTTTTAAAAGACACGAGAGGGGAAGCCTTCGAATTTTTTTAAATTATTAAACAAATAAAAACCATTTTTTCATTGAAATAGTTTCAATACAAAATAATTATAATATAATATTATTATGAGTCTATTAAATCTAAAAATAATAATTTTATAATCATAGGTTATGCTTTCACCTCTATATTTTGTTTAACCTATGTGAAACCTTTTTGATAATTACCATTATAATGAAATTTAAACTCATTAAGGATCAAATAATTTACTTTTAAAATAATATTATAAACTGGTTAGTAAATGGAATATATTATAAAAAATATCTCAATCACTTTAATGGTACTATGTTTAATTTTAAATCATTTAATCAAAATTTAATTATTATAAACTATCACGAATGTCAATATTGGATCTATTTGAAAAAATTATATTTGAAAAAAGGAAAAAGAATTAAATTATAATTATTTCCCACATATTAAATATGTAATATATTACTAAAACAAATAAAAAATACTACATTAAAATTATGTTAAATTTAATAATTTTAGTTCCATTTAATTTATTTACATATTATTTAATTGAATATTATACTAATTTTTGCAGTATTTTAGAATAATTATTTCAATACTAAAAGACGTTAGTATATTACTGTAATAAAAACTAATTTATCTTTTAAAAAATCATTTTCTAACCAAAAACAACATCTGTTTATCCCTATGTAAAAAATATAGATGAAATAACACAAATGTAATTGCAATTTATAAAAATTGTTACATAAAAAATATAACATTATGAATAAATGAAATATTCTACTGAGTTACCATATTTTAAAATTTCAAATGTCTATGGATGAACTACATTTATCCAATCTATAAATTCATGTTTTGGGGTAATTTTGGGTCCTTATAATATTTTTTCCAACCTTAATTTCATAAAGTATCTTTACAGTAGTGATACTTATTTTCTACGGTTACGATTCACAGTTTCTAAAAGTAGAACCTATTTATAAAATACAGATGTCATAATTTAAAATAAGGAATCAAAATTTCAAGATTCAGTTTCTATAATTTGATGAAATTATTTTATAATTAAATGGAAAAATCATACATGAAATAGGTTTTAAGGAAAATATATCTTTTCTAAGTATAAAACTATTTCAATACTAAAATCACTAATTAAATTTTTCAACAACACCATAAATGTGTTATTTTTATTAAAAATGAGATAATTAAAATTTTAAACTAATCCACAATATAATTATGTTTTGAAATAATCATAAATTAAAATATAGTTTTCAAAAAAACATTATTTTCCAATATTTACAATAAAATAAAACTTCTCAAAAACATCTCAAAACATCAGAAAAATATAATTTTGATATTCTAATTTCAAAAATGAAATCATTTTTTCAAATAAAAGTTCAAAAACAAACCAATATTAATTATTATATTTTATCAAAAAGTAAATTGATATTAATTTTTTTGAAAAAATATTTTTAGAGTGTAAAATGACATTACTAATTATTTTTTAATTATTTACAAATAAGATGTTAGCTTATATTGTGTAAGATATTTATGTATACTTTTTATAGTGTGGTTAATTCTATAAAATTTAATTTTTATGTTATAATGGTCATCTTTAAATAATAAAATATCATAGTTCATCTAGGATTACTATTACATGTCATATACACTAATGACCATTGTTTAATATTTTAACAATAAGGGAGTTATATCCCCCACCACTGTTATAAATTTTATCCATGAAATTTGATCATGATTATGAAAATTGATGGCTTATCTTCTAAAATATCATCTATGTATTCCAAAATCATATAATGGCTTAAAAAATCCACTTGATTAGTGGGAAAAGGAAATATGAAGGTCCTGGAGAATGACACATAAATAGGTTTCCAAATAGAATCAAATTCTTGGGTAGTAAAAATAAGGGAATAATATAGAAACATAATTTCCAACTAATGATTTAGTTTAACTATAATTATTTATCAAAATAAAGTGAATGATCAAGGTAAAGTAAATTATTATGAATTAATTATTGTAGGAAAATACAATCTGTTCATCAGAAATACAGGTAATAGGATAACATGCCGTTTCAAAATTCTTTTCCTAGAATTGAGGAATTAATTTTCCATTTAGATTATGAAAATAATGTAATATGTTTAATTAAAATATATAATTTAATCCTATTTTAATTTCCACCACTATCTCATCCATTCCTTCAAAAGATTAGTATTCAAGATGAATTTCATTCAAGCATGATTGTCAAATATTAACTCATAACAGATCACATAACCAATAAAATTATAACAAGTTATTCCTCATATAATTAGACATTAATTGAAATATTTAGAACAAGGTACAATAATTTCCTAAAATAAAAATCATTCATATAAATAATAAATAAATAAATTCCCAAATCCATAATAGTAACACACAAAGTTTCAATTAAATCACTTTTTAAATAACTAACCTCAAAAGTCATAAAAATATTCATGCATATGTTTTAAACCCAAAATATATAAAAATTTGATAAAATATTCATCTGAGATTAATTTAACATTTAATTCTAATAATAATTAGTCACTTATAATGTCCTATACCAAAATGAAAATTACATAGTCATATAATATCCAAACTATGATAATAATTTCCACAAATAACCAATATCACCATAAAGACACATTAAAATCATATACAATTCCAAAAGATAATTCCATATTTATTCCAAAAATAAAATAACATAATCATTTTCTTTACCACAATCATATAATGTTCCAAAATAATATTGTTATCTTCTTATAAAATAACATTTACCACTAAATCAAAAAATTATGAAAATCGATCATACCAAAAATAAATAACTATATATCCTCAATAACATCTACATTAGTGAATATTTTATCCTTAATGGTTTCCTCATGACTTTATGTTTACATCCTCAATAATCTAATTTTATTCTTATGAAATTGAACTTCACATAGAACCTATGGTTTACTTTTTACTCAACCTAATAAAATGTACCAAAAAATTCCTTAATCACCCTAAAACATTAACAATTATAACCATAAAAGGGGACTTTACGCCTTTGAAATTATAATATCCTCTAGACATATAAAAATAAAAATCATATCCATAACTCTAAATATAAATTCACATGAAAAAAGCCAAATATTTTATGTTTTCTAAACCATTCATGAGATACCAACTGTATGCAGACTACCTTAGATATTAATTAATTTTGAGTATTAAGTAATTAATTCATTTTTTTAAAATGTCCGGATCTTCATGGTTTTATGACTTAAATAATTATTATCTCAACCATAAAAAATAAATTTTAGATCATTATCTGGAAAACTCCACTTGGTTTCAACTTTTTTAGAAAAAACAAAAAATTATTGATAAAACATGTTTCATTTTCCTAAAATATGCTCACAATTATCATCTTGAACTCTTCATTATCCCTTATATTCCTTACGACAATTTTAAGAAAAATTTGAAATGATGGATGGGCACAAAAAAAATCAGTAAGGGAGATATAAGGATAAATAAAGAGACTTATTGTTTCCTAAATACCTAAACCTGATTTAACTTTTTGAAATTCAAATTTGGGAAAAATATAAACATATATTTCATAAAGAAATAAATATTTCTGAAAAAAATTTTTTTTATAAAAAAATTCATATGAAATAACAATGAAAAATGAAAAATCATAAAAATTATTTTAAATTCTTGAAAAATTGATGTTGTTTTCAAAAATGGTTAAACATTCACACTTATTTGTCTGAATATAATATCATTTTAATAGAATATCAAGAGTAACTAAATGGGAGGATTACATAAATGATATGGTATCATAAGATCATGGAAATATTTGAAATATTGTAGAAACAGAAGACATAATGTAACTATAAGTATAGGGTAACTACCAAGATAACCTAATTTATTGGATGGAGTCCCATAAAGGATTAGGTTTACTCCATAATCCCATACATAATGTCCCATGAGACAACAGCTTTACCCAATGTATTAGTGTACTATCTATGAAAAACCATTATAAAATATTCATGATTATCTGTTCCACAAAAAGGGAATAAATCACAATACATAAAAAATAATAACTTATAATATATAGATAATAGGTTTCATAATCGTTTCATATATCATAATAAAAAGTGATTTCATAATGTGGGTATTTGAGAAATGATCTTAAGGCTTGTATTGCACTATAAAAGGAAGTGAAGCTGGGTATACATGTGAAGGATATTTATAAATTATTTATAATTATTAAATAACATTCTACAGAGAGAGATAAGGTGAGTTAGAGAGAAATTGTTCATAAAATAGAGATAATAATAGTTTAAGAACATATTATATTTTATCAGATCACATAGAAGTAGCTCGTTGTACACACTAATGAAAATATAGTTTCACATTTGATGGTAGAGGATATTTTTATTGGTTATACCACTAACATAACAAGTCATGGTATATGGAAGATACTAAGGTTATTATTTTTTAATGATTGGATAATATTTTGAAGGATGTACAAGAAAAAATAAAACAAAAAATTCCCATATTAGAACTATACCACATCATAAGACAACATGTTTATGATTATACCAAAATTGGTTCAAGATTGGATTTTTGAAAAAACCAAAAACTTTATTATATGGAAATAGTAGTAAGTAATTCATTTGGGAATGTATTGGTAGAGTGAATTTTTTTTTGAAGTTTTAATAATAGAACAGAGGAGCTGTCTAATTATAGGTAATGAGTTGGCACTATGGAAACATAATAAATAATTAAATTAACTAAAATATTTTTCATTTTCAAATGATGAAAATTTACGTAAATTAGAATATGAGATGATTTCTAGTTTATATACTCTCATAGAATAACAATTAGATATGTTTTTGTGATATATTAATCATTTTTATTTTTTTCACTCACGTTAACAGATTTTCAAAATTATTGGGATGATGAAATTTTTTCATATTATGGTTTAATAATTAATAAAATGAAAAATTGGACTATAGAAATTGGTTTCAATTTTCAAATATATCCCAATCACGTGGCCTAAAAAATATTTTTTATAATTTTGAACCTATTAATATAGAATTAAGTAATATAAAAATTAATTACGTAACATTCAAAACTATTCATTTAAATTGACTTAGAAAATAATATGATAGAAAGGGAATTTTAATATAATGCATTCACACATCCCAAAAATGATAAATTTATATAAAAATAATTCATCCATAGTAATAATTTAAAATTATATTACTTTTAATAATTTGGACTTAGTTATTTAATTTTTTGTTAACTAACTAAATTTTTTGTTGTTGTGGAATATTAATTTAATGTTAATAAAGTAAGAGAATCAATTTTTTACATTTCATTACATAAATTAATATAATGAAAAAAATAAATGAAATATGGAACCATGTAAAAATTTATTAAACAAATTTATGGAAATGGATGACCACCACTAATCCATGGATATAATTTCATGTTATTGGGACATATATTAGTCCATATCACATTATGTTTATCCTTAATTACCCGATTTAGACATATAGTGTGGATAATTATTTACTCAGGTTACTTTTCATTTGACCACAAATTAAAAAACATATTCACCATATTTGGATCATTAGAAAAAAAATTTAGAACTAATTTTACTAAATTTAATTTCTATAAATTGAATAAATGTATTTATAATTAACAAACGTAGTGAAAAAATAATTTTCTTAAACAAATAATTTTTAGTGTGAAAGATTTTTTATAAAATAAATCTAGTATAAAATTCATTATAAATACTATAATTAGAATATTTTTATTCAAATAGAACTGATGAAATTTTATAACTAAAAAAATACATAATCTGTCATTTAATAAATTTAAAATAGAATATAGGTTTCGAAATAAAATTGGTATAATCAATATACATTGAAAAATTGAACTATTAAAAAAATCTAAAATTTTCACAATATACAAATTTTGAAATGATAATTTCAAAAATTATGACTTTTAATCAAATAATATTTTTTTGAAATTTTACAAAAACAATTAAAAATATTTTTTTCGTATAAATTAAAAAAACCAATTTTGAGAAAACATTTTTAAGGGGTAAAAGAATGTTACTAAATTTTTAATTAATATTTAACAATATGTTATAAAAAATATTAGTATGTAGGAGAAAAAATATATATATATATTATAACAACCCTACCTTTTATTACACACATAAACTTGGTTTATTACACAAAATCTCTACGTGATAAAAATAGAAGATAGAGAGGTCTAGTATCTTTGGGACTTAGGAACATTACATAACTGCTTAGAATAAAAAACAATCAACATTTATATTGAAAACATCCTTCACATTACTAGTGCATTCCCTCGTACATAACATTTTATGGGATAACCTGAGGAAATTAATAAAAAATGGGTGAGCTATAAATCCCAGTAAGGTAATAAACATTGAATAACATGAGGAATACAATAAATTTAGACAACATGCATATCAATGAAGCATACGAGAAACTTGAATATAAAGGCATGATAAATCTTGATAATCATAACATAGAAATGTGGAAATAACACTTAAACATGGAATTAGCTTGAGCCAAGGCTCATTACACATGGAGAATGAGTAAACACTCATTGCACATGAATCACAAGTAAAACATAGTTTCAATTGAATTAGAATGAGTCAACACCCATTTCATATGACATATTATGAAACTATACTTTACCCAATGCGTTGGAGCGCTATTAGGGAGCACCCTTCTTGAAAATTTCATTTCATGCATAAGTGTGCCACATGGATCATAAAATATGGCATCAATTATCATCATTTATTCCACGATAATGGTATGTGGAATACTTACATTAAGATTTATAATCAATAAGTAAATGTTCATAAAGTTGAATACCCTTGATAAGAAATGGGAACGGTATTCACTACACCATGACATTGGCTTGGAAAATCATAGTGCTATTTCAACAGCCTAATGACGTGAAAAAATAACTCATAAAAATGGTTAATGGGAGATGAAGAGGTGTCTAATCATATTTAGATAAAATGGAAAGTAAGGGGGTCATATAGATAAATGTCCCAAAAAAGTTAATGGAATTTAGATGCATAATTCAAAATAATTACTTAGATGTAAAATAGGAGAGAGAAATCCCTCACGGAATTTCATCATGGTAACAGGTGAACATGGGAGGAATTAATTAGAGAGAAAGGGTTATACCATCATCGAAACATAAAAAGGGAAGTATGAGGTAGTTTTGAAATCATACCCCAATATTTTTAATTTAAAATAAAAGGGAAAAACAACTTTAAGAAAATTGGAGAAAAATGAGAAAGAAAGAAATCCCTTACCTTGATGTGTAAATCCAAAGTCTTGGGAGAGGATTCAGAGAGGATTATTAGGAAATTGGGTTACCTTTGGAGAATTCTAAAGAGATGAGGGATGGGGTTGTTCGAACTCCAAAGGGTTTGAGTGAAGAGGAAGTGGGAGCTTGGGTGGATTTATATAGGAAAGGAGAGGGAATTCTTTATTATTTAGGTATGGGACACCTCACATTAAACTAATCAAAACCACAAACCCGACCAAATTTTTTGCCCATGGTTTATACCAAAGGGGATAAGAAAAAAATATTTTATATGTACAATGTCTGAACGTCTATAATAATCGGGTTGCTTATGTGGAGGTGAGTCACACTCTCAAGGAAACAATTTAAAAAGACAAAATGCTTTATAAGCCTGGATGGGTCCACTAAAGCGTTGTAAAATAAATCAAACAAACAAAAAATCACCTTATTTTAATGGTAAAAGATATATTTGGGGAAAATGTTTATATTATTTTATTACATCACTATTGGGACATTATGAAGTCATAAAACAGAATATATATTTAAACAATATTTAATTTTTACCTAAAAATTAAAATTTCTCAGAAAATTATGAAAAATTCACCGTTAGGAAATTTCGACATCCTGATTCCAAAATTAATATTCCTTTTATCTAAATAATTTAATGAATATGTTAATTTTTAATTTTAAAATAAAAACATAGATTTAAATAAAATTCATGGGTTTTGACAAAAAAAGCTATCAAACCTTAATAAAAATTAAAATTACATTCATAAAATTATATGATCATTTATATTTGATAAAAATTTATCTAATTATAATAATATTTTATTAAAATATTATTTATTTCAAAAATCCGATAATTCATCAAAATAGATTCTTAGTTGAATATTAACCAAAAATACTATTTGTGATTACAAAAATATTTACAATGTAACAATAAAAAATGAATGCACATTCTTTATAAAAATATTATGTACATAGTCATAGTGCAAGGGTCCTATTACATAACCCCTTTTAACACTCGGATAAGACCAAAGGGTATGGTGTGCGATGGTGACCGACTCTTGGGGTAGCTTGGATAACATCTCTCAGGTTGTAATCTCTGTTTACTTCCACTTCTTCCGTATTATATTCCTCTCAAGCATAACCTATTCAAGATTGTACTGGGCTTGGTCAAGAGCGAAGCCTAATGATACCACCTCCATTCTATGGTCTGACAAATGGTCTTCATATGGGGAAAGTCTACTGGATGAAGCCATCAGTTCCTTTATCTGAGTAAATTGGATTTGTTAAAGACCTATATTTATTCAGATCATGTGATCACAGTTCGACGAATATATTATCACCCCTCACAATTCATAATGGTATTTTAAAATCCTAAAACAAATATCCAATGAATTCCAAATTTTTTATAACCATAATAAACATTTAATTAGATAAAGAGGGATTTCTATTAATTAATTTTTTGGTAATTAAAATCTTCCCCCTTAAGAAATTGATCACTTGAAATTTCTTTTTCCCTCTATAAAACAAATACGGATAACTATGCTTCATCACTTCCTTCGATTACCATGCCGCTTCTTCAAACATGTGGTTTTTCTACAACACTTTGATGAGGGTTATTTTCATATTTCATAGAACTTATTCTCTATGATTTAAGATCTTCACTAGTTGATCCTCATAAAAATGATCATCCTCTAACTATATTACCTCTGAAGAGAGTACATGTTAAGGTTTTGGTATGTAATTACGTAAGAGGGATACATGAAATATATCATGTACGTTTTCCATGGTAGGTGGATGTGCAAGTCGATAGGCCACAGCCCCAACACGATCAAGAATCTCGAAGGGGGCGATGTACCTAAGACTTAACTTCCCTTTATTTCCAAACCTCATGACCTTCTTCCATGGAGATATACGTATAAATACCATGTGTCCAACTTTAAACTCAATTTCTCATCGATGGTTATCTTAATAACACTTCTGTCGACTCTAGGATGCCTTGATATGCTGCTGAATGGTTTTCATCTTTTCAACCATTTCTTCAACCATTTCTGGTCCTAAAATTTTAAGTTCACCGAATTTATCCCAAAATGTCTGTGTTCTTCACCTCTTCCCTATAGGGATTCATAAGGTTCCATTCATATGCTCGAGTGGAAACTGCTATTATATGAGAATTCAACCAGTGGAAGCTGTTGGTCCCACCCTTCTTTGAATTCCATAGAACTTGATCTTAACAAATCCTTCAGTGTCAGAACATCTCTCTCAGATTGGCCATTAGTTTGAGGATGATAGGTTGTACTGAAGTTTAGTTCAGTATCTAGATCATATTGCAGAATCTTCCAAAACAAAGAGGTGAATCTTGCATCTCGATCGGATACAATTGATAGTGGTTCTCCATGCAGCCTTACGACATCCCTGATATATATCTATGATAGTTTATCCAAGGAGAAATCCTCCTAAATTTCAATGAAGTGTGTAGAATTTATAAGACAATCCACAAAAAACCAGATTGTATTATTTCCTTTGTATGTATTCATATGTCCGGTGACAAAGTCCATGGTGATGTTCTCCCATTTCCATGATGCGATGGGCAATAGTTGCATCATCCCCTTTGACTTCTGCCTCTTTTCCTTCAGTTGCTGACACACCAGGCACATTGATGTATACTCAACGATATCCTTATTAATATTATCCCACCAATAATGCCCTTAGAGATCTTGATACATCTTTGTGTTTACTGGGTGAATAGAAAAATTTGAACTATGTGCATCTTACAGAAGTTATTTCTTCAGCTTTGGACTTGATGGAACACGTAGTCTTTTCCGAAATCTCACAATTCCTTCTTCATTAACATTTAATTCCGAAGATTTATTTTTTCTGATAGCTTACACTTTCTTCTGAATTCCCACGTCATTCATTTGAACATCCATTAACCATTCTAAAAGAGATGGTTGAGCAATCATTTTTGAACGGATTTATATTTTTCACTTCTTTTTGATTCCCATGGCCATAATCATCAAGTCTAAGAATATTCGATACTTATCAATTCTCATAAATGATAGAATCGTCAGGTCCTTTCTACTAAGAGCATCTGCAACCTTGTTCTCTTTCCCAGGGTGGTATTGGATTGAGCATTCATAGTCTTCGACTAGCTCAAACCCTCTTCATTGGATCATGTTCAACAATTTCTATGTGAATATATACTTGAGTCTTTTGTGGTCCTTATTTATTTCATACCTCTCCCAAAAGAGATAATGCCACCAAATTTTTAAAGTGAAAATCTCCGCATCCAAATCCAAATAATGCATTGGATAATTCTTCTCCAGAACATTCAATTTCCTTGAATCATAGGAAATGCATTTTTCATTTTGCATCAACACACTACCCATGTCCTTCTTCTAAGCATCAATGAATACCACAAAAAGTTCTCCAATTATGGGTAAAGCGAGCAAGGGCATAGTGACAAGCCTCCTTTTAACTCCTTGATGTTTTTTTCGCATTCATTACTCCAAGAAAAATTAATCACTTCCAAGTTATCTTGTTTAGATAGTTGGACAATCGTGAGAGATTTATCACAAACTGTCAATAATATCTTGCTAACCCCAAGAATCTATGGATATCTTTTACCAATGTTGGCCCAGGAGATGCCCCAATGCCATCTGTAATGGTGGGATCCATAGATATCACATTGTTTGTGATGATATGGCCCAATAATGATACCTCCATCAACAATAAATCACACTTTCTGTACTTTGCATCGAGATTCTCCATCAGCAAGGTCTCTAGTACAGTTCTTAGATGCTTTTCATAATCCTCCTTGGTTTTGGAGTATATCAGAATATCATATATAAATACTACCACAAATTTTCAAGGTAATACCTGAAGACTTTATTCATCATTTCCATGATGATTGATGGATCATTAGTGACTCTGAAAGGCATTTCTATGAATTCATCATGCCCGTATCTTATACAAAAAGCAGTATTGGGGATATCTTCCTTCTTTACCCTTACTTGATAATATCCCAAACGAAAATCCAACTTGGATATGTATTGTGCTCCATGCATCTGATCTAACAAGTTGGCAATTCATGGGAGAGGATACCTGTTATTTATTGTGATTTTGTTTAGCTCATTATAATCAATGAAAAGTTGCATTGAACCATCTTTCCTCTTGACGAAGAAGACCAGTGCACCCCATGGTGAAGCACTTGGGCATATAAACCCTTTTTCTAGACTCTATAGTAGTTATTTTTCAGCACCTCAAGATCCAAAACTGCCATTCTATATGTATTCTTGGATATTAGAAATTCCCCAGGTATAAGATCAATTAAGAATTCCACATCTCTTCTCGGAGGTAGACCATGTAATTCTTTAGGAAACACTTCAGCGAATTCCCTCTCAATTGGCACGTCTTCAAGGATATTTTCCTCTAAATACATAATCATCTGAGCCAGATACGCTTTTTCATGGGGCAGTAATATCCACTCTTGAGATGATATTGCTAAAGAAGATTCATCTCCCTCCGCGAACTTGCATAGAATCAAGGTTGATTCTACACATGGAGAGTTATTTCCCTATCAAATCTATATATGATGTCTCTATATAAGGAAATAAAATCCATCCTAATAATTGCATCAAATTCCACGAGAGGGAGTTTGATGAGGTTCACCAGGAAATTCAATCAACATATTATGATAGGTGAGGAGTTATATTCATGGGATGAAATGATTACCCCATTTTCCGTACTGACCAACATCTTTACTTCCATGATTTGTGGTGGTTCTAGGATAGTTCTAGTAATGTTTTGGGATATAAAAGAATGTGTAGAACCAGAATCAAAAAATATGTTCCCTTTTCCTGATTGAACAACTAGCGTACCTGTCACCACTTCATTTTTGGGGTTCACTTCAGAAGTAGTGATGGAAAAAGATCTCCCTTGCTGCCTTGGAGGTTGTTGGTTGCCTCCGAAAACCCTTGTCTTAGGGAACTGATTTGCAAGATTCTATTGTTATTTGTATTTTTAGCAATGAAAAACATGTTGAGGTTCGAACAGAGAATTCTTCTCCTCTATTGCAGCCATATGTTTTTATTTCCTGCAGTTAACAACTAGGTTCCCTTCTCTTCCTCACCTAAAGAATTTTCTGGTCCCCTTCAGGCAATTTCTGGGGTTCTTCTTTACACACCTTTCGCAAGTGGATTGCTGGATCTAATTAACACCAATGGGTTTATCCATCGGACTGCCAACATTGAAATCCACCGTATGCTTCTTATCCCTACGATACCCCTGAGATTCTTCGATCTCCATTTTGACATTGAGGGCTCATCGGACAATTTCCTCATAGTTGTCGAAGTCACTGATCGCCAGTGCTTTATTTAGGCTAGGTTTTAGACCACCAATGAAGTAGTCAACATTGCATTCAGGGGTAACAACAAAGCTAGAGGCGTATCATAAAATACTTGTGTAGTTTCCTCGTACACACTGATAGATTCTTTATATTTTTACTTGAGGGCTGGGAATTCCCTTTCCATCTTATGTCGGTGGGTGCACAGAAAATATTTATCAAAAAAATATTCTGGAAATATTTCCATTCCAACACCTTGATCTCCTCCTCTGGCTCTATATTTATGATCAACATCCACCATTGATCAGCATCACCCTCCACAAGATAAGTATCCAGGAGAAACTACTCTAGTTTAGAACAGTGTAGGATAGAGAAAAACATCTCAATGGAGTTGATCCATTGTTCGAGGATTAAGGGATCAGACGATCCATTAAAACTAGAAGGCCTTTGTCTCATAAATATCTCTACACAGACATGTTATTTCATAGGGGGTGGGGAGTTGAACATTCTTCTTAACCCATTTTTCTATTCAATTCTTGAGTTAACTACGAGAGAAGCCTATCATAGTTCGTGATTCCTGCTCCCATCAGATTGGGCATCTCATTAGCACAATAATCACACAGATCTTCACATAGGTTGTTAGCATGAGTCCTCCTATTACCTGCCATTAGATGGAACAAAAGGATATTTAGGGGTAGCACATAAAGGGTAATCCGATGACAAAACTGATAACATATAAATAATTTTTATTTCCTTAACATATGAATCCATATTCATCAATATATGCTATTTATGATCTACTTTCTACCATATATTCTTAGGGGAATTTATTTTCATTCCCTTAATAAGGGTGCATACTAAGCTTGTGAATTTACCAAAATGTATCCCTCGGGAGTTTCGTAACCGAAAGTACAATAAGGCTCATTGTCGGTCACCAGTTCCCATTCGAGTCTAACTCAAAGCTGTGTTTTCAGGTTTTACCCTAGGACACATCCGTGCCAGAGTCGCCTCTACCTGCTCATGTCCATACAGGGATACATTTGATTGATAAACCACTTACTCAATACTCACTAATTCTTAGGGATATTTTTATTATACTTTTTATTGTCTCTAATATTCACAAGAGTTTTCAAATCCTAATTAAAAAAATAATTAAACCTATACTCTGATACCAACTTCAACAACCTTGCTTTTTATTACACAATTAATCAAAATTTATTATATAAAATCTCCACTTGATAAAACATAGAATATCAATAGGCCTAGTGTATTTGGGGAATAGGAACATTACATAACAGATTAGAACATTAAAAAAACAATGTCTTTATTGAAAACATCCTTTACATGACCACTACATTCCCTCGTACTTAGAATTGCATGGGATAACCTAAGGACATGCATAAGAAAAGGGTGAGATATAAATCTCAGTAAGAGAATAAACATGGAATAACATGAGAATACAATAAATTTTAGCAAATAGGAATATCGATGGAGAACAAGGGAAACACGAACATAAAGGCATGATAAAGCATGATAATCATAACATGGAAATGTAGCAACAATAGTTAACATGGAATTATCATGAGCCAAGGCTCATTGCCCATAGAGTATGATTAAACCCTTGTATCACATGAATCATGAGTAAAAACTCATTGCACTTTAATTATCACCAGTCAAAACCCATTGAACATGACGAATCATGATACTATACTTTACCCAATGTGTGGGAGCGCTATCAGGGCATACCCTTATTAAACACTTTATTTCATGCATAAGTGTGCCACATGGATTATACAACATGGAATCAATGATTATAATTTTTTACATGATAAAGGGAAGTGGAATACATACACAAACCATTATAATAAATATGTAAATGTTCATAAAGGATAATACCCTTGATAGAGAAATGGGCAGGGTATTCACTACATAATGACATTGGCTTGGAAAATCGTAGTGTAATTTCGGCAGCATAACATCGTGAAATAAGAACTCATCAAAATGGTTGATGAGTGAGAAAGGGGTGTCTAATCATATATACATTAAATGGATAGTACATGGGTCATATAGATACATTTCCCAACAAACCTAATGGAATTTCGAGGCATAATTCAAAATAATTACATGGATGTAAAAGAGGAGAGAGAAATCACTCAAGGAATTTTGGCATAGTAACAGGTGTACATGGGTGGAATTAATGAGAGAGAAAGGGGTATCCCATTATCCAAACCTACAGAGTGTAGTATGGGGAGGTTCAAAATCGTACCCCATAATTTTTAATTGAAAACAAAAGGGTGTAAAAACATACATAAAATTGGATAAAAATGAGAAAGGAAGAAATCCCTTACATGGATGTGTGATCCCAAAGGCTTGGGAGAGGCATAAGAGAGGATTCATGGGATATTGGGGCACCTTGGGAGGATTCGAGAGAGTGGAGGTCCAGGTTTGGAAGAAATCCAAATGATTTTATTGAAGAGAAAGTGGGATCTTGTGTGGATTTATATAGATATGGAGATGAGATTCTTTATTATTTAGGTTGGGAAACCTCACATTAAACTAATCAAAATCACAAACCAGCCAATGGTTTTTTCCCATAGATATTTCCAAAGGGGAGTGGAAAAAAATATTTTATTGTGGCCAGTGGCCAAAATTTTTTTAATAATAGGGTTGCTTATTTAGAGGCGAGTCACACTCTCAATGAAAACAATTTAAAAAGACAAAATGTTTTATAAACCTTGAAGGGTCCACTAAATATTTGTAAAATAAATCAAACAAACCTAAAATAACCTTATTTTAATGGTAAAACATATATTGGCAGAACATAATTTTTATATTATTTTATTACATCACTATTGGGTCATTATGATGTCATAAATCACATTATATATTTAAACGATATTTAATTTTTACACAAAATATCGATTTTCTCGGAAAATTATGAAAAATTGTTTGTTGGATAATTTTGATATCCTTATTCCAAAAATAATATTCATTTTATCTAAATAACTTTATTAATATTTGAAATTTGACTTTTAAAATAAAAAACGACATTTAAAAAAATTAGGGGTTTTGAGAAAAACATCATTCAAACCTTAATAAAAAGTACAATTGCATTAATAAAATTATATTATCATTTATATTTTAAAAAATTAATTTCATTATAGTAATATTTTATAAAATATTATTTATTTAAAAAATTCATTAATTCATCAAAATATATTTCTTAGTTGAATATTAGTTAAAAATACTATTTGTGCTTTAAAAACTATTTACAAAGCAATAATAATAAAATGAATGCACAATGTTTATAGAAAAATAATGTAGATAGTCATAGTGCTAGTGTCTTGTTAAATAACCCATTATAACTCTTGCATAAGACTGAATAGTATGGTCTGTGATGGTGACAAACTCTAGGGGTGGTTCGGATAACATCGCTCAGGTGGTAATCTCTATTAACTTCCACTTCTCCTGTAGTCGGTTCCGCTCAATTTTATCGTGTTCAAGCTCGGCTTGGGCTTAGTAAAGAGCGAAACCCAGTGACACCACCTCCTTTTCGAGCTCTGACAAATGGGATTCATACAGGGAAAGTATACTGGATGAGGCCATTACTTCCTTTGTCTGAGTAAATTGGATTTGTTAAAACCCTATATTTATACTAATCATGTGATCACAGTTCAATGGATATATTAGCAATGGTAACAATTCATAACAGTATTTTAAAATCTAAGAACTTAAAACTAATGAAGTTCACATTTTATATAACCATAATAAATATTTAATTAGATCAAGAGTAATTTTCATTAATTCAAGTTTAGTTCGTTACATATTTATATATATAATAAGTTTTTAATGAAATTCAAACCTTCCACTTTAACAGAATGATTATTATAGTCATATCACAATAAAAATATTTCATGGTTCTCTTATACTTTCTTATGTATAGAATATACTCTATCGAACATATTTTTCTGTTAGCAATGTTGGGTTGTTAGATGACACATTTTTTCCTATTTCCATTAATGTTGTTTATAAAATTATAAAATTAATTTACGAATATTATTATATTAAATATGATAATATCATGGAAAATCAATTATTTGATGGAGTCTTATAAGATGAAACTATATCCAAATTTTAGGTATTTTTACTATATAAATTTTGTCTACCCTATTCCAATTATAAAATGGGTGTTTTTGAATTATTTATCTCATTTAATTGTTGTTAATAATGTTAATTTAAAAAAAATTGACGCTCATAATGAATGTTTTTCATATAAAAAAAGAGGAATGAAAATTAATAAAAAAATAAACAGTTATATAATTACATTCTAAGAAAAGGGAAATCACTAAAACGTTTTTTTGTAATACATTTTAAAATAAAGTGGGATAACATTTAAAGAATAAAAAATAATAGTAATAATTCATTATTAGATATAGGGGGAAAATATGGAGGTAAACATATATTGGAACATCATTCAAAAATTTGATATTTACATGATATGTAAAAATAAGAAAAACTTGTCACTATATTGTTGATAAAATTTAATTTACAATAAATCATCCAAATATACATATAGGAAAATAAGTCTACTTATTCATATTGTGAAACAATTGTTTATAAGAAACCAATCTATTTCAAAAATTAATACTTATATTTAGATGAAATTAAGAAAAGGAAGGCTACATTGATATCAAAATGGTAAGAAGAAAAAATAAAAAATAATGACCAATGGCATTAAAATAAAATTAAAACACTTTTTCAAGTGACAGAAAATCAAATGAAATTTTTTTATATAATTAAATATCATTATTCATATTTATTAAGACATAGATAATTTATATAATTATATTTATCATTATAAAATTATTTTTAACAAAAACAATTTAATTCCATGTATCATTGTGTATATTGATAACATTAGTTCATAAAATGGAAATGATCCAAATATATTAGTTTATTAAATCAATGGAATCGAAAAACACAATATAAGAATTGAAACTCATGGGATTTTAACATTACTAATGAAGTGTGATATTTCATTCTAATGTATTTGTTAACAATTGATCAAATGTGAGTTAAGGTTAATGAGTGTAATTTGTATATATCTTTTGTATGCGATTTTAATGGAGATTAATATAGTTGAATAATTTTTCAGTGGTTTTGATATTTGTCCCATAAAATTACTTTTCCTTGGTTTCTCAAAAATTATTTTAATGTTGTGATAGCCATAAATAAAATATTATTATTAGTTTTACTCGTATTTATAGTACTTTTTTAGAGAATGTACTACGAATAATGTTTTTAGGTGAATTTGTTATAATTTTAATTTATTTTTTATATGTGTGTTTGGAATAATTTCATTATTTGAAAACATGATATATATTTTCATTACAATAAAATTATTAAAGAGTTGAATAAAATTAGCTATAGGGATCTACTGAAAAATTAATTGAATTATAAACCAATTTATATTTCTTCTTATGTGAATTAATCTAATTAAATATTATTTTTTAAATTTAAAAAAGTTTATTTGATGCACACAAACTATATAAATGTTTTTATCAAAACAAAAAAAGTAACACATCAAAATTCTAAAATTTGAACCCAATATTCGATAGCATGCATGACATTTGAACCAAGAATGTAAGGATATATAATACCATTATACTTTTAAATATATTCACTAGTTTAAATATGTTATATATATTCAATATTTTGTAATGCACTCAAAACTGAGTTACCTTGCATTGCAAGTAAGAGTGACTTTCTTTGAAAGGTTACATTACGTGCAAGACTAAGTTTTACTGAATAATGATATATTATAAATATAACATGATTTAACTAACATAAATTTTTTTTAGTTATTTAAAGGTGTAACTAATTTATAAAAATATTTTTTTAAGAAATATGAAATGAAATCATTGTTTATAAATTAATTAGAAATGAAAATGAAACTCGATTGAATATAAAAGAAAATTTTATTATTATAACAAAGATAATTTACACAAATTTATTAAATTAATAACAATAAGTGGGTGATATTAAATTAATATATATATGTTATATTGAATATAATATTTTTATGTTTATCCAATAGATTTGATAAGAATAAAATAAAAATAAACCTTATTTTACACATAAAAACCTATAAATTATAAATAAAGTGTCAAAGCCTTTCAATAGAAGACAAATTTTAATGATGAATATTGACATTATAATTTATTTAATATGTTGAAATAAACTTCTTCATTCAAATTTAATCATAAGAATTAGGATATGGAGATTTTTTGATATTTTTCAGAAAAAATATCATTTTTTAATTAATAGCTAAAAATACTACATTTTAGTTCGAAACTTCTTTCCTATCTAATTAATTTATAAAATTAATTTTTTTTATATTTGTATTAAATATTAATTAGTTAATATTTTTATCATTTAATTCAATTTCTATTACTAGAATAACTTTCAATTTGAAACTTATAATAAAAACATTGAAAACATTTGAATGATTTTTCTTTAAAACCCCTCATTGATATCCCACCTATAGGGAAACTTTTAAACAAAATTTCTAACACGTATCTATTTTGAATTTATAAAAATATATTCCATATTAAGAATAAAAATTATTTATAGTTTATAATATGTTCATATTAGTTTTTGATTAAAAATATTATATATTGTAGAAAAAATTAATTACAATTATGAAGGAAAAATTACGCTTATTAATGGACTCAACCATTAATTTTTGTTCCAAAAAGACCAATACACATGTACAATGAAATTTTATTTCAATAAATCATCCATA
Organism: Viscum album; assembly: GCA_963277665.1. Taxonomy (NCBI): domain Eukaryota; kingdom Viridiplantae; phylum Streptophyta; class Magnoliopsida; order Santalales; family Viscaceae; genus Viscum; species Viscum album. The sequence continues at coordinate 1,092,956,277 of OY728139.1, forward strand.
AAACATTAATTATTTAAAATATTGGGTTTATTATGACTTTTTTGGGCATTAAATTGTGTACACCTAACTTGTTTTCAAATAATCAATGCGAGTCCTTTTCCTTCTCTATAAAAGGCCACCACATTTACTCATTCCTCACACCACTGAAACCACATAGGCAAAGACAATATCAATTGAAATAGCTTCTCCACATCCCTACCCTCTACCTGCAATCCCCTTTTTGGGCATAATTCATTCTAATGATGTCTTTTGGTTTAAACCAAAAGAAGTTACCCGATTAAGAGGTAATGTTTTCTCTTATACTTTTTAGTTTCATTCCCATTATCAACTACCTATAATCTTATTTTTATATTCTTAAATAAAGACCCATATCTTAAAAATTCGAGGATTTAATTATGTTATAATTTAGATATACACTTAAATATACCTCGATCTAATAGGTAAAAAACATAATGTTTCTATGTACGACGAACTACTTGCCCACAAAATGATGATTGTTCTTTTTTCCCATAACACCTATCATGGTGGCCATTTTGGTGGAATAATTATTTATATATATTATATATAATATTGGTATGTTAGATACGATTCCTTAATGTTTATTTAGAAAATACCCTTATGGTTTTAATCCTTTTAAAATATGTTAATTTAATTTGAGGGGTGTTGACTACCGCCACTCAAGGCGATATGACTCATTCATACCATACATGGAAAGTATAATGAATGGTTTTAATTAACATTTGTAACATAAAAAATATATATATTATTATTGAATTATTATATACATATGTATCATTTAGTTTTTATTCTTTTAATAAAACAATCACCTGGTTGTATCATTCATGCATACGTACAACCTAACATATCCATGAATAGTACACTTAATTTCTAATATCTAAATAAAATATAATACTATAATAAAATATATAAATATTATATATGATATATAATTCATGTTATAAATTCTTTTTTATGATGAAAAAATTATCGAATTAATGATAATAATATATATCATGTTAAAATTTACTCATGAAGACAATGCGATTAATAACCAAAATAGTGATATTAAAAAAAGTGTGTTCACAAACAGGTAATAAAATCTTATAAGAAATCAATATATGATATTACAAACATTATTATAGTTATTTTTTAAGGTATTAATATATTTTAAACAATTATATAATATTATTGACACCAAAGTATGGAAGTAAGGTTAAGGTAAGATATTTCATCTCAATATACATTCCAACAAAAATTATATTTGTTTTGAAACTATTAACATTTAATTGGTGTGTATACTGACTTTTAATATGTTATATCTTGAATCTACTTATTCTAATGATATTATAAGATTCATTTAATTCATGGAGAATTATGACTTAATTTTTGTAATGTGGTATGGAAAACAATAGAATGTTTAAATATTATATTTCCATAAAAATTTATTAATTTAAAAAATCATTATTATTAATTATACTGCAATTTTGTGGTATTGAAAAATACATATTATTTATTCATTATGAATATTTGATAAGGCCTGTTATTTATTTCATATATGATGAATTCATTAGACTGGTATGACACGAGTGCAACACATTTGTAGAGAGCCCCTCGATACATTGGTAGTCTCATGCGATTAAATAGTCATCTAAATTAGACGGGTTGTTACCTGATAGTTAAGTGATAATATGAATTTTATTTATGGTAATGGTTCAATTTACCTAGGAAACATGGAATCCATTAATTATGTATTTAACAAATTTATATTAAGTTATTATTTATCCATGGGATTTTGTGTTTTCATATATATGGATACATTTTATTCACAATATATTGATTTAGAAGGCATGAGTATCAGTTTATTACATTTACATATTGATATTGCCTTATATTTTTATTTGAATTCCATGTTATATCAATTATTTAACATTCCATGATATCTTATTTCAATTAATTCATTATTTATTATTCTTTACGTTTCATTGTTTAGCATTTGAGCTCTCCATTATTATGTAAAATTTCTCCAAGTTATAATGATGAAATAATTAATTAATCTTTCAAGGATGTCGTCCATTTCATTTAATTATATAAAATGGTTATAATTTTTATTTCTAAATGTATTATGGGTTTTGTGTATGTAATATAGAATTGAAAGACTCCTAAACTGATCGACCCTTCAATATTTGATTCCTAGTAATCATGATAATGTAATAAGTTAATGCACTCACTACTGGAAAATTGACCTATACCCATGGTTCCAAACTGTAGGTATAGCACATGAAACAATAGGTATAGGATATACCCACGGTTTGATGAACCATGGGTACCCGAGGCATCGGGACTTCCCTATACGCACAGTTTTCTAGAAACCGTGGGTATAGCCCACTGAAAATTCATATTACCCACATTTTTGGTAAACAGCGAGGATACATATATACCCATGGTTTATAGAAATATGGGTATGCATTTCTACAGCACAAATTACAGTCCCACGGTTAAGTAAATCATGGGTAGTTTTCTTCAATCACATATACCCATGGTTCAATGAACCTTGGGTATAAATAGATTCGCAGCAACATATATACGCACAATTTAATGAACCATGGGTATTGATGGTTTTCCGAGAAGCAGCTGCTACCCACCTTGCTTTCACCTTTCTCTTACAAACCATAATGCAAACCATTGTGAAATAGTAGAACCAATGTGATACCCCCCCTTGCACTCCCCCACTCTCCCCCAGGACAGAACCCCCTTGCACCCCCTAGACACCTCATAGACACCCCTCCCCCTAGACACCCCCCTACACACCCCCACTGGACCCCCATGGACACCCCCTGAGCACCCCCTGGCCCCCCTGGACACCCCATGACACAACGCCATAGGACTTCTAGACCCCCCCCCCCATTAGACCCTCATGGACACCCCCCTTGAACACCCCCCTGGACAAACCCCACTAGACCCCCTAGACACCACTATTTGACCCCCCTAGACAGCCCCACTAGACCCGCCATGGACACCCCCACTGGACACTCGCACTGGACACCCCTAGACACCCCCAGTTGGACACCCCACCTCGACACCCCCTGGACACCCCCCCTTGGATACCCCCTGGACAACCCCCTCTCCTAGCCCCCCCACTAGACCTCCTGGACACCCCCACTGGACCCGTTATATAACCCACACTAGACCGCCCCTACACACCCCCATATGACACCCCCGCCGAACATCCTCCTGGACACCCCCTTGGAAACCCCCAAGGCCTCCCTAGACACCCCTCGACACCCCCCTTGGACACCCTCCCTGGGCCCCACACTGGACCCCCCTAGACACCCCCCGTGGACACCCCGAGACTCCCCCCACTGGACACCCAGCCCCCCCAGACACCCCCACTATGGAAAAAACAGTTTTTGCTGAGGGGTATTTGTGACGAGATTAGTTCTCGTCACAAATAGTCCATCCCAGGGGTTATTTGCGACAAGGTTTGGGGTCCCGTCGCAAAAGGTAATGCGCGCTTTGGCGTGGGATGTACGCCAAAGAGCCGGAAGGTTATTTGTGAAGGGGGGATCCCCCCGTCGCAAATAGTTTGTCAGTCGGAGGGTTTTTGCGGTGAGACCCATCGCAAATACTGGCGATGGGAAATGAGTTTTTACGACAGGATGTTGCCCCGTCGCAAAAGGTGTGTCGACATGTCACCTTTTGCGACAGGCCCCGTCGCAAATACACTTTTAACCACCGACATCAATCAATGCAGGAAAAGTTATTTACAACGGGCCCCATCGCAGAAAGTACCTATTGTGACGGCAAGCCCGTCGCAACTAGTTCCGTCGCAACTAATCTAACCTATATATACCACCCTATGTTTTTCTTTCTCTTCCTCCCATTTCTTACTTCCACTCTCTCTAAACTCAACTTTTAGAGTGAAAAATTCTCTCAGTTAATTTTTTTACGGAGAAGTTGTGAAGGTGCATTCATCAATCAGAGATTAGGTTTAAAGGTATTTAATTTTTTTTTAATTTTGTATTTATTTATTTTTTTTAAATTTTAATTATTGTTTATTTGTTGTAATTAAATTAGATTTAAATTGTTTTGTTATCTGTGTTTTATTAATAAATAGTAATAATTAATAATAATTAGTGGTAATTAGTAATAAATAGAAATAATTAGGAATAAATAGTAATAATTATGAATAAATAGTAATAATTATGAACAAATAGTAATAATTAGTAATAATTAGTAATAAATAGGAATAAATAGGAATAATTAGTAATATATAGGAATAATTATTTAATAATTAGTAATAAATAGTATTAATTAGTAACAAATAGTAGTAATTAGTAATAAATTGAAATAATTTGTAATAAATAGTAATAAATAGAAACAATTAGGAATAAAAAGGAATAAATAGTAATAATTAACAATAAATAGGAATAAATAAAAATAAACCGGAATAAACAGGAATAAATAGATATAATTTTCAATAAATAGGAATAAATAGGGATAATTAGTAATAAATAGATATAAATAGTGATAAATAGTAATGAATACTAATAAATAGTAATAAATAGCAATAAATAGAAATAAAAAATCATAAATAGTAATAAATAGCAATAAATAGTAATAAATTGTAATAAACAAGAATAAATAGGAATAAATAGTAATAAGTAGTAATAAATAGTAATAAATATTAATAAATAGTAATAATTATTAATAATTAGTAATAATTAGTAATAATTTTTAATAATTTGTAATCATTAGTAATAATTACAAATAAATTGTAATAAATAGTAATAATTTGAAACAAATAGAAATAATTTGTAACAAATAGTAATAATTTGTAACAAATAGTAACAGATAATAAGAAATAGTAACAAATAGTAATAAATACTAACAAATAGAAATAAAAAGGAACAAATAGTAATAAATAAGAATAAATAGTAACAATTAGTAATAACTAGTAATAAATAGTAATAATTAGTAATAAATAGTAATAATTAGTAATAAATTGTAATGATTAGTAAGAAATAGTAAGGATTAGTAATAAATAATAATAAACAGTATTAAATAGTAAGAATTTGTAACAATTAGTAATAATTTGTAACAAATATTAATAAATAGTAAGAAATAATAAAAAATAGTAGAAATAGTAATAAATATTAGAAATAGTAATAAATAGTATAAAAAGTAATAAATAGTAATAATTAGTAAAAAAAGTGTAATAATTTGTAATAATTAGTATTAAGTAGTAAGAAATAGTAAAAAATAGTAAAAAATAGTAAAAAATAATAACCAATTGTAATAAATAGTAATAAATAGTAATAATTCATAATAATTAGTAATAATTAGGAATAATTAGGAATAAATATGAATAAATAGGAATAAATAGGAATAAATAGGAATAAATAGGAATAAATAGGAATAAATAGGAATAAATAGGAATAAATGGAAATAATTAGTAATAAATAGGAATAATTTGTAATAAATAGTAATAAAAATAAATAAATAATAAAAAATGGGACATATTAACAATAAATTGGAATAATTTTTATTAAATAGTAATTAATAGTAATTAATTGGAATAAATAGTAATAATTAGGAATAAATAAGAATAATTAGTAATAAGTAGTAATAATTAATAATAATTAATAATAACTAGTAATAATTATGAATAATTATTAATAACTAGTAATAATTAAGAATAATTAGGTATAATTAGTAATGATTAGTAATGATTAGTAATAATTAGTAATAATTAGTAATAATTAGAAATAATTACTAATAATTAGTAATAAATATTAATAATTATTAATAATCAGTAATAATTAGTAACAAATAGAAATAATTACTAATAATTAGTAATAATGAGTAATAATTAGTAATTAGTAATAATTAGTAATAATTAGTAATAATTAATAATAATTAGTAATAATTAGTAATAATTAGTAAAAATTAGTAAAAATTAGTAATAATTAGTAATAATTATTTAAAAATAGTAATAAATAGTAATAAATAATAATAAATAGTAATAAATAGTAATAAATAGTAATAATTAGTAATAATTAGTAATAATTAGTAATAATTAGTAATAATTAGTAATAAATAGTAATAAATAGTAATAAACATGAATAAACAGTAATAAACAGTAATAAATTGTAATAATTTATAACAAATAGTACTAAAAAGTAATAAATATAAATAATAAGTAATAAATAGAAGCAATTAGAAATAAATATGAATAATTTTTAATAAATTAGAATAAATAGTACTAAATAGGAATAATTAGTAATAAATAAGAACAATTAGTAATAAATATGAACAATTAATAATAAATAGTAAGTAATAGTAACAATTATTAATAATTGGTAACAATTTGTAACAATTAGTAATAATTAGTAACAATTAGTAATAATTAGTAAAAATTAGTAATAATTAGTAACAATTAGTAAGAACTAGTAAGAAATAGTACAAAATACTAAGAAATAGTATGAGTTAGTAAGAATTTGTAACAATTAAAAAAATTAGTAATAATTAGTATCAATTAGTAACTATTAGTAAGAATTAGTGACAAGAACGTCATATTTTTTTGAGACATTTTTGCAACGACAACAGACTACGATGCGCTAGAAAAACTAGAATAAGATATTGTTGTAATCGTATGTAAACTGGAAAAAAATTTCCGCCAGCTTTCTTTCACTCAATGGAACATCTAATATTACATTTTCCACATGAAGCTAAATGTTGAGGACCAGTATAGTTTTGAGGGATATACCCATTCAAGAGACACATATAGAAATTGAAGAAAAAAGTACGTAACAATGTATCAGTTGAAGGCTCAATTACTGAAGCTTATTTACAAGTGGAAATTGCTTTTTTTTTTCTACTCTCATTATTTTGAATATAAATATCCCTCAAAACAAAATAGCAAGGGATTAAATGAGGGGAATGATAATGAAGAAACGGAAAATCAATTATATGTTTTTAATCAGCCAAATCTTGTTTTAGGTGGAGTTCATGAATGATGTCTTTCAGATGGTGAACATCACAGAGATCATACATATGTTCTTCTGAACTGTGAATAAATGAAATTATTTATACTATGATTGCTTCTATCACTTATTCTATAATATATGTTACAGTATGTAAGCATATTTTATTTGTTGGTTATATGATAATTGTATCAAGAAACAACTTCCACAAATTACAGCAACTGCTCTTGAAGAATGGATACAAAAATAATTTTTCTCAATGGTTTCAAAAACTGGTAACAAAAATTATTGATCATTTAATATCAATTATGTTTATTATTTATCATATTAATATTTTTTTTTAAAATTTTTAGATGTCCCAGCATAGTGATAAAATTGATAAGCGGCTATATATATTGAGTAAACCACCATCCAAAATGGTTGAATCTTATAATGCATATGTGGTGAGTGGTTTTTGATTTCATACATATGCATATGGGGTATAAAAAAATAATGAAAAATGGAGTTCTCTTGAGAGGATCGCATCATAGAGAAACTGAAGTTGACTTTTATGGAATTCTGGATGAAATTATTGAGCTGTGTTATCTTGGACAGAATTACATAATGATGTTTAAATGTAGATGGTTGGATACTGAGAGAGGCTTTCATGTTCATTCAACTCATGGAATCATGGATATTAAATATCAATGTTTTCTCAAAGTAAATGAAACATTTTTATTGGGTCAACAGCCACATAAAATTTGTTATGAAATGTACTATACTACTTCAAGTGACTTGAGTGATTGGTGGAGAATAATAAAAATGAAATCTCGATAAATTCATTTTACTCAAACAAAATGTTGTTCTTCTAAAGTGTAAGGAATTGAAAATTTTCAAGAGACTGATAAAAATACATATTTTTTCACAAAGAGACGTGAATATCGATGATGACACTCCAAAATTATCGATCGATGATGATGAAGATATTTCTGATGTTATAAATGAATTTAAAATTACCAGATATGATGAAACTGAAACTCATATAGATATTGATGATGCTGGGGAGGAAGATGAAGACATTGACATGGACAGCTATGAAGATGAGGATGTAGATGGACATTGACAAAAATAAATACGGCTTATAATAATAACAAATATATATCTATATATAATAATTATTTTCAACTATCTACTAACAACAATCATTTGGTGTTTCAGATAGATCCTGATCTATTTTGTGAGTTTCAGGAGGCTGATCACCCTTTGGATGAGGGGGATTGTGAACCATCTAACCCTCATCCTACTAATGGTTCATGGGTACGTGGAGGAGGCACGGTCTGGCACGATTGATTATTCCTAACCCAATCTTCAAGAGACGTCCACATATTGGACTCAATCCACACACACTGGGTTATGATAACTTGTATATTTTAGTTTTCTTTTATAAATTTATTTATATATATAGTAATATTTTGATTATTTATTTATTTTTCATAGTTTTGCGTATGTAGCTATTGGACAGAGGATTGCTATCTTGCACAATTATTTTGCTAACCCATGGATCACATGGGAACAGATTCCTGTTGATGTGTGGTGCGACATGTTCGATCATTGGCTAGTACGTAAATGAAGAATACTTATTTTGGAATTTATTTTATTAATAACTTGATAATATAAAATATGTGTTGGGTTTATGGTATCCCATTGATGATAGCATGCATGAAATTATCCACACAACATGGCAGGTGTCTAAGCATGACTGTTTTGGTCAGTTTTTTCACAATTTGAGAAGAACAACCATTAAGAAAGTAGGAGTGATAGAATTTGATGAGTCCTGTAGAGCCCACCCACTAGAGTACATTTCATCTCACGTTTGGAATGGATTATGTTTACACTGGTTGGGAGGTGGATTTCAAATGAGATCTTTAGTGGGATGACAGAAGTGGGGGAGACAGGAGGTGACTGATTGAGCTGGTTTCCATATGTTCAGTACGCATAGAGAGCATATAGTATGTATATTTTTTAAATTTTTTATATAACATTAAATATAAATAGTTTATTTTATATTTCTGTAGGTAGTCGATCATCCAGATATTATGGAGTTCGATGTTTATTAGAGGACTTATTATGATCCAGCCATTAGAGAGATTAGAGGTGATCTCCAGCGTCACAATGTGGTTAGTGTTATTTTTTTCAGTTTGACAATTAACTACATATAATATTTTAACCATTTTAATTTCAAATTAGAATTGAAGTAGTAAAATGAGGCTGTAACCCCTCAAACACATGATGATAGTCAGGATGAGATGACTGAGAAAACCAGTGCCCACCATTTTGATGAGGCGACAAGGATATATGTGATGCACTGTGGCTTTGAGAAGGGATGAGTAGTGGGAATCAGCTCTCATTTTACTCCGAGTATTTTTATGGTACTTCTGTGATGTTGGCGACTAGCTCAAGAGGAGCTCGTGGGGAAGTTTCATCGTTTTCCTCATAGTATCAGGAGTAGTTATGAACTCAGTCCGAGCTTATAGAGAGTTTGCAGAAGCAGTATGAAGATATGTTTCGGTGAAAACATCAATGAAAACAGTAATATAAGGAGGAGATGCATCGATGGTAGTAGCACCAGCATCAGCAAGAGTATGACGAGAAGATGGAGTACATGTACTGTCTGACTTGTAGTTTAGGGATAGATTTTCCTCCACCATCTTCTACAGCTCTTACACCTCCTCTAGAAGACGACCCCCAATGATTTTTTTATGTTTAAAACATTGGAATTTATGATTTTTTATAATATGAATTATTTATAGTTTCGGCTTTTTATATTGGTACAAATATTGAAAAATTTATTTATATAATTTTTAATATTTTAATATTTATTATTAGTATTATATTTTTTGATATTTGTTTATTTTACTGATAATAATAACATTATATGATTTTTTATATATTTTTTGTAAATATTGACAACTGTAATAATTTTTTATTTTTAATTATAATAATAAAATTAATATTAGTTTTTAATTGATTATAATTTTATTAAATAAATTTTTTTAGTATTATATTTTTTAAAATCTATTTATTTTATTAATAATAGTTTTTTTATTTTCTTTAATAATATTAATATAATTTTTTCATTAATCATAATTTTATTAAATATATTTTTTATTATGTTAAGTATTGGCGATGGGACATTTTGAGACGTGCTTCCGTAAAAAATAATCTAAAAATAATTTTTTATTAATAGTTTTTGTGATGGGCCTGTCATAATAGGTTATTATATATATATAATTTATATAATTGAAGGAATATTTGCGACGGGGAACTGCCCTGTCGCAAATAGTATTCACGACGGTCCGTCGTGAATGGTTTATTTATATATATAATTTATATAATCACAGAATTATTTTTGACGGGGCCCTTTCTAGTCGCAAGTACTATTTTTTAAAACTGGCCCGTCGTAAAAAATATTATTTGCGATGATGTTTTCTAAAACGGGCTATTTAAAATGGGGACCCGTTGGTAAAGCCTATTTGCAACGGGATCCCGTCGAAGATAGCCCGTTGAAAATACGTCTAATTCCAGTTTTTCCCCAAGACACCCCCCATTGGACACCACCTGCTGGACCCCCCCAAACACCACCCCTTTGATACCCCCTAGACACACCCCCCATGGACCCCCCTGGACACCCCGCTGGACCCCGCTGGACACCTCCATATGACCCCCTGGACCCCCACTGGACCCCACCCCCCATAGACACCCTTGGGCACCACCACCCATAGACACCCCCTGAACACCCCTCAACCCATAGACACCCACTGGCCACCCCTATCCATGCACCCCACTCCCCATGTCACCATCACCCCCACTAACCCACTACCCCATATCCCCTTCACCCCAACTCCCCCCCCCCCACCTTCACCCCCACTACACCCCCACACACTACACCCCCACTTCTACCCCACCCCCTTAATGGACACCCCCACACCCCCACTAACCCCCCACACCCAGCCCCTCCCTCTGCCTTTAGCCCCCCTGCACCCATCCCCCCTCCCTACACCCAAACCAACCCACTGTGAAACCACTGTGAAACAATGCAAACCCGAATGAAAAACAATGGAGCCACAATGCATTATTTTAACTCGTTAAAACATAAAGAGATATGAATGAAGTGTTCTATGAAGAAAACAATCTTATCAGAAATGTACTAAATAAATTATTAATGATGAAGCATCACAATAATTTGTCTCTTATTTAATCCAATGAATGTCTGATAGTTGATGTAGAAAATATAGCCATCCTGCACAAGGTTGCTACAGTACCGAATTGTGTTGCTAGACTATCTCGATTTTTTGTGCACATGTCGAGTATCTTAAGACATAATTTTTAAACTTGTAATAAGAAAAAATTAATTCTCTGAAGTGGAGGCAAAAAATTATGCCCCATCTCTCTCATCTAGAATTTTGACATCAACTAGGTACATCATTACTTCATCTTTCTAAACCTAGTAGTTTTCTGGGCCATCCTCTTTACTACTTCTTGATGTAGGAAATTAAATGGAATTTTGAATAGTCACCTTTAATTATTTAGTCCTTTTAACATGATGATCGAGGTCTATACCAGGTGTGCTCTATACCTTATCTATCATGAAATTCTAAAAGTTGAAACCCCATAAACATCCCTAAAAGAAGAATTGTCTCTATTAGACTGCTTTTAAGACAAGGTTGTATCATTCCCAAACCATTCAACATTAAGATAAGGGGTTAAGGAAATGACATCTTTTTGTGTCCACCCTTAATAAGAGTAGAGGTATGAGTCTGTAAAGAAGGCGATCCATGAACCAGGAAAGCAATGGTACTGGTTAGTTGTGGATTGGATCCTCCCATTCCATCAGATCTCTTCATGGAAGAAGGAATTACATCATCCAAAATATGAACATTGAATAAGTCACAACTCACTAGTTTTCTAGTTGTACACACACTGTCCATATGAGAAGTAGTTCCAATAGTGTTTGATAAAGAGTGAACCATGGCTATATTAGAATTACCTCCCAGTGCGTAAAAACATTCCATCATAGTTACAGATTGTGAACAACAAACAATAGCTACAAGAGGTTGAGATTCACCAACTATGTTATTGGAATCCATAGCAGCAAATCAAATTTAAGAAAGTGATTTCAACAAATTAGTGTCAAAGGATTGAGAAACCATGTTGCAAGTTTTTCTCTTGAATTTCCCTGAAGTGGGAGACACTATCTTTGAATTTCCTTTCTGGTATTTAAATAAATCAATCATTGCTCTTGTGACTAATTCGAATCCACCTTATCATGCACATCATATTCCATTTCATCTCTAATATGCTCGGATGCATATCCATGATGATCATCAGAGATGAACCTTGATAGAGCATCTTTAAAAGAAATGATCTCACAGGCTGGATGAGAAACCTCTACAATAATATCCCATAAGATAGTATTTTTCACCTTCTTTTGAATAGAAGTAATGGGGCCACTAACCTCTCTATCAGATGAGAGTAATTCACGAATAAGATCATCCAAAGGGGGGATTGTTGCAACCAAGGCTAGATTTTTTGGAGTTGTGGAAAATATATGTGGTATTAATGAGTTATGTTTGATTAAATAGGTTGGGGATTTGTCATGAATAATGGCATAAAGATATATTGCATGAAGATGTGTCGAAAATATATATATGAAGTGTGAATTCGATGTGTTAACAAAATGAAGAAGTCTTGGAAGTGGACTAAGGTTTATGGTATGCATGGAATAATTTCATAATTAAATGAGATTCACGATTTGGATATATTGATATGTGTTTGGAGCATGGATGAAACTTGATACAAGTTTTCAATTGGATGTGGTTCATTTTCACTAGTTTAATTGAAGAGGTGGCTAATATATTAAAGCTCTAATTGATCTTAATATTTGAAATCTAGAAATTATTTAAAATATATAAATGCCTGATAAATTTTAAACTAGTTTAGTAAGCTTAGGCTACACAAAATTTCAATAGCCAACATAAATATTGTGGAATAAGGAGTCATATGCTTCCATGAAGCTGTTATAGAATTGGATCTATGGCTGTAGGTGTGGAAAAGTAGGCTAACAGGTAGTGTTCATAAGGGGAAAACATAGTACATGTAAATTCCAATCTTTCATGGTTCAGATCATTTAATAAATCTAGTTTTTTAGTCTCATGCCAGTGATTTTTTGAATGAATATTTTTGGTAATATATATTACAAAGTATTCTTAGTCTTAAATAAAGAAAATAGTGTTGCGATATTTGATATTTGATATTAAGGAAGGTTTTTAATGAAGGCTCAGCAAACTGAGTTCTTAAATTAAGATTTTTAAATAAAGTTTCAAATGATAATATTCTCAGGTGTTCGAAAGTAGAGTTCTAATGTCGATATTTGGAACCTAGTTACTTCTATAGTTTCATTGGGATGATATCCATTTATCAACTCCAAAAATTTATAGTAGATCATGATCTGATATTTTATTATCAAATTTGTTATGAATGTGAATTTCTATTTATTTTTCCCAATGCATTATCATTACCCCACCTTTTATTCCCATAGAATTTCCAGAATCAATATATATTTCATAGTCTCTCATATATTCTCATTATAAATTCCAATGTCCTTAATCTTTATTGATTGGAATTCACCATTAATTCTTATATATTTTCAATACATACCTAATTATAATTATTTCCTAAGCCTCTAAATGGTTTATACATAGACTCTGTTATAGGAATAATAGGATGGACTAAGGTGGATAGGCTTTTACCATGGGTAGTAACAAGTGTCCGGGAATCAAACAATCACCCCTCTGGAACAATTCCACCCAAAAAAATTAATAAAAATTACAGCAGAAAATACATAAAATTTTGGCATGACCCATCTGTATGTCGGACATCCAAGTAGATGTTAATGAAAATAAATAGAATCAACACAGTAAAAGTAGAAAAAAATAAAATATACTATTAATCCCTCAACTTCCCCGATCTCCCTCCACTTTAATGAAAACAGCGTAGCCTCCTCCAGTGCCCTTCTCACCCCCTTTGAAGAATATAAGTACCCTCTATCTGTAGAAGCGTAAGAAATCTTAAGTGGTTGATGAAATAAAGAAAATAAAAACTCAACTACAACATTCATGTGTCATATGATTAAACAAGACACTACCCAACATATAAGTACCAAAACGCCTCATGGGTCCAATGATTTTCATGAAAGAAAGGTGGAAATAGATCCATGTTTCAAAATGAAATTTTAAAATAGTAGAGTCCGATTAATTAAGAATCAATTTTCCTATTTATGGTATATAATAAGTTTACATAAAATTTGAACTTAGTTCGGATTTGTTCGATGGAATTTTGTTTGGGAAATTTTGATTATATTTTTTTAGGTTGGACAATTTCATTCATTTGGGTTATATTAAACTCAATTTGATTACCTTTGGTATATATCAGTTTGGTTTTTTTTAGGTCAGTTACAGTCATATTGGATTGAATTCATTATATTTGTCCAAATTTGATTCATCATTTGTAGTTTCATATTATTTCCCATTTGATAAGATTAAATTTCTCCAATTTAGTATCATTCAATTTTTTTCTATTTGAATTCTATTTTCCTGATTTTAATCATTCAAATCTATTTTGGATCTTCTGATTTACATCTATTCTAGTAATGTTTTGTTAGTTTTTAATGTTTTTCCAAAAACGTTTCATTCTATTTTTTATTTGGTTTTATTCTATCTATTATGGATCATGTTATGTTGATTCATTTTTGATTCAGTTTATTATTATTTGGATCTACTCAGTTCATGTTGGGTTATATTGGCTTTATGCGCATTAGTTCTATTTAGAGAGGTACAAGTTTGGTTTGGTTTGGTTTGGTTTCTTTATTGTAACTACGCCGCACCCAATAATCTATTATAGATAACATCCAATATATTATTAATTAAAACAAATGAATATTAATCACTATCATTTTTTTTATCTATCAACATCACAATTTGACATATATATATATATATATTCATAGGAATAACATTATCAAGATACATGAACAATATGAAACTATTACCTACCTTATCCCTATGAGTCATAATGTATCCTATGCATTATTCTTCAAAAATGACAAGATCTGATACCAAGACCACATGTGAGATTTCACCCTCCAAAAAACCATCAAAAATCAACTAAAAATTATCAAACCAAACTATATAACTAAATATACTCAATTATTTAATATCTACAATCAATGAATAAATAGTACCTAAAAGAAACCCATGCAATCAATTTCCAAAAAAGTAACCGAAAATTATACAAGCCTAAAGTACCAAATAACTATAATAATGTATCCCAAAATTTCACTCTAAAATCTAGAAAACCCTAGGACACAACATACTTTAGTCAACTTCCAAGAAAATTGAGAAAATTGGTTTGGAGCATACCCAGATCTACCTCCTTTATATAAAAGATTATATATCCCCTTGATCAATGATGAATTCCACCATGCTTAGGTGGGATTCAACTAAACATATTTAATTTATTAACATATATTAAAATATAATTTTAGGATAATAGGAATACCTCACAACAATGAGTTTAGGAGAATATGAATAAATTTTGATGTCGACATGGAGAGGCCGAGAGGCCGCGAAGGTGGTTGTGGAGGTGGAGGTGGGGGCCGGAGATGGAATGTAACATGTCATGTTACAAAGGACTGTATGACATTCCTACCTAGAAAAAAGGAATAGATGATGAATAATCTATCATATAAGATTTCATTTCACTATCTTTCACATTCAATAAAACAGGTCCCACACAATAAGCCTTTTGAGAAGAGAGAGAACATCAGGTTGTCTACAAATATAAATAATGATACAATTATGAAAAGGAGATTAAGGATTATCCCAATGATAAAGTTATAAGTGTAGATGATATCAATAGAGAAACATCAACCAACATTCTAGGTCTAATTAAAGGGAAAATACCCATATTTATCTCATTTCATTTGATGTTAACTAACATGTAGGTAATTCAAAGAATCAAATATTGGGGAAGTTGGATGAGGCTATCACTACAATATAATAATAGAATATTATCATCATTCATAACACCACTGATAATGCAATATTTCATGTGAGATATTATAAGTAAATTATAGGACACTGGTGAAGCAGTTAAAAATCTGATTTTAGGAACAAATGTGTCATTGTATGATACAATGGACAATCTTGATGATCATGATGGTGAAAAATTGAAGGAAATCTTGAATCTATCTCAATATGTTATTGGGATGATTTTATGATCCCTCTGCCTAATATCTAGAAATAATCTATGCATCATAACATTACTGAATAATGCTTATAAGGAAACTGTAGTACATACCTCTAAATCTGCATAACATGAAAAACGTTTAAAATATGGATAAGTTACACTTGTTCCATATTCTTCTACAGGTATGTATTTGGTTTTATACAATACTCTCGGGCCCATTCCTTTGGTGGAACCAATCAATACTACCACTGCTGTAACAATCCAAACTATACCTGTACTTGTAGCTATATTTTCTTCTGTTCCCATTTCTCAACATCACAAGGTATTATTACATGTCAAGTTAAAAAAATTCAATCCACAGTATGAAAAAAATAAAGAATCAATATAAAAATAGGCTCTAATTTTAAGAAACATTTCACATAAAATAGAATCAAAAAGTGTAAAATAGGAGGTTTCATAGGAATAAAAAACGTGGAAGAAAAATTTCATAAATGAGTCTCCCTGCAAGATGTCAATAGACATGTGAGAAAATAAATTACATCATGGTTTCACAAATACATTCCACCAAAAATAATTATTTATTGCATACATTTTTTATGGAGGTTTCATAAGAATTAGAGATGATGATGCAAAGAATATCTCTAGACAAGAGTAAACCCTCAATCCAAAACTTATTCTGTGATAGAATTAGAGCATAAGAAATTGGAGATCATGACACTGTAATTGAAATTTCACAGATAGAGTGAGTATAAACCTTCATTGCAGAAATTTGGGGTGGACGCCATATCCTTACAATTCTTAACTCATTTGATTAACAAACATTTGACTATTAACTCCATTTTCATAAATTCTTGCATAATTGTTTGACTCACAATCCTAAAATACAATAATAATTAACTCCAAATTGCCAAAAGTGAGACATATTGAGTAATACCTTATGAAAAAAGTTCACAATCAAATATAAAAATGTTTAATCAACTGTGTATTTCATGTCTTGATCACTAACATACATCAAGATATAATATTTTACTAGAAATTTCAGTAGGGAATGAAACATCACCTGGTATGGCCACTGAGTACACATTATAGAAAGGTACTTGTATAGATATGTATAGAACTCTAATAGAGGAAATCTAGACACCTACAAAAATAGTTATTTGAAATGAAGAGCTATGGTCCTCAAAAAAAATTATCCAATGAATGACCAATTATTGTCCATATAATCAATATATCATCTTATTATACCCCATATAAGTTTCCACGACATGTTGAATATAGTGGCTGGAGGTAATTATAGAAATTTGAAAGAAATATAACAAAAAAACAACACATTCCTTGAAGGTCAAGGTAGAGGCGGAGGCTGAGAGGTTGAGGCGGAGGCAGAGTTTAGGAGTTTGAGGTGGAGGTGAATGCTGGGAGGTGGAGTTTGGGATGCAGAGGATGAGAGCTAGAGGCCGAGAGGTCTAGGAAGAGGTGTATTCCATGAGATGGATGTGGGGGTAGAGGATGGGAGGTCAATATGGAGGTGAGGACTGGGAGGTCGATGTGGAGGCGGAGGCCGAGTGGTCGAGGTAGAGGATGGGAGGTCGAGGTTGAGATGAAGGCGGGGGGGGGGGGGGGGGGGGGCAAGGCCAGAGCTCGTAGGAGGGCATGGAGGCTTATCAAAGTGGGAGGGGGATAAGGATCTTGTGTGATGTTAGATGTGAAATAGAATATACGCATGATTTTTTAAAAAATCGTGGGAAAATGTTAGATGAAATAATCTATACCCTTAGTTTAGAGAAATTGTGGGTATAGAACCGTGGGTTTAGATCCCCTTTCCATTATAAATAATCAGTTTCAATGAAATGACCTGTGGATCATAAAATATGGAAGAACATATGGGGGAATTCGTCGAATGTTTATGTAGTATGGGAATGTTATAAAGGTCCTCAAGAAAATGATCCTAGATTAAGAGTGTTTTTTATTATATCCAACATACAAAAGGTAGTGGTATAAAATTCAGTGGTATACATACATCCTCATGTTTGTAAAATAGGTCATGAAACTTTTCAGGCATGGGGGTGGGTGGGAGGGGCTGTTGCATTGCAGGTAGGGGGATAGGTTGGAAGGAGGGGGCAGCTGCATGCAGGGAAGGGGGGCAGCTGCCTGTAGGGCCGTGGGGGTTTTAGGAAGGCAGGGGGTTTTGGCAGGTAGGGTGAGGGGTGGGGTGGGGGGCAGCTGCAGCCATAGCATGGGGCTATGGGGAAGAGAGGGGAGGGGTGGGGGATGTTGTAGGTCTAGGGTTGGGGACAACAGTAGGTAGGGGGATGGGGGAGGGGGTGCTCTAGGTATGGAATGAGGGTAGCTACATAAAGGGAAGGGGGATGGGGTAAGGGGGTTATAGGCAAGAAGGGGGCTGGTAGGGGGAGGGGACAGGGGCATGCAGCTGCAGGTAGTGCATGGGGGTGGGTGTACGAGATGGGGTCATTTAGTGTAGGGGGGATGGTGGAGGGGAGGGGGACTACTGTTGGCAGGGGCTGGGGGTAGGGGCTATAGGAATGGGGCTGTGAGAACATGAATATTGTGCATGTAGTTTATTTTTTATATTCAGCTGTAGTGGAATACCTACTATTGAAGAAAAGCCTCTTATTATTGGTATAGTGACATCCGAGAGTCGAAGATTGATTTTCTTCAGCAATTTGAGGATGATAGTAGAATACTAGAGAGATCTATTAAACATATTTATATACCAATTAGAATACTAAATCTATTCAAGGAGATATCTACTCTCATAAAAAATCATTGGCAGAAGGATGATACCTTATCATGACCAGTATAGGTGTTTAATGTAATATGATACCTAACAACCCAATTGTAAACACTTTTCTAGACAATTAATACAATATTTTTTGATGCTAAATGTAGACACAACAAGGAGTTTATTTCCATATAGGGGATAAACCATAATAAAATAATTCATGTTGTTGTCTCTTATTTATTTAACACTTCACACAAGGTGGTGGTTGTTTGGAATTCATATATATTTCATAGTCTTCCGAATATATTGCATTGTCTCCCATCCATCTAACACTCAAATACAGTCTTGAAAATATGAAAATATGAAAATATGATGACTACAAAATACCTAACATAATTTTAGGATACACACTATCCGACAATTCCGGGGAATTATTACCTAAGGAAACCAAAACATGTATTCCATGAACAACCCCTATAGTTAGAATATATCACCCTGAAAAGTTGATGCGTCCCACTCACACTAATATAGGTTCTTGAAAATAGTAAAATATGATAATATTATGACTGTAGAAATATTAGCAGCATTATTGGATCCACCATATACCACAATGATAAGGAATTATTACACCCCTCCTCTTTGAAATGTTGGAATCTCTATGTTAGGATTCCATTTATAAGAATCATATTCAACGTTTCATTAATTCATGATTATAATTCATCATTGGGAAAGCTATTAGTGAATGCCACTGGAGAATTCTTTAATATCACCATCCATGAAATTGTTACTAAATTATATCGATAGGACAATGTGGATCCCCACAGAGGTTATATGTTTAAATAGACCACTATGATATCAAATAATGAGGATTATGATTAGTTTCTTGAATGATATTCAAAGGATAATAAATTTGTGCACTACCCTTGTGGGGATTTGATTTCCACTATGTGATTTTCAATGCTAAATATTATCGGTGTTATCCCCACATATAATAAGGGGAATGTCACTAATGTAGACAGACATGATGTGATTCCATCCATTCAGAACATGGATCAAACTGAAATATGTCATGAAGGAAGGTGAACCTGACAAAAAATTCTATTATGATTTGTGAGTTTCCCTATATCATCTACCACCCACTAGATAGGATTCAGTTAAATATAGAGGGAAATGTGATGATATATCTATTGAAAACATGAAACCAAAATAATTTATGACCATTTAAAAGTAGTTTATATTTTATCAATATGATGTTTAGTTTGACAGATTAGAATGAATCAATGTAGAATTTTTTAGGGAAAATAATCCCACTAAATGAATCTCACCCACAGAGGTCAATATATCTCCTCTATTAAATCCCTGATTAAATATTGGAAATTATCTATCAATGTCATTGGAATCCAGTTATTTGTCCATCTTGGGACCCAAAAAACAAGTCTACTTTATCCTAACAGTCACATATTATGAAAAATTTCATCTCCTAAGAAAAAAACTAACAATAATTGTTTAACATTACACGTGGATGACTCAAGATGAATATCAACAACTGATAAATTAAATTCATCCCTGTCTATTTCTAACCACTACCTCTAATATGGAATTGAACTAGGAGATATCTCCACTAAAAATCGTTGAATTCATTAAGTCAATTGTTACATGGATTGAATCCTTGGAGGGGTTATGAACATCAATATATCTAAAAAGAAAAGTACACCCTGGTTAGATGGACATAACTCCTCCACCTAACATTTGGAATCCCAAATTTAAAATATTCAATTTCATGGATGATCTATATCAGTATCTCATGGAATTCATTTTTTGATGCTCCCCTAATATGATAAAAGTAGATAAACTTGTAATAATAATGATTAAAAGCTTTAAGAATAACATGGAAGGAATATTATTTACTTTTTATATGTTCCAACTAGATAGATCTTTCACTGGTTAAGAAGATCATAGAGGATAGTTCCTTTAATAATTTAGCTCCATGCTAAAGAAAAAATTGTCTTTAACCACTAAAATTTCAAATAGATCAAAGATAATATGTTTTTGAGTTTATATCTATGTGGAAGGGATTATCCTTTTCACTAAATATGAATCTTCCCTAAGATAATATATTGGATATTTTTATATAAAATATGTATGATGAGTTCCAAGAACCAATTTTTCCCATGATATACAGTAGTGATTTCTTGGAGTTTCATTCCATATATCAATGCCTATAAGATATTATTTTGTTCTCCAAACACAAATATAAACTAACTCATACAATAATAGGAATTAAACCGCATTGTGTATAGACTATGACAGTCTTTATTAAGCTAGAGCTGATGTAATATTCAATTTTGAAGTCTTTTTACTATCATATGGTTCCTCTTATTAAACCACATGAGAAATACTATAACCCTCTATTAGAGTGAAAGAAAAAGAAATGTGGTCCAAATTTTCATAACTGAATAGAAAAGGTAACATCTTCCTAAAAAATAACAAATATCAGGTATCATTATAGTTTCTCTAGTGAATGAATTGGTTAAATTTATAGAGATTAATAGTCCTAATTTTATCACTTTATATGATCTCCTATATTATTACTTCTACCAATAAATGTTAGGGAATAACATATACGACTAATTCCACTTTAAGGATATACTCTTGTACATGATTGAATATGGAAATTTTATTTGTTTAGAACCCCCAACATTAGTGAGGGGGTCGCGAATACTCCATTAGTGGATGACGGTTAGTGGAAGGAGATTCTCGATAGATACCCTTGTAAATTTAATTAATATATTAATATGAAATATTCCCTTAAAATTCATTATTTACTCCAGGCACAACTCAATTATCCATTTGTGACCCCAATTACCACATTTAAGTCACTAGAGAAAACTTCATCATCTCAATATTATAGTATTATACACAACACACAATAGTAAAAGAAGGTATTAAAAGAATA
Source organism: Viscum album (assembly GCA_963277665.1). Lineage (NCBI taxonomy): Eukaryota > Viridiplantae > Streptophyta > Magnoliopsida > Santalales > Viscaceae > Viscum > Viscum album. The sequence goes on from OY728139.1 coordinate 1,092,978,241, forward strand.
TAATATGTGGGAACTCAAGACAATCTAATTAATCCTAGACTTATTACCCCCTTCGCTGGAAAAACAGGCACTACCACACCAAATGTATCTTTATATAAATATTATTCAATGTGATGATTTGTAGATTCAATGAAATTGAATGATCCCTTCACCAATGAAAGTGACTCATAAACACATGAGCTGTTAAGACCCATAAAATCCCATGTAATTTTTTTTAATTATATGGAATTGTTCTGAGTCCGTAGTTTCTAACGACGCGTGATTCTGAGGCCCAGATTGCTCAGAATTTTTTTTCAAAGATTTTAAGTGTGTTCAGTGTGTTTTTGTGTGGGATTTGGTAACATTTGAACTGGTACTCAAAATCAAATTCCGATGGCACTGTTGAACTCGCAACACTGATGATTACTTAGTGAGACCTTCAACTTAGCTGCGTTTGGGCTAGAGTGTTGGTTGAGTTTTCACCCACGTGGTTTTTTTAAAAAAAAGATGAAGTAAAATAAAAAAAATACATGATAATTATTTTATTTTTATTCAAATTTATTTTAATAAATGTGGGGTCTACAACCCCACATTAATTCAAGTAACTCCTCCATTAATTAATTAAGGGAGGATCCTTCTCAGTTTGAGAGGAGGATCCACTGGAGAAAGTTCTATTTCCTTCTCCCTTATCCACCACCATCCACCTTATTCTTCCTCCTTTCTAGAGAAGTGAGAGGCACCACCTTTGGATGGAAGAACGTCCTCCGTCGACTACATACGATCTGCTTCTGCATCAATGAAGGAGAATCCACCAGGGTAGAATTCCACCAATGACAACGCCATCTTCCCTCATCAATGAACAGAAAATAAGGTAGGGTTCTTTTTGATTGATTTCTATCTTCTTTCTTCGTGATTCTTGAGATTTGATTATAGAAGTTTTCTATCACCGTGATGCGAAGGGTGCGGACCGAACAAAAACGGCCCGACAAACCTACGTTGGTTCTCGTTGATTGATGGCGGTGGTGGCACAACGGCACCACCAGAGGAATGTGTCTCTGCCGATGGGCCACTGTGGTAAATGCGGAGACCAGAAACGATCCGGCCATAGATGAAGCCGGTAGCCAAAGGGCTACCAAAGGGGAGCGGCGATGTCACGCCACGCAGAGAACCAGTGCCACGTCGAGGAGGGCTACTGTGGTTCCGGAGGGGCGTGGTGTCATCGCACCACACTGGAGGAAAGATCCATAGCCATGCATTACGCGATGGTAGGACGGGCTGGTCGCGGCGCCGTCGCATCACGCTGGAGAAGAACCACGGCCATGGGCCGTGGCAGATGGATGAGGGTGGCCGGCTGAGCCGGCCTCCGGCGGGATCTCTACAAGCATGACATAAAGGGTCCCGTGGTTACCTGTATGGCACCACGTTCCTGCCACTGTTAAAGATGGGGGGGGGGTTTAACCCCCCTTTTCACTACTAGTCTGGGGCCCGTAGGGCGCCGCCCCTAGCTGGCACCCCTGCTGGCCAAGAGGGCTGGCTGGGCAGGGCCTCTACGACTCCCCGCGGGTTGGGCCTCAGGATGGACCACCACACCCCCTCAGGCCAGCCCGTTGCACTGGGTCAGGCCGCCACCGCTGGGCTGGGCCAGTACCGCTGGGCCGAGTAGGTTTCAGCGGGTCGGGCTAGTTTCGGCAGTCCTGGTCGGACCTGTGGACAGGGTCAGACCCCAGTCCGGACCCAGACCCAGTTCTGACTCATTTCACCTTTTTGCACATATCTTTGGCTACGAGTGTTCGATTGATGAAAAGTCTGTGCCAACGGAAATTTTGGAATGAGGCGGTTCTTTTGGATTACCTCACATGAGGTTTGGATGTAGTTGGGGTATGACCAAGTTGGATTGAACCTAAATCAAACAGGGTCGTCGGAGTGGAAACACCAATAACTCACAGACCGGGAATCTGATTGACACACTGTCAGTCATTCTGGATTCCTTATGATGAGGTGGAATTATGGTATACATCAACACAATAATTCAGGGAAGTTGATTTATCAACACTTTTCTTGAGGAGAAAATCCTTCAAGAATCGAGCGTGCTGTGTGAGGGAACCCTATGGCTGGCTGAGACTAAGATGATAAGATCCTATGTGGACCTTCTACTATACCAAGATCCTATATGGTTTCGATAGTGATGATACTATAATGGGATCCCTTGTGGTTTTGATAGTGACAATATTGGACTGGGATCCTCCGTGGGCTCGACAATGATGACTACTGTACCAGGATCCTCTATGGGTTCTACAACACCGATACTGTTCCAGGTTGCTACATGGGTTCGATAGAGGTGATGATTAAGTGGCTACATCTAGTCATCTCTACCCCTCTACATGAGTTAAATAACTATGTGAGATGAGTATTGACTTTAAGTTGTTATCATTGAGATTATTGAATTTACTTCCTTTGTGGAATGAGTTGTGCTTGGGTTCGAGTGTTTGAGCCGGACTGTGACTGGTAACCTAGGTATATGTATGGGAATATACCGAAGTAGTGATGGTTGATACTTCGTGATTTTATCTTACATTTTTGGTTTATCATTAGTGGATTCTGGGAGACCTTTAGGGGTTTTGGCGTCCCTTACTGAGTATTGTTATACTCACCCATGCACAGGATTCACCCACACCTTGATCTGTTATGTTCAGACGACGGTCAATAGTGATAGAAGTTGAGGGAGCCAGACGGGAAGCTGCTCGGTGTTGGAATAGACACGATGTACCTCAAGGACATGTTGGTGGTGATCATTACCTACCCTTTAGGTAGTATTTTCCCAGAGGACGATCCATGAGTTGCTTATATTTTTACTTGTACTTGTACTTGTTGTTCAACTGGGTTTGTATACTGGACCACTTACGTTTGACACACTTTTTTCCAATATTAGAACATTTTACTTTTACTTCTTTTGTTTAGAATATGTATGTTATAGGTTTAAAGGCAATGCCTTCTCATTTTATCATTGATTCTCCTTTGGTGCTAGTCGCCTACCCTTGGCCAATGGAAGGTGGGCTTGGGGTAGTCATGACACGGGGCCCGAGGACGGGTCATGAAAAATTTGTATTATAGGAGTTGGTTCTACCATATAACATGGAATATAATAATTTTAATGGAAATAGTGTCAAGTGTTTTGGGTGTGGTTATCAGTTTAGTGAAACCGGTGTTTGTGCGGTGGCCGGCGTATCCATACACCAGGACTCTGACTTCTGATTTTCGACTTAGTGCATGAAAACACTGATTGCATGTGTGTTTCCTTTGGAAAGTTGTCTTTGTGATTACTTTGTGTCAGATCACCATGTATATTGTTTTGACTATGGGGAACCTGTGTCTTTTCAGGATTGCCTTAAGTAGGTAGCCAGCTAGGGTTCCGGGTTGTGTACGAGATGGTAGCCCACTGAGCGACAAGGCCTCAGTGCCGGGCCCCATCACAACAGAGGCTCCAACAGTACCACAACCCATTGGGCCACCAATACCACCAGCTCTAGCATCAGAGAGTGCACGCCATCTAAGTTTGTTGTACAAGTTCTAGTGCTAGAGGCCTCCTAGGTTCAGGGGAGAGATGGACTCCTAGGCAGCTAAGGATTCAATGGAGGCTGTTGTGAGATTTTTCAGATTCGTAGGGACACCAGCCGACCTTATTGTGAACCTTACCTCTAGTCCCCTATAGGTAGAAGCAGGCAGATGGTGGAGTCTGATTCTCCAGGTGCATGACAAGGCACCACTTCTCTGGGCTGGCTTCGAGAGCCTATTCCGGTAATAGTTTATTCCATCCACCCTTCGTGCGTTGTTGATTCAGGAGCTGATTCTTCTGTAGCAAGGCAGCATGATGGTGGCACAGTACTCAGCGAGGATCACTGAACTCTCACGCTACTCCACAAATTTTGTGAGGGACCCATTATTCAGGGCCCAGACCTTTGAGCAGGGACTTAGGCATTAGATAAAGGCTTAAACGATCTCCCTCAGCATCCTGAAGCATGCAGATGTGCTGGAGTGAGCCCTTCTTGTGGAGAGTTTTCTTACTGAGCAGTCACCCGCAGCGAGACCCACCATTGGGCGACATGTAGCAGAGTTTTCTACAGATGACAGTAGACAGATGTAGCAGAGTTCCAAGAGGACCAGGCCATCAGGTGGGTGACCCCGGGATATAGGTTCAGTTGTGTGAGGAACAGGAGACAAAGCCAGCCTTACAAGGAGTAGGAAGTACTGTGCATGTGGCTGGAAGGGTCCCATGGCTCATGACTACCTGAACCACCATGTATATAAGAAAAATAAAACAGAAGACATCCCAAGAATAGGTAGAGGTTCGACCATGGTGGTCCTCCGGGAGAAGAAGGACATGGCCGAGGAGCTGGCCAAGCAGCAGGTGGTGGATGACATTTCAAGGTCCTACCACCACCACCACCAGGAGGACCACCCTGACCGTAGGGAGCTCGTGGATAGGGGTGGGATTAGCTCTATACAATCAACACATACGACGACAACGCACCTGAGATGATTCAAGGTAATTTCTGTTCCTGATCGACCCTTAATGAAGTACTTATATACAGAGGTGTGAGTCATTATTTTATTACCGCTGCCCTCGTGCGAAGATCAGAGATTCTAGTGGAGCAATTGACTCGATCCTTATAGCTAGAGACTCCTACTGGGGAGGATTTGATGATTACACACTGGTGCCAGTAGTGTGAGATCACTCTTGGAGGTGAGAGCAATGGCTGGGATATTTTAGTAGTGGCATTGAGGCCTTACAACGTCATCTTGGGTATGGACTGGTTATCCACAGTTCATGCTCAGATTTACTGCATTAGGTGTAAAGTGTGGTGTGTCCATGAGGATGAGATGAGTTTTACCTTCACTAACGAGAAGGGAGCCTTTTCATCATAGGATGGACTTACCCAAAGAATGGGGCAGCCGATCACACATTTGTTGGCTAGCCTCATTCAAGGAGCGGTTGATGTGTAGAGTCTGAGTTTTCCGGTTGTGGTGGATTAGTAGGAGGATATCTTTCCTTATGAAGTTCCAGGACTACCACCACACAAATAGGTAGACTTTTACATTGTATTGTACCCTAGTACAAAACCAATATCCACAGCAGTATATCGGATGGCTCCTGCGGAGCTTCGTGAGCTGTGGGTACAACTGGAGGACTTATAGAGGAAGGGATTCATCCGACCCAGTGTTTCACCCTAGGCATCCCCGTTTTGTTCTCCAAGAAGGCGAATGGGAGATCGTGAATATGTTTGGATTATCGGTTCCTAAACCAGGTGACCATGAAGAACAAGTGCCCACTCCCGATGATTGACGACATCTTCAATCAGCCGAAGGGAGCGCGTTGGTTCTCGAAGATAGATCTTCGATCGTGCTATCACCAGCTCAAAGTATGGGATGAGGATGTGCAGAAGACATCCTTCAGATGCCAGTATGGATACTAAGAGTTCTTGGTTATTCCATTCGGTGTAACCAACGCACCAGGTGTGTTCATTGGACTCATGAATAGGATCTTCTAGCCATACCTTGATATCTTTGTGGTAGTCTTCATCGATGACATTCTGATCTTCTCAGCGATCGAGGAGGAGTATGCCTACCATTTTTGGGTAGTACTGGACACACTCCGAGAGAACCATAATTATGGAAAACTCTAATATTTACAGTTCTAGATCTGAGTGGTACACTTTCTTGGACATGTCATCTCAGAGGCTGGATTTGCAGTGGATCCAGCAAAGATAGAGGCAGTACTTTCTTGGGAGCCACCCAGGAGTGTGATAGAGGTATAGAGTTTTCTGAGTCTAGCTAGGTACTATCATATATTTGTACCACTCTTCTCTAGAGTTACAGCACCACTTTCAGTGTTGATGAAGAGGGTAAAACCCTTCGTGTGGTCATATAGATTCCAGCTATGTTTCTAGGAGCTGAGGTATAGGCTGACTAGTACGCCCATATTGAGGCTACCAATGGAGGGTGTTGGGTAGGTAGCCTATTTCAAGGCATCAGGGACTGGGCTCAAATGCATCCTAATGTAGGAGTGAGTAGTGATAGCTTATGGTTCTCATCAGCTGAGACAACATGAGCATAACTACACCACTTATGACCTGGAGTTAGCAGTAGTGGTCTTCGCCTTGGAGATTTCGCAGCACTATCTGATGGGAGAGCATTTTTTAGTCTACTATGACCACCAGAGTCTATGGTAAATCTTCACATAGAAGGACCTGAACCTGAGACACTGACATTGGATTGAGTTCCTCCAGGACTATGGCTTCGAGATAGTATATAATCCTGGGAAGGGGAACGTTGTTGTAGATGCTCTCATTAGGAGATCAGGAATTAAGCTGCTATGAGAGGTGACAGGGCAGCTGGCCACATTGCAGATATCCTTTGTGGATCGAGATGGAGCAGCCTTTTTTCAGTCTCTTATAGTCACACCTCCACTTGTTCAGAGATTCACAGAGGCGTAGCATGGGGATATTGACTGCGAGGCTCCATGTGCACATATATCCATAGGGCAGGCACCTGATTTATTTTCTATAGGTGTGGAGAACTTCATTCTATTCAGGGGACATACCATGGAACCAGTGTCTCTTTGAGAGAAGTGTTGAGGGAGTTTCACACGTCGCCTCTAGAAGTATATTCAGACGTGGAAAAGATGTACCTGGACCTCCGAAGACAACAATGGTGGCCAGGTATGAAGAAGGCAACATTAGAGTTTTTCTCTCGATGCCTCACTTGTCAGCAAGTGAAGGCGAAGCACCAGGTTCAAAAAGGTTTAGTTCATCCCTTAATGGTCCTAGAGTGGAAGTGGGATGGTATATCTATGGATTTTGTGATGGGACTTCCATGTACATCCAGAGGTCACGACTCTATCTGGGTGATTGTCAACTGACTCACCAAGTCGGTCCACTTGCTACCGATCATAAAGCAGGGTTCAGTAGAGAGATTGGGATGACTCTACATATAAGAGATCATATGACTTGATGGTGTTCCATTGATGATCATCCCTAATCGAGATTCTCATTTCACTTCCTGGCTGTGGAAGGGGTTGCAGGAGGCTTTCGGGACGTAGCTTCGCTTGAGCACCGCTTTCCATCCTCAGACGGATGGCCAGACTAATAGGACTGTTCAGACTCTCGAGGACATGCTCTGTGCATGCATCCTCAACTTCGGTCACTATTTGAAGTATCACTTACCCTTGGTAGACATTTCGTACAACAACAGATACCACTCCACCATCAGGATGACATCTTTCGAGGCACTGTACGGCCGACCCTGCAGATCACCATGGTGCAGGCTATGACAGAGAAGGTGCAGGTCATCTAGGAGTGAATAAAGACTGCACGGAGCAGGAAGAAGTCCTTTGATGATAGGCGATGAAGACCTCTGGAGTTCAAGGATGGTGACCACATCTTCCTACAGGTCTCACGTCGACGAGGTTTATAGATATTTGGTCGGGGAAACAAGTTATCACCAAGGTTAATCGGACCCTTCCAGGTCCTCAACAGAGTAGGCGAGGTGGATTATCGCATGGATCTTCATCATCAGGTGAACTGGGTGCATGACGTTTTCCACATTTCACAGATGAGGAGATACGTGCATGATCTGACTCACATCATAGACTGGGGAATGCTTGACATCGGCGATGGGGCGAATTTCTCATAGGTTCCAGTGGAGATCGAGGATCGACAAGAGAGAGTCCTTCATGTGTGGTTGATACCTCTTGTGTGTGTATGGTGGTAGCACATGAACCTCCAAGAGAGGACATGGGAGCGGGAGGCTCAGATAAGTGCTCAGTACCCCTATTTGTTTCCATAGTTTTGAGTTTTGGCTTTCGGGGATGCAAAGCCCAGAGGTGGAGAGAATGTAATGATCCAGAAAATCCCATGTATTTTTTTTAAATTAAATGGAATTGTTCCGAGTCTATAGTTTTTATGGCGCATGATTCCGAGGCCCGGAGTGCTCGAAATGTTTTTTTTTTAAGTTTCTAAGTGCGTTCATTTTTTTTAGCGGGATTTAGAAAATTTGGAACCGGTGCTCGGAATCCAATTCTGTTGGCACTGTTGAACTTGCAGCGCCGATGATTTCTTAGTGAGACCTTCACCTTTGCTGCGTTTGGGCTAGAGCCTTGGTCGATTTTTCACCCATGCAGTTTTTTTTAAAGAAGAAGTAAAATAAAAATAAAATACATGACAATTATTTTTTTATTCAAATTTATTTAAATTAATGTGGGTTCTGCAACTCCACATTAATTCAAGTAATTCCTCCCTTAATTAATTAAGGGAGGAGCCTTCTTAGTTGGAGATGAGGATCCATTGGTGAAAGATCTCCATCCATATCCTTTCTCCCCCACCTTCCACCTACTTCTTCCACCTTGCTAGAGAAGTGAGAGTAACCACCATTGTAGGGAAGAACATCCACCATCGATGACATATATTCTTCTTTCGTAACAACGAAGGAGAAGTCAACCTGGTAGAACAACGCCAACGACGATTCCATATTCCATCATCAACGAACGACAAACAAGGTAGGGGTCATATTGATTGATTTTGATATCTGTAATACTTCGTTATTGAGCTTCGATAATAGATGTTTTATATCACCCTAACGCGGAGGGAACGGGCTGAAAATACACGCCCCGAAAACCTTCTGTTGGTTATCGTTCGTTGATGGTGGTGGTGAAGCAACGACGCTGACAGAGGAATGGGAAACGACCAATGTTCCATGGTGGTATATACGAAAAACGACAACGAGCCGGCTGTAGAAGAAGTCGGCAGCACAAGGGCCACCAGGCCGTTGGAGAGGTGCGACACCGTCGTGCCTCACAGAGAACCAGGCCACGGACAGGCGGGCATGGGCGGTTCCAAAGGGGCGTGGTGCAGTCACACCATGCTAGAGGAAAGATCCACATCCACGCAGGCGACAGCAGTCAGACAGGCAGGGCCCGACGCCATCACGCTGCGTTGGAGAAGAACAGTGGCCATGCGCCACAGCTGATGGAGGAGGGCGGCCAGCTAAGCCGGACGCCGACGGGCAAGCTACAGGCGCGACGTGAAGGGTCCCGCGATTAACGGACCGACACCACACGTCATCCATTGTTGAAGAGGGGGGAGGGGGAGTAACTCCCACTCTAATTGCTCAGGCGGGCCCTGCAAGGCTCTGACCCTAGCTAGAACCCCCACTGGCCTAGCGGGTCGGCTGTGTAGGGCCTCCCCCCCCCCCCCGTGGGCTGGGCCACCATACCTCCTCAGGTCGGGCCATCGGCGCGGGCCATGCGGTTTGTGCCACTCACAGAGTGGGCCACCGTAGGGGCGAAATCCGACAGGCCAGGCAGGACCCATTGAACGGTTCAGGTCGGTCCGACTGGGCCGGACCGGACCCAGGCCCAGTTCTTACACATTTTACCTTTTTTCCCATATCATGGGCTACATGTGTCCGATTGACGAACCTTCTGTGCAGACGGTAATCATGGAACAAGGTTGTTCTTTTTGAATACCCCACTGGAGGTTTGTACATAGTTGGGGTACAGTAGGGTTGTATTGAACCTAAATCCAACCAGGTCATTGCATCGGAAATGACAATAACTCACATACCATGAACACAATTGACAGGTAGTCTGTCGCTTGGGTTTCTTATGATGAGATAGAATTACTAGATAGATCAACTCGAGACATTGTGGTAGTTTATATATCGACACCTGTCTTGAGGAGAAGACACTCCAAGAATCGAGTGTGCAGTGTGCGGGAACCCTATGGCTGGCTGCGACTGAGATGATAAGATCCTGCGTGGACCTACAACATTATTAGGATAATCCATGGGTTTGAAAATGATGATACAGGACTGGGATCCTCCATGGGCTCGACAGTGATGATACTGGACCGAGATCCTCCATGGGTTCGACAGCGATGACTTGCGTACCGGGATCCTCCATTTGCTAGACAGCACCGATACTATTCCAGGATCCTACATGGGTTCGATAGAGGAGATGATTCAGTGGAAAAATATAATCATTTCCACCCCTCTACTTGAGTTAAATACTTGTGTGGGATGAGTCTTGACTTTAATTTGTTATCATTGAGATGATTGAATTTACTTCCTTTGTGAAATGGGTTGTGCTTGGTCTCGAGTGTTGGAACCAGACTGTGATTGGTAACTTAGGTATATGTATGGGAATATACCTATGTAGGGATGTTTGATACTTATTGATTGTATATTAAAACTATGGTTTATCCTTAATGGATTATAGGAGACCATCGGGGGTCTCAGGGTACCTTACTGAGTATCGTAATACTCACTCTTGCACGGCCTTTTCCCGCAACCTGTTGTGTTCTATGCAGACGACGACCAATAGTGATCGAGGCAAAGGGACCTGAATGGGAAGCTGCTCTGAGCTAGACTAGATGTGACATACCTTAGGGATGTGTTTTTCGAGATCTATACCTACCCTTCATGTAGGATTTTCCCAGAGGATGAACCAAGAGCTGCTTATCTTTTTTACTTGTAATTGTACTAGTTGTTCACTTGGGTTTGTATATTGGACCACTTTCTTTCAGCACACATTTTTCTATATTAGAACTTTTTTATTTTACTTCTTGGGTTCAGACTATGTGTGTTACAGGTTTAAATTCAATGCCTTCCCTTTTTATCACGGATTCACCTTTGGTGCTAGTCTCCAGCCCCTGGCCTATGGAAGGCAGGCTTGGGGTAGTCACGACACAGGGCCTTAGGACGGGTCATGACATGAGTTCTATATTCTTAATCATAGGCACCTAAATCACCAAAATCCCCATTTTATATTGTACCAAACAAATATAGAATAATAAACTCACCTCAAATGGAGGCAGATGAACCATGATAATCCCAACCACTTTTTCAAATTCCAAAACATGCAACAGACTCAAGAGAACCATGATACGCCCTAGAAAAAAGCATCAAAGTTTGAATCTCAGAACCTTAAAATACTATAGGGTTTGGCTAAATGAAACCATTAAATAGGATGGAGGAGAAATATTCAAATTTAATGAATTAAATAAGATGAATAAATACCTTTAAGTATCGACCAATTACCCAAATGGAATTCTGGAGAGATGGTGAAGGAGAGGGAGATGAAAGAGGGGGACGTCATGTGGGGTGTTCAGCTGTGGGAGGAGTTTTATGTGACTAGAGAGGATTAGGAGGCTGAAGGATGTCTTCAGATAAGAGGTAGCTGAGAGGGGTGGGGGACATTTCCGGAGGAGAGGGAGCCAAGAGGGGAGGGGAGATGTTTCCAAAGGAGGGAGTGTCAGGACGAGATGTGGGTAGGGAGGCATAGGCCAGGAGGTCGAGGTTGAGGAGGGGAGGGGTGGTCCATGAGGCCGAGGTCGGGGAGGGTAGGATTGGGTTCATTCTAGATAATCCCAATAAAAATCAGAAATAATTCATGGAAGACTGATAAAATTATTTAATCAGGGAAATATATTCTGACGGTTGTAACAAAACTATTGGAATAAACGACAATATATCACTTATACCCATAGATTCACTAAATTGTGGGTATAGATGATTGGGTATAGACCTTTATTCTAATAGTAAGATGCTCTAGGTTTCTGGGGTTGGGGAATTATAGTTAGTATCAATAAATATTTAGAAAAATATTTTGAAATTATATTTAGAAAACCTAGATGAGGGATCACAACAGAATGATATAAATTGACTATAAGAACCCATTAACATCTTCTAATTATGGAATGGTAGGTATTATGTATGCACTCAAGCCAATACAACCATGTATGGATACTAAAATTGGATGCAGTTCTGGAACATATCCACCTAGTAGAAATAACTCTAAAAATATTATTTAGGATTGACATAGGGTTACTTGGTACTCAACAATGGGCCTTACTGCATATCAAGTTTTACACTTTTATTGCATATGATTATGATAATTCAAATTCACATTCCAAACCATTATGAAGCATTTAGATGTAATGATTTCCCCAATATAAGTACATTTTATTTATATAGGGTTTGTGATGCATAAATTTATGTTATGTGTTATTCCATATATTGAGTTATACATTAATCATAATTTTAGGAGATAATATAGTATATTATATTGTTTACAAATGGAACCATGAAGGACAAATAATGAAAATACTCTTGGAAAATGTATATATTTATATGATGAGGAAACATATATAGCTGGTATTGGAACTCAAAAAGTTATTGATATATTAGGGCAACATATTGTGTTTATGAATGGTAAATTTTTACTAATGGAGAAACATATTACATGGAATAATATTATATACTTTATTTATTTATACAATAGAGGCCCCAATTATTTAGTGGGACTACTAATCTAATTGAAGTTGATCAATAAATTATGTCTTCAAAATGATATTTACTACCTTGGATGTAAGAAAAATTAAAAGGATAATCTTGTAGTATATTTTCTCTAATGTGAAACTAACCAGTGGTGGTATCTAATTAGGAATATAAGGGAAGAAGAAGAATTTGAACCCATTGAATGGAGAAATTTTAAGGAGATATTTTTTAACAAATATTTCCATAGTGATTAGTAAAATGAGATGATGAAAAATATTTTTATATTAAAGAAAAAGGAATAAGATAGTGTTGAAAACTATGATTGCACCTATACAAGTTTATCTGGGTATGGAATAGATTATAGGCAAATCACAGAGTGCAAGATAGACAACTTCTTAATGGAAATTATTCCAAATCTCTAAAGGGAACTGGTTTCTCATAATTTCTCATCATAATAAGAAATCATTTTATGAACCATCATTAATTAGATGGACTTATCGATATTTTATGAATTAAAATGGAAGTCATGAGAAAAATAGGTCTTATGAGCACAATGAAAAAGGTAATGCATCAAATAAGATGGTGAAGATTGGGAAATATTCATTGTGTGAGAAATTTTGGAAGAACAACGCTGGGAAATGGTTGAATGGAATTAGATCTTGTTTTATGTGTGGAGAAAAGGGTCGCTCAGAGAAATATTGAAAATAGAAAAATTAATATGCTACAATTCAGTGTTATAACTACAAGAATATGGGACACTAAGAAAAAGAATGCACCCTAATTTCAAGAGAATATACATTTGAATAATCCAAGTGATCATGATCAAGAATATTATATTAACACAACACATATGTAATTAGTAATCCAAATATTAATTTTGATTTAAGAAATAATTGGGAAATGTATTTTGTTTATTATTTTCCCATCAAGTGATTTATGAAAAATTTAAGCACTGTACTCCAACATTTATTTATTTATTTGAGATCATATTCAGAATGGAACCAAGACAATTTATTCAGTAGAATGTCAATTAAATTAAAAAAACATGATTTAGGGAAACACAACTCTTTTTATGTTTATGATGTCGAGATAATGATGAAGAAATGATTAATTTGGATAAGTGATGACTACCTTGGAACTGAATAATGATTTCTCAACAAGTGGTATATTATATCACTATTAGATTTTAAAACAATTTCATATTTTATGAATATATCTTATATCATGTTTATTACTTAAATATTTTGTTATGATATATTTTTCCAATAAGGATCTGTGTTAATTTGATTTATTATCTTATTTAAATAGGATAAATTATGATGTTATTTACATTTTAGAATGTGAAAATTTAGATCATATTGATTTTTATTAAAAGATAGTGATATGTTGATTTTTGAAATTCATTGAATCTACTTTAGAATTCATTGGATTGAAATTTTTTGTATAAGATAACCATTTGTAAAATGGCTAAGGATGATCATTGGATGTGATTTAATAGGTTACTGTATAACTTCACCATATGATAAATCTTTTGCAAAGAGATTAATTAGATATATTTAAAGGAAAAATAAAAATAAAATATTATGGTTATAGAAACATATATTTACTTATATTCTGAGAGAGTGAAGTAATTTATATACTACTGAAATAAAATGGTATTGAAACACAAATATTTTCCTATTACCATTATTTTGATGATATCAATGAAATTTATTCACAACTATTGATTATGGTATTGTGGTCAAAAACATTCCTTTGAATATGTTCTCTATCACTCACTATTAAAATATTATTGATGAAGGTTTTCTTCTATATCCATGACTTCATTTCCCACCTATGTTCTCCAATTATGGAATATAGTAACATGACCATGGTAATTTCAATTATATATTATTAAGTTGTGATATTAACTCTTTTGACTAGATTTTTATTGTAAAAATACTATATTTTATGTCCCTATATTTTTTCGGTCATGTTTAAATTGTGAAGATGCAATTTAGTTAAGGTCGGGAGAATGTAACACCTTGAAATAGAAAAATATGTACCTTATATTGGATTACATGCATGAAACATGACAGTAAAAAAGAAAGAGGATATAATACCATGATACATTAAAATATATTTACTATTTAGAATAAATAATATATATTTGTTATTTGTTATTTCACTCAACACCTAGTTACGTTGTGTTACACAGAAGAGTAAATTTCGTCGAAAGGGTACATTACACTAATGACTGAGTTTTACAAAATAAAAATTTATTTTTAAATATAATAATTTATAATCTAAAATTTAAATTATTTTTCCTGAAAATGGTTAGCTAATTTATGAAAATATATTGTTTAATAAAATTTAAAATTAATTAATTGTTTATTAATTAATTATAAATGAATATGAAAATTAATTGAATATAAATAAAAATATTATTAATTTCATAAAGCTATTTTACACTAATATATTTAATCATCAAAAATTAGTGTGTGATATTAATGTAATATATATATATATATAATATAAAATTTCATATGTTCATAAAATAGTTTTGATTAGCATATGATAAGAACAAACCCCACTTTTCATACAAAAAACCACTATTTTATTAGATTATTTTAATCATTTTTAATAGAAAACCCTTTTGAAATATGAATTTTGAAGCATCTGTTAATTTAATATGTCAAAATACAAATCATATTATAAATATGAACATATAAATTAGGTTATGGTTAATTTCTGATAATTTTTGAAACAATATCATTTTTTAATCAATAGTTAAAAATATAACATTTTAGTTGAAAACAACTTTCTCATCAAGATTATTTACAACGATTAATTATGTTTATGTTTGTTTTACTGTTTAATTGAGTAGTTTTTATTCAATTAATCCAATTTTTGTTTTTATAATAAATTTCAGTTTTTAATTTACTATAAAAACATAGCAAACTTTTCACTATTTTTACTTTAATGAATTGAATTGTCGTCCCCCTAATTGGATAAATTTTAAAGTCAATTATACTAGTTATGTGATTTTAATTTGGAAAATGAATTTTATATAATTAATAATCATTATTTATAATTTATAATAATTGTAACATAGTATTTTACCAAATAGATTATGAAAAGTAATTAAAATTAATTAAAATTATTAAAGAGAATATATGCTTACTAAAGGAAAAAACCTACAACATAAGGGTCCAATAGACCTAGAATCATTTCCAACATAATTTAAGGAGACATAACATCTATTATCCTTCCATTATTTTTTTGTATTACTATGTTTATTTTATAACATGTGCACACCTAACTTGCTTCCAAAAATTCTGAGTGAGTCCATTTCCTTCCCAATAAAAGGCCACAACCTCCCTTCATTCCTCACACCTATCAAAACTCCTAGATTCTACCAATATATTCCCCCATATATTCTCAGAATATCTCGGATTTATTTTGAATCATCCATTTATTAATAAATCTTTCCACCAAATCCTTTTGGAATAAACCCAATGAAGTTATCTGATTAGGATGTAATGTCTTCTCTCATTTTTTATTGATTCATTTCCATTATCCACTACATATATTATTCTTGTTATATGATTAAATAAAAATAGATGTATCCTAAATATAATATTATAATTTCATGTTAATAGTTGGAACTAAACATACACACACATCCATATATTGTTTAACAAACATACGGTTTTTGTGTACGACTAACTACTACCTCATTAAATGATGAATATTTATTTTTTCCTTACCACCTATCATGCTGACCGTACTGGTGGAAATGTTTTTTATATACTTTAGTTACGATATTTATAATTAATTTATACTTATTAAATTATTATTTAAATCATAACATTATGATTTCCATCTTATGTAAATTGGATAATTTCATTTGAGGAAGTGTGAACTACCACCCACTCAATGCGATATGAATCGTTAATACCATACATGGAACATAAACACAATGATTTTAATAAAACATGGTACCATATATTTCACATATTCTATTATAGAAATATAATATAAATTTATATCATGCAGTTCTCATTATTTTAATAGAACAATGAAATTAAAGTAGTGTTCAAGCGTACGTATGACCTACCGTCTGCCTGAACGGTGAACTTAATTTACAATCTACAAATACAATCAACAAATATATATACATATATACTGATTATATATAATAATTACTCTTTGTATTAAATTTTTGATAGGATGGATCTGTGATCTAATTAATTATAAAAATAAATAACAAGTCAAAATCAGTCGAGAAAACTAGTCAATTATCACCCAAAATAGTGTAATTAATGATTACGTGTTCACAAATAGTTAACAAAACATTATTAATAACTAATATATGATACTATAATCATGATTATGGTTCTATTATAATATAGAAAGATATATTAAACCACAATACATGATTATAAAGACCAGATAACAAAATGATGGTTAAGGTAACAGATTTCTTCTCAACTTACATTACATTGAGACATATTTTTGTTATGCACCAATTAACATTTATTTAGTGTATATAATTCCTTCTATTATGTTATATCATGAATATACAAATTATAATTATATTATATTATTAATTTAATTCATGGTTAATTATGATTCATATGTTTCAATGTGGTATTAGACACATTGGAATGTTTAAATATTATTTTTCTTCAATAATGTTTTAATGTTATGAAACCATTTTATTACTTATACTCCTCTGAGTTATTATGGAAAAATATATATAATTTATTTAATGTTGATGGTTGAAAAATCACAATATTTATTTCATATATTATGAATTCATTAGACTGGAACAACAAGGGTGGGACTCTATTATAGATATCGCCTTGAAACATGAGTATGCTCATGAGATGAAACAGTGGGCCAAATAAGATGTGTTCTTACCGGATAGCTAAACCAAAATTTGAAATGTATTTATGGTAATCGTTCCATGTACCTAGGAGAAATTTCCCCTAATAATTACATATTTCCCTTATCTATATTATGTTTTTTTATCCATGATATTTTGGGTCGACATATCATTAGATAAATTTTATTCCCAATTTAATGATTTAGACGACATGAGATTCTATTTCAAACCATTATATAATTATATTGCCTTATATGTTTTTTTAATATATTTTTTTATCAATTATTTATCTTTCCATGTAATCTTATTCATAGTTATTCATTATTTAATCCATTTTACTTACCCTTACTAATCATTTGGCCCCTCCATTATTATGTTTCATTTATCTAAGTTATAGAGATGAAATATTTGGTTAAAAATTCCGGGATATAGTTTATTTAATTTTTTATGTATCATTCTTATAATTTATATTTCCCAATGTTTTATGGAAATACTATATGTAACATATCATTCCAAGACTTTTAAAATGACCAGTTCTTTCAGATTTGATTCAATATAATCTTGTCAATGTAGTAAGTAAATTCCTCGGCACTAGGATTTTGGGGTTGTGGAGTTAAATTTTTTTTTATTAATTAGTTTAATAATACATATTATAATAGAGTGAAACTGAAAAATATGAAAATTAAGTTCATATAATGGATTAAAAACATTCTGTAATCAAATTTATGATATTTTTCTCATTATAATAATCTAATATAGGTACAACATTCCCATAAACCAAAAATATTTTCCATTTTATGAATATCAGTAAAGAAGTGGAAATATATTTTAAAATGAATTTATTATTAATGATCAAGGATGATATTCTCTAGAGAGATTTTAGAGTGAAATCATCAAAAAATTTAAATTAAAAATATTTAATTAGCAATATTAATAAATATGAAATGTTTATAATCCATTAGAAAAATTAGGAAATGATTATTGTGTCAATTCAAGTAATTAGAATTATAGTAATTATAATTTTTATTATTATGGATATCCATTTTATAATGACTACATTGTGAAAATTTTCCCAATTTATGATTTCATTTAAATTATTTAAAATTTGTGGGGTAATATAATTTATAATAAAATATATGATGTATATTAATCTAATGGAAATTTTTTTATTCTTAATTGTGAATGTATTCTTGAAGAAAATATATATTGTAATTATTTTATTCAATCATTATGTAATCGTTTTTAGTTTGATGAAATAAGACATGATAATTACATATTTCTTCTAAATCAACTTTTGTTTAATGAAACTAATTCCATGGATGTAATGGGAATCCAAAAAATAGACAATTCATCTAATAAAACTAGTCAAAATAAGTAATAAACTACAGTTTAAAATCACACTCAAATAGCATTTCCATTATCATTAAATTAACTATTCCTCCACATGGATAATATTTTCATATAAAGTGAAGTGGAGTAATTATAATTAATTTTGAGGTCATATAATGTTTCATGAAGTGTGAAATTTCCATCAAGAATTAACTACAATGTAGATCCCATTCTATGATCATGATAAGACTTGTATTGTTCTATTTTGAATGATTCTATAATAATATCATTACTTTGTACAATCAATGAAAATTAAGACTTGGATTTTTAATTAATTACTTAATATTGAGAGAAAACTTATCAAATAATAGTGTATTGTTTATCCTTATTTGCTTTCATAGAAATCCCGTTAGAAGGATTATTGTTGAATACACATCATTTTTCCAAAGGATGATACTCATTAATATGTGCACCCTTAATAGGTAACATGGAATGGATCTAGGAGGCATTATTTCCTATGATATAAAATCATCCTAGAATTAATAACCAATAGAAACAGTTCACATAAATTCACAAAAAATTCTACAAAAAGGGTATCCATGAGAGACAGGCACTTCCTATGTAAATTGATGACAACTACTGCATCGGCTGATTCAATGTTTTTTATTCTTCTTTGGAGACACTTTTATGGCCACAGATGTCTGGGGATTTTACATGATACATTTTGTAGGTCTTTTCTACCCTCTACTGGGTTGATTCCTCTTAGAAACATTGATTATTTGTTGGTGGATCTCTTTCATTCTCACATTGTCATCCCCATAATTCCTTTCAATAGAAGTAAAAATAAATACAATAAATCATACAATGATTCATTATAGAGTAGAAAAGGGCCTTGATCTAATAATAATATTATTAATAATATAAAAAATAGTTTATATAGCTTATTTCCATTAAAAACCCTCTATAATTATAATTAATCAAATTTATATTGGAAATGATCCCCTCTATTTTCATACAAAAAAGCATTATCCATATGGGGGGAACTATCCTAACCTGAGCCAAGCTGGGGCTTGAGCCACAACTACCTCATGCCCACCTCCATTGGCCATGGGTTGTGATAATAACTAAAATCTTAATTAACTCGGGGATTCTTTTTCATATATACATGTATGTATACACACATCCATATCGATGTAGAAGTACATATAAAAATAGTAAATGATTCAACATAGTTAGAAAGTGAACCATTCATTTATAACCAATCTGGTGTACAAATTTATGAAACTAAAAAATATATTTAAGGGGGGAAAATACACGTGTGACTAGAAATGTGTTCCAACATGAAAAAACTGGATAAGTAAACTCTATGTGACCCCTTCTCTAGATTTATACGCTTCAACAATCGTATAGTCTAATGTGCAAGGTAACCCTAAGATCCTCCAAAATCATCATCGACATGTCTATCATCTATGTAAGACATGAAACATGTGGGAAAATCCCATGATGGGGTGAGTATATATATACCTAGTAGGATGACCCAAAATATTTAAGGGGAGAATTTCGAGATAAAAATGTAATAGAAAAATATTAGATGCATGATATAGACAATGAGGGAAGATCATCCCAAAAAGGGAGTTGAAGTCACCTGATCCAAATATAAGGGTATCAACATGATGTGTAGTTGAAATAATCATTCAGTCATCACCGCATATATATGAAGAGTACAATCAACCTACCACATGAATATATTCTTTGAAAGAACATTTCATAACCAAAGCATAACAGCCTCTCCAAGAAGGAGATTAAACAAAAACAAGGTGTGGATAAAGAATAATATATATTTTTGTGATCAGTAAAATCAATATAAAACGATAGATCAAGATGATCTCTCTCTCATAGCATAGCCTAGGAAGAATAGTATATATTTGTCTAACAAGTCCATCAATGATGCATAAAATCTCATGTGTTAATGAGAAGTTATTGTTCAAGTCAATCCAATGATTTCACTTTTATTCTAAGTAAAGGGGAAACAAAATCAATGTAGAGGACCTATGCCCCAGTACATATGGGATGTTCCACTGTATTAGTATTCATAGATGGCTCACACCCATGCCTATGGGGGGTTCCACTATAATGTCATGAGGAATCAAACCCTATGCTATTTGGGGGGTTCCGGTTAGTATGTATAGGATATTTACCCAAAACAATGGGGGATTCCATTGTGAAGGATGGGGATTTGTATCTAGGTATGATAAGGGTTTCACTCTGGTCATTGAAGAATCATTCCATATCTGATATGGAGAATCCAACCAGAAGTCAATGACCTCCCCTTTGTGCCATAAGGGGCTTCTACCATAGTCATCTATGTAGCATGCCCATGTTTCTCATGGTGGTGGGGACCAGTCAAAATTTATCTTTAGAGGACCTGCACCCATGCTGGTGGGTGTTTCGACCATAGTGGTCAAGGGCCACACCCTGATATGAACATGGGGGGTTCCACTATGATTATGTGGGACCCATTACCTATATGATAGAGGATCTACTAGGATGAATCCTATTGTGATCCTTCTTAATTACTTTCATCATTGGGAATCACCAGAGTAAGTGCCATGATCAAAATATTTCACATCATATATCTAAATTCAAAAACACGTTCAAATTCACAATCTATTTGAAGAAAAATTTTTATAGGATACTTGTGGGAAAAATTACAAGTCCAAAAAAATGATATTAAGAACTTGATGTTTCCTCAAAATATTTCAATGGGTACACATTGTGTGAGGGGACCCTCTTGGTGGGTGGCCTCCCTCAACCGCCTGATAGTGTCCTCATCCCTCACATGGCTCCCGATTGTGTAGGTGTACATTTCATGCTGATGGACTACATGGTGTGTCCATGATACCTATGACTAGGTCATTTTCTTATGGTAATTTCTATGTATATGACCATATTTCCATGTATATTTGTATACTACATCTGCGTTCACATGGGGTGTCACACGTGTGATCCAGTCATTTCCATGTACTCATGTACATGGCCATGTAACAAGTATTTTACATCATATGGAATAAAACATATGTGATCCTCTACAAGGGTTACCATCCTGGGTAGGGGTACATGTTATGTTGGAGGGATACACACAGTGTCATCCTTATCTTTTCAAAAAACCCTAGTCTCCAACGTGTATGGGCTACAAGCATTTTATGTATCCCTAAACATGAATTGTAGTTTGGTTTTATTCATATTTTGATATCTACATTCGGTTCCTCGAATGAAGCATCACCGCCTCGATTCAAACCAAATATTTTCAAAGAACTCATGGATCTGGCCATTTATCACACTTTTATGCCATCATTATCTAGAAAAATGGATTCCATTTGTCCTTAGTGGTTCACCATTCAAACCATTCACACAAATACTACCACATTTTATTTAATGACATTGAATCGCCAAAAAATATGTCCAAAACCTGTAAACATCCCATGTCATTGCATACCTTCCCGACCTATGTCTCATTTGTGATTCTATCATTATTTTGGGGGGTTGATTAGGCTCAATACAACTCAACAATATCCATCCAGGCCCGCAAGGTCCAACCAATGAGTATAGATAATACTTTTAGGGGATAATGAAAACAAAAAATGTATAATTTTGTGTTTCAAGTGGTTCTTATACAATGATCAATAATGGTAATCCCATGTGATAAAAAATTGAAATTAATTAGGATTTCAATACATTGGTTCCTGCTTAATCCATAGTTGGAGAAGATCTAGGAAAAGGGATCGATCTAGTGAATATATTTAATAAAAAGGGTATAAATAACCAATTGATGAGTCAAACCATAAGATTGTACCGTTCATCTAAAAAAGTAAACCAAAAAATTACTGCGATGGGTTATTCATTTTTTTTCATTCTTATGTGCTTTGATCCAGTTTTTCATCATCATCTAACGTGACTCACCAATGAATGATGAAGAAGGAGGGCTGGAACTCTGTGATGGATTATATGGATAGCCGTGAAGAATTATCCATGGAATTATACTTATATAAAATTTATCTACATTAAAAATAAATAATTATTTACAGATTTATTTATTTATGTCACTATACATACTGCCAATGGTAGAGGAGTCTGAACTCCCCATACCAACCAATTTTATGTCTTTCATAGGGTAACCACTATGTTTTGGACTTAACAATGGTCTCCAATTTCATATTTGAGTTACCATTTGGGATTTATCTCATTATCTTTATGAATATGTGTGTGCGCATTATAAAATAAGTTTACTTTTTTTATAAAATTAATTTTCTGTGCACCAGGTCTCGAAATCGCACATCCTCTCAGCTCTTATCTCTACAAATTTATATAACTATTTATATATAATACAAGGGAAAAAAATTTATATATGTTAACATCATTAGATCTTGAGACACATAGTCTTTATACAAGGATAATACCATTAAAAGGGAAGCCATATCATCAAGATTTTGAACTTCATAGTGGGACCATAACATCTTTTTTACTGTTTTAGATGGAGTTGAACTAGTGATCATGTTAGTGAATGAGAGAAAATAATATAATACATGGACCATATTTTATCTATTAACAATATCCAATATCACAAACAAAAATAAATATGTGAGTATGTGAGTAAATGGAAGGCCCATTTCCACGCATTATTGTGAACATGGGTTATACTTCAAGTGGAGGGTTGCATCACCAATATATATGATATTTAAAATATGATATACAAAAACAATAACAAAAAATTGTTTTCATATGTGAGGGGGATAAAATGATTTTATATCCAAAATTATACATGAATTATATCATTAAATGTTTAGTTCCCAAATTTCAATTGAAAGAGATTAAATTTACAAGTATCTCCACTACAATCCTCAGTTGACTACATCTTTGAAAAATCACCCACCAGATGAAATATGATTTCGGAGTATCAATAGTCGATCATCCAAATCATTGTATTATAATTTATTCCAAAAAAATGTTTTGATGGATCTATTGAATAAATACAATTGGGGGTGATATCTTCTAAACATATAAAAGTATATATATGATTTAAAATAAAATATATATTTATATTTTATGGTTTAAATGCATAACATTAGAGGTCCATTAAAAAAACATGGGACTTTAGGTAAATTTGGATAGGATCACAATGTAATGTCTTCAATATTTTATGTCTCTTTTTTGTCAACCCTACTATGGAATTGGTAGTTTGTTTTTCTCTATTTCAACTACAAAATATTAAAACCAAGATTATGTATGAAGATGCCGCACCATTCATAGTTGAGAAACACCATAGTTTGTAGTTATTTTTCTTAATCTTGACATAAATTATGATTTATAATTTTATTGGAATATATCCTTGGATATTTATCATTAAGAACATCTATGACTTTTTTTGGAAAAAATAAATTCAATATTTTTTAAAATTTTATTTATTATAGAAAATTTGGATTCTACAATGTTATGAAAAAAATAAATTATTAATTAAATCCTCTAAATGTATAATTATTTTAAGAAAAAAATGATATTGTACCATTTCCATGATGTTTGATGACATTTTTTTGATAATATACCATGAGGTGATACTTTAAAAATCATTAAAACAATTGTTTTCCCGGATATTTTAATCATTATGATTGATATTTTCTTTAAAATTATGATTATATCCATTTTTATTATTATATTACCTAATGAAATTTCATTAAATTCTCAATGAGTGAGATAAGTGTACCATCTATAAAAAATATAAATTTTATATTATTAAATATTAATTAAAAATTTTCATTTCAAAAAATTGTGAGTCAAGGAAAAATAAAACTTGTATTAACTACTTGGGTTTTCAATTATCATTAATACATATTTTATGCTAATTGTTGTATATTTTTATGTTAATGTAATTAAGATAATATTAATTCATTATGTTTTTTTCATTATAGGGATGTGACTTGTTATATCATTATATGGTCCAAAAAATATATATATTTTCTAAATGATATTCTACTTTCATGAGAAGAGGAAATACTTAATTGCTTCAATGCAAAAGAAGGTTCATTTCATTACATGATTTTGGTGTTCTAATGTATTTGGGAAGGATGAAGGTTTGTTAAATATCTTTTATTACTCGAATAAGATTTATAAAATTATCTTCATAGAGAGTAAAATATTTTTTTTACTGTTGCTAGTTCATTCTATATCAAAAGGGTTATTAATTTGAAATCCATATATGCATTTATGGATGAAAAAATTAAATCGAACAAGATTAGAATGATCAAAATCATTGTTATTTTTTTGGGGTTGTATTATTGAGAATAAATTTTTTACTCAACCCTAATTATAATAAAAATCCTGAAACATAAGGGGTATGAGTGTTAATAATCCATAGAACATCAATGACTCACTTATATCACATATAATGTTAATATATATACATGATATTTCTTAGGATAATTTCTTCATAAAGGACTGATTTTCAAAAAAGCTGAGTTCTGGTAAAATTTTCTTCTAATATTCTTCAATTCATCAATCATAATAAAATAATTATTATGAAATAATATTATATTTGAAACTGTTGATTTTTTCAAATTAAAATATGTAATTTTTGGGTGATAACTGGAATATGATACATCTTTCAAATAATATATAGATTATTTATTCTGCCATTTACTTTTTTATATGCGATAAAATAACATACCTGACTGATGATATTATTTTTTTAAAAAGGACAATCATTTGTGATTAAAATTGTTTCCCTATGAGAATATTCTTAGAAGGGATAAAGATAGATATTTTGAAGTAGAATAATATATACATCAATAATTTTTTGTTATTAGGGTAATTAATTATTCATTTCAGCTTTAGTACAATCATTAATAATGAATTATGTAGAACAAATCGATACATTCTATGATATTCCTTATCATATTTGACCTATTTAATGTTTTAATTAATCCATTAGAATTTAATAACGATTTTCCTACATATTATTTAATGTTATTAAAGAATTTTGATTACATTTTTTATGTAATATTTTCATTAAAATTAAAAAAGTATATCCCAAATATTTTTTAATTCCAAATAATGATTCCTAATATTTGGAAATTTTATTATTTCAAGTTTTGTATTGACCTGAATCCCATAACTGAGAGGCAGTGACAAAGTTATTATATTATTAAAAAATTACAATGATCACATAAAAAAGGATATAATTATTTAGTATTCATGGTAGAATATATACATGGAATATTTACATATTACATTGGAACATAAAAATACATCTAAAAAATCTTAATTCATTATTATTCTTTTTAGTGCAGCCTTGAATTTATTCATATATCACGTTTTGGTACCCTGGGGAGATGGAAGCCTATGATTGATCAAATAAAATTCTTAGTAAGGGTATATTTATAGAATAAGTGATCATAAAAAGAATATATATGATTGTATAGTGAAAAATTATTATACATGTCATATAATTTATATGTTGAGCATAAAAACTATCCACTAATAGTGTAATAAAAAAATCACATGTTCAATACCAATTGAATTATTAGTAATGGAATTCATGATGAAGGACATCTTGTTCTATTCAATCAAGGAATTAACATCCACATTATTCATTATATTAATGTTAGAACCAAGTGATCATCCCATCCATTATGACCACACCCATGAATCATGCTTTCAATTGGGGTGGATACACAAAATACCAAAAAAATTTACTACATGAGACCAAATGATGCATTAATGGGCTATATAAAGCGCGACTACACATGTCCCAAAATTAATTCCATCAAACCATAAAAGTAAAATATATGAATATAAATCCAATGCATTATCCACATTCCCTAGATTTTAATAGAAATAATTATTCTAATACAAGCATAGATAATATTAATACCTTCCAATTCAATAAATTAGGTATCATGGACATAATCCCTCTAGAGAAAAAATTTTATTGTTAAACAAATGATAAAGAAATAAATTTGATAAGGACATTCACTATAACGGAGTGTGACATTATAAAAGAAAAAAAGGTAACGTAAAGAAAAAAGAACATTAAATGTGTTGGGTTTTAAATATATTTTAATAAATGAGTTTAGTATTTTTTTAACTAATAGGAAATCATAACAATAATAAGAATTTCCTTTATTATGGTCTGTAAGGATCCTTTAAATTATCCAATGTTAATCACCTAGGAAAATCTAGCCATGTGTTTGGTATTAGGACCACTCATCATGCACTAGAGTGAAGATTGAGTTTAAAATAGACTAATACTTTTTGGGTAATTACAACTAGGGAAATTTATTCACTACCACATCAACTTGCTACTATACAGAAATGGATTCCATTTTATGTAAACCCACTCACTATTCACAATCCCAAATATAATTGTTTTTTGGAATTATGATGATGTGGGTATTGGATTTTATGAGAAGAAATTTTTGCGTAAATATATATATTGGGTCATAATAACAACATAGGAAAAATGATATACTGAGAGTGGATAATTAATATATCATTAGAAATATATCAAAATGGATATTGTATCATGAATTTTCAATAAATGAAGTATTTGGATATTATATTATAACAAAAAGTTATATTCAAATATAAGAAGAAGTATTTGAAACATTTACCTTCTTAATTATAATAATTAATATTTAGAGGACACCATAAAGCCTTAATAATTCCATGGTAGGGACTTATATTAGGTGAGTAAAAGGAATTTAGTGATAAATTATTATGTTGTGGATATGTATTTGATAATGGGTGAGACTAACATTATATTACAGGTCAAAAGAGTGGATTATTCATGGAAACTAATGTTAGGATAAAGTTAAGAATGGGATCAATTGAGTGTCTAATGGTTTAGGTGAGTCAGGTGAGTTATGTGGAAAAATATTGTTGTGACATACAGTCATAAATATACAGGGTAACAAATGTATTCTAGAAGGTATATATGTTAGATTTATTTTAAAAAATTCATGCCACATTATATTACCCATTTTAATAAAAATTATTTTTGATTAAATGTATTACATGGTTGTATTTTTTATCATTAAAAATATAAGAGAATCATTTTACGAAAAGTTTTTGTGCTGAATCATAATTTGGCCATTATTTAAAATAACTTAATCTAAAAATAAGAAAAAATTAGATAATAAATTTAAACATATTTTATATAGAAAAATGATTATTTTAAAAATACGGTGCTTTATTTGTTAGGTGTACTTAATCATATTCAACATTAACATTAAATTAAAATATTTTTAATTTAATTTTATATATGTCTAATATAAATATTAAATTATAAATTTTCAAATATTCCCATTGAAAAATAGAAAATATTTTGAAAAGTATTATTTTATGAAAAATAGTCTTTCTACAATGGTAACTAATATTTTCATTGGAAAATTAATTTTATGTTGATAAATTAAATTTAACTTATTATATAATTTAAAAATTATGAATAATAATAATAAAATCATTTTTTTTCAAATCAATTTCTAAAATATATTAAAAAAATAAATACTAACATTATTTTGTGTAACCTGTAAACAATCATCATAAGAAAAAGTGTACATTTAAGCATAATATTTATATTTCAAATTCAATCTTCAATGATTTTTATTTTTAGGAAATAAATTATTATACTAAAACAAATATTCTTTATCATCAATAAAATGAAATCAAAAAATAAATTTTAATTTTTTTTTTAAAATTAATAAACAAAAATAGTTTTATGTGAAATAATTACTTAAGTCCTTAAAATGCTAATAAAAGTTTTTCTAGTATCAAAATAGTACATTTAAAATTTATTTTAGTTATTTTATAAAAAAAATTACCAATTAAAGGTTATTTTAATATTCTGCATGTTAGTTTTATAAATTTAATTTTTATGTAAAAACATAATTTTTTCACTATTCAATTAAAGATCACATAATTCAGAAAATTCCCAAACATTTACCCTAAAAAGTTTTCTAAATTTTATTTAAAAAATGACTTATTTTAATAAAATAAAATTTATAGGAAATATATATTTATTATGAAAATAATAATAAATTTTTTTTCTATAATGGTAGTGAGTACATTTTGTGATAATTTTTAGGATAAAGTGTTCACCTACTCTAGTTAGGTTTCACATTTTATATATCCCTCCTTAAATAATTTCATTGTTGATATTTGATTTATTTTTAATCCTAATAAATGTTGGTTATATTTCCTCATTACATATTTTAGATCCCAAGTTACCACCTTTAACTTGTGATTTCTCAAAATCACATTTACTAGTCGTGTTCTCTAATTCAGAAATCTGTTTTCTCTAGTGTAAAAAATCTGGCCAACTGATTAATAAAACATATGTTATATTAAATTAATTCTAACTAATTGTTGAGTTAATGATTTGGGTGAAAATACAAGTCCTTAAAAATAAAACATGTAAGAATATGTTTAATTTATGATGGTTAGGTGGAATAAACATTCTGTAAGTGACAACTACAATTCTCCCAAAAATTTCAAAATGCACAAGGTACCTAAAAGATTATGACCTTTTGATGAGATACTATATTTTCTAAATAGTTATATAAATATACTAATGTTGTTTAATGGAACTCTTACTAACAGTAGGGAAGGTCTCGGGGGTCTCATCGATGTTTACGACAATAAAATGTGGTAAAATGTCTATCCAGTGTATATTACACAGTTAGTGCACAGTTGGAACTAATAATGTTGCATAACTTGTTAACCTTGTATATGGTTTAGTATAGTTTATTAACTATGCATGGTGTACTCATTAGCCTATAAATCTTGGTCGACATGGATAGAGAAAACTAAACAGCTACTATAGGGAATTTTAAACAATGTGGGATGCATAGAAAAACAATGTAGCATGGTTTCCTTTTAAAGAGAGACAACTCTGTGCGTTGGAAAATCAGGATCCCAAACCATGATCCTCATTAAAATATGGAAAATTATTGTGTTTCCATCCCAATAATTATACAATTTTAACCCAATGATTCCCCCACTTCTCCTCCAATATCAAATGTTATGATGTAAATTCTTCTAACCTCTCCAAGAGTGGTTCTACTTCAATTTTTAGGAATTTGAATTATTGTTCAGTGAGAATCAAAGATATTTTTAATTTTTTACTTTATTTCCATAAGTATTATTTGAAAATTTATGTGGGATATTTTATATCATTATGAATCCCAAAAACCATGTTATCAAGGTAATTTCTATATTGGATATTGAGGGTTTCTTGGGCATGAATAAGGGGCCAATTGTGAGTGATTGTTTTTCATGTAATTAATATAGTTATTAAACATCTTATAATGAAATTTATTCATCTGTGTGTATATTTTTCATATGTGAAATATCGTTTCATAATGGATTCCATGTTATGTAATGATAAATTGGGTTTCCAAATAGTTTTTTTGGAAATTTCATTTAGCCTGTTGGAACTATTTATGATGGGTAGACTGAGCCTAAGCCTACACACAAAGAGTTCTAGTTACATAAACATGTAAATTTTTTGTTAAAATGATGAATTATATAGTTTATGAGATTCAACTAATTTTAATTATGTCAAAAAATTGACATCTCATAAAGAGTTGTTTATTCCGATAGGAAATGTTCAATAGGTCAGGAGATAATAATGGGGAAATTATAAATGGGAAAATGGGGTATGCCAATGTTATAAAATTATATGAATGTATGTTTAATGGTTTTAGTTATGAATAATTCAGAAAATGTACTCATTGTGGAATTGGGTTATTTGTAAAAAAAATTAAATGAGAATGCTAATGTTGTCAAATGAAAAGGTTCACCCTTATTGTTGTTGTTTGATAAAAGGTCACTCAAGATAAATCTTGGAAATGAAAATTGATGGCATGGTTTTCATGTTATGATTATGATCTTCATATTTGTTTTATAATCTAATGATTATATATTCCCCATTTATGGATGTTATATCTAGGATGTTGGGTATTTCTATTTTAATAGTGTTTGAATTGTGTAATATTTTTTAGGATATACAGTTTACATGGTCCAATAGTTAATCTAGTATTATATGGAGGAATATAAACACTCTGAAATATGGATGTCAGGTGGGTTCATTTGAATCTATTGTGGTTTAGGTTATAAAAACAATAAAAATAAAAATATTTTTAATATCTCCATTTTAGAAATTATAATCAGGATTTATCAAAATTTAATCAAATAGATATTGTTAGAAATTCAATGAAATATAATGGTTCTCTCATGATTCATTGGTATACTTCAATTTAAATATGGTGAGATGTTATCTTTTTTGGATTGGATAAATAAGATATTATAGTATATAAATGTGTTTAATTCATTATAAAATAAAATTTAAATATAGTGAACCATATTTATAAGTGATATATTAATAAAAATTTTGGGCAAGTAGTTTTGTAGGGTCCCATTTTAGGTATTCAAATTAAAAATAATTGAATTGAGAAACCAATGAAATGAGATTAATTCAATTTGGATATTAAATATTTCATGTAAATAAAATTATCCCTATGATGAAATATTTCATGTTAATGGATATAATTCATATATTATTTTAACAATACTAAAATTTTTAAGTCTAATATTTCATGTTAGATAATATATATTTATCACCATTTTTAAATTCTTGATTTCGTATTTGTTCTTTTTAGGAAAATTCATAAAATTATGATTTTTGTAATATATCTAAAAAAATTTAATTTAAATCTCATGAAATCAAACCCATATAAATTATTAATATTTTATTTTGGTTCATTTAGGTCTTGGATCTCATCTTCTTGATTTTTCAAATTATTATTATTGCGACTATTATCATTTTAATTGTGTTTATTATTCAATTTCTATTATTTTTGTTGTTGAAATTTTTAATATTATAATTATCACTATTCTAATCATTATTAATTTCATTATTAGTTTTCCAAAATAAATTCTCGAGATATATAAGAATACACTAATAATTGATGAATACTCTACGATTTATAAATAAACCTTGGTCGATGTGTTTTGGATAATGTATGGTGGATACATTTAATAGATAATTTTCATGCATAATAAAAAATATAAAAGTTTCATTATGGAATAAATTTGGATCCATTCTCAATTATAGCATTATCTATTCTAATATCTATCAATATTAATTTTCAAATATATATTTTGGATAAGGTAGGGTGTAGGTAAACTTAATGAGAGTAGGCGGAGCTTAAATCCTCTTATATTTCATTTAGAATGTATGTATCTGATTTATCCCCCAAATAATATTCCATATTATTATTATTATTATTTTATTGTTATTGTAATTTATTTATAAATTTTATTATTAAAAGGGGTGAAAATAAATAACCTCTTTCTGAGGTGTAGGTTTTTTAATAAAACAATATTGTGGATGTACAAACTGTGGTTCAATTTTTAGATAATAGATAAATAATAGTAGCTAAACCTTAATTTTATCTAATTTTATAATGATTCATTGGTTATTTGTACAAGGTTAAATCTGTTTCTTCTATTAAAATTATTTTTTAGTAGCCACTAGTTTACTACCATGGGGGTGGTCTCACCTAGCACCCCACCAACTCGCTAGTGAGGATGTAACACTTCATTAGTGTGGAATTAAGTACCTAAAAAGATAATATAGTACTTTATGGCCCACCTTCTTGAATTATATTTATGAAATCATTAGTATTTACTAAGATATTTTATTTTGAGTCCCCTTCCTTCCCTGACATATTAATGAAATATCTCCCCTTTTGGAACCTACCTAGTTCTACAATTTTTATAAGCATTATACATGTCTTGATTGATCTTCCACAACATTTGATCATGAGCTTTAGTTATTCATAGAACCATCGAACCCATAATCATAGTTTTACCCCACAATTTAATATTCCTCTTTCTTAAATCATGATCATATTAGTTTCTTTTAGTTTCCTTGTTATGATAATAAAATCATGAATTTAGAAAAGTCACATAGAAATATAGCATTTATTAGCTTCAAGTACAGATTCCTTATATATTTTTAGAATATTTAAGAGACTATATTCATCTTGATTAAATCATGTGAATAAATATCCATGCGATTATACTTATTAATGTTTTTAAGAGAATAACGATGTCTTAATGTTTCAGGGTATGTAGGTATTAACTTGGTTAGGATTATCCTCCATGGATTTTTAAGATTATTTATTGAAATAATTGGTGGTTATCATGACTAATGATTATGGGTTATAACCTTATTTAATCAATTAATTGATGTAGCATGGGAATAAATGATATTTTATGCTTGTTTGTGTTGAAATGCGATAATACATATTCGTGGAAAAAATATTAATTCAATTTGGTCATGAAATGTGGTTTTCTTTTAATAAAATAATTCCCCTTCAATGTTATTTAGTAAAATATATAAATATTGTCATTGAAGATGGATTCTAAGGTGTTTTTATTTTTTTAATTATAAATGAACCCAATCATAGAGAATCCACTAAATCACTATATGATTAAATATGAGATATAGTTTAGGATAATAGTAGGATAATGAACCAAAACAAGACTATGGGAAGAATAAGACAATTTCTCCTCATTGATGATTGAATATATTCTATGTCATATTAAATTAGAAAACATGTGGTTAAATTTTAAAAAAAATTAAAGGGTTGGAAAAAATATTTTTTTGAGTATTTATTTATTATTATGTAATATTATATAAGAAGTATCACGAGGAAGTAATATTATGATATGTTATCATGTGTTATAACCAAAGTTATATAATAATGAATTAAAAATCATGTCATATTAACTCTACATCCATTATTATTATGTTTTATTAAATTTTACCAAAATGATATACCATGATAATTATTGGATGACCCTGGTGAAACCCCAATATGAATCCCTCAATTATAGTTTCTTTATTATAAGAGTAATTCAAATTGAATATGTGGGGATATTTTATAATGTGCGTAAATAATTACACTATAATAAAGATGAATCCATTTTAATTGAATGAAAAGATTGAATTGCACACTATAACAGATCCTCCATGACATGTATGATTATAAATTTGAATAACCACATAATTTTTGATTTATGACCTTCACACATTAACACATCCCATATATTCCATCCTCATTTCAGGTGATTTCATGATGTTAATCATGTAGAAAATAATCTTCAAGGACTACAAAGAGATCAAAAATATATATAATATTTTTAAAAGATATATTTTTCATTTATTTTTTAACAAAATTTGTAACAACCTATTGTTTTTATTGAACATGTTCACTAAATAAATTTGGTATTTATAATATTATATTATATTCTACACATGAAAAATATGGATAAAATAAAAATAAATTTATTTCATCACTAAATAATATGACATTATTTTTAAATTAATCTTGTTAAAATTAGAAAAATTAGAAATTGAAATAACATATAAAATAGAAATCCTAAATTGAAAAAAATGGATCGCCCCAATCTACTAGAATCATTGAATCCACTGAAAACAATTTTGAAATGAAAACAATTTAAAACTAATCAATGACATAGAAATATGAATTACAGAACGTTGTGAGGAATTTATTTAAATATTGAGTGAAATATTTAAGTGGTATTTGTAAGATGTAATGTGACAATCAAAATAGTAATGTTACCATTGTAATAGTAACATATCCACTAGAATAGTAACCAAGACATTAGAATAGGTACATTACATCAATATAACATGTTAAGATATAAAAAATATTTATCCTGATTAATTTATGTAAATATAAATATTATAATTAGAAAAAAATTATATCATGACTAAAAAATTTAAATAAAATGTAAGGATATTTTTTATAAATTCATTTTTAATTTATTTCATAAAATACACAATTTATATATTAAAATTTTAAATTAATAATGTTCGGAATTTATTTTAATAAAATGAATATATTTTTTGAATTTATAACACCAAAATTGTCTATGTTTTATGTTTTGATAATTTTCTAAAATACTTAAATTTTTAGTTGAATTTTAAAAATACAGTTTTCCATGTAACCTTTGTATATTCAATTACATCATTTAAAATGTAATAATAAAATAATAATTTATATTAATTGAGTTTTAGACATAAAATATTTTATTTTATAAATGTTTTAAAAATATATGATAAATTATATTTGCAAACCTAAAAATAACTTTACAACACCTAAATTCTAAAGTTATTCCTTAGAATAATAAAATATTTTTTCTTTCCACATTCCATTTTAATAAACTAATGAATTTGAATTATAATTGGATTTAAATTATTAAAAATATTATATTATTGTATTTAATTATTTATGTTATAAAAATTCTTTTTTATAAGAATTAACACTAATATATTATTTTATCCAATATTATATGCTAAAAATATATCTCTCCTCAAGTATAACTAACCCTTATCCTATCCCTTGTCAACCAACTCTTTCCACCAATTAAAAATACAAATATCTACAATAATAAACCCTCTAAATCCCCTTGGAATTTTTAGGTAATTTCTAGTGTAATCCAACTCAATTCATCAAGGGAGTTGTATTATTGTACAAGAGAAGCTACACATAGACGTTTATAAGTCTCTATAAACTATTCCCTATATTCTTTTTATATTTATTCTTTTTCCCAATTTTGTTCAAAAACATATAATATTGAATTATTAATTCAGTAAATTTATAAAATATTTATGATTTTATCTGATTTTAATTATCATATTAATGAATAATATAATTGTTGTACATCTTATTCCCACTTTTTCAACAACATCCCACTAAAAGTTGAATGACCCCATATGGATACATTATCATATCAACAAATATTTCATTTATCATGGATGGATATATTAAACTACATAGAATTTATAAAAATTTAATTATAAATATTATAATTTTTTAATTTGAATATACTAATTTATAAATTAAGTTGAATGAAAATAGGGAAATCAAATCAAATAAGGGAAATTTTCAGAATTTTTTTTTATCAAAATGATTAAATTTCAAAAAAATATTAGAAATATAATACAATTATTTTAATTGATAAATAGTCCTGTAAACTAAAATAACTGATTTTTTGATAATTTTTGTTACATATAATTTTACTATTCACGAGTAACAAATATGGTGAAATATAGTTGGAGTTATGTTGTTGGGATTCCCAATCCCAACTCCTTTTATTTGGTCTATCCCCCTTTCATGGTTTATTTTGTATAAAGAATCCTCTAATAATACATAAATATAATTTCATTATTATTTCGTTTTATTTTATGGGATATACATGTTTCCCGATTGATTTTATGAAAATGTAATTGATTTTTGAATTGAACACTTCTTTTCAAAACACATATTTGACTCCTCTTATGTTTTTTTCTTCACTCAAGAATAATGATTATTATACCAAATATATTTTTTAAATTTTTCATTTGGGGTCCCCTTGTTTTTTTATGAAATAAATATTTATTAAATTTTTATGAATCCCTTTCCTTTCTATTGGTTAATTCATGAATATAAGTTTAATATGTTCTATGTGGCAATTGTAACTATGTAAATATTTATATTTGATGGGTGGGCTAACACTAATATAGACCATTAATGCATTAGGTAATGTCACTTTTCTTATGAGATAATGTTTATTTTACATGAACATGATTCTATATTTTTTGAAATTGATTGTGTTATTATTCTATAAATATGTTATATGTGAACAAGACACTAGGGTTTTTCATCAATATGTGTGGTTTTTGAACACTACGGCCTGATATTTAACTTTTATGCAGTCCTATATTCCATGCCTTTCTCTAACTTTTACCATATGATATTGAGGAAGATCCAATGCTTACATTATGATTCTGATAATGATTATTCTCAAAAATATTATATTTATTCATTTCCCTTGCTCATTATCTCACTGGTATTTTATCTCACAACTTTTATTAATGTATATCCTAATGTAACTATATATACATAGTGGAACACAATCATTTTAAGGATAGATATGATGTATTTAAATAATTTTTATATTTTATTATTTACACTTTATGTGTAATCCTAATTATCTAATGAATGTAATCCTTTGTATCTTGGATTTGTATCTCTATTATGTTCCTTTTCGTTAAAATGATGCAATAGTCATGTAAGAAAATTAAGGTTTCTATAGTTTCTATCCGAGCATGGTTTATATAGTTTTATAATTTTCTAGTAGAAAAGATTAAAAACCATAATTTTAAGTGTATGTATACATAAAATATCATATAATAATATTTTTAGAAAATGATAAATATAATTATCCCATAAATATTCAATTAGTTCAAATTTTGGAAAATAATAAAATATTCAACCTTTGTTGAAATTGTTTTTTGTCAAAAATATTTTTATTTAGAAAAGTCATTAGAACCCTATTAAATCAAGACAATAAATTATTTTTGGTACAATATAGTGATTGCTTGAATGGAATTCCCAATTTCGTGGGAGGTGCAGTTCAAAACATCATGTCAATGATTACTTAATTATCTCAAGATATGAATAGTAACATGAACCATGTGGAACGTCCTCCTTCACCCAAGAAGGATCAAATAACTGTTGGTTTCATTATTTACTAATGACCATTGATGTTTAGTGGAACCTTTGATCCACCCATCACAAAATAGTTGGCTAACTCAACAAATATGATCTATAATATGATTCATTGTTTAGAAAATGAGAAGGTGACTCTATCTATTTATCATTTAGATTGATAATACAATCAATGGATAGGGTTGATAAAGATCCCCCTTCTAGAGGATAAAATAAAAGAGATAGAGTGGGAAGAATTCAAGAAAATATTTCTTACTATGTATTTCTATAGAAATATGCAAAAAATATAGAGAGAATTCATAGAGTTAGAGAAAAACAAAGGTTTATATATAATGGATTATGAGGAATATTTCAAAAGGATTTCACGATATTACTTTGGATTTATCATCAGAAAACGATAGAAATATATATATAGTATTTATTGGTTTAATACTAAAAAAATTATAATATATCTAAATTTCTGAGGCTTTGAGAGATATTTAAAAGTGCATTTATGGTCTCTCATGATTGATATAGAGATTTGAGAATGTTCCTATGGTTATAGAGATAATAAGAGTGCAGTGGAGTTGGAAGATGGTGGCTAAAATGAAAAAAGAATAAAGAGGATCCAATTACCCACGTGTCAAAAATTTCAGATGAAGAATAAAGGGAATTCACTCAAAGGGATGGGGAAATGATTAAATTTAATGATAAAAGTATATTAATGTCATGATTATAGAAGAGACACAAATATGTCATCCAACAAGATTAATGAAATAAGAGATCCTCTTAATTCACCACATATGGTTCAACGCATCACATTAAGGTAGAAATGGCACAATGCTTGCTATTCCAATAATCCTTTATTCTAGGAGGGTAAACAACATCTACAGCAACCAAATACAAAGAATACAGGGAAATATTAGGACATCACAACTACCTTTTTGAGAAAAAACAACTTCTTCCATGGTACACATCCTATTAAATGAAAAATGGAAAAGTATTATTCTATTTTTATTATACCAATTCTATTATAACCTAAATGTTTTCTTGAAATATTAAATAAAATCTCAGATGTCAATAAAAACACTTAGTTGTGAGATCATTTTAACTCATGTGTTAGGATCAACTATAGTATTGGTATATAGGGTATGATTCATCTACTAAATATTTTATTATATCCTGTGGTGAAATTCAATGTTATACTAGGCCTGCATTGGATCTAATTATACAAAGAATACATCAATGGATATAAAAAAAGAATATCATTACATATTCTGAACCATCAAATAATAGTCTACAAATAAAATGAATATAATGAATCTATATTGTAAAATACCTCAACAGTGTGGGTGTTTATACATGTTGGAGAATCATACATTTCCCATATATTTGAATCAAATGTATGTATCAATGTAGAGTATATTGCATTTGTTAGTAAATTCAATGATGTATTTTCAGAATAGTTACCTATACATCCCCCATATATTAAGGTAGATTTTTCAATATATCTTATACTCATAGCCAGCCCTATCTCGTTATTCCCATATACGATGGATCTTATCTTACTAGAGGATTTAAATAAATAGTTGCAAGAAAATATAGAATAAGGTTTCATACCCCGAACTGCATCACCATGGGGTGCACTAGTTCTATTAATAATGAAAATGGATGGATTAGTGCATATGTGTATCTATTACAAAGAACTCAAAAAGATCACCATAATGAAAAATAAACTCTTCCAGCGATTTAGGACTCATTCGATCAACTATGATGAGAAAAATACTTATAAAATTTGGATACATATTCTAGATATCATAATCTAATAGTAAAGATTATAGATATTTCGAACACTTCTTTTTTGTACAATGTATGGTCACTATGACATCGTAGTGGTTCGCTGCAGAATTAATAGTTTCCAAAAAATATTCATAAAATTTGTAATAGAGTCCTCAAAAACTCACTAAATAAACAAGTGGTATTTTTTATTGATGATATTATCATTTACTTCAATAAAATGGAGTAATATGAAGAGCATCTAAGGATCATTATAAAAACATTACAGAAGGAGAAAATGTTTTGTTAGTTCATCAACTGTGACTTTTGGATGCAAGAACTCTCAATCTTCGGAAAAGTGATCACACGTGAGCTAATTTATCTAGAACCATAATTGAAAAAAGAAAATTGAGGAATGTCATAGACCCTCTAATGAAATGTAAATCCCATGTTTTCATTTCTTAGTAGGGTACTACTGATTTTTTGTGAGAAACGTTTCATGATTTTCTAGCCTCATCACTAAGATAACACAGAACTATGAAAAGTATGTCTGAAAGAAATAACGAGAGGAATAATTTGTGAAGCTCTGTAAGAGACTCATCACTACACTTGTACTCACACTTCCA
This sequence comes from Viscum album, assembly GCA_963277665.1. Lineage (NCBI taxonomy): Eukaryota > Viridiplantae > Streptophyta > Magnoliopsida > Santalales > Viscaceae > Viscum > Viscum album. The sequence goes on from OY728139.1 coordinate 1,093,017,768, forward strand.
ATATATGGGGAATGTTTTTTGATATACTGAGAATATTTGAAGAAAGGATTATGTTGTTTAATCATGAAGATTGATAAAGTTATAGACTATGCCTCATGGAAGTTGATGACCCTTGATAAAAACTACCCAACATGTGATATAGAGCTATGATTTTTGATATTTTTCTTCAAAAGATGGAATCAATTCCTTTATGGTGAGATGTGTGACACATATACCAATCATAAGAGTCTAATATATGAATTGACAATAAAGGAGTACAATATGCATCAATTGACATGGTTTGAGCTAATTAGGGACAACGTTTTTTATATTCACTATAATCTGAGAATTGGAAATAATGTAGCTAATGCTCTTGCTAGAAGATGTCCTACGAATCTATACATTATGTTGATTCAGGGAGACCCTATCATCTTCGATAAGAAAATGACGGATCTGGATATCATAATAGTAGGGAATAAACCATACATTTATGAAATTATTTTACAACCATCCTTTGAAGATAATATCATGGAGGCATAATGGGATGATTTAGAGCAATAATAGAATGTGAAAGCAGAAAAATAATGTATGATAATTGAGATCTAAATTGATAAAAATGGAGAGATTCAGTTTTTAATGAGTTTTTGTGTGCCTTGAAGATCTGAGATAAATAAGGATATATCAGATAATGAATATATCTCACATTTCAATATCCATCATGTAAGTACAAAAATGTGTCATGATATTCAAGATTAGTTCTAGTGGGACAAACAAGAAGAATGATATTTTTGAATATATATATTCTTTATTATTGTGTTAGAATGCTATAATAGAGTTAAAAAATCCCAAAAGTATGATTCGACCATTTCTTATACCCACATGGAAATGGGAGAATGTCACCATGAACTTTTTCACTATTATCTGAAAGTCATCCAATGAAAATAATTCAATATGGGTTGTGGTGGATCGGCTCACTGTGAAATCCCACATTATCTAAATTAGGAAATATTTCTTTCTTGAACAACATGGAAAGATATATGTGGAGAAATTAGCAAGGCTAAATGGGGTTATACTTTCTATTGCCTCTAATCGTGATCCAAGGGTTACCATGAAATTTTGTATAAATCATCCTCAAGATATGAGTAATGAACTAAATTTTAACATGGCTTATCACCCCAAAAATGATGGAAAATATAAAAATAATATCCAAACACTCAAGGAAAAGCTATGAAATTTCTCAAAAGAATTAAATTGAGGATGGTATCAGAATATCCAATTGGATATTTTATAATTTTACAATTGTTTCCACTAGATCATTCAAATGGATCCATATATAGCTCTAAATAAGAAGAGATTTGTTACTCTAAACTATTTGGAAGAATTTGGGGAACAAAAGATACATGTCGATGATATTTTGAAGGATATTATAGAGAAGGTTCAAACTATCTGATAAAATATAAATGTTTCTTAGGGTCGACAATATAGTTATGATGATAATTGTCGAAGCAACATGTGGTTTGATGTCAGCGAATAAATCATCCTTTGAATATTACCATGGAAGGTATTAATGTGCTTTGGTATAAAGGGAATGATTTTATAAGTTACATTAGGCACTTTGAGACAATTGATTTTCTAGGAGTACTATCTTATCTACATTCACTTTCTATAAGTATGGATCGTGTTCATGATGTGTTCTATGTATCACTTTTAATGAACTAAATTCCTAGTTCATCACATGTACTAAATACTGAGTTGGTAAGAATGCAGAATAACATTTCATGTAAATAGAATCCTATTAAAATATTTCACTTTAGAGGAAAATTTCTAAATAACATGAAAACTCACCTTTTCAAACTGTTGTAGAGGAATAATATGTAACAACAGGCTACTTGGAAACCATAGGAAACATTGAAACAGAATTAACCTCATCTATTTTCAACCATGAATATGAGTTGAGGTTTTTTGGGATCATATTACTAAAGGTAGAATGATTGTAACATCAATATATTTTTCATATAAAAAATCCAAAATATATATGTGTGGTATTATATTATACAATATTATACATATACAAAATATTGAGAAAAGGAATTAAATATTTCATTACTAAATACCATTAGATTAATCATGAATGAAACCAACTAAAATACCAAATATTAATACTATCTAAAAAATATAAAATATATTGGACAAAATGGAAAAATATGTATTTCTCCAATCTACTAGAATCATCGCCCCCATATCAAACACTACAGAAAATAAAAAAAAATTAGTAACCAAATCAACATAATAGAAAATGAAAATATAGAACCATGAGAGGAATTGATTGGAATATGGATTGAATGCATTATGTGGTATTTTTAGAAGGTAATTTTAACCATGGAATTATAACCAAGTTGTTTGGAATAACAACATAAACATTATAAATAGTAACCTATCAATTAGAATAAAATTTTTTCCTCAAAATAATAAATTATTTTATAAAAAATATTTATCATGATTAATTAATTTAAATATTAATATTATCATGAAATAAATTTAATTAATAAAAATTCATCGAATATACAATCACATTTCTTATATAATCTATTTTAATATATTTTGTAAAAGAATTAATTTCTATATGAATAATTAAAATTACCTATTTTGGAAATTTATTTTGATAAAATGAATAAATTTATTGATGTAGTCATGAAAAATTTAGAAAATCTATAATTTTTTGGTATTTTTTTTAAACACAACAATTCATAGGTGAGTAGTTAAAATACAGTTTTTACATAACCATTGTATCATAAATTACACCATTCCTGATGTAATAAGAAAATTATTTCACTAAATTATGGGTTGACCATGAAATATTTTAATTCATAAATGAGTAATTTAAATATGATAAACATTATTCCATAATAAAAAATCAATTTTAAAACCCAATTTCATAATTAATTTGTTAATATAATAATTTTCATTCATTCCTCTTTCTTTTTTAATAAATTATTAAATGTAATTTGTAAAGGGGATTTAAAGGCATTAAATTTTTTTTATAATATTTATATATGAATTATATTTTCAATTATTCTATATTCCATGTGTTACTGTTGATATATTTTTTATTAAATAATTTATTCTAAAAATATCCCTCTCCTCACGTATAAATAACCCATCTCTATTCCCTTGGAAAAAACTCTTCCCATCCAAAACATAGTGTAGTATCTTTCAAAATAACCCATCTCACTCCCCTTATGATTTTTAGGGAAATTATAGATAATTCATAATCCAATAATCAAGGAGTTTATAGTTTTGTTCAAGATAAGTTACATTAAGGAGAGAGTAAATATCTATTAAATCTTCCGAATTGTATACCTCCATTTCTTATTTTTTCCAATTCCATTCAATACAATAAAAAAAATTAATTATATAGTAATTATAAATTATATTAATGATTTAAACCTACATTAATATTCATATTTATGAAAAGTATAAATTCTATACCTCCATTTCTCTCCCTTTCGAAAACATCATGTTAATTGTCGTTTAGCAACCTATGGAGAAATTTACATATCAACAAATATAAAAATCATCATGGATGTATATTATAAACTATATATAATATATAAAAATTTAATATAATTTATTTTATTCTTATGGAATTAATTTTAGGAATATATAAAATTTTTTAATGAATATTGAGAAATCAAAGAGAAAAAGGGAAATTAAAAAAAATGATATCAAAACTCCTTAAATTAATCGAAGGGAATTATGAAATTTAATACCTTATTTATAGTTTATAATCAATGGGTAAAATTCCTATAATTAACTTATGGAAAAATGTTTTAATATATATATATATATAATTTTATTATTCAAGAGCAATAAAAGCAATGAAATAATGTGGGAAAGAAGTTAAGGGATTCATGAACCCAACTCCTTTTCTTATGTATATCACTCTTTCACAACATATTTGATTTTAATACGCATATAATTTTCATTAAAAGTCATTTAATTATTGATCCATATTATTTTTGGTGGTATACATGGTTTCTACTTGATTTTATGACAACAAATAAGATTCTTCAAATGAAATCTACTTTTAAAAATGCATCTTGGACTCCTCTTGAGTTGTTTATTATTTAATAAATATTGAATATTCTTATTCAAAATATTTATTTCCAATTATCATTTTAAACTCAAATAATATTAATTAAATCATGATTGATGATACCATTATAGATCCTATTCTGTTATATGTGTTAATTCATGGTGATGGTAATACGTTCTCTATGGAATGTACAATTATGTATTTTTTATGAAGTGATGGGTGTTACCAAAATTATAAATCCCTCCAATGCATTAGTTTATGTCATGTATATCATGAGATAATGTTTATTTTTCTGGAACATGATTTTGTTTTGTTAAAATGATTTTTTTATTTACATATGTAATGTGTGAACATGATGCTTGTTTCTTTTAAAACTATCTGTGGTTTTGGACCAATATGATATGATGTTTCAATTTTATGCATTAATAGATTCCATGTATTTATCAAAATTTTCCCTTATACTTTTTATGAATATCATATGTTAATTATATGAAGATGATGATTATTATCAGCCATGTTATATTGAATCATGTCCCATATTCCCAATCTTACAGGGATTTATCTCACCCATTTCATTGATGTATATCCTAAGGTGACTAAATATTTTAAGGTATGATTGAGTTGTTTAAGGATAAACATGATTTATTTAAGTAAATGTTTATTTTTTTATAGTTTTTATGTTATTTATGAGGAAAATATTTCTAAGACACTAATACTTTGGATTTTGTATTAGTATATCTATTATGTTCTTTATCATTAAAATTATGTAATAGTAATGAAAGAAAAGTAAGGTAACTATAACCCTTATCCTCTGTCGAGGTAGATGACAATTGGAATATAATAGAAATTTTATCTAACCGTACTATAATCATTGTCTTTATGATATTATGATGTGTTGGACTTTAAGTTGTATAAGATATTAACATTGGCAGGATCATGATTTAGGATAATTATTCTATTTATTTGTGACTAGAGGATGAATATTTCTCAAAAGGATAATTCCATTGTGTGAATTTAAAATTCTCATAGAGAACATGGATGTGTTGATATAATAATTTATGATTATATATTTATTATTTAGGTTATATAAGATCTATCATATCCACAATAATATTTCTTTTTTCATTATTCAAATGAGTGTTATTCTTATATCCCTCAAGAAAAATATTATTCAGGATGATTGAAAATTCCATAATGAGTGAATAGATTCTTAAGGGATGGTGGATCAAAATTAATAAGATGATTATTTAATGTGAATGTTTAATTTTGCATATATATAACAAGAATTTTATTATTATGACATTGAGAAAAAGAAAATTATACCTCATAATTATCTAGTGATATATATCGAGATTAGTAGATTAACCAAATTATAAATTTTTATAATAGGATTAAAATATCATGCCTTATTTTCCTTTTATGTTTTTAATTAGAAAATAATTCATGTACGCCTTACTAGGTCACCTTTAATTTATGAATCAAATTATCCAAGGTGGTTTTAATTGTTACTGATCATGTAGAATTAATTACTTCATAATTAATAAAATTAAATAACCATGTCGAATAAAAATGTGAATGTATCAAAACTTTATGGGAAAAAACTCCAAAGCAATTTATAATATATATAAATAATTTATGGTTTTATTAATTCAAATTTCAGTATTTTCACCACTTTCATTTTTAGTCATTCCCTTCACCCTAATTCATTTTCTGACCATTATTTTCCCTCAAATTCACAAAAAAATTTATTTGGAAAAATTTAATTGACTATGATACTCATGTTCTATGATTTTCTACCTCACAACATACAATTCTTGTACTAAAAATGTTTATTTTTTCTTATTAGTGTTATGTGTAAATTATATTTATAATCATTACCATATCACTTAGGAGGTGATTCTTATCATGGAAGAAATAATTTTTCCATTCCATTTTTAGGGCGCACAATAGAGAATTGTCAAAAAAATACAATATTGGATGAATTAATCACCCTCTACATTCCTTATTTATATTTTTAAACTTTTATTCTAATTTAATGGCAAGGGATTTCATCTTATTTATACTATATATTATATTAGAAAAAAACACTCCACATACCTGATCAAAGATCTTGTATTTTGAGTATCCACTTAAATTATCTCATACTATTGAGTTGTACGTATTATGTAAATAGTGAGAAATGATAGAAAACAAGGAGATAATGAAACATGTGAGGATAATTCAAATATCATTGGTAGAGATCAACAAGAGTAATATGGGATGATTTTTATAGGAAAAAAACACATTTCATCAATGAAGTGACTCGAACCATATTAAGGATTCCAATATAGTCCCCCAAATTTAAATTGAAGATATGTTTTATTCAATTTATTTATAATTTAATCTAATTTAGTGGTGTGAATAATGGTTATCTCCATGTCATCTATCAATAAATTTATATATTTATGATACATAACAATGAAATTGAGTCACTAATTATGATATTCTTGTTTAATTCATCCCATTTTTATTAGTGGTATAGGATAAATAATAGATAATATTGATGTCTCCTAGGACAATTATTCCATATGTTGATCTTTATAATGGATTTAAAAAACCTCCACAATAAATTAGAACACCGATTTGGTTTGATATCTATAATTATATATAGTATTAATATTTATCTACCAATGTATTTTTTGATTATTCAAGAAGATACTACAAATATTTATCGTCATAAAATCTCACATTATATAAAACATTAAACATTCAATATTGGGAATCTATATAACATAAGGGGATAATTCAATTCATTTTTAAGAGGTTTATTTAAGGGGAAAACTCTTACCAAACTGCATGAAATTCTTTTTGATATCGTAGAAAACATTTCTCTATATAAGTAATTGATTTTCCAAATAAACCGTGGAGTACACAAATTTGATAGAATGGAAAACATTTCCTGTCAAATGAATTCTATGTTCATAAAGATGTGGAATCCTCTAGTAATTTACAACCCAGTAAAACTATCTATAACTCCTCAAGCGTAATCATATAAGATGTATAGAGGCTCAAATCTCATATATGATTTGTAGGTGGTATCAGATGATAACTTAATTACAGAGTTGTGTTTTATGAGAACTTGTGGAACACCTCTTATAATCATACTCCTATAGGATTTATCTAATGATTGAAATCACCTGAACCCATCACCCAACAAATTTAAGTTATGGAAAAAAATCATTTCATACACAATATAATACATTAAAAAATAATTAAATGAATCTCATCCATCATATGAAGTCATGGTGAATAAATAAAATGTAAAAAATTCCAATTCAATGAAAATATAAAGATAAAACTTAAAAATTAAGATAATTATTTAGAAAACCACTGTAGGCTGCACCAAACAATCAAAAATAAATTTTTATAGAACTGCCAAGAACTAATTAATATTCCACTTTTTTTCCAAAATAAAATGGAGATACCAATAAAGAAGTTAAAATGCATCACATTATGTAGTAGAATAGAGATATAGGATATGAATGATAATAGTTCCATCAAAGATGATGTTTATAAGTAATATTATGTGGATGAAATTTTCAATTATATAAAATAATTAAAGGTTATAGAATCAAATAGAACAATCCATAGGGATCAAATGGCAGAGAATGCATTGAATAATCCCAAATCACCATAATACCAATAACCACTACTATGTCTGTGTAGATGTTCCATGGGATGATGGAAGAATAATATTCCAAATTCAATGATATTTTCGAATATCTTCATATTAATATCCCATTTTCCGAGGAAACTTTATAAATGTTAATTTTTTTCCTCAAATGTATTGTCTTGAATGAGAAAAAATGGGATGCATTTGGAGTGATTTTGTTTAGTGAAGAGTGTTCAATTTTTTTAATTGAAAGTACCATATAAGTATCATGATATGGGAAGTTTCTCAAATCAAATCACATATGAAAAATTCATCTCTATAAAATACCATTGTGATATTGTAAATATTATGTAATTGATGTAATTGGATATGCTCAATAAGATTAGGTCATTTCACAAAAAATAATAGTATATACATATAAATAAACATATAAAACATTAATTATATCTTCCTAATTCTAATAGATTACCTGGTGAAGGTGAGAATGCATCCATTTCATAATTTTTTTTTTGATTTCATATATAGGTGACGAATACGGGGTTCTAGTAATTTTTAATCACCTTTTCATTCCAATAGGGAAATAACTCTTAGATATTGTCTAAAGATTTATTATTTCTAAAAATTGATTATTTCTACATCAATTTATTCTAAAAGAATCTATGAGACAAGATAAGATCCATATTAATATCATTTTATTACAACTAATGTAGAATTTATATCACATTTTGGGTCATATGAAATGTTATAAGACGTTTTAACTAAAGAAGATGGTGATCAAGAGTATAAAATTACTGGAGACATGAATAAATAAGTATTATTTCATGATATTTAACTACTTTCAATGAATAAGTATTAAAAATTAACTCCATTAATTGTGATATAACCATAAATAAAGAGTTACCAACCCCTATTATTCATTTATATATATTCTTAACAGAAGTAGAGAAGTATCTAGTTATTGTTGACAAAACCCCCTCAAAAAAAGATGGTAAATAATTATATAATGTATAAAAAGAATATTAGTGATTTAGTTAGGTATTGTGGTTATTAAATAATTAATCACCAATATGTTCATAAAATTATTAATGATGATAATGTGAGGAATTCAATATATAGACACCAAAATAGTTTGACTCCTCCAATGAATTATTTTTGGAAGAACGATGTGATGATGTTACATGATTCCAAAATCAATAATCCCATTTTATACATGAAAATTAAAATCCCACACTACATCTATGAAGAAGTTATAATTTTAATTTTTTAGATTTATGTTTATATAATTCCCACCATAATAGTAATAGGATATGCTGTTTTTTTAATACAGAAAGTTTTTTATTCAAAAAAATAATAATCCTCTTCCACTCACTTTTTACAATTAGATATTAGAGATACAGATCTATAATAAATATTATTTATGTTTAATTTTACTCTATGTACAAAAAAATCCCTTTAGACTTATTGTATCATGTACAAAAATTCAATTTCCCCTAATAATGCTTCACCTACTAACACATTTCCATTAGAATATGTTATATTGCAAATAATATACCATGTATAATAACACATATTTTTCAATTAATGGATGAATATTTCCTTGAAATACTCATTGAATATTTTTCATTATAATGGTGAACATTTTATATTTCCATGAATAATCATAACATGGTTCTTGAGTGGCGGGAATAGATATCCCATTTTATCTATTATGAGAAATTCCATTTTATGGTTACAATTGGAATTGTGTTTAGACACTAAATATTAAAAAATTGAATTTAATATATTCATAACAAAATCTCTATAATTTTTTATCATTAAGAGAAAAAAATAGATAGCTAGATACAACATGTACAAGTCCAAGATTATTTTTATTGGAAATTTCTCAATGATTTTAGAAAAACTCACTTATAATTATTCATCTCTTGTAAAAGGGAGTGTCATTAAAATTTGACAATAATTTCGAGAATTAATTAAAGGATATTAAGCCATGGTTCATCACATCCCTTATAATTTTACCATGTAAAAGGGAATATCCATTGGAATGTTATGTGTGATTTTATTGACATTTTGGATTTAGAAGTGCTCAGATAGTGAATGGATAATAATTTATATCTAATTTATATTTATTTTAGGACTATTATTTGGATTAAATAAATTACTCATAAGTATAGAATGGGTTAATTTTTCTAGTCCTTGATTTAATAAATTCTATACCCTACCTTATTCTCTCTATTTTGGTGTTCCTCACTAATCATTAATCATTAAAATTTCTATTGAGTAAAAAGGATTCTAAAAATTTCTTCATCAAGGGGTTTTTTATATGAGCATGATATTCATATTTAGTATAAAACTTTTTTAGGTAATTTTTTTCCAAATAAAATTTCCATAAACAAAATTTTTAAAGTTGTGTGGAGATAATTAATTTGATATTTCAAAAATGTTATAGGATGGAAATATAATTTTGATACTCTTCAAATATAGATATGGGTTTACTGACATTAAAATATATTTGGAATCCTATAAAATCTACTAATACATATTGAAAATATAAATGCGAAAAAGAGTAGAAAAATGTCACTACCAATTTGGGAACACTTATTTATATTCACATATATAATATATGGAATGATTTTGATAGGTGTTCTTGAGATTGATATTGAATGTGTGGTTGAGTTATCCACACCTCACCAATTATGTGATGTAATTTATCAAAGTGAACCAAAGAAAAATTGTCATAATGCTGATTTTTTCTTGTGATCATTTTTGTTAGATTCATGATTCTTGGTAGTAGTTTATAACCATTGTCACTACATGTAATGAAACATAAAATAGGATTAAATAACCCTAGAATTGTTGACAAATGTTTTTTTGTATGTGTGATTGAATTCATATTTCTGATTCCCCTACTCAACTACACATAAATAATCCTTGCTTGATGTTCAATATGTTTTGAAATTGGATAAAAATTAAATGAAAAATCCAAAACAATGTGGGTGTTTACTAAATTCGTGGTAAAGAACAAATTCTCTTGATTATGATTGTGATTGAGGTTAATAGTTATATTAGAACACATATTGATGATTATATTTTAAGAGAAGTGAGGTAATAGTAGGGGGTTCATTAAAAAATGATTACCATGTATCATGAGAACAGAAGTAGAAATGCAGAACACTATAATATGCATCAGATACATGTTTTGAAACATACCATGAACTAATGTAACATCGATTGGATGAGGAAGCATAAATATCCTTTATGTGTTTGAAAATAACATATACTACATCATTAGTGATATAACCATTCATTCTTACATTTTGAAAACTATACAATACTTTGGTAGAGGTCTCCCACAAATATATTTGGTGATAAAATCAATTAATTAGAGGGATCATGAAGGTAGAAGATATAGATTTTAGTAGTTTGATAAGATCACATTGATAAGGAAGGGCTTTTATCGATATGTTTAATTTTATAATGAAAATAAATAGAATTGGAATAACTGATTAGAAATGTGAAAAATGATAGCCATCGGATACATGGTAATTGTTTTGGGTACAAGATTGATGTTATTACATGGAAAGGTAAGATCATGTTGGTATCATCCTTTAATGATCATAGAAATGTTCAATTATGGATTTGTATTGATTTTAAAATATAAAAGTCATCATTCAATTTCAATAGATAAAATAATAATACAATCATAAACATCACTCACGTGAGGGGTTCCCTATAATAAATATTGAATAAAGATCCCAGTCATGATGAGAATTTGAAGTAAAATAAACCATTGATTAAGAGGTAGCATAGTTCATATTTATTTTCATTATATAATTTTTTTTCAGTAATAGTGTATATGACTACATAATAATTGTAACATCCCAGGTAAATAAAGAATAATACATATTCATATTTATTAATATTGTAACTTTAAAGGGGTTGCTATGTTCGAAAGCGTACCCGATACGCAACGATGAGTTCCTTTGAAAACATACGTTGCACACTAGTAATAAAATAATATTATTTTAAATGTTAGTTAACAAGTAGCCGTTGTACTAGCGGGAATGGATAGAAATAACTAAAATATGATTATATATGTTTTTAAATGTTTTTATATTTACCCAATAAAATATAAAGGCTTAAAATACGGAAAGAGTTCAATTTTAGGCATTTATACCCTAATTTTCACTAAGGGTTCATTTATCACCTTTTGATGGAGAACCGTCATTAAATATAGTTTTGATCAATCTTATAAATTCTATTGGACCAAAAATAACTCTTCTTTATAATCGGAACATCAAAATTTACCTTGTGTAAATTTTTGGTACCTTTCCGATAAAGTTCATTTTTTTAATGAATAGTGTAAAATGTTGTATTTTAATTCAAAACCTCTTTTTAATATAATTTATTTATATGATTAGATTATCTTTTGAATTGGTTTTAAAGTTAACTTATAAAATATTTTTACCATTAAATCCAATAGTGGCCGTTGGATTTATTTTCACTTTGAAATCGGACTTAAACTAGTGTCAATCTTTTGATACTTATTGTTTCATAAAAACACGCTATTTGCTCTGACAGCGGGAATTATTTATTAAATTAATTAATGTGACTTATATATTTTGAATTTTTTAAAATAGACTTCATTTTTGAATTCATAATATCAAATATAGCTTAGGGTGAATTTTTGGTAATTTTCTGAAAAACTTCAATTTTTGATGAATAGTGAAACCACTAAGTGGTACTTATAAAAACTGATTTTTCCGTTTAAATGAAATTTTTCCAACATGGTGTTTTGATTTTCAAAAATCTGACATACATGGTTGTCATTACGAAGTAAACTGTGGTTCAATGAGATTAAAATAATTTTTTGGTGAATAGTAACTTATTAAGTTTTTAATCGCAATTAGTGGTAATTAGTGTAGTTTAAGGTAAAAATAATATTTTAATAATATGAGATGACCTAGACACTTGTCCTACCCTCATTTGATGTGTCATGGCCGACCAAGACAAGCCATGGGTCAACTTGGGGACCCCATGGAGCCACTTTGGTTGGAAAATGACATAAATACCTTTTATTTAATGTTAATGTAAAAAAGTGGCACAAACATGATATGTTTTACTAAAACAATTTTTAAATGGGGTTATACAAGTCAGATATTAGATTATAAATAGTCATTGGAAATCTAAAAATATTTCCTACATCATAGTATTTTGTTTATAATTTTTAGACATTAAATAAATTAAATTATTTATGACATAATAATGATACAGCGATGACATCATTATTTGACGATTTAAATAAAAAGGAAAGATAATGTGAAATCTATAAACTACACATGTCCAAAACTAATTGGATTGGTGTATTTCGAACCCTTATCACATTATCCACGAATTATATCAATGTGGGACCTTTTAAAACCGAAACACATTTTCAAATAAAGTAATATTTCTTTACTTTCCAAAAGTTCCCCTCCTCTCCTCTTATAAAAGGCCCCCACCTCTACCACCTTACACACACTCCTCAAGAATTTGGCTCGGCCAACCCCTTCCCAGGTACTCTCTCCACATCCCTCTCCTCATCCTAGAGGATTCCCTTTGGGAAGAATCCTTTCAAAGGAAGCATTTAGGCTCAAATCAAAAGGAGTTACACTTTTAAAGGTAATTCATTATCTCATGTTTATTTGATTTATTTTTCTTCTCCAACCCCCTAAACTCTTTTTATTTATTTATTTTGTAACAACTCCAGTATCTTCAATATACTAGGATGTTTTTATAAGAATGATTCGAGCTACACATACACACACCTTCATCTAATGGTAAAAGAACATACTGTTTCCGGGGATGGTGAATTTATGCCTCCCGAAACGATGATTGTTCAACATTCCTTTAACACCTTCAAAGGTGGCCATTAAGATGTCACTATTTTCATATATGATATATAATATGTTTATGTTTTACTTATTCTTATGTATTTTTCATTTGTGTCTTACCTTTATGGCTTCCATTATGGGTATACGCGATATCTTCATTTTAGGAAGTGCGGACTACCACCCCCTCAAAGTGATGTGATTCGTTAAAGCCATACGTGGGACGTATAAAGGATGGATTTAATGTTATTATATATGATGTTATACTGGAATTATTATATACCTCTATATCATTATTATTTCTTTCCATTAAAGTATGAGATAGAAATGAAAGTAGCGTTCATGCGTACGTACGGCTTACCGTCTCCCTGAACGGTGCATTTAATTTCTTATCTGCAAATGTAATGTACTATTAAAAGTACATGTATATAATGGATATATATAATGAATGATATATCTAAATGATGAATATAATTTTTAAATTAAAATATACATACCTCTCATTTAGTTTTAATTCCATTAATATGACAAAGAAATGAAAGTAGTGTTCATGTGTACGTACGGCTTACCGTCTCCATGAACGGTGCATTTCATTTCTTACCTCTAAATGATTATGTAATATTATAAATACATGTATATTCTGGATATATATAATATATATGATATCCAAATCAGGAATGTCATTCTAGATATAAAGAACCTTTGACCACACGAACAACATGTAATTGTAACAAGTCCACTCTTGACTTAAGAACCAAATATCGACAAAACAAACATTATTAACTTAAATGGTTAAATAATGTTCATAACATGGAAATAAGTGATATAAAAGGAATAATGAACTTTAAAAAGGTTCTTAATCAAGTATAAATTAACTCAAGTTTATTATTCAGGACGTTAAAGAACGATCGAGTCAAGTCGGACCCGAGGTAAGGGACTTCGTCTCAATCTCCTTTCATTGAGGCATATTTCGTTTTATACACAACATTCTTTTATACGGTGTATAAAACCCTTTGACTTTTACTTTTATACAAAAGGAATCTTTTTCTATGAAGCATTTTACAAAACGACAAAAAGGAATGTTTCTTTTAACGTACGCGGCGACAACGACCTTTTCCGCCGCCGCGAGTATTATTTGGTCTTTCGATTCCTCAACAAGACGTAATGTTTTTAAAATAAAATAAATACCATATACACTTTTATGTATTTTGGTATTGAAATTGGTTTTGATAAAGTATTATATTATGTCAATATATTTATGATATATTGTGATTGAAATGTGGAAATGTCATCATTCCTTTATATTGGTTTTATGTTTTATGATTTTATATTGGTACTTGGACATTTTAACGGGTGGTTACGTTATAAACCATATGACGGGTGGTGCCGTGAATACCAGGATGGATGGTTACATTATAACCTCCAATGCATTGGGTATGGAAGTCGGCCGTATGGCTATTCCATTAAGTATGTATGGAAATTGGCCGTATGGCTATTCCATTAAGTGATATGTGTGGAAGTCGACCGTATGGTTATTCCACTTAAGTATGTTTATGTCCCAAGTTACCTTTATATATGCTATGTGTTCTTTATATGGGTTTTATGGTAATCCTTTGGTTACAAAAAGGTAAGTAATGATACTTTATTCAGTGAAGAGTTTTTACTACTTCATGATGGTGAAGGTATTACTTTGTTAGAGTATACATGGTTTACTTGATGTTTGAAAAACTAACAGTTTTCATTCTTTGTGTATCCCTTACTGATCTTTTTATGCTCACCCCATGTTTTTTGAAATGTTTTTCACAGGACTTAATGTGGAATAAGGTCAAGGATGGGATCAAGGGAATGTCATGCTATATAAAACATGGAACTAGACATGTTTCTTTTTAAGTGTTTTTTTCTATTATGGAAACTTAGTAGAAGTGTCTACTTTGTAATCTTTTGATATGTAATAGTTATGTTCTAATTCTCTAAAACTCTAAACCTGAAAAGATCCTCAATGTGAATTATTCATTTAATTCAATATTAAGTAAGGTTTAAGGATGGGGCCTTATAGTTGGTATCAAAGGTCAGTTTAGATAACTTTAGGAGTTAGAAAAATGTTAAATTATAATATGATTGAAATGATATAGCATTTACGGATTACCATGTTACCTCGCCTAAGATATTTCTGTGTTCAGAATTGTTTTCCGCAGAGGAAACAAAGCAACTATGTTGGGACGACATCAGGAGGAAGACAACCTTCCAAACCAGCAACCTGAGATGGTCGGAATCAGAACTGAACTGTTTGTTGCAGTGATGGCACAGTTGACTCAGGCTATAAATGGTGGTGGTATCCATGCACGAGATCAGCCAGATCAACCGCAGAGGAACATGTCAGTGGTGGAACATTTCATGAGGCAACATACCCCATAATTCAGAGGATCATCTGACCCTGTGCAAGCTGAAGGGTGGATTAAAGCATTGGAGAAGATTTTTTATGTCATGGGGTGTTCAGAACATCAAAAGGTTAGTCTTGCTGTTTACCGTTTTGAAGGTGAAGCTGATTAGTGGTGGTCGATGGTGAAAAATATCAGGGATAGTGATGATATTGAGGATCTTCACTGGGAAGAATTCAAAGGTATGTTTCTTGAGAAATATTTTCCTAAGGTGGTTCGTCTTAGGATGGAAAAACAGTTCCTAGAATTGAGGCAGGAGGATGATTCAGTGGCTGCTTATGAAGCAAAGTTTACTCGATTGGCAAGGTATGCTCTGAACTTCATACGAGATCTTGATAGTAAAATAAACCGTTTTTACTCAGGGTTAAAGCCAATGTATCGATGGGATTTAGCATCTCGTGAGTTAAAATGTTATGAAAAACTTGTTCGATGTGCGAAGAAGGTGGAAATGGAGTTTTCCGATGATCAGGTGTTCTATTACAAACAACAGAATAAGAGGTCTAGTTGGCAGGCAAAGGGGAAGAATTCATCAAAGAAGCAAGGAGGTAAGAAAACCAAATATCCATCCTATGAGAAGTGTGGTAAAATGAATCCTGGAGAATGTTTATCCAAGTCTGGTAAGTGCTTTCGGTGTGGTAAGTCTGGTCATATTGCTCGTAACTGTAAGGAAGATGATCAAGAAGGCAATGAAAAGCCAACGGTAAGATGTTTTAAGTGTAATGAAATGGGTCATTATGCAAACGAGTGTCCAACGAAGAACTCAACTGGGGGAATGCAGCCAGACTACAAGCAGAAAGGGGTGGTGAAATCCTTTGCAACAACTTCAGTAGATGTTGGTCCATCGAATGAAGTGGTATCAGCTCCAGGGAGCTCAGTATTTTTCGAAGATTGACTTGAGGTTGGGGTACCTTTAGTTGAAAGTAAAAGAATAAGACGTTCCAAAGACTGTGTTTCGTACTAGATATGGCCATTATGAATTTCTAGTTATGCCTTTTGGGTTAACCAATGCACCTGCTGTATTCATGGACCATATGAATATAATTTTCCATGAGTTCTTGGATAGGTTTTTGATTGTGTTTTGAGGTTTGGGAAGAGATTATGTGTGCCTTGTGATTCACAGTTAAAGAATGAGTTGTTATGTGTGGCTCATAGTTCTCCGTTTTCAGTTCATCCTGGCAGTACTAAGATGTACAGAGATCCGCGGGAGTATTACTAGTGGGATGGAAAGAAAAGAGATATTGCTGATTTTACTGTGAAGTGTTTGACTTGTCAGCAGGTTAAAGCAGAGTGGCAGTTACCGAAAGGGATGCTTCAGCCTTTACCAGTGCCAGGGTGGAAATGGGAGAATATATCCATGGACTTTTTTGTTGGATTACCGAAGACATCTCGAGGTAATAATGCAATCTGGGTTATTGTTGATCGCTTGACCAAGTCTGCTCATTTCCTTGCTGTACGAGATACTTTTTCCCTAGATCAACTTTCCCGTTTGTATCTTAAAGAGGTAGTCAGGTTACATGGAGTTCCTCTCTCCATTGTATCTGACCGTGATCCCAGGTTCACTTCTAACTTTTGGAAAGGCCTTCAGAAGTCGTTAGGTACTGAATTAAATTTTAGTACCACCTTTCATCCTCAATCAGATGGGCAGTCAGAACGAACAATTCAGACCTTGGAGGATATGCTACGAGCTTGTTCGATGGATTATCAGGGAATTTGGGACCAACATCTTTCTTTGGTTGAGTTTTCTTATAATAACAGCTTTCATTCCAGTATACAGATGGAACCATTTGAGGCATTATTTGGGAAGCGGTGTCGAACTCTAGCATTTTGGGATGAAGTGGTTGAAAGGAAGCTGATGGGACCAGAATTGGTAGATGAGATGGCAGAAAAAGTTCAGTTGATTCAGAAGCACATGAGAACAGCTCAGAGTAGGCAGAAGAGTTATGCGGATAACTGGAGAAAGGATCTATCTTTCGAGGTAGGTAATCATGTTTTTCTCAAGGTTTATCTTTGGAAAAGTGTGATGAGGTTTGTTAAGAAAGGAAAGCTGAGTCCACGGTTTATTGGACCATATGAAATTCTGGAGAAAGTTGGATCAGTTTCTTACTGAGTGGCTTTACCTCCAAGTTTATCTCAGGTACACAATGTTTTACATATTTCAATGTTGGGGAAGTATTTTCCAGATCCATCTCATGTTTTGAGTCCAGAGGTAGTTTAGCTGGAAGAGAACCTATCTTATGAAGAACAACCAGTCCAGATTCTTGACCACAGGGAGCAGGTGTTACGGAATAAGGTGATTCATCAGGTAAAGGTTTTATGGAAAAACCATGTGATTGAAGAGGCAACGTGGGAATCTGAAAATGCTATGAAGGATAAATACTCCCACTTATTCGATAAGTGAATAAAATTGCGAGGACGTAATTCCCAAAAAGGGGGAAGGATGTAACATCCCAGGTAAATAAATAATAATACATATTAATATTTATTAATATTTTATCTTTAAAGGGGTTGCTATGTTCGAAAGCGTACCCAATACACAACGATGAGTTCCTTTGAAAACATACGTTGCACACTAGTAATAAAATAATATTATTTTAAATGTTAGTTAACAAGTAGCCGTTGTACTCACGTGAATGGATAGAAATAACTAAAATATGATTATATATGTTTTTAAATGTTTTTACATTTACCCAATAAAATATAAAGGCTTAAAATACGGAAAGAGTTCAATTTTAGGCATTTATACCCTAATTTTCACTAAGGGTTCACTTATCACCTTTTGACGGTGAACCGTCATTAAATATAGTTTTTATAAATATTATAAATTTTATTGGACCAAAAATAACTCTTCTTTAGAATCGGGACATCAAAATTTACCTTGTGTAAATTTTTGGTACCTTTCCGATAAAGTTCATTTTTTAATGAATAGTGTAAAATGTTGTATTTTAATTCAAAACCTCTTTTTAATATAATTTATTTATATGATTAGATTATCTTATGAATTGGTTTTAAAGTGAAATTAGAAAATATTTTTACAATTAAATCCAATAATGGTCGTTGGAGTTAATTTCACTTTGAAATCGGACTTAAACAAGTGTCAATCTTTTGATACTTATTGTTTCATAAAAACACGCTATTTGCTCTGACAGCGGGAATTAATTATTAAATTAATTAATGTGACTTATATATTTTGAATTTTGTAAAATAGACTTCATTTTTGAATTCGTAATATCAAATATAACTTAGGGTGAATTTTTTGTAATTTTCTGAAAAACTTCAATTTTTGATGAATAGTGAAACCACTATGTGGTACTTATAAAAACTGATTTTTCCGTTTAAATGAAATTTTGCCATAATTGTGTTTTTATTTTAAAAAATCCGACATACATGGTTCTCATTAAGAAGTAAAATGTGGTTCAATGAGATTAAATAATTTTTTGGTGAATAGTAACTTATTAAGTTTTTAATCGCGAATAGTGGTAATTAGTGTAGTTTAAGGTAAAAATAATATTTTAATAATATGAGATGACCTAGACACATGTCCTACCCTCATTGGATGTGTCATGGCCGACCAAGACAAGCCATGGGTCAACTTGGGGTCCCCATGGAGCCACTTTGGTTGGAAAATGACATAAATACCTTTTATTTAATGTTAATGTAAAAAAGTGGCACAAAAATGTTATGTTTTACTAAAGTAATTTTTAAATGGGGTTATACAAGTCAGATTTTTGATTATAAATAGTAATTGGAAATCTAAAAAGATTTCCTACATCATAGTATTTTTTTTATAATTTTTTGACATTAAATAAATTAAATTATTTATGACATAATAATGATGCAGCGATGACATCATTATTTGACGATTTAAATAAAATGGAAAGATAATGTAAAATATATGAACTAAAAATGTCCAAAACTTATTGGATGGGTTAATTTCGAACCCGTATCACCTTATCCACGAATTATATCAATGTGGGACCTTTTAAAACCGAAACACATTTTCAAATAAAGTAATATTTCTTTACCTTCCAAAAGTGCCACTCCTCTCCTCTTATAAAAGGCCCCCACCTCTACCACCTTACACACACTCCTCAAGCCTTTGGCTCGGCCAAACCCTGCCCATTTACTCTCTCCACATCCCTCTCCTCATCCTAGAGGATTCCCTTTGGTCAGAATCCTTTCAAAGGAAGCCTTTAGGCTCAAATCAATAGGAGTTACATTTTTAAAGGTAATTCATTCTCTCATGTTCATTTGTTTTATTTTGCTTCTCCAACCCCCTAAACTATTTTTATTTATTTCTATTATTACAACTCCAATATCTTCAATATACTAGGATGTTTTTATAATAATTATTCGAGCTACACTTACACACACCTTCATCTAACGGTAAAAGAAGATATTGTTTCTGTGGATGGTGAATTTATGCCTCCCGAAACGATGATTGTTCAACATTCCTTTAACACCTTCAAAGGTGTCCATTAAGATGTCACTATTTTTATATATGATATATAATATGTTTATGTTTTACTTATGCTTCTGTATTTTTAATTTGTGTCTTACCTTTATGGCTTCCATTATGGGTAAACGCAATATCTTCATTTTAGGAAGTGCGGACTACCGCCCCCTCAAAGTGATGTGATTCGTTAATGCCATATGTGGGACGTATAAAGGATTGATTTAATGTTATTATATATGATGTTATACTGGAATTATTATATACCTCTATATCATTATTATTTCTTTCCATTAAAGTATGATATAGAAATGAAAGTAGCGTTCATGCGTACGTACGACTTACCGTCTCCATGAACGGTGCATTTCATCTCTTATCCCCAAATGTAATGTACTATTAAAAGTACATGTATATAATGGATATATATAATGAATGATATATCTAAATGATTAATATAATTCTGGAATTAAAATATACATACCTCTCATTTAGTTTTAATTCCATTAATATGACAAAGAAATGAAAGTAGCGTGCATGCGTACGTACGGCTTACGATCTCCATGAACGGTGCATTTCATTTCTTACCTCTAAATGATTATGTAATATTATAAATACATGTATATGCTGGATATATATAATATATATGATATCCAAATCAGGAATGTCATTCTAGATATAAAGAACCTTTGAACATAAGAACAACATGTAATTGTAACAAGTCCACTTTCGACGTAAGAACCAAATATCGACAAAACAAAAATTATTAACTTAAATGGTTACATAATGTTTATAAAATGGCAATAAGTGATATAAAAGGAATAATGAACTTTAAAAAGGTTCTTAACCAAGTAGAAATTAACTCAAGTTTATTATTCAGGACGTTAAAGAACGATCGAGTCAAGTCGGACCCGAGGTAAGGGACTTCGTCTCAATCTCCTTTCATTGAGGCATATTTCGTTTTATACACAACTTTCTTTTATATGGTGTATAAACCCCTTTGACTTTTACTTTTATACAAAAGGAATCTTTGTCTACGAAGCGTTTTACAAAACGACAAAAAGGAATGTTTCTTTTAACGTACGCGGCAACAATGACCTTTTCCGCCGCCGCGATTATTATTTGGTCTTTGGCTTCCTCAACAAGCCGTAATGTTTTTAAAATAAAATAAATACCATATACTCTTTTATGTATTTTGGTATTGAAAATGGTTTTGATAAAGGATTCTATTATGTCAATATATTTAGGATATATTGTGATTGAAATTTGGAAATGTTATCATTCCTTTATATTGGTTTTATGTCTTATGATTTTATATTGGTACTTGGACATTTTAATGGGTGGTTACATTATAAACCATATGACGGGTGGTTCCGCGAATACCAGGACGGGTGGTTACGTTATAACCTCCAATGCATTGGGTATGGAAGTCGGCCGTATGGCTATTCCATTAAGTATGTATGGAAATTGGCCGTATGGCTATTCCATTAAGTGATATTGTATAAGTCGGCCGTATGGTTATTCCACTTAAGTATGTTTATGTCCCAAGTTACCTTTATATATGCTATGTGTTCTTTATATGGGTTTTATGGTAATCCTTTGGTTACAAAAAGGTAATTAATGATACTTTATTCAGTGAAGAGTTTTTACTACTTCATGATGGTGAAGGTATTACTTTGTTAGAGTATACATGGTTTACTTGATGTTTGAAAAACTAACAGTTTTCATTCTTTTTGTATCCCTTACTGAGCTTTTTATGCTCACCCCATGTTTTTTGAAATGTTTTTCACAGGACTTAATGTGGAATAAGGTCAAGGATGGGATCAAGGGAATGTCATTCTATATAAAACATGGAACTAGACATGTTTCTTTTAAAGTGTTTTTTTTCTATTATGGAAACTTAGTATAAGTGTCTACTTTGTAATCTTTTGATATGTAATAGTTATGTTCTAATTCCCTAATACTCTAAACCTGAAAAGATCCTCAATTTGAATTATTCATTTAATTCAATATTAAGTAAGGTTTAAGGCTGGGGCCTTATAGTTGGTATCAAAGGTCAGTTTAGATAACTTTAGGAGTTAGAAAAGTGTTAAATTATAATATGATCGAAATGATATAGCATTTACGGATTACCATGTTGCTTCGCCTAAGATATTTCTGTGTTCAGAATGGTTTTCCGCAGAGGAAACAAAGAAACTATGTTGGGACGAAATCAGGAGGAAGACAACCTTTCAAATCAGCAACCTGAGATGGTCAGCATCAGAACTGAACAGTTTGTTGCAGTGATGGCACAGTTGACTCAGGCTATAAATGGTGGTGGTATCCATGCACGAGATCAGCCAGATCAACCGCAGAGGAACATGTCAGTGGTGGAACATTTCATGAGGAAACATCCCCCATCATTCAGAGGATCATCTGACCCTGTGCAAGCTGAAGGGTGGATTAAAGAACTGGAGAAGATTTTTGATGTCAAGGGGTGTTCAGAACATCAAAAGGATAGTCTTGTTGTTTACCGTTTTGAAGGTGAAGCTGATCAATGGTGGTCGATGGTGAAAAGTATCAGGGATAGTGATGAGATTGAGGATCTTCACTGGGACGAATTCAAAGGTATGTTTCTTGAGAAATATTTTCCTATGGAGGTTCGTCTTAGGATGGAAAAACAGTTCCTAGAATTGAGGCAGGAGGATGATTCAGTGGCTGCTTATGAAGAAAAGTTCACTCGATTGGCAAGGTATGCTCTGAACTTCATACGAGATTTTGATAGTAAAATAAACCATTTTTACTCAGGGTTAAATCCAAAGTATCGAAGGGCTTTAGCTTCTCGTGAGTTCAAAAGTTATGAAAAACTTGTTCGATGTGCATAGAAGGTGGAAATGGAGTTTGTCGATGATCAAGTGTTCTATTACAAACAACAGAATAAGAGGTCGAGTTGGCAGGCAAAGGGGGAGAATTCATCAGAGAAGACAGGAGGTAAGAAAACCAAATATCCATCCTGCGAGAAGTGTGGTAAAATGCATCCTGGAGAATGTTTATCCAAGTCTGGTAAGTTCTTTCGGTGTGGTAAGTCTGGTCATATTGCTCGTAACTGTAAGGAAGATGATCAAGCAGGCAATGAAAAGCCAATGGTAAGATGTTTTAAGTGTAATGAAATGGGTCATTATGCAAACGAGTGTCCAACGAAGAACTCAACTGGGGGAATGCAGCCAGACTACAAGCAAAAAGGGTGGTGAAATCCTTTGCAACAACTTCAGCAGATGTTGGGCCATCGAATGAAGTGGTATCAGCTCCAGGGAGCTCAGTATTTTTCGAAGATTGACTTGAGGTCGGGGTACCGTCAGTTGAAAGTAAAAGAAGCAGACGTTCCTAAGACTGTGTTTCATACTAGATATGGCCATTATGAATTTGTATTTATGACTTTTGGGTTAACCAATGCACCTGCTGTATTCATGGACCTTATGAATATAAATTTCCATGAGTTCTTGGATAATTTTGTGATTGTGTTTTGAGGTTTGGGAAGAGATTATGTGTGCCTTGTGATTCAAAGTTGAAGAATGAGTTGTTATGTGCGGCTCATAGTTCTCCATTTTCAGTTCATCCTGGCAGTACTAAGATGTACAAAGATCTGTGGGAGTATTACTAGTGGGATGGAATGAAAAGAGATATTGCTGATTTTACTGTGAAGTGTTTGACTTGTCAGCAGGTTAAAGCAGAGCAGCAGTTACCGAAAGGGATTCTTCAGCCTTTACCAGTGCCAGGGTGGAAATGGGAGAATATATCCATGGACTTTGTTGTTAGATTACCAAAGACATCTCGAGGTAATAATGCAATCTGGGTTATTGTTGATCGCATGACCAAGTCTGCTCATTTCCTTGCTATACGAGATACTTTTTCCCTAGATCAACTTTCCCGTTGGTATCTTAAAGAGGTAGTCAGGTTACATGGAGTTTCACTCTCCATTGTATCTGACCGTGATCCCAGGTTCACTTCTAACTTTTGGAAAGGCCTTCAGAAGTTGTTGGGTACTGAATTAAGTTTTAGTACAGCTTTTCATCCTCAATCAGATGGGCAGTCAGAACGAACAATTCAGACCTTGGAGGATATGCTACGAGCTTGTTCGATGGATTATCAGGAGAGTTGGGACCAACATCATTCTTTGGTTGAGTTTTCTTATAATAACAGCTTTCATTCCAGTATACAGATGGCAACATATGAGGAATTATATGGGAAGTAGTGTCGAACTCCAGCATTTTGGGATGAAGTGGGTGAAAGGAAGCTGATGGGACCAGAATTGGTAGAAGAGATGGCAGAAAAAGTTCAATTGATTCAGAAGCTCATGAGAACAGCTCAGAGCAGGCAGAAGAGTTATGCCGATAACCGGAGGAAGGATCTATCTTTCGAGGTAGGTAATCATGTTTTTCTCAAGGTTTCTCCTTGGAAAAGTTTGATGAGATTTGGTAAGAAAAGAAAGCTGAGTCCAAGGTTTATTGGACCATATGAAATTCTGGAGAAAGTTGGATCAGTTTCTTACCGAGTGGCTTTACCTCCAAGTTTCTCTCAGGTACACAATGTTTTTCATGTTTCAATGTTGGGGAAGTATATGCCAGATCCATCTCATGTTTTGAGTCCAGAGGTAGTTCAGCTGGAAGAGAACCTATCTTATGAAGAACAACCAGTCCAGATCCTTGACCACAGGAAGCAGGTGTTACGGAATAAGGTGATTCATCAGGTAAAGGTTTTGTGGAAAAACCATGTGATTGAAGAGGCAATGTGGGAATCTGAAAAATCTATGAGGGATAAATACCCCCACTTATTCGATAAGTGAATAAAATTTCGAGGACGTAATTCCCAAAAGGGGGGAAGGATGTAACATCCTAGGTAAAAAAAGAATAATACATATTCATATTTAGTAATATTTTAACTTTAAATGGGTTGCTATGTTCGAAAGCATACCCGATACGCAACGATGAGTTCCTTTGAAAACTGACGTTTCACACTAGTAATAAAATAATATTATTTTAAATGTTAGTTAACAAGTAGCCGTTGTACTGGCGGGAATGGATAGAAATAACTATAATATGATTATATATGTTTTTAAATGTTTTTACATTTACCCAATAAAATATAAAGGCTTAAAATACAGAAAGAGTTCAATTTTAGGCATTTATACCATAATTTTCACTAAGGGTTCACTTATCACCTTTTGACGGCGAACCATCATTAAATATAGTTTTGATCAATATTATAAATTCTATTGGACCAAAAATAACTCTTCTTTAGAATCGGGACATCAAAATTTACCTTGTGTAAATTTTTGTTACCATTCCGATAAAGTTCATTTTTTTAATGAATAGTGTAAAATGTTGTATTTTAATTCAAAACCTCTTTTTAATCTAATTTATTTATATGATTAGATTATCTTTTGAATTGGTTTTAAAGTAAAATTAGAAAATATTTTTACCATTAAATCCAATAGTGGTTGTTGGAGTTAATTTCACTTTGAAATCGGAATAAAACTAGTGTCAATCTTTTGATACTTATTGTTTCATAAAAACACGCTATTTGCTCTGACAGCGGGAATTAATTATTAAATTCATCAATTTGACTTATATATTTTTTATTTTGTAAAATATACTTTATTTTTGAATTCATAATATCAAATATAGCTTAGGGTGAATTTTTGGTAATTTTCTGAAAAACTTCAATTTTTGATGAATAGTGAAACCAATAAGTTGTACTTATAAAAACCGATTTTTCCATTTAAATATAATTTTGCCATCATTGGGTTTTGATTTTCAAAAATCCGACATACATGGTTGTCATTAAGAAGTAAAATGTGGTTCAATGGGATTAAAATAATTTTTTGGTGAATAGTAACTTATTAAGTTTTTAATCGCGATTAGTGGTAATTAGTGTAGTTTAAGGTAAAAATAATATTTTAATAATATGAGATGACCTAGACACATGTCCTACCCTCATTGGATGTGTCATGGCCGACCAAGACAAGCCATGGGTCAACTTGAGGACCCCATGGAGCCACTTTGGTTGGAAAATGACATAAATACCTTTTATTTAATGTTAATGTAAAAAAGTGGCACAAACATGATATGTTTTACTAAAACAATTTTCAAATGGGGTTATACAAGTCAGATTTTTGATTATAAATAGTAATTGGAAAGCTAAAAAGATTTCCTACATAATAGTATTTGTTTTATAATTTTTAGACGTTAGATAAATTAAATTATTTATGACATAATAATGATGCAGTGATGACATCATTATTTGACGACTTAAATAAAATGGAAAGATAATGTAAAATCTATGAACTACACATGTCCAAAACTTATTGGATGGGTGGATTTAGAACACTTATCACCTAATACACGAATTATATCAATTTGGGACCTTTTAAAACCGAAACACATTTTCAAATAAAGTAATATTTCTTTACTTTCCAAAAGTACCTCTCCTCTCCTCTTATAAAAGGCCCCCACCTCTACCACCTTACACACACTCCTCAAGCCTTTGTCTCGGCCAACCCCTGCCCATTTACTCTCTCCACATCTCTCTCCTCATCCTATAGGATTCCATTTGGGCAGAATCCTTTCAAAGGAAGCCTTTAGGCTCAAATCAAAAGGAGTTACACTTTTAAAGGTAATTCATTCTCTCATGTTCATTTGTTTTATTTTTCTTCTCCAACCCCCTGAACTCTTTTTATTTATTTATTTTGTAACAACTACAGTATCTTCAATATACTTGGATGTTGTTATAAGAAGGATTCTAGCTACACTTACACACACCTTCATCTAATGGTTAAAGAACATACTGTTTCCGTGAATGGTGAATTTATGCCTCCCGAAACGATGATTGTTCAACAATCCTTTAACACCTTCAAAGGTGGCCATTAAGATGTCACTATTTTTATATATGATATATAATATGTTTATGTTTTACTTATGCTTCTGTATTTTTCATTTGTGTCTTACCTTTATGGTTTCCATTATGGGTATACACGATATCTTCATTCTAGGAAGTGCGGACTACCGCCCCCTCAAAGTGATGTGATTCGTTAATGCCATACATGGGATGTATAAAGGATGGATTTAATGTTATTATATATGATGTTTTACTGGAATTATTATATACCTCTATATCATTATTATTTATTTCCATTAAAGTATGAGATAGAAATGAAAGTAGCGTTCATGCGTACGTACGGCTTACCGTCTCCATAAACGGTGCATTTCACTTCTTATCCCCAAATGTAATGTACTATTAAAAGTACATGTATATAATGGATATATATAATAAATGATATATCTAAATGATGAATATAATTCTGGAATTAAAATATACATACCTCTCATTTAGTTTTAATTCCATTAATATGAAAAAGAAATGAAAGTAGCGTTCATGCGTACGTACGGCTTACCGTCTCCATGAACGGTGCATTTCATTTCTTACCTCTAAATGATTATGTAATATTATAAATACATGTATATACTGGATATATATAATATATATGATATCCAAATCAGGAATGTGATTCTAGATATAAAGAACCTTTGACCACACGAACAACATGTAATTGTAACAAGTCCACTTTCGACTTAAGAACCAAATATCGACAAAAAATACATTATTAACTTAAATGGTTACATAATGTTTATAACATGGAAATAAGTGATATAAAAGGAATAATGAACTTTAAAAAGGTTATTAATCAATTATAAATAAACTCATTTTTATTATTCAGGACGTTAAAGAACGATCGAGTCAATTCGAACCCGAGGTAAGGGACTTCGTCTCAATATCCTTTCATTGAGGCATATTTATTTTTTTACACAACTTTCATTTATACGGTGTATAAACCCCTTTGAATTTTACTTTTATACAAAAGGAATTTTTTTCTACGAATCATTTTACAAAATGATAAAAAGGAATGTTTCTTTTAACATACGCGGCGACAACAACCTTTTTCGCTGCCACGAGTATTATTTGGTCTTTGGCTTCCTCAACAAGCCGTAATGTTTTTAAAATAAAATAAATACCATATACTCTTTTATGTATTTTGGTATTGAAAATGGTTTTGATAAAGGATTCTATTATGTCAATATATTTATTATATATTGTTATTGAAATGTGGAAATGTTATCATTCCTTTATATTGGTTTTATGTTTTATGATTTTATATTGGTACTTGGACATTTTAACAGGTGGTTACGTTATAAACCATATGACGGGTGGTGCTGTGAATACCAGGATGGGTGGTTACGTTATAACCTCCAATGCATTGGGTATGGAAGTCGGCCGTATGGCTATTCCATTAAGTATGTATGGAAATTGGCCGTATGGCTATTCCATTAAGTGATATGTGTGGAAGTCGACCGTATGGTTATTCCACTTAAGTATGTTTATGTCCCAAGTTACCTTTATATTTGCTATGTGTTCTTTATATGGGTTTTATAGTAATCCTTTGGTTACAAAAAGGTATGTAATGATACTTTATTCAGTGAAGAGTTTTTACTACTTCATGATGGTGAAGGTATTACTTTGTTAGAGTATACATGGTTTACTTGATGTTTGAAAAACTAACATTTTTCATTCTTTGTGTATCCCTTACTGAGCTTTTTATGCTCACCCCAAGTTTTTTGAAATGTTTTTCACAGGACTTAATGTGGAATAAGGTCAAGGATGGGATCAAGGGAATGTCATGCTATATAAAACATGGAACTAGAGATGTTTCTTTTTAAGAGGTTTTTTTTCTATTATGGAAACTTAGTAGAAGTGTCTACTTTGTAATCTTTTGATATGTAATATTTATGTTCTAATTCTCTAAAAATCTAAACCTGAAAATATCCTCAATGTGAATTATTCATTTAATTCAATATTAAGTAAGGTTTAAGGCTGAGGCCTTATAATAATATATTTTCTTCATTGTGGTTCTAATTATGTTTCTCCCCACTCCCTATTTTCCATCTCAAACCCCCCATGGATCCATAAATAATGCATGAATTTTAAGGAGGTGATAGAAGAGATTAGTTTGATACTATAAGATAAGTCACAAAGGAAGGGAAAACTATGATTAAATTAAAATATCATGTGTTAAGATGGTTAGTAAGGAAGAAAATTGAAATTATATAATTATTACTATTTTAGGGTGTACATAGCATAATCCATATACTATGACACATGAAATATTAAGAGGAATGAAGGTAATCTTATTCAATATAACCCCAATAGGAAGGAGGTTGTATTATAGTGCACAAATAATTGGTTGGAAATTTTTAATAATATATATTACTAAGGTATATATGCTACAAATCTCTATAATGGTTAATGGAGAATATTTATTAATTAAGAGGAATTTCTCACTAACAAACTAGAGCATATGGGAGACAAAATAATTATATGACATGAGGTAAAATATTAATCTATAATAAAATGGATCTCTCTACAACATAAAGGTTCTAATGTTGGCCACATAAAAATTAAATAATTATTAATTTTTACCACTAGAAAATTGGTGATTTACATGAAACAATAGATCATTTAAACCAAAAAATATATTTCATTTGTAATTTTATCAATACATCCAAGAATAAGGCATGAATATACGTTAAAAACTATGTATGTAAGTTATAATAAATAATTGAGCTTTCTAAAAAACACTATGCATCAATTTCATTGACATTGTCCTATAATTCAATGTGTATAAATAAATAAGAATTAATTAACGATTGTTTTTTATTTTTACTCACAAAACATAATACATACTTAAATAATAATTCCAATAATTATTAATCTAAAAAATTTATAATAATCACACTATAGTCAACATAGTCATTTAACAACACATTAATCATATAGAGACCCTAATTTTCTTAGATTAATATTACATCATTTTAAAAATAAAAACCCTAAAATCAATAAAAAATGTGTATCCAGATATTTAGTATCTTGGGAGAATAAGGACCATATATATCATTTTGAATATAAAACAACAGAATTTATTTAATTCCTTCTTCTCTAGCATTTAATTAGCCCATGAATTTTATTTTGTACATGTAATCACCTGAGGATATACATCAAATGGGGATGACATAAAATCCTATTAATATGATAGATAATAACATGGAAAAATATAACTTGGGTTGAAAATAATCATAACATAAACAGAAGATCAAAATCATGAGAGGAAACATTAAGAAATCTCCTGGAATCTGGAAATTCATAAAAATGAAACATCATGTATTAGTGGCCAACTACCTTGAGTAAATATGAAAAAATATAGAATAATTGTCATGAATATTTATCTATTATCATTAGTTATATCATATTACCCAGTGTATTATAGTGCAATATAACCAAATGCACCCGTCACATTGTAACTTTTACATTGCACTATACAATTCTATGTGCACCCGTCACGTCATAACATTTACATTTTTATATATTCCAGAATTAAAATATATCAATGTTGAAAATAAAATAACCCATGGAAATAAATGGGGTTCATATAATATGAATAAATTCATAAAAACTGGTTTCCCAAAAGAAATAACGAATAAGATACTTTAATCATCAACATTGAGTGATGATGAAACAATCTTGATAAGTAAAAAGTGTTATTTTTTATAGAATAGTTCTTTTAGAAATTTTTTTTGTTTATTATAAAATCATGTATAAAACATTTATGTCCAAAAAATTTAATTCAATGATGAAGAAATTAAATTTAATAAATATATATACTGAAAATAGGGAGAAAGTGGCAAAACCAAAAGAAAGAGAGATGGGTTTGGGAATTCCCCTGAGCATGAGTTCTTATTATTTCATCACATTATTATCCTATACAATCATATTATATTTAATAATATAAAAATATAAAATCATTTATAGACTTAATTTATTAATTATGGTTTTATTGTGTACATTTATGGTCTTTTGATGAGTTATAGAGTTTACATTTATCATTCAGGATTATTCATTTTCATGGTTTTCATGATTGAGTTTTTAGTATACATGAATCTATGTTCATGTAAAATGAGAAAAAATATTAAGAATTTATATTTTATTTTATTAATTATATTACATAATTTTTTATGATATTATATACTTTTTTTATATGGTATGACGATGAATCATTATATAAAAGTTAATGATGATCATTTTAGGTTAATTTGGTGGGTTTGTAGAATACAACAAATTAATATTTTTATGATTTAGTATTATATATAAATGTTAGTTAAATAACATAAATATGGTAATAAAATAAACATTATAATCAATTTCAACAATTATAATGGTTTTATAAACATACAGAATGGCCTAATGTAAAAATGAATGTTTTTCACCCATGCTGTCGATAAATTTACAAATCATGGGCAATGATTCATTTTATGAATAAAAGAGTGAGGGGGAGATGATTAATTATGAATATTCTATTAACAAGATATAAATATTTTTTATTTAATATACTAGAGTAATAATTACAAATGGATGAAGGGATGTGAGGATATAATAAGAAAATAAATGAAATTGAAAAGAAATTAAAAGATAAAGAGAAAGTATTTACCTTTTGAATTCTCCTCTTAAATTCCTTGAAAAGGAACCTAGGAAAGGTATTTTTATGAGAAATATTACACTAGGAATGGGGGAGGATATTGGGATATGTTTTGGGAATAATTTATTCAAGGATCAAATATTGAGAAGTGTGAGGAGGTGATGGTGTGAGGGGTTGTATTAATAGTGGAGGAGATGGGTATTTTCTCAATACAATATTCATTAATTTATTATTTTTTCTCAATACTATGAATAGTTCAAGAATTATCACTAAACATATTAAATTAATGAAGTATATTTCTACATTTTGGAATTACATCATCCTTAAATCATCTATGACTCTAGTATTTATGGATTAAGCTTTTATTGTAAATGATATTCATTTACTATTTATAAAAAAATCTATTATTTCAAAAATATACCAAAAACTCTCCCTAATCAATTATTGAAATGAAAAATTAAAAAATGAACTCCATTTTATAAAAATATTTTTCTATATATGATTACATTATTTTTTAATTGAAACCATTATTTACATGAAAAATACTAATTTTATAATTTTATCCAATTTTGAAACACTTTGAAACATTACTCAAGGTCTCATTAAATTATCTTAAAATCATAAGAAATAATAATATTAATTCATGGATACATAGATTGAAAATAAAATTTTATTAATATTATTAAACTAATTATAAAATTTGAAAAAAAAATTTATTACTTATAAAAATAACTACACTTAATTAATTTTACATAAAATATTTAGTTACATATACAATGTTATAATTTTACAAAATAATCCCTTATAAGATGCCTAAATTTTACTTATAATTTCAGGGGTGAGTCTAATATTCATTTGGCTAGTTTACTATTCATAATGTCAGGTTACTATATCATTGGTATAGGTTCCTTAACTTCTAGAAATAATTTTTTCACTAATTAATCATTTTTTATGTTATTATTAAGGCCTCTATATGATTTTATGTGATTTATTATATATTAAATTACAGTATAAATGGATAAATTCCATTGAAAAAAGTTTGGGACATCATGTTCTTCATTCCTTTTGAAAATTATCCATAGAAATTTAATTTTATATAAACAGGTGAGGGTGCTTCTCCTTCATCGCCTCCTCCAATTCCCATGATTCTTCATCAACCTTATGATTCCCCCACTACACATTGACAAGCTGGGATGTCTTGTGGCATGGAACCTTATCTCTATGGTCTATAATCACTATTGGTTCCACTTCATATGAGAGATCATCCTCCAAGTGTATTACCTATGAGTTCAGTACATGTGGTGGTTCTGGTATGTACTTCCTTAGGACTGATATGTGCAACACATCATGAACATGATCCATAATTGGTGGAAGTGCAGGAATATAGGCCACAACTACCTTGTGATCAAGGAACGTAAAATGGAAAATTTACATTGGGATTTTCATCCCTTATTTTTGAACCACATGACTCACTTCCATAATGATATTCTAAGGAAGACATTATATCTAATATAAAACTACAATTACCTTTTATGGTTGTCAGCATTACTCCTTTTCCATCACTAAATATCTTTGATGTGTATCTAAATGTCTAGAACCTTCTTTGTCATATCTTGTACAATATCATGCCCAAGTAGCATTGTTTCACCTACATCATCACAATAGGTAGGATATCTACATTTATTTTCATATAAAGCTCAATATAGAGCCATATGAATACATGAATGGAATCTATTGTTTTATGAGAACTCAACCAATGTGGAATGATGATTCCAACCTCCTTTTAATTTTACAAAGCATTCACTTATAATATATCATAATGTCTAAATACTTATTCTAGTATGGAAATCAATTATCGGTGATAGGTCGAGCTAAAAATAAATTCTTTACTGAATGAAAGTTGAATATTCCACAAATATTTCAATTTGAAGCAATGATAACAATCAGAGATAGTCAAGAATGTAACTCCTTGAATCCTCTCTACCACCTCCACATATATCATTTCATGTTGTTGAAGTGAGAGATCTTCTAGAATCAAAATAAATTTGGCAGTGTTGGTGAGTTAGTCCACCACAACCCATATTATATTATTTCCTTTAGATGTCTTTGGAAGATCTGTGAAGAAGTCCATAGTGACATTATCCCATTTCCACATGGGTATAAGAAAAGTTTTCATCACCCCATTGGACTTCGGTGACTCTATATTAACATGCAGACATATGAAGTACCTTGAGATAAATTCTGCAATCTACATCTTCATGTTCTCCCAATAGATGTTTTCTCAGAGATCATAGTTCAATTTATTACTACTTTGTATATATAAAGTTGAGATATTTGAATTATCTAATATCTTCTCCTTTAAAATAGATGATTAAGGAACACTGATCCTCGATCTGAACCAAATCACATTGTCATCATTGATATGGATCTCTTGCATCTTCCCTTCCATTATTACATACACAATATTTTGTAACATCGAAAAATCCATTTATACCTTGTTAATATTCCTTAATATAGATAACTGGGATGTTATTTGGGCATTCTAGAATATATTACTTTCAATTATGATTTCTTGATCGACCCTTTTAATGTAAAATAATATAGTGTCTTTCTCAATCCACTACATGGATGCAGTATCAGGTTCTTTTTTGATAAGAGCATCAGTTACCTTATTTGTCCTTTTCGAATGATAATTAATATATAAATCTTCATGTTTGATAATCTATAACCATATCCTTTGGTGCATGTTGAAATCATTTTGTTTTAATATATATTTTAGGGTATTTTTCTTGGTATATTTGTTAAAATTCTCACCAAATAGGGAGTAATGATATATTTTCATGGAATAATTATTTTTGTTAGTGCCAGATCAAGCGGAAGGTTGTTATTCTTATGGATATTAAATTACCGTGAGTTGTAGTATAACACATTATCATTATACATAAGTAAAAAACCAATGAAATTCCTAGAAGAAAAACTATTTATTCTGAAACATTATCTACTTTTAGTTAATGTGAGTATAGGTGCATTGATAATACTTTTCTTCATCTCCTTGAAGCATTCTTCATAATCTTCCCTCCATATATAAATTACCCCTTTTCTTTTTAAAATAGTTATTAGGTTTTATAATTTTGAGAAATTTCTCAAAAAACATCAATAATACCCTACTAAGATAAGAAAAAATATATTTCAGTGACACTAGAGGGTTTGGTACATTACTCAAACACCTTTTTTTAGCGTTCCATAAGAATTCCATCACTTTTGATAACATGTACTATGAATGTGACTTGTTGAATCAAAATGTCACACATTTAGAACATAGCGTGAAAATTATACTTTTGTAATGCCACCAACAAACGCATAATATGTGGTTC
The DNA here is from genome assembly GCA_963277665.1 of Viscum album. Lineage (NCBI taxonomy): Eukaryota > Viridiplantae > Streptophyta > Magnoliopsida > Santalales > Viscaceae > Viscum > Viscum album. The sequence goes on from OY728139.1 coordinate 1,093,053,181, forward strand.
AAGTTCCTCCTTGATCATAAAGTAGATGTGAATATCATCAATAAACAATAATGAAAATTTATTGAGGAAATGTAAAAACACCCTATTTATCAAATCTATTAAGAATGCATGGGATTTAGTATGTCTAAAGAGAATCACGAGAAACTCATAGTACCCATAACTTATACATATGGAAGTATTCTGAACATCTTAATTATTCACCTTTAGCTAATGATTTCTGTAATGCCCCGGCCCTAGTTACCCAGAGTCGGTGCATTATTACATAACATTGGCATGATCACAAGAAAGATCAAATCTCGAAAGACCGATTGGTTTAGTAGCCTTGGAAACACAAGATATATTAATAAGTCTTACATTACATCATAAAATGAAAAACTACTACAACAACATAATGTCTCCACCGTCCACACTATTATCCCCTCATAATATCCCTGTAGGCCATTCATAATTTACTTCTTCACATCCTGGAAAAAATAAAACATAGAAAAGGCGTGAGCTCAAATGCCCAGTAAGGATAACAATATAGCAGAAACTTTCATAAATAAGAATAAACATTTAAGGTAATGTATAACTAAAACAAAAGCCTTTCAAACTTGAACATTCAACATTGTATGGCATAAATAAAATGAAATAATTCCATTTACTCATTCACATGGATATTCTACTAATCAAATAATCACATGCAAAATCAATAACCACTTTCATAATGTTGGAATGCATAATGCTGAACTTTAATTTCTTTGTCAAGGCCTCGTCCCAAGACCTAGGGGCTAACTGTAACCGAAACCCAACCCGGAGTGCCTCTAATAACCGCACACCAAACTGGAGTGCCTCTAATAACTAGACACCAACCCGGAGTTCCTCTAATAACCGGAGACCAAACCGGAGTTCCTCTAATAATCGGAGACCAAACCGGAGGGCTTACTTTTACCGGTCCCCAACCCGGAACATACTTGTCAAACACATTCATCTGAATGAAAGGTTGAAATATAACATAAACATTCGGATTTAAAAAAATAACTTATGAAATGTCAATACTTTAAAAAACCATGAGTGACATAAGAATAGCTTATCCACAGTCAAAAATATCACAAAACCTTCAATAAAAATATGGATGTTTTGTATCATAATAAATCAACTTCAAATAAGCTTAAAAGTCATCAAAGGATGTTGACATAGATGAAATCAAAACTATTTTAGAGAAATATCTATTTTTTTAAATAATTTTAAAAGTAACATTATTATAAAATAATACATTCAATTTGAAAATATTCTTATAAGCTTTTAAGGGAAGCTTTGACGATTTTATAACGGCAGTAAATAGCCGCGCCCGCCGTATAAGTTAAAAAAAACATTCTTACCTTAAATTTGTCGAAAAGGTTAAAAGTGCCTTGTTTGGAAAACGACGGAAAGATTCCTTTCAAAACACATAAGGGTATAAATGAATTTAACCCATATTCTTGTAAATAGTAAAAATGGTTTGAAATACATTATTAAGAAATATGGATGTGGATGATAAAGAGATCCCAGTAGATTATTACGTATAAACAACCTCGGATAACGAAGAGATTGTGAAATAACCCTTAAAAATTTGAAAACTTATGAAACATACAACCCATGAAAGATGTATCATACAATGAATATGTAAATACACATAAATTAGAGTTTATTACTCAAAGAATATAATTATGGGCACTACATACACCACACAAAAGGTGATGGTGGCAATATGGCATGAATCTCACGGAAATAAGGAGTGAGATGAAAACCCCTTACCTTGTACTTTTCCTTGGTTGGGGTAGGTTAACCTCCTGTATAACGGTGAAATAATTGTTATTAAATTATCTAATAATCATATACATTAATATGATATCATATATGATCTTTTAATATTGATTTGATAATAATATCTTAGTATTATCGTTGTTTCGGGTGTTAACTTAATTATTTTATTTTATATGTTTTGTTACGTAAGACAAGTTTGCAAAGAATAGGTTGTATATTATTCATATCCAGAATGATATCAAGTCCTTAAACATCATTTTTCAAATCATCAAATGATAATTATACTTGAATGGATACGATGGAGAATGAATCTGATCGCGTTCGTGGAGACGGTAGTCCGTACGTACGCACGAGCGACAATATCATTCTTTTGATATTAAAATAATATATAAATGGATGGTATATCATATATACAGAATCATTAACATGTTATATTTATTATTTACATGAGTTACACATCATTATTATACCCATCAAAATAATATTATATTGAATAACAATTACACCACGACGTGGAGACGGTAAGCCGTACGTACGCACGTATGGTGACATGTTATTCAAAGGGTGGATAGAATACTTAATATGGTTGTAACATATTTATAATAACATCACAGTATATATATGATACTGGAGTTATTATTTTATAATAGTAACAACAAAGGAAGAAGAAGTGGAAAAAGAAAGGAACTTGGAAAAGGGTGGTGAAATCATTACCTCTTCTTCGGGTTCTTCCATTTGATTTGATCAAAAGGGCTCCTTAGGTTGGATTTCTGATCAAACTAAGGCCTCTAGGTTGTATTTATGGAAGTTAGGAGAGTATTTGGGTAGATTGTGTCCGAACCAAAATGCTTTGAAGGTGTGAATAAATGAGAAGGAGGTGTTCCCATTTATAAGAGGGGTGAGGGGCACCTTTGGAAAAGCTAGAAATATTAATTTATAATAAATTCATATTCGGTTTCTAATGGCTCCAAAGTTTATTATTAAAAGGTTACGGTGGGGATGGGTCAAAAAAAACTCAACCAATATAATTTAGACAGGTTTGGGTACTTATATTAACCTTATCTTTAAGTATTAACTCTAAGTTAATTAGTTTCACTTTTACAATGTCTCTTTGTATTTTTATATAATATGGTTAATAAACTTACTATATACATCCAAGAGACCCCCAAGTGGTCCATTAATGATGAAACTATCATTATATAAGTCTCTTGGCCGAAACATTGATTTTTAGGAATTTAATATCAATTAATAATATAATATTTGTTTTAAGAACTCTTTTATGTTAATTTTGACACTATTCAATAGTTGATTTTTTTGAAACTCATAACACATTGATTACTTCGAAAAAAGTCAATTAAATCAATCCTAATATATCATATTATCCTAGAAAATTTGTTTAATTAACTAAAAGTTTCATATTATGTTTATTTGGGTATTTATAATATCAATTATTTTAATTTTTCACTATTATAGTAATTACTACATCATCATTGTGTCCTAAATAAATTAAATTATTTAATGTCTAAAAAATATAAATAAAATATATTTATGTATTAAATAATTTTATCTTTCAAATTCATTTTTATAATATAAAATCCAACATATATAACCCTATGTAATAATTGTTTTTCTAAAAGATATATGTTTGTGTCTTTTTTGTATTCATTTTAACTTAATTAAAAAAAAGTGTCCCTATCACCTACAAGTGGCCTCATGGGGTCCCAAAATCGACCCAAAGATTACTATGGTCGAACATGTATCAACCAATACGGATAGGACACGTTTTAGGGTAATTTAGTATTATTATAATATTATTTTTGAACCCTTATTTATCAGATTTACCCTTAACCATGGTAAATAAAATATTTACCACAGTAATTATTCAAAATGTCTAAAAATAAAAGTTACCTATTTACACAATTTTAAAATCCTTATTCCAAATATGGAATCCATTTTTCTAAATTCAAAACACATAATTGGCAGAAATTATTTTAAAATTAATTCCCGCTGTCAAAACCAAAAGCGTGTTTTTAAGAGATAATAACTATCAAAAGATTGACACTTGTTTATGTTCGGTTTAATTGTAAAATTATGTCCAATTACCAAAATTATATTAAATGGTAAAAATATATTCTAAATATACTTTAAAATCATCAAATTCATAATTTATCACTATTAATTATTTTGATTAAAAAAGTTGTTTTTAATTAAAATTTAGTAATTTTCACTATTCATCAAAATATTAAAGTTATCCGAAAAGTACCAAAATTTCACCTTAGGCTAAATTCGATATTCCGAATCCAAAAATGAAGTCCATTTTGAAATATAAAATATATATAATTTCAAAAAGTAGGTATTACTATTCATAACGGCTAGTTTGATCAGTTGTGGTGTGTGTTAAAACTCGAAGTTGCGTACAACACACGCTACTGTATTATTCAAAGGAAAGCGTTCAGTGGAAGCTTGGGATGTTTCATTTTAAATTCTTGATTTCCCCATTTAGTCAAAATGTTTAAAATATTGTATTTAAAAAGGGTTCATTATTAAAAGTTGATAAAAGTGCAATACTGAAAATGAATTTGTTCTTAAATTATGTCTAAGAAACTCATAATATGGAATCTAAAATTATAAGGATTATATAAAGTTTAAAATTTAGTTAATACTATTCATAACCGCTTTTGAACGGCTTTTTTGGTAAGTCATGGTGCGATTGAACTCGGTGTTGCGTGTAGTGCAAGTTATTGAATTATTTTGAAGAAATAACAAACTATGAAATCTTGGGGTGTTACAATTTCTAGTACAAGGATCCACCGTTGAGGACTACCGAGCACCTAGTATCTGATAAAACATGTCATCAATCCTTGGAAAAGGATACAGGTTCTTTATAGTGATCTTGTTGAGTTTTTGATAATCAATACATAACCTTATTAATAAATTCTTTTTCATAGAAAATATAATTGGATCACCCATGGGTGACTCAGTTAGGCGTAGAAACTCTTTTTCCCAATACTATGATAGGTATTTATCTAACTCCACCCGTTCAATAGGATCCACCCTATAGAGACACATAGAAATAGGAGTAGCTCTGGGTATGGGTTCTATTAAGAAGTCTACCTCATGATCCGAGGGCAGTCCATGTAACTCTTCAGAAAATAAATCATTTTATTCCCCCATGATGGGAATTTCCCCTAGGGGTATAACTTTCTTTGACTCAACCATTTGAGTGATGTATTCTTCATCACATGGAATCTAAACCCACACCAATGAAGGTTATTCAAAACTACACTCATGATCTTCCTTGAAATTTAGAGGATAATATGATGGTTTGAAAAATTAAAAGATATTTTCCTTTTCAGAAATTTGATACATTCTCTAAATAATGATATCAAATGCATCCCAATAATAGCATCAAATTACACCCTAGTAATTCTTACGAGATTCTCAGGATGAATCCTCCAAAACATTCCAATATTAGAGGAGTCCAACACTTGGGATTAAATGATTTCACCACTATGTTTATTATGGATATAAATACTTCATGGTTGTTTTATTTTATTCGACAATTCTAGAAACATTCTCTGGTATAATTGAATGCATAAAACTAGAATAAAATAAGGCATTATTAATTATTTACTAAATATGAAGTTTTACTTGTATGACATAATTTTTTGGATCCACTTATGTAGTAGTGATGAAATAAGCCTTACATTTCCCATTTTTCTTTGGTAGCTAATGATGTTGATTACCATCGAGAACTTCAGGTTTTGGGAACTAGATTGGATAGTTCCCTTACTCCCAATAATTGTAGCATAGAATAATTGGTGGTTCTATTTTTTCCTCCATCACACTATCCTACATCCTCATGTATTTTAGAACATCATGATCTTGGTGGCCTTCTCTCCCAAACTTGAAACATTTCCCCATCCATTTTTGGAAGTTCCCATGACGACACTTACATATTTTTTAATATATGGGCATCAGAGCTTTATATATAACTTTCTCATGATATCCACAAGCATGAAACTTCATCTTACATTTCATAACACCATAATTGTGATACCTTTATCCAAATATCATCTCCACATTGAGTGAAAATCAATCAACTTCTTCATAACTCCATGTGTCATGAATTTCATATTCTATTTATGGTGTAGTTTTAAACCACTAAAGAAACTATCAATTGTTTTATCTATATTGATATAAAAATCCCATCTTCACTTTGAAATCCAAGTGAAATTTTCTTCATAGGCCATGAATGATTCCCCTTCTTTTTTTCGGCTATATTAATTCACCCTCTATCATTTCAGGAAGAGTTATAGGTAAATAGTTGTTAAGAAAAAAAATCACAATGTCTTCTCATTCCATATCATCAACTTTCCCCTCTGATTGAGGTTCTTAATCAAGTACCACCATTGATCATCCTCTCAATCAAGTGGAATAAAAATGAGATTCAAATTCTCTATCTCATAATAGTGAAAAATAAAAATGATCTTCTACATCACGTAGAACCACTATTATAGAACAAGTGAATATAAAGATCTAATAAATGTTAGTGGTCATTACCTCATAAAACCCTTGATATATAGTTATCACCTATTAGGTTTACAAATACCTTCTACATTATCCAGGTTATTGTTCAAAACCTGATATTGTTGGGTAATAATCACTATTACATTTTGAACTCCACCTCCTAATTCAATGGGGATGTCATTTGGGAAATCGTTGCATTTTCCTCACATGGGTTATTTGTTCAAGATTCTCCTAGTCCCCACTATTGTTTAAGGTAAGAATGGTTATATTAAAACAGAAGTCAACAAGTCTAAATAAGTAATCTATTACATTATGAAATTAAGTCTAAAATAATATCTTTGGGGATCCCTTCATTTTGAATTTTCTAAAACAATGCTTCTTAGGATTTCACTTATACTTTCTCCCATACTAAGAGTTTTCACATTGGTTTTCTAATCCTTATCCCCAAATTAACAAAACTGTCATCTGATACAAACTATATAGACCATTCTTTTCATAAATTATAAATACATCATTTTAAAATAAAACAACATAAAATCATTACCCAATGAGTATCTAATGTTTTTGGGTCTTGGGAAAATTATTACCAAGTATAAAAAATAAAAATAAAAATATGAAAATTTATTTAGTTCCACATTCTCTATATTTTTTTAGCCCTTAACTTCCCATTAGTATAAGTAATCGTGTAAGGATATACATCCAAAGGGGTGAGATAAAATCCTTGTAAGGGGATAGATCATAAAATGAAACAATATAAAACGGGATGAGCATAATAATAAAATATACATTGGATCATAATCTTTAGAGGTGGTGTTTCAAAAAGGCAATGAACATGGCAATGGAAAACAAAATGAAACATCATGTCTTAGTGGTAAACTACCAGACACAGTTATGAAAAAAATATAATATCATGCTCATTCATATTTCACTTTTCTCAAGAGATACATAGAATTAAACAATGCATTCGAGATTTATATAATTCATGGTAGGCCTATCACATAATAACATTTTTCATTGTACTTTTAAATTCCTAGTGGACTCGTCACATCATAACATTTACATTATTATGAATACCACATAGAAAACATGACAATATTGAATATAAAATATCCTATTGAAAGGAATGGGATTCCTATAATAATAATACATTTATAAAAAGTTGGTTCCAAAAATAAAGAGGGAATAACATACTTGAATAATCATCTATGTGGGAAGAGGAATGAATTCTGAGAGGTAAATGGACCGTTTATTGAAATAAGAGTTATTTTGGAAAACATTTTGTTCTACATAAACAAAAGTACAAAAAATGTATATCCCAAAAAAATTAATATAATAATGAAGAAATTCTATTTCTGGAATATCGATATTAATAATGGGGTGAAATATAGATAACCCAAAGAATGTGAGTTGGGTTTTAGAAATCCCCCTACCTTAGGTCCAAATTTTTTCTTCAATTTATTATCATGTATAATAATATTTTATTCATTAATTAAAAAATTCATATCCATTTATACATAATAATTATTCATTATTTTTTTATTAATATCATTTATGGGATTTTTTTTATCAGTTATAGAGTATTATTTCAGCATTCAGGAGCATCTGTTTTCATGGTTTTCATGTTTCGTTTTCCTGTATAAATGAATGGATGATGGTGTAAAATGAGGAAAAATATTAAAAATTTCCATTTCAGGTTATTAATGAAATTAAAGGTGTTTTAATGATCTTATAAATAAATTTTTTATATTTCATGAGGATGGATCATTATATAAATGTTAGTGATGATTGTTTTAGGTTAATTTTAGCAGTTCTTCGATTACAAAGAATTAGTTATGTTTTATCATTTTGTATTATATATTAATATTAAATATGAAACATAAATATAGATATAAAATACATATAATAATATATCTCAGCCATTAAAATGGTTTTAATAACATCATTGGTGTTGTAAGAGGAAAATAAAGTGCACTGCCCACATTGTCGGCAAATTGACAATCACGGGTGATGATTTCATTTTTAGAATAAAAAAAGGGGTGGATTTTAATGATGGGTCTTCCATTAAAAAGATAAAATTTCATTATATGTAATTTTATGGAGTTATTATACAATTTATATGAAGGGTTGTTAGAATATAGTATTAAAGAATACCGAAACTTAAACGAAAATTAAAGAAAACGAGAGAGGATTTACCTCATCAATTTTCCACTTGAGATCATGCTCAAAGAACCTATGCCATGTATTTTGATGATACCAAGATATCTTAGACATAGGAAAGCGTCTAGGGAAGTGGTTAGGTCATAATATAGGAATGTATAAAATCATGAATGTTTTGAGGAGATGAGTGTTTGATGGGTGCAATTTATAGTGTAGGGGAACAAGGTTTTCTCAATGTTATATTTATTAATTTTATGTTTCGGCTCAAGAATATTAAAATATTAAGAATTATTACTAAATATATTAAAATAATGAATTATAATTTTTGAATTTGTACTTAAATAATCTTTTCATCATCTATGAATCTTTATTTCTTGTTTTTAGATTTTATTGTGAAAAGCCATGTTTTACTATTCATAAAAAATCAACTATTTCAGAAAATTCCCTAAAATTCACTATAAATGTTTTTGATGTTTATAATTAAAAAATTAACTCCATTTAATTAAAATAATATTTTAAATGTGATTAATTAATTTTTTTATTAAAATCATCATTTACTTTGAAAATTCAAATTCAAATTTAAACCCAACCTGTAACACATTGAAACATTAATTAAGGTCCCATAAAATACCAAAAAAAATAAGAAATTAAAATACTAATTTATGGATACATTTGGTGAAAATAAATTTTATTTTATGATATTAAATTAATTATAAAATTGTAATTAAATATGTATGACTTATAAAAATAAAAAACATAATAAATAATTACTAAAATATTTACATACTTGTAGTATGATATATTTATTACATATTATCATTTATAAGATTTTTAAATTTGTATTTATACTTGCATGGTTTTTTATAATATTAATTTAGCTATTTTACAATTCATAAGGGTCATATTACTGCTCCAAATGTCATGTTATTATATCATTGGTATGGGTTCCTTAACTTCTAAAAAAAATCATATTTAACTAATTCTTCATTTATAATGTTTTTATTATAACATTTAAGTTATTTGATGAGATTAATAATTTATTAAATTTCTATAAGAAGGAATAAATTCCATTTAAAAATGGTTGGTTTTTTAGAAAACATCTATAAAACTATGGTAGAACATCTAAAACTATGAAGTGACCCTTTTCTTACACATCCCTAAAGATCTCATCGATCATCTCCAATATATAATGAATATTCCATAATATCTATCTTATTTTAAGGTTATATAACTATTTATCCCCCTTTTTATTACATTTCCATCCTCAATCACTTCTATACCCATTTCCCATCAAGTTTCTTAAACTGTAAAACCAATATGTGATATCCCTTAATCTACCACCTCATCCCCCAAACATCAACCATAAGTACTTATTTAACCTCATTCCCATTATTATGGGACCATTAAAACCATATAACCATAGCTAATCTCAATATTTTTACTTCCCTATCTACTCACATGACTTCACTTTCCTCATCTTCTATCCAAAATATTACCCCATAATAAAAAAACTCTAACAAATATCTCTTATTAGGTCAAAGAGACAGAGATGGGGTGGTGAATTAGTGTATCCCATTTTCATAAAAACATTTAAAACTATCATTATTTTTTATCTTACCATTCCATATATTCACAGAAATGAAAATAAAATCAGACCCAACAATTTTGTTAATACCATTTTTCTCTCTTATGAAATGACCATGTCCCAAGTGTGTCTCTAACAACCCTATAATTTATGAATAAAATTATCTCTATTTTATTGTATTATATATATATATAAATCACATGAACACTTTTTTTTTAATATTATGCGGTTTAAATGACCATTATTTATCATTATTATTGATAATATATCCATTAAATAATGATTATACAATAGATATAAAAATAAGGTTTAAAAAATAAACACGAAAAAGGAGAGGATAACCTCATCTAGTAGAATCAGGTTGTACAGAAGACATTGTTAGGAGCACAAAATTTAGGTAGAATCACTAGTCTTAACTATTTACTAGGAGCAAACATAACTTTAACACCTTAAACTTACACAAAATCTCATATGGGAGAAGTTTAAGTTAATAAAGATTACCACCCGAACGATATTATCTGAGATTCCCCAAGAGTCTGTCACCATTTCCCACCTTACCCTTAGGTCTAATGCAGTTGTTATAAAGGGCTATGTAATTAATTGTTAATTACTTATCGGGTAATCCCATTTTATAAATAAATGTGTCATTCCATCACTTTCTTTATGAGAAAAGTCATTCTTAAAAAAATGATGATTTTTATAAATTGATTTTTAGGTTAAAATGGTCCATCTATGAAATATAATATTATTATATTATAATGAGGTTATTATTAATAATATTATAAAAACAATTATTATAAATGGTGATTATATCTGTTCCTTACCTATTCATGATTAGGTAATCATTTTGATAAGTGTTATATTTTATACGATACATTAGAAAGTGTGTTTTTAAGATTTAATTTTATGGTATTAAAGAATATTTAAAATAATTAATATTTTTATAAAATATTATTAAAAAAATAATTTAATTTGTAATAAACTAGAATTTACATCTAAATTTTTATTTTTTTTAAATATATGAGAATTTAATGAGTCTTCAAAATCTGATGGCGCACGATTCTGAGTCCTGTTGTGCTCGGAATGATCCGTCGAATTTTTTTTAATCTTATGTTAACGTGTGTAAGCAGTTTTCCTGAAAAAGGTGGAATAAATCCTAAATCGTCACTTAGATCAGAAATTCGAGGGTACTGTTGTGCTCATGATGGCAAGTTTACCCTAGGCACGACTTAAGATTAGTCAGCGCGAGCCTCCTATGAGAAAACAAAATAATTTGCATAACTGAGACCACTGCTGAACTCATGAGGCTATGATTTCTTTAAGAAGATACTAACTTTGGCCGGCATGGACCATGAGATAAAGTTATTTTTGACCGCATATAAAATAATTAATTGACATTTATTTTATTGTAAAATTCATAACTTCTAAACGGTAACTCATATTGAAAATAGAGAGCACTGTTGGGTTCGATGGGGCGTGTTTCACCTTTGTAGATCCTAACCTCGACTAGAATGGGTCATGGGTGACTCATAATAATTTTCTGAACTTTTTTTCTGGTACGTTTAGTAAACGCGTGATTAGAGTTTTTTATCTTTTGAACCGGTGCTCATAATTGAAATATGAGGGAACCATTGAACTCACAACGCCAACATTCACTAAAGAATACTTTCATCTAATGTGAGATGGTCGAGGGTGAAAGTTAGTTTTTGGGTTTTTCATGAAAGAATAAAAATAAAAGCGTGTGACACATTATTTTTATTTCCAATACCCATGTGGGTGTGGGGAGGTGGGGGTCCACCGGAACATAACCTCCTTGTGGATGTTGGGAAGTGGGTACACCAGAGCTTAACCTCCCATGAGAGGTTAGGGTTGTGGGGACTACCAGATCCTAACCTCCCATGAGAGGCTATGGTGTTGGGGACCATAAGAGGCCTAAACCTCCCAACTCCCCTCTTAATGAGGGTTAAACCTCTCAACTCCCCCATTAATATGGAGGAGCCTTTTGAGCTTCCTCTACATTAATTATGTCAACACACCATTATTTTTTGTGCCAAAGTAAATTAATTGGCTTGAACCCCTTTTTAAATTAAGTAATAGCGTCATAGGAATTTAGGAACGTTTATAATAAATGAACCATCATAAATTTCAATGTTCGTCACCTACCTCCCCCCTCTCACATATATATATATATGGAGCTTGGAAAGAGGATTTGGGACGACTTCACCAAGAGACGAAGCACTGGTAAAGTTATGTGATTCCCAACACTTGGAGGATTATGCTCTCCAACGAAGAACGTGTTCTTCCATGAAGAACGCTCCACTGATGAAGAATACTGACTCCCTTAGACCTTCTTCCTTAGGACTTCATCCTATGTAGGACATTCTCATATACAATGAATCGATGTCTGCCTTCTCACACCAACTTCAACCAACATCGAACAGGTAGAGTTTTTAATTAATTATGATTTTATTCCCACGATTATTTCCTTCTAAAAACAAAGAATGAGGATCAACTTATTATCAAGTTGATACGTGGATTTTTTCCTTTACAAGGTTAGGAATAGAAATTAGTAAGGGATTATGGGAATTGATGTTTTAAAATATCATCCATGCTCGTTGTTTGTTTATGTTCTTGAAGACCACCTACTACCACTCTAAACACGGAGGGTGCGGGCAAAACTAACATGCCCTGAATCTATCAGCTATTCTTATTTGTGATGTTCTTCAGAATGGAAGAAGGTGATGAGAAGATGAAGGAGGCAAAGGAAACAATGCTTCCTCCCACAACCACAATGACCCACGCCGCTCCTGTGGCACCCTGGCCTCCGGCCGAACCGGCCCCGCGCCGCCGCCAGTTGAATGGGTCCTGAGCCGCGCCGCGCCCTGGCTAAGCCTCACCCCGACCACCCCGGCCTCTATGATGAGCTGCCCTGGCCATTCCTTTTTTCGGCCGCACCCCCATTGGAAGAACCATCCGCGCCTCCCCTGGGCCATGCCGCACCTCGGTCACACCGTATCCCGACCACCATGGCCGCTCGGCTAAACCGAACCCATACCACCGCTGGCCGAAACGGCCCCGACCACTCCGCCCTGACCCATGGGCTGATCTGCCCAGTGTCGTGCCCCTATAGCCCTCTGAGCTGAACTGGACCCACACCCTAGGCCAAGCCGCCCTCACCACACCCTCCTGGTCGATCCACCCATGTGGCGCCCTCCAGGTGGAACTGCCCTCGCATCGACCCGCGACTGGTCTACGCCCTCGCCACTAGTTTGTGCCCTCTTGGCCTTCCGCGGCCCCTCGCGACCTGCTGGGTTAGGCCCAGTGGGTCGGGCCAGACCCAAAGAGGCAGACCAGGTCAACTTGAACCAGTTTATCCCATATGGGGTGAGGCCGGGTCGGTCCGACAGGGTCGGACTGGACCCGGTCCATGTACGATCCCTTTACTTTTTTTGGCCATATCATTGGCACCAAGCATCTGTTTGACGTACTGTCAGTGAACCTAGTAATCTTTGAGCATGACAGTCCCTTTTTGTATAATCCACTAGATTGTGGGGTATATTTAAGATATAGTCAGGTTGGATCGTGCACGAATCCAACCAGGCCCCCGAGAATAAAAGGCTAATTACTCACAGACTAGGTGTCCGATTGACGCGCCGTCTGTTGAGTTGGAACCCCTATGACATGGAAGACCTTTGAGAGACTTCATTGTGGGACTTCGTGACATTTATAGTATGAATCAGTACCTTTTGTAATGGATCATTCAAGTGATGAGCGAGGAGAGTGCGAAAACGAAGTAGTTGTAAGAGACCCCACGACTGCTGACAATTTGACTCGGAGAGAATCTACTAGACCAGTGGGGAGCACATGGTTGTGGAGGCAGAACCACGGTGGATGAACGTGCTTTGTGATGCAGCAGACCCACAGTAATAAACAAGAGGAGTACCTCTGCAGGCTATGAAGGTGAGTGCTTGGGTGTGGTGGTAGACCCAATGTAGGGACTGCCTCTGTGTGATGCATCAGACCCACGGTACTTGATAGGAGGAGTACCTCAACTGTCCAAGGTTAGTGAGAAGCGCCTCTGTGTTATGTGGCAGGCCTCCAATACTCGATAGATGAGGAGTTCTCAAACAACTGAGGTTTCAATAACGTGTTGGGGATGTAACTTGATACTACCCCTAGAATAAAAATCCACATTTGAGCTAAGTCAGAAATTTTGTGTTTTCCTCATGATTTAGATGGATTACTTAATAAAATAGGTATATGTAATGTCATATACCTAAGTAGGTTTGTTTGTTGATTTTTAACTTTTTTATCCTTGTTGTATTTTTGAGACCTTGAGGGTCTCGGGGTCCCGGATGAGTATCTTTATACTCACCTTTGCACGAGCTATGCTCACACTTCATTGTGTTGGATGCAGACGGTGGACATCACTGACTACGGCTGAGAGTATCAGGATTGGATGGTACCCGAAGGTGGATCTCATGAAGAGTCTCTACACGGAGGAGACTGATGGATGTGGAGTGATGAGGAGGCTATATATACCTACACTTCCGGTAGGAATCTCGGAGGATGAACCAAAAACTGTTTTTCCTTTCTTCATTAGTACTTGTACTTCCAATTCCTAGTACTTTACAGTTGGTCTTGTATTTCTGGACCCTTTTACTTTTCAGCACTCTTTATTTATACAATTAACATAGTGTTTTGTATCACGCTATGTGCTCTATTATGTGCGTTTAGAGGTTATAAAGGCAACGCCATCCCAGTATTAGGGAATAACTTCTTCGGTGCTAGTTGTCAGACCTTGGCCTGTGGAAGGACGTATTGGGGTAGTAAAGGAATGAGTCCTGGGGGACGAGTCGTGGAAAATTTGTATCAAAGGAGTCGATTCTACCACATAACTTTGGACTCTGATACTTTCTATAAAACAATAAGTGTAGTGAGTGAATTTTTTAGTTCAGGGAGACCAGTGTTGGTGAAATGGATGATGTATCCATACACCAAGCCCCTGAGTTCTGATTCCCCACTCAGTGCACAAAAACATTGATTGTGTGTGTGTTTTTGTAGGGTTTTCTTAAGACAGCTCACTAGGTCATCTCACCAAGTTTAAATCATTTGACTATGTCACTTTTGTTTCTTTCAAGATGCCTCCACTTAGAGAGTCGGTTAGAGTTCTGAGAGTTGTATACAGTGGCAGCCGACCAAGTGATGAGGCTCTGGTGTAGGGACCTCTTACTATGTTGGCACCTTTGGGTGGTGTACCAGCATCACCACCAGCCATTGGGTAGCAAATAATACAAGCCACACTGGTGGATGGTGCACAACAACTGAGGGCACTGCATGAGTTCTATTAGAAGAGGCCTATGAGGTTTTTAGATGAGATAGATTCCCACATATCTGAGGGTTGGCTGGAGGCAATTGCTAGAGTTTTCTATCTAGTTGAGAAACTGGTAGAGAAGACAGTGATCATAGCTAGTAGAATTTTTCAATGAGTGACCATGATGATGGTCCTCTTAGTGATGAGGCTTCACTACATGGACCGTTTCTAGAGATAGTACATTCCGGTAGTGTTCCAGCTATATCACTACCCGTTGGTCAGTAGTTACAACTGACGGTACCAATAGAGGACACATGTAGGCTTAGTTCCTTACATGTGTTTCAAAATTAGATAACCCTCATGTTATGAGGTGATCCTGACTCACAGGCGGCTGAGGACTAGCTCGAGGAGGTGGCTAATAGTTCTCAAGAACCTCTATAGCTTCGACAGGATGACATGTCGGTAGCTAAGTATTCATCAAAGAATGCCGATCATTCCCGGAACTCGATTAATATGATACGATCAGTGCTTCAGGGTTAGAACTTTTGAGTGAGGTGTTTTTAAAAGACATCCGAGCTATTACTATTACTCTATAAATTCCTATTTATACTAGGGTTCTAGAGAAAAAATTTGTGGTTGAATGTTCTTTGGCTAAGCGGTTACAGCCAGTGAATATTAGCTGTGGGAAAGTAGGAAACTGTCACCAGTCTTAGAGACATGGTCATGTAAAATGTTGCAGGAAGAAGAAGTGTTAGGGATAGATGAATTTGTAGGGCTGAATATGTGGAAGAAGAGATAGGGGAGCAACATGAGGTGGTGTACATTTCGACATGTTACAACCACCCCCTTTGTGGTCACTACTAGGCTCAGGGAGTAGGAGGACGAGGAGAAGAGAGTAGCTGCATGCGGTCAAGGAGTTCGACCCTAGGGCTCTAAAAATGATTCAAGGTATGGTATGTGTCTACTACTAGCTACCATATCAATAGACATAGGTACAAATCTTTCCTTCCTTCTAAGAATATTTTCCAAGACCTAGAGTTTCTAGTGAAACTATTAACTTGAACCTCACGTCTGGTGATACCTTTGGGAGGAGACTTGATAATCACTCTTACGCCAATGGTTTGATCTGACCCTTTAGGCGATAGTTTTGGTTGGACCCTCATGGTGGAAGCTTCAAGGCCTTACAACGTTAGTTTTGGTATGACTGGACATCCACAGTTTACACTCATATTTACTGTATTAGGAAAAATATTTGAGATTTATCTACAATGTTGGGATGAGGTTTTCCTTAGTTAGTGAAAAAGAAAACCCAAGAAGCACAACATAAACTCTTGCATAGGAGGTTGCAGATGATCACTATTGAGTCAGCCATCCTCACCCTCATGGAAGCAGATGTTTTGAGTTTTCAGTGCACAATAGGAGTGGATAGTGTTCCTCCATGATTATGACATAATTTTAGTCTATACCCCTAGGTAGTGGAACATGGTAGCAGACTCACTCAGTAAGTGGTCTGGCCTATAGCTACTGAGTGAGGCGGCATAGCAGATACCCGTTTTCACATATCATTTGTGGATCGAGATAGAGCAGCCTTTCTTCAGTATCTTATAGTCACTCCCCACTTCATTATCAAGTCATGGAGGCACAACATGGGGCACTTACTGTGAGACTCGATGAACTCAAATATCCATAGGACATGCACCAGATGAATATTCAGAAGGTTGGGAGCATGTCATCCTCTTTAGAGGATGTACCATGGTACCAGTGCCACTTCAAGAGGAGGTGTTAGGGGAGTTTCAAAATTCCCCTCTAGCGGTACATCTTGGAGTGGCGAAGATGTACCAGGATCTCTGATGGAAGAACTGGTGGATGGGAATGAATAAAGCAATTGTAGAGTTTGTTTATCAGTGCCTCACTTGTCTGTAAGTGAAGGTGGAGCATCATGTACCACCAGGCTTAGTTCAGACTTTAGAGGTCCCATATTATAAGTGGGACGGGATATCAATAGACTTTGTGACATGAATTCCACGTACATCCAGGGGACATGAATTCTTTTGGGTGATCATTGACAGACTCACCATGTCAGCTCACATCCTACAAATCAGAGAGAAGGGTTCAATAGAGAGCATGTGACACCTCTATGTGCAAGATATTGTGAGGTTAAATGGAGTACCCTCAACAATTGTCCCTGATCATGATGCACAATTTACTTCCCAGATATGGAAGGAGTTGAAGGAGGCTTTCAGGATGCAGCTTCGTTTGAGCACCGCCTTCCATCCTCAAACAGATGGTCAGATTGAGAAGACTCTTCAGACCCTCAAGGACATGTTGCGTGCTTGTGTCCTCAACTTCGGTCATAACTTAGAAGACCACATAACATTGGTGGATTTTACATACAACAATATCTATCACTCCACCATTGTGATGGAACCTATTAAGACATTATATAGGTGACCATGCAGATCACCTTTGGGCTAGACTAACCTAGGGGAGTCAGCACTAGTGGGACCAGAGATGGTACTGGAAACCGCAGAGAAGAACAAATCATCTAGTAGTGGATGATGACTGCACAGAGCAGGCAGAAGTCCTATGCCGATAGGAGATGGAGAGCTCTAGAGTTCAAGGATGGAGACTACATCTTTTTACATGACTCACCTGAACGAGGTTTGCAGAGATTTGGTCGAGGTGTCAAGTTATCTCTGAGGCTCATCGGACCTTTTCAGGTCCTCCGCAGAGATGGTGTGGTGGCTTACCGCTTAGCTCTTCCACCTCAGTAGCACCGGGTGTATGACATCCTCCAAATATCCCAGGTGTGTATATATGTGCACAACCCTTCACACATCATTGACCATGGAGAGATGGATGTCGAAGATGGTGAGAACTTTAAGGAAGTTTCAGTAGAGATTGATGAGAAACAAGAGCGGGTCCTTCATGCACAATTGATAAATTTGGTGCACGTTCGCTGGTAGCATGGGAACCTCCAGGAGAGCACATGGGAGTGGGAGGATCAGATGCGTGCTCAGTACCCCCCACTTGTTCCCTTAGTTTGAGTTGTGCCTTATGGGGATGTAGATCCCTAATGTGGGGAGAATTTAAAGACCTAAAATTTCCATGTAATAATTTTTTTTAAAAATATATGGTAATTTTACGAGTCTGAAAAATCTAACGGCTCGGGATTCCGAGGCCCGAAGATATCGGAATGATCCATTGATTTTTTAATGCTTAAGTTAATGTGCTTAAGAAGGCTTCCTGAAAAAGGTGTAATAACTCTTAAATAATTACTCAGATCAGAAATCTGAGGGCAACGTTGCACTTAGGATATATGTTTTACCCTAGGCGTGACTTAGGATTCGTCGGCGCGGGACTCTTGTGAGAAAACCAAAAAATTGGCATAATCGTAATCAAAATAAACTAATAAATTATTATTTTTAAATTCATATAACTCATAAATGGTAACTCTGATTAAAAATATGAGACCACCACTGAACTTGTGTGGGTATTAATTTTTTAAGAAGATACTAACTTTGGCCGATGCAAACCACCAGATATTGATAAAGTGGGTTCGATGGGGCATGTTTCACCTAGGCAGAGCCTAACCTTGACCAGTGCAGGTATAGGGTGACTGATAATAATTTACTAAACTTTTCTTTTCTGGTACGTTTAGTAAATGCGTGAGTGGAATTTTGTAACATTTGAATCGGTGATCCAAATTGAAATCTGAGGGCACCGCTGAACTAACATCATTGGTATTCTCTTACGGAGACTTTCACCCCGATGTGAGATGGTAGAGGGTGAAATTTAGTTTTTGGGTTTTTTGTGAAAGAATAAAAATAAAAATAAACATGTGTGACACTTTATTTTTATTTGCAACACCCTTGTGGATGTTGGGAGGTGGGGGTCCACCGGAACTAAACCTCCTTGTAGAGGTTGGGAAGTGGGGACCACCAGACCTTAACCTTCCATGAGATGTTATGGTGGTGGGGATCACCGGACCCTAACCTCGCATGAGAGGTTATGGTGGTGGGGACCACCTGAGGCCTAAAACTCCCAACTACCTCTTAGTGAGGGAGAAACCTTTCAGCTCCCTCATTAATGTGGAGGATCCTTTTAAGCTTCCTTTACATTAATTATACCAAGGCACCATTATTTTTTTCACCAACGTAAATTAATTGGCTTGACCCCATTTTTAAATTAAGTAACAGTGTCGTTGGAATTTATGAAGGTTCCTAAAAAATGAACCATCATAAATTTCAATGATCGTTACCTAACACCACCCTTTGATGTATATATGAAACTTGGGAGGAGGATTTGGGATGAATTCACCAAGCGATGAAGCGTTGTTAATGTGACACGCTGCCCAACACTTGGAGGATTTTGCTCTCCAATGAAGAATGTGTTCTTCCCCGAAAAATGCTTCACTGACGAAGAACGCCGAATCCCTTTGACCTTATTCTAGGGGCTTCCTTAGAAGTAGGATGTGTTAGTCTACAACAAATTGATGTTGGATTTCTCGTGCCCACGTCAACCAACATTGAAAAGATAAGGTTTTTAATTAAGTATTATTTTATTCACTTGATTATTTCCTTTTAAAAACAAAGAACGCAGATCAAGTTATTATCAAGTTGATTTGAAAATGTTTTCCTTTACGGGGTTGGGAATAGAAATTAGAAAGGGTTAATAGGAATTGATGTTTTAAAATATATTCCATTCTTGTTTATTGTTTATGTTCTTAAAGACCACCTGCTACAAATTTAAACTCGTAGGGTGCGGGCCAAACTAACAAGGCTCGACTACCTCCGCTATTATTCTTTGTGATGTTCTTTAGAATGGAGGAAGGAGATGAGAAAACGAAGGGGATAAAGAAACGATGACACCGCCCGCGGCCACCATGACTCGCACCACCCCCGGGGCACCTCGGCCTCCCGCCGAACCAGCCCCGAACCACTCGCAGGCGAACCTTCCCCGCACCGCCACTGATAGAACTGGCCCAGAGCCGCACTGGCCCCCAACCAGGCCGCACCCCAGCTGCGCCATGCCCCAGCCTACTAGCCTCTCAGCCGAACTGCTCTGGCCGCACCGTCCACTGGCCGTGCCACCCCCAGCTGAACAAGCCATGCCGCGCCTCGGTTGCACCGCACCCCAGCTACCTCGTCCTCCATGTCTCCCTGTAGAACCGGCCTTGCGCCACCATTGGCTGAACCTTCCCCAACTGCGTTACCTCATCCCACGAGCTGATCCACCCCGAGTTGTGCCCCCACGGCCCTTAGAGCCAAACCGGCCCCACGGCCTAGTCCGAGCCGCCCTTGTGGCGCCCTCCGGGCCAAACCGTCCACGCGGTGCCCTTCGGGCTGAAATTCCCTCGTTCCGACCCACGGCTGGTCCGCGCCCTCATGACCGTTCCGTGCCCTCTTGGCTCTCCATGGCCCATGGCGGCCTGCTGGGCTGGGCCCAACGGGCCGAGCTAGACCCAACGGGGCAGGATGGGTCAATTTGAACTAGGTCGGCCCAAACTGGGTCAGGCCGGGTCGGTCTGACCGGGTCGGACCAGATCCTAGCCCACTACGACCCCCTTTAATTTCCTTTGGCCATATCATTGGCACTGGGCATCCATTTGACGAACCATCAGCGGCCTTGGTAATCTTGGAGCATGAAGGTCCTTTTGATTATACCACCTAGAGTTTGGGGTATAGGTGAGATATGGTTAGGTTGGACTGCGCACGAATCCAACAGGGCCCCTGAGACAAAAAGTCTTATAACTCACAGACTCGGCATCTAATTAACACACCATTTGTTACGTTGAGACCCCTATGATGTGGCAGACTTTGAGATACTTCTTCTTGGGACTTTTGGATAATAAGAGTATCGACCTGTAGCTTGTGGATTAGATCATTTTAATGAAGAGAGAGCAGAGTGCAGAGACCCAGTAGCTGGCTGAGACCTGATGACTGCTGACCATTTGACTCGGAGAGACTCTACTAACCCAGTGGGGAGAGCCTGGTTCTTGCAGCAGGCCCATGGTGGAGGAGCATGCTTGCTGACACAGGAACCCCATGGTACTCGACATGAGTACTTCTGCAGACTATGAAGGGGAGCACCTGGGTGTGGCGGTAGACCCACGGTGGAGAGCGCCTCTGTGTGATGTAGAAGACCCACGATACATAACAAGAGGAGTACCTTAGCACTCCAAGGCTAGTGGGAAGAACATCTGTGTGGCGCTGTAGGACCACTATACTTGATAGAGGAGGAGTTCTCCAACAGCCGAAGTTTTCATAATATGTTGGGGATGTTACTTGATACTACCCCTAGAATAATAATCATGGTTTGAGCTGATTCATCGCTTTTGTGTTTTCCTCATGATTAAGACTAATTACTTAATAACTTAGGTATATGTATGGGCATATACCAAAGTAGGGTTATCTGTTAATTCTTACATTGTGGTTTATCTTTGGTGAATTTTGGACATCATGACGGTCATGGGGACCCTACTGAGTATCGTTATAGATACCCCTACACGGGCTATTACAACACTTCGTTGTGTTGGATGCAGATGACAGAAAACACTGACTAAGGCTGAGAGTACCAGGACAGGACGGTACCCAAAGGTGGATCTTATGACATGTCGATACACGGAGGAGACTGTCAGATGTGGAGTGCTGAGGAGGATATCTATACCTATCCTTTAGGTAGGAATCTCGGAGGATGTCCCATCCCATATTTTTCATTTCTTCATTTGTACTTGTACTTCCAGTTCCTTGTACTTTTCAGCTGGGATTTTATTTCCGACCCCTTTTACTTTTCAACACTCTTTTGTTATACAATTTACTTAGGGTTTTTTATCCAGTTGTGTGATTTGTTGTGTGCATTTATAGGTTATACAGGAAATTCCTTTCCAGTTTTAGGGAATTACGCCTTTGGTGCTAGGTGCCAGCCCATGGCCTATGGAAGGTGGGCTTTGGGTAGCCACAACACGTGCCTGAGGGGATGGGTCGTGAAATAATTAATAATAAATGAGTAAATAAGTTTTATTAAGTAAAATGTATTATTTATTATGGTCTGAAAACTATATTTTGTCAAAACCCACGTATCTTCAATAAATGTCGGTTTTCAAATTAAATGTAAAAATTAATATATTTATAAAATTAGGTATATAAAATGAATATTAATTTTGGAATTAGGATGTCAAAATTATCCAATGGTATGTTTTTCATTACTTTCTAATATAAGCGATTTTTTGGTATAAATTAAATACCGAATAATTAAAATATTTGTTTTAGGATATCATAATGATCAGAAAATGATTTAATAGATTCTATAATGTGTATTCTTGAACCAATATATATTTTACCATTACATTATTGTGATTTTGGATTTATTTTACTTATTTTATAAAGACTTAGTGAATCCTACAATATATATAATATATTTTATGAATTTAAATTCATTTCTTTAAGAATATGACTCACAACCACATAATAAAGAAAATATATTATTCTTATCATCCATTGAATGCATAAAATAAATGTTTATACTTTTCTTTGGAAAAATGTATGGGAAAAACAGTGGGATGTTTTTTGGTTTTAAATATTTAATTTTATAGATTCAAAAACCAATTTTTTTAAAATATTAAATAATTCCCCTCTCATTTTCTATATAAACTAACCCAATCACCCATTAAAAATTGCAAAAAAATATGTTAAAATCTTCCTTTCTATTCTCCCCACTCCCAATAGTCCACTCAAGGAACCCCCAAACTCCCTTGAAGCCTCTCCCACGCATTTTGGATCACACATCCAAGTAAGGGTTTCCTTCCATTCTAATTTTTATCCATATTTCCTTGTATAGTTACACGCTATTTTATTTAGTTAAAAATAATGGGGTATAATTTGTCCCATTTCTCGTAATTCTTTTATTAGGTTCGTAGGATGGGAGACCGCTTTCTATCTCATTAATCCCCCCATGTACTCCTTTTTCCATGCCAAAATTTTGTAAGAGTTATTCCATTTCTCCTCTTTCTTAATGTTTATTTATTAGTTTATTTCTTATATTTTCAAATTTCTTGTGTTGGTAAAAGTATCTATATTACCCAATTACTATCAATTTAATTTATATATTATTATATACACCATTATCTCTTATCAACAATTTCTATGAATTTTTATGTGTTGTTGTTAGGCTATCAAAATTTCACTTTGATTTATTAGTTTAAGGTCATCCCCATTGCCATTTAGGTTCAATAATGAATCGTTGGTTGTGCCATGGTGCAGAGAAGTAATAATGGAGGCTTTCAAAGTAGCTATCCTAGGCAGTGCTTTGCCCATTCTTACTAGAAAACTAAAAATTGTGAATGCCAGAATCAAAGAGTGGAGTAAATTTTTTTTTCTAACCTTGAGCATGATATCAATGAGGCTGATTCTCATCTGTTTAACTACAAGTAGAGCAACATGCACCAGGAATTTCCATCTCAAGAAGAGATAAAAGTTTCTTCGAGGCTATATAATCTCTTGACTCTCAAGGAAAATCTTACTAGAAATTAGTTCAATGTCAGGTGGTTGAAGGAGGGGGATAGAAATTCAAGATTGTTTCACTACATACACAGGGAGAAAAAGGTAAAGGGGAATCTCCAGTCTTTAAATATTGTTGACACAATGTTCAATTCTGAAAATGACATTGAAAATGCGGTGACATGTTATTCTAAAAAGATATAATATGAATGTGGGGAGGATAACTCGAATAAGATTATCAGAAGCATAGAACCAAGTCAGGATGATTCTTAGAATAAAAATCTCACTGATATCCCTACCCCAAAGGATTCAATTATGATATCTTTTTATTAAATATGGATAGTGTTGTGGGACCTGATGGTTTTACCAACAACTGGTTTATGTTATATTGGGATATCATCCACAATGATTTGATTGATGCTATAAAGGAATTGTATTACCACTCCTATATGCCATTGGGGATGAACTCAAATTTCATTGCACGGATTCTAATGAAATAAAATTAATTTGATATTTAAGACTTCATTCCTGTTGATATCGTGAATTCCATTCCAAAACATATCAGAAAAATCATAGCAATTTGGTTAGGTGAGATTGCTAGGTATCTTATTTCCTCTTACCACTTTGGTTTTGTTCCTAGTAGGAACATTCAGAATTGCCTATTCAATAATTCAGAGTGTGTAAATGTAATGGCAAGCAATATCAAAGATAGTAATATGGTCTTAATGGTTGAAATATCAATGGTCTTTGACACCATAAGGTGGGATTGATGTTTTAAAATAATGAATATACATGGATTTTCAGGGAAATTCATTGGTATGGTGTGTTCCATTTTTGAAAGTGCTAGTTTATAAATTTTGTTCAATGGATCTCCCAGGGGTTTCTTTAAATTTTCTAGAGGTGTTAGGTAGGGTGATCGATTATTTGGACTATTGTTTTCTATTGATGAGGATTATATGAGCGTGTGTCTTCATGATCTTGTTAATATGTGTTTATATCAAAGAATGAGGTCTGGTAGGAATTTCATTTCCCCTACTCACTTGTTCTATTCTGATGATATACATCTATTCTCCAAAGCTGATAGGAAGAATATTCTTGCATCAAGAATATCATTGCACACTATGAGGATGTGGCAGACAGTGTTTTTAATTTGAAGAATCCCTTTGTTGTCTTTGTCGAAGGAATTCAAATCATAAAAAAAACAGGGTTACTAACAGGCTTGGTGTAAATCAAGGTACATTACCTTTTAACTATCTTGGGCTTCCTTTGTTTTGGGTAAAGGTTAAACTTGACCACTTTGAAGGTATTGCGCTTAAAATTACTAATAATTTGGAAAGTTTCAAATGGAAGACCATGTTCCAGGTTGGTAGAGTATGTCCTCTTAACTCCGTCATCAATTAAATGTTTTTGTACTCCTTATCACCATATAAATTGACATGAGCACTTTTTAAGGAATTGAGTGGAATGATACAAAATTTCATTTGGACTATCTCAATTCATGAGAGGAAAATTGCAATGTGGAATGAAAATATTTGATAAAGCATGTGGCTATGGGGGGAATTGGAGTAAATGATATCAGAATTTTTAATAATGCACTGCTTTAGAATTTTACTTGGAGGTTCTTATTTATACCTGACATTTCTACGGAATTTCTAGTTAGGTGATTTGTAGACAGGCTTCACAATAGTCAGATTATGCACATGAAATCCTCTGTTTGAACCTCGGCCAGGAACACATATTCTAACATCATGACACAATCCAAATGGTTGGTGTGTGATAAATCTCATCTTAATTCCTAGAACACCCTGTGGCTGTCCTCTCTAATCAAGGATTCCATTATTATCCCATCATCTTGGAGGAATATGTCTATCTCTGACATGTATGGAAATACTGGTGCTTCTCAAATCATACCTATTAATCATCATATGGAGATTGATAAGTGTGATTATGTTGATAACAATGTACTTATCTAGAAACATTCTATCAATGGTTCTTTCTCCAGTAGAGAGTTTTACAAGCTACAGTGTGGAACAACAGCTGGAACACCTGCATTGGTAGTAGGTGTACGCATGCCATTCAATTTCACCAATGATGATCCACTGGTAGGGAGAATATGGAACCAAAAACTACCAATCCAATTTTTCCTTCAGCGCACAGGCCTGAATATTGCATTGTTATGTCATTTCTGTTTGAATGATGAATCTTTTATCATTCATTTGTTCATTCAATGCTCATTTTCTGCTCGATTATGGGTTTATATGCAAGAAACCTTTTAATGATACTTCATTTTTTGATCGACTGATTCACTTCTTATATTGGCCATACAGGCAGCACGCTGTGAGGAAGTTAAATCTCTGCTCACTACTGCCACTGTTTCTATCTTTTCATATATATGGAGGGCTCAAACGACATCATTTTTTACAATTGCAGGCCCTCGTTTAGGGAGGGTGTTTTTGAGATCCACCGCAATATTAAACATGCTTTGGGGAATCAAATTGGTTCAATGAATAATGATATCCTTGAATTTATACTTTTTAGGATGCTTGGTG
Source organism: Viscum album (assembly GCA_963277665.1). Classification (NCBI taxonomy): domain Eukaryota; kingdom Viridiplantae; phylum Streptophyta; class Magnoliopsida; order Santalales; family Viscaceae; genus Viscum; species Viscum album. The sequence continues at coordinate 1,093,079,599 of OY728139.1, forward strand.
TAAGTGGCAGGGAGAGGAATCCTAGAATGATGAAATAAATTTGGTGGATTCCACCAATCTATGATTGGCTGAAAGTGAATGTTGATGGGGCGACCTCTAGTGTACCAGGCCCTGTTGGGTGCGGTGGTGTATTCAGAACTCATATGGGCTTTGTTAAAGGATACTTAGTCCACTGTATAGGGAATGGGCATGTGGTTGAGGCAGAGATATGGGTAATGATAAAGGGGAATAGGTATGTAGTTCGTTATGGTTGGAGAAAGTTATGGCCAGATTGGAAATCGTCTGTTGCTGTGGAGATCCTAAAAAACTGATTCAGGAATGTTTCATGGAGGATGTTATCTACCTGGATAAATTGTTTTTGGATTTTTAAGATGATATTCCTTGATGTCTCTCATGTCCATAGAGAAGCGAATCAGGTTGGGGATGCTCTTTCTAAAAGAGCTCTTATGAAGGTCAGTTCCAGTTGGTCCTTCGTTCTACCCAGTTATTGTAGTAGTTTGGTCCATAATGATAGTGTTGGTAATTTGAACCCAAGGATTTTTAAGTCCCCCTTTTTGAGTTGTATTGTACTATTTACACTATTTTTTTATAAATAATTTGTTGGGATCAGGTTCCTACCTGTCTCTCAGACCTTTTGGCTATGTCGCACACTAATGTGTGAGAATAAAATGATTATGAAGGGTGCACCATGACAACGCTCCAAGGAATTAGGTATTTTACTATAATGATATTTCATGTTGGGATATGGGTTCTAACAGATTCTTTTATAGTAATTTTATCCATCATTTTTGGATAGGGTTTTACCTGATTCCTTTATGTTACAAATGTAGACTTTTAAGTTGTTTCTTCATTTCCATGTTCTGATAATTGTGCTTTATCATTCCATTATGATCATGTTTTTCTTGTGCTCCATTGATAGGAACATTTCATAACATGTATTTTGTTCTTCATGTTATGCCATTTTTACTCCCTTACTGGGATTTATAGGTCACCCTTTTCTTATCTATGTCGTCAGTTTATCCATTGCAATGTTATGTACGAAAGAATGTTGTGGTCATGTAAAAGATGATTTCAAAAAAAGATGTTGTATTTTATGTCTTAAGATGAAATGTAGTGTTCCTAGTTCCATAATACACTATACATAATGATATATTGGGTTGTATTAATTTCAGGTTTATTTAATAAATCATGTATAAATATGAAATAAAGACCAGGGTTGTTATATATGGTATCATAGGATAGGATTAGTTATATTTATGATTAGGATTATAAAACCAAAGTGAATTAATTTGAGATAAGATTATGTATAAGTAAATAATAACTAAATTTTTGTGAGTATAGATTAAGTGGTTCATCAAGAAAATATATCAATGTTTGGATATGAACATATAGTGGTGGCTCTAGCACAAATGTATCTTGGGGTAAAACATGAAAACATCACATTGAGCGAGACTCGAACGGGAACTGGTGAATGAAAATGGGCCTTTCTACACTCTTGGTTCAAAACACCCATTGGATATTATTTTGTAAATTCATAATCATAGTATGATCAATTATTAATAGAATCAAAAAATTCCATAATAATATGAAATAGATCATTGCTAACTTAGATTAAAGCCTAAAAATCCAGTGTAATGAAAATATATTTAATTTATAAGTTACCAATAATTTTAATTAGGTTCCCCTTTATGTGTTTAATAATTTAAAATACATACCCAAAATCTTCCTTTTATTCCAGAAAATGACCAGCCATAGGTGGATCAGGCAAAAAACTGATGTGAAGGGCAATGTGATGATGCCCCAATGAGATTACCAATCAAATGGGACCTCAAGCATGGCAAATAATGATTTCTCAAAAAAAGATATCAGAATAAATTATTGAAAATTGGATCTTTTTTAATTTATAATGAAGTAAAGTAAAAAGAAGATGACATCTCACAAAATTCCATCTAATAAAGGTGATAAGGAAAAATAAGACCCAATTTCCATCATGCAACAAGTATAGAAAGAGGTAACAAGGTGAATTCCACAAATGGACCATATGATGTTTTAATAGTGGAAATGAAAGGCACCAAGAATCCAATTGCCCTGACAGAATGGATAATGGGCTAGATGGAAACAAATTTCCATCTAAGGAATCTTAAATAGTTATATTTCATCAATGTCGAAAAGTATGTCATTATCCAAGACAAAGATCTATTTCATGGGTTGATAAGCATGATGAGAATCAACAATATCTATGATCAAGGGGGCACAAAAAGTCATATGATAACATGGATAATGATGAATTAATTACATTTAAACACTAGTTAAATATAGCGTATGTCATTATGCATTTCAATTCATTCCCTATTAGTATATATTTTATGTTTTCATTGAAAATTTATTCCACACCCAAAATAATATTATTTCATTAGGGAAAACATGTAAGAGTATTGTATCACATGTTGATGTTTGTGGGAATGTTATTGTGGAAAATAGTATATGTCCTCATTTTGAGGAATTTGAGGAAAAATGAAAATTTCATTTCATAGACCACAATGATGTTGAAAATTCATGAGCAAAAATATCCCACAACAGATTTGGAGTTGGCAGCTGTGATCTTTGCATTGAAAATATAGAGGAATTATATCATTTGGGAGAAGTGTGAAATATATATGGATCAAAAAAATAATACATATATATTCAAACAAAAATAGTTTAATATTCACTAATGAATATTGTTATAGCTCATCAAGTATTATGAATGATCAATCCATTTCTGCTACAGAAGGTGAATAAGGTTGATGATGATCTAAACAGAAATCACCCAAAGATCCTATCATTGATGATACTTAAAAAGGATCAAATATTCATAGATATGATGAAGATGGATATGAGAATCATAAATAAGGGAAAATCAATACTACTTTCATAAATTATTTCTCAAACATATCTTCTATAGGGGTTAAAGGATGCTAAAAATGAAGATGTGGAAATCCAGATGAAAGTAAAAACTATAATAAAAATGAAACCCTTAGAGTTAAAAATTAATGAAGAAGGTGACATAATATTTTGGTGAAGAATACGTGTTCCACTAAATTTGGAGTTAAAGACATAACATTTGGATGATTCACATAGTTCACATTTATGAATTCACCTGGGAGGAAAAAAATGTTTCGAGATTTCCGGTATAAAATGAATAAGGAGACTGCTGAGTATACATCTACGTGACTGGTAAATCAGAAAGTGAAGTCTGAGAGGCAGAAGTTGATGGGGATGATGCAACCATTAACCATACCAACATGGAAATTGAAAAAAATCACCATGTACATTATCACTGGACTACCAAAAACATCCATATGAAACAATTCTCTCTCCTTTGTTGTAGATCATCTTACGTAAATGAAACACATCATTAACATTCAATAGGATTTATCACAGGATCATCTGGCACAATTATTTATCAGAGAAGTGGTAAGGCGTCAATGAGTACGCCTATCGATTATATGTGATTGAGATCCAATATTCACCTCAATGATTCGAAAAAGACTTCAGCATGCTCTAAACAAAGAGATGAGCTTAAGTACAGATTATCAACCTCAAATTGATGGTCAATCTAAGAAGACTATACAAAAACATGGTGAAATTTTAAGATCTGTCTCAATAGAATTTGACGGTGGATGCGATCAACAAATTCGTCTAGTTTATATCCCTTAAAACAATAGTTTCCACTCAAGCCTCGAAATGGATCCTTATGATGCCCTTTATGGGAGGAGGTATAGAACAATGGAATTTTGGGATTATGTAGTGGAATGAAATATTCATTATATAGAAATAGTCGAAGGAATGGTGGATATGGTTAAGACCATCCATAAGCACATCACAATTGATCAGAGTGGAAAAAAGATCCATGATGACTACCATCGTTGAGACCTATAATTTGATGTTAGATATATGGTTTTCTTCAACATATCACTATGGAAGAGAGTGATTAGATTTCATAATAAGGGAAAGATTATTTCTACATACATCATCCATTTTCAGATCCATGCTCACATTAGAGTAGTGACATACCAACTAAAACTCCCACTGATACTTTTCCATGTAGATTGACGAGTTCCTTGTATCGAATTTAAGGAAAAACATACCAAACCCATCACATGAACTCAATCCATAGGAGGTACCATTGGAGAATGTCCTCTCTTATGAATAAATCTCAGTAAATATATTAGATCATAGATAATAAGATATAATAAATAATATTATGCCACTCGTCAAGGTGATTTTTTGAAATCCAAATATTGAAAAAGAAATGTAGGAACTGGAGGGATTGATGAGGTAGATTTACCCTTATCTGTATTGTTGTGGGAAATGGAAATATCAAGGTAGAAATTTTTCATGGGTGGAAGGTTGTAACGACCTGATCACTTAGGAATAAAATTACTATTCTTTTAATGTATTTTGTATATAGAAAATACAGGCAATTCTGTTATAATTATTTTGTTTAAATGACTAATAAGTATCATTAATAGTTATAATATAGTCACTAAAAAGAGATCACAAAACTGATATAAAAATATGTTTAAAAAAATACTTTTTGACATAGACAAAGGAGTGGATGGCCTCATCCAGTAAACTCGATCCATATGATGCTCGATATTAGGCACATGGAAATAAGGTATCATAACTAGGCTTCACTCTAAACCAATCCCAAGATACATTTTAACACAATAAGCTTCAAAATAATAGCCTACGGGAGATGTTCATGTTCATAGAGATTACTACCATGGAAATGTTATCAGAGCAACCTTAAGGGTCTGTCACCATCACACACCATAGACATTGGTATTATCCAGGTGTTATAAGTGGTTATGTAACAATGTATTAGAAATTTATTTTTTAATACCTTTTTATAAATAAAATCATTATTCCATCAATTACTTTTGAGAATAGTGTTTCATAAAAAATGTTGAATTTGATAAATTGATTCTTCGGTCAAAAATTGTGTTTGGAGATGTATATATATTATTATATTAAACTATGGTTTTTATTAATAACATTATAAAAGTATTCATTATAAATAATTTTTATATTAGTTCTTTATTTTTAAATGATTGGGTAATCAGTTTGATGAGAGTTATATTTTTAAACGATAAAACAAAAATGGAATTTTTAATGAATTTATTTTAAAGAATTAATATATTTATGAAATAACTATTATTTGAATAATATATTCTTATAATATTACATTTATTAATAATAAATTATGATATAATTTATATGAACTAAAATGTAATTTTTATTTTGGTTTGAAAACTATTTTGTTAAAACCAATGAATTTTCAATAAATGTCAGTTTTGGTTTTAAATGTTAAAATTCACATATTAAGAAAATTATTGACAAAAAATTTATATTATTTTTGGAATTTGGATGTTCAAATTATGCTATACTTAATTTTTCATAGTTTTCAGATATAGTCGATTTTTTTGTAAAAATTAAATATTGTATCAATAAAATATTCGTTTTATGACATTATAATAACACCAAAATGATGTAATAAATAATATAATGTGTATTATAAGACAAATATATGTATCCCATTAATATAATGTTATTTTATTTTTTACGTATTTTATAAAACCATAGAAAATCCCCCAGAATGTATAATGTATTTTACGATTTTTAATTTATTTCTTTAATATTATGACTCACATCCACAAACGAAAGGGTAATATTATAATACATTTGGATATTGGGAATATAAAAAAAATTCCCACTCCAATTTGTAAAAAACCATAGTAAAAAACCATGTGATGTTTTCTGGTTGTGAATATTTAATTATATGTATAATAAAACACATGTTTTTGAAATATTAATGAATTCACATCTTATTTCCTTTATAAACCCACCCAATAACCTATTACATTTCACTAAAACTCCAGGAATGTCTTACTCAAGCATCTCTCCACTCCAAAAAGTCCTCAATAGGCTCCAAAAAGCTCCCAATAATCCACTTCCTAGTTTCCGGGATCACACATCCAAGTAAGGGTTTCCTTCCATTCCCATTTTTATATATGTTTACTTATATTGTTACACCCTATTATTTTCAATTTAAAATGATGGGGTATGTTTTCAAACCTCCCCATAATTTTGATAAAATTTTTTATGATGGGATACATATTCATCTCTCGTTAATCCCTCCCATGTACACATGTTACCTTACTGAAACTTTGTAACAGTTATTCCATTTATCATTTTTTTCTCAATTTTGTTTATTATTTTAATCCTTCTATTTAAATATTAATTTTGTTGGTACATGTACTTATATTACAGCATTATATTAAATTTCAATTATATATGATGATTTTTTCCTTTCTCTCCCATCAACGATTTTTGAGAATTTTTATTTCATGTCGTTAGGCTGTAAAATTGCATCATGATTTTCCATGCCAAAATTGATATGTAGTGAATAAAATACCCATTAGTCTACCAAAGCTATTCAATGTTATGAACATATACCTTTTTTATTGAGAACTAACGTGTATTAATTACATAGACCCTGATAATGGAATGAATTACTATGAATAATGAATCCATGTTTTATGATATATGTGGCACACTTAAGCATGAGATTGAAATGATTATGAAGGGTGAGCCTTGATAGCACTTCAATACATTGGGTATTGTTTATTATCATGATAATTCATGTACGGATAGTGGTTTACCATATTCCTTTATAGGAATTTTTTCGATCATGTTGGGATAGTTGTTTAACAGATTCTTTTATGTTAATGATGTAGTATTATAAGTTGTTTCCACATTTCCATGTTGTGATAATCATTCATTGTCATGCATTTATTTTCATGTTTATATTGTTCTCAAATGATATGTCTATTTATTAACATGTATTTTATTCTCCATGTTATCCCTTGTTTACTCCCTCACCAGGCATTATAGCTCACCCTTTTCTTATGTATGACTTCAGGTTATCCAATGTAATGCTATGAATGACAGAATGTTGTGGTCATGTAAAAGTGTCTTTCAATTGATATGTTGTAATTTAAATCTTAGGTTATCATGTAATGTTACTAATCCCTAAATTCAATAGACCTCTCAATCTTCTCGGTTTTATTAAGTTAAATTTTATTTAATAAATCATGTTTAAATATGAACTAAAGAGCATGATTTTTATAGTGTCAGGGTTATTATCCCATAAAATTTTTACATATCTTATAATAAAAAGGAACCTGAGATTGTTTAATCCCTTGAACTAATTAGAGAAGTTTTATTCTAGTATATAAGACCTTTTATTAGTACAAAAAATTAAAACTCTTGATGAATGTTCATTAATTAATATGTGAGACTCTTCTTAGATATGATAAATTACCATATTATACATAACTTCACAATAGTGTTTAATGGTTGTCCTAAAGAATTTAATCTTTAAATTTAGGATCACAAATCTATTTATCATTTTTTATTTTATATTATCCGAAACTCATGAATTTTGAATATTTAATTTTGATAATCATTATAATTTAAGATCTTGAAAAATTGTCTATTAAAATCTAATAAATAGAACTTCCATTACAATTTTTATTCTCTATTTCTATGAAGATAAAAAAGATTGAGGTTGATATATTTTTTCAATTTTTTTTAAATATCAATCTCATATTATTCCGACCAATTTTATCTTTTGAATCATTTTGAAATTTATATTCATGTGTTCAAGAACAAATATAGTGGTGATGTTGCCCTTATTATTGCGTTTCGGATACCATCTCAGTTTCTTTACCACCCCTTCTGATGGTCCTCCATATTGATGGTTATAATGATGATCAATTTGTGCTCATGTTTTCTAATCTATTTTTAAAATATAAACAACATCATCATATATTATTCTCCCCTTAAGATATTTTTCATTATGGAAATTGATTTTTTTGTGTTTTTTAAATAATATGGAAATATTAGAATTCCACAGTGTAAAATATCATATGAGGACATCAACCATTATATGTGCACTTGAATGAATTATGAGAACCCAATACATCTTATTATCTTGTTTAGGTATCATATTGGTGGAACAAAATTATAATATTTCTAATGTCACCCCAAACATCAAAAAATCATTTAAATCCTAGTCCATGATAGAATATTTGAAAAAAAATCCTAATTTAATTCTATTTTTTGTATTAATGTTATAGTACACAAGGAAAAATTTTATTACATCTTTGATGAATTAATTTTTCACATTCTGAAAAATCAAAACATCTCATGAATAATTGAATCTTTAAAAACACAGTAGAAATGTATTATGTATGTGAGGATTTACTTTATTAATTTCTTCCAAATGAAAAGATATCATTTTTAAATAAAACCTCCTACATGTGGAAAAATTTTCTTCAGAATATGTTGATTTAATATTTCAAAATTTCATTGTCTACTCTATAATTCTAGACATCATGAAATTTGAACCCGAATCTTTTCATCTCATCTCAATGAAATATAGAATAATGAAATGTAAACCCATAACAAATAATCAATTCAAACATATTTGAAATATATTGTAGGTAGTGACTTCTTGATCCCAACATGATTTTTGAAATGAATATTAACTCTTCCAATAATCATGGTAAAATAATTATATTCAATAAATACAACATCATCACCAAGGGTTTAATAACCACCCTATTTTAATTTGATTGAAATATGATCCATTCCCCTATACCTTTTTGAAAATAATACCAATGTGATGAATTATAGGATAAAACTAATATTATTTAGTAAAAATATTCATGAATCCTTAAATTCATTTTCTATATTAGATATATTGATACATAAAAATAGATTAGTTAAATAAATCATCAATATTTTCCCATAAACCACTCATATAAACTCTTCCATATCATCTTGTATATAAATAAACACATGTAGTAAAATATTTTATAGTTCTTTTCTAAGATATCCTAGAAAAAAAATGAAATGAACTCATAAAAAATTATGGAATATATATCCCCATATAGAGATCGTATCATTTTGAACCAATAATAGAAAAAATAGTAGAGTGAATTATTTTATTTTCATACATTTATATAAGGGACTCTATTTCACTCCCATATATTGCTTGAAATTTTGAAATCATTTTATTATTTGGTGATCTTTGGGAATATAATCCAACTATTCCATAGAATTGAAAAACATAAAAATTCAAAATACATTGGGGATGAACTCAAATTGAAAAACATTTATTTAATGGACTCTATTTCACTCCCATGATTTGATTGATGCTATAAAAGAATTGTATTACCACTCCTATATGCCATTGGGGATGAACTCAAATTTCATTGCACGGATTCTAATAAAATAAAATTAATTGGATATTTAAGACTTCATTCCTGTTGCTATCGTGAATTCCATTCCAAAACATATCAGAAAAATCATAGCAATTTGGTTAGGTGAGATTGCTAGTTATCTTATTTCCTCTTACCACTTTGGTTTTGTTCCTAGTAGGAACATTCAGAATTGCCTATTCAATAATTCAGAGTGTGTAAATGTAATGGGAAGCAATATCAAAGATAGTAATATGGTCTTAATGGTTGAAATATCAATGGTCTTTGACACCATAAGGTGGGATTGAAGTTTTAAAATAATGAATATACATGGATTTTCAGGGAAATTCATTGGTATGGTGTGTTCCATTTTTGAAAGTGCTAGTTTATAAATTTTGTTCAATGGATCTCCCAGGGGTTTCTTTAAATTTTCTAGAGGTGTTAGGTAGGGTGATCGATTATTTGGACTATTGTTTTCTATTGATGAGGATTATATGAGCGTGTGTCTTCATGATCTTGTTAATATGTGTTTATATCAAAGAATGAGGTCTGGTAGGAATTTCATTTCCCCTACTCACTTGTTCTATTCTGATGATATACATCTATTCTCCAAAGCTGATAGGAAGAATATTCTTGCATCAAGAATATCATTGCACACTATGAGGATGTGGCAGACAGTGTTTTTAATTTGAAGAATCCCTTTGTTGTCTTTGTCGAAGGAATTCAAATCATAAAAAAAACAGGGTTACTAACAGGCTTGGTGTAAATCAAGGTACATTACCTTTTAACTATCTTGGGCTTCCTTTGTTTTGGGTAAAGGTTAAACTTGACCACTTTGAAGGTATTGCGCTTAAAATTACTAATAATTTGGAAAGTTTCAAATGGAAGACCATGTTCCAGGTTGGTAGAGTATGTCCTCTTAACTCCGTCATCAATTAAATGTTTTTGTACTCCTTATCACCATATAAATTGACATGATCTCTTTTTAAGGAATTGAGTGGAATGATACAAAATTTCATTTGGACTATCTCAATTCATGAGAGGAAAATTGCAATGTGGAATGAAAATATTTGATAAAGCATGTGGCTATGGGGGGAATTGGAGTAAATGATATCAGAATTTTTAATAATGCACTGCTTTAGAATTTTACTTGGAGGTTCTTATTTATACCTGACATTTCTACGGAATTTCTAGTTAGGTGATTTGTAGACAGGCTTCACAATAGTCAGATTATGCACATGAAATCCTCTGTTTGAACCTCGGCCAGGAACACATATTCTAACATCATGACACAATCCAAATGGTTGGTGTGTGATAAATCTCATCTTAATTCCTAGAACACCCTGTGGCTGTCCTCTCCAATCAAGGATTCCATTATTATCCCATCATCTTGGAGGAATATGTCTATCTCTGACATGTATGTAAATACTGGTGCTTCTCAAATCATACCTAGTAATCATCATATGGAGATTGATAAGTGTGATTATGTTGATAACAATGTACTTATCTAGAAACATTCTATCAATGGTTCTTTCTCCAGTAGAGAGTTTTACAAGCTACAGTGTGGAACAACAGCTGGAACACCTGCATTGGTAGTAGGTGTACGCATGCCATTCAATTTCACCAATGATGATCCACTGATAGGGAGAATATGGAACCAAAAACTACCAATCCAATTTTTCCTTCAGCGCACAGGCCTGAATATTGCATTGTTATGTCATTTCTGTTTGAATGATGAATCTTTTATCATTCATTTGTTCATTCAATGCTCATTTTCTGCTCGATTATGGGTTTATATGCAAGAAACCTTTTAATGATACTTGATTTTTTGATCGACTGATTCACTTCTTATATCGGCCATACAGGCAGCACGTTGTGAGGAAGTTAAATCTCTGCTCACTACTGCCACTGTTTCTATCTTTTCATATATATGGAGGGCTCAAATGACATCATTTTTAACAATTGCAGGCCCTCGTTTAGGGAGGGTGTTTTTGAGATCCACCGCAATATTAAACATGCTTTGGGGAATCAAATTGGTTCAATGAATAATGATATCCTTGAATTTATACTTTTTAGGAGTCTTGGTGTAAGTGGCAGGGAGAGGAATCCTAGAATGATGAAATAAATTTGGTGGATTCCACCAATCTATGATTGGCTGAAAGTGAATGTTGATGGGGCGACCTCTAGTGTACCAGGCCCTGTTGGGTGCGGTGGTGTATTCAGAACTCATATGGGCTTTGTTAAAGGATACTTAGTCCACTATATAGGGAATGGGCATGTGGTTGAGGCAGAGATATGGGTAATGATAAAGGGGAATAGGTATGTAGTTCGTTATGGTTGGAGAAAGTTATGGCCAGATTGGAAATCGTCTGTTGCTGTGGAGATCCTAAAAAACTGATTCAGGAATGTTTCATGGAGGATGTTATCTACCTGGATAAATTGTTTTTGGATTTTTAAGATGATATTCCTTGATGTCTCTCATGTCCATAGAGAAGCGAATCAGGTTGGGGATGCTCTTTCTAAAAGAGCGCTTATGAAGGTCAGTTCCAGTTGGTCCTTCGTTCTGCCCAGTTATTGTAGTAGTTTGGTCCATAATGATAGTGTTGGTAATTTGAACCCAAGGATTTTTAAGTCCCCCTTTTTGAGTTGTATTGTACTATTTACACTATTTTTTTTATAAATAATTTGTTGGGATCAGGTTCCTACCTGTCTCTCAGACCTTTTGGCTATGTCGCACACTAATGCGTGAGAATAAAATGATTATGAAGGGTGCACCATGATAGCGCTCCAAGGAATTAGGTATTTTACTATAATGATATTTCATGTTGGGATATGGGTTCTAACAGATTATTTTATTGTAATTTTATCCATCATTTTTGGATAGGGTTTTACCTGATTCCTTTATGTTACAAATGTAGACTTTTAAGTTGTTTCTTCATTTCCATGTTCTGATAATTGTGCTTTATCATTCCATTATGATCATGTTTTTCTTGTGCTCCATTGATAGGCACATTTCATAACATGTATTTTGTTCTTCATGTTATGCCATTTTTACTCCCTTACTGGGATTTATAGGTCACCCTTTTCTTATCTATGTCGTCAGTTTATCCATTGCAATGTTATGTACGAAAGAATGTTGTGGTCGTGTAAAAGATGATTTCAAAAAAGATGTTGTATTTTATGTCTTAAGATGAAATGTAGTGTTCCTAGTTCCATAATACACTATAAATAATGATATATTGGGTTGTATTAATTTCAGGTTTATTTAATAAATCATGTATAAATATGAAATAAAGACCAGGGTTGTTATATATTGTATCATAGGATAGGATTAGTTATATTTATGATTAGGATTATAAAACCAAAGTGAATTAATTTGAGATAAGATTATGTATAAGTAAATAATAACTAAATTTTTGTGAGTATAGATTAAGTGGTTCATCAAGAAAATATATCAATGTTTGGATATGAACATATAGTGGTGGCTCTAGCACAAATGTAACTTGGGGTAAAACATGAAAACATCACATTGAGCGAGACTCGAACGGGAACTGGTGAATGACAATGGGCCTTTCTACACTCTTGGTTCAAAACACCCATTGGATATTATTTTGTAAATTCATAATCATAGTATGATCAATTATTAATAGAATCAAAAAATTCCATAATAATATGAAATAGATCATTGCTAACTTAGATTAAAGCCTAAAAATCCAGTGTAATGAAAATATATTTAATTTATAAGTTACCAATAATTTTAATTAGATTCCCCTTTATGTGTTTAATAATTTAAAATACATACCCCAAATCTTCCTTTTATTCCAGAAAATGACCAGCCATAGGTGGATCAGGCAAAAAACTGATTTGAAGGGCAATGTGATGATGCCGCAATGAGATTCCCAATCAAATGGGACCTCAAGCATGGCAAATAATGATTTCTCAAAAAAAGATATCAGAATAAATTATTGAAAATTGGATCTTTTTTAATTTATAATGAAGTAAAGTAAAAAGAAGATGACATCTCACAGAATTCCATCTAATAAAGGTGATAACGAAAAATAAGACCCAATTTCCATCATGAAACAAGTATAGAAAGAGGTAACAAGGTGAATTCCACAAATGGACCATATGATGTTTTAATAGTGGAAATGAAAGGCACCAAGAATCCAATTTCCCTGACAGAATGGATAATGGGCTAGATGGAAACAAATTTCCATCTAAGGAATCTTAAATAGTTATATTTCATCAATGTCGAAAAGTATGTCATTATCCAAGACAAAGATCTATTTCATGGGTTGATAAGCATGATGAGAATCAACAATATCTATGATCAAGGGGGCACAAAAAGTCATATGATAACATGGATAATGATGAATTAATTACATTTAAACACTAGTTAAATATAGTGTATGTCATTATGCATTTCAATTCATTCCCTATTAGTATATATTTTATGTTTTCATTGAAAATTTATTCCACACCCAAAATAATATTATTTCATTAGGGAAAACATGTAAGAGTATTGTATCACATGTTGATGTTTGTGGGAATGTTATTGTGGAAAATAGTATATGTCCTCATTTTGAGGAATTTGAGGAAAAATGAAAATTTCATTTCATAGACCACAATGATGTTGAAAATTCATGAGCAAAAATATCCCACAACAGATTTGGAGTTGGCAGCTGTGATCTTTGCATTGAAAATATAGAGGAATTATATCATTTGGGAGAAGTGTGAAATATATATGGATCAAAAAAATAATACATATATATTCAAACAAAAATAGTTTAATATTCACTAATGAATATTGTTATAGCTCATCAAGTATTATGAATGATCAATCCATTTCTGCTACAGAAAGTGAATAAGGTTGATGATGATCTAAACAGAAATCACCCAAAGATCCTATCATTGATGATACTTAAAAAGGATCAAATATTCATAGATATGATGAAGATGGATATGAGAATCATAAATAAGGGAAAATCAATACTACTTTCATTAATTATTTCTCAAACATATCTTCTATAGTGGTTAAAGGATGCTAAAAATGAAGATGTGGAAATCCAGATGAAAGTGAAAACTATAATAAAAATGAAACCCTTAGAGTTAAAAATTAATGAAGAAGGTGACATAATATTTTGGTGAAGAATACGTGTTCCACTAAATTTGGAGTTAAAGACATAACATTTGGATGATTCACATAGTTCACATTTATGAATTCACCTGGGAGGAAAAAAATGTTTCGAGATTTCCGGTATAAAATGAATAAGGAGACTGCTGAGTATACATCTACGTGACTGGTAAATCAGAAAGTGAAGTCTGAGAGGCAGAAGTTGATGGGGATGATGCAACCATTAACCATACCAACATGGAAATTGAAAAAAATCACCATGTACATTATCCCTGGACTACCAAAAACATCCATATGAAACAATGCTCTCTCCTTTGTTGTAGATCATCTTATGTAAATGAAACACATCATTAACATTCAATAGGATTTATCACAGGATCATCTGGCACAATTATTTATCAGAGAAGTGGTAAGGCGTCAATGAGTACGCCTATCGATTATATGTGATTGAGATCCAATATTCACCTCAATGATTCGAAAAAGACTTCAGCATGCTCTAAACAAAGAGATGAGCTTAAGTACAGATTATCAACCTCAAATTGATGGTCAATCTAAGAAGACTATACAAAAACATGGTGAAATTTTAAGATCGGTCTCAATAGAATTTGACGGTGGATGCGATCAAAAAATTCGTCTAGTTTATATCCCTTAAAACAATAGTTTCCACTCAAGCCTTGAAATGGATCCCTATGATGCCCTTTATGGGAGGAGGTATAGAACAATGGAATTTTGGGATTATGTAGTGGAATGAAATATTCATTATATAGAAATAGTCGAAGGAATGGTGGATATGGTTAAGACCATCCATAAGCACATCACAATTGATCAGAGTGGAAAAAAGATCCATGATGACTACCATCGTTGAGACCTATAATTTGATGTTAGATATATGGTTTTCTTCAACATATCACTATGGAAGAGAGTGATTAGATTTCAGAATAAGGGAAAGATTATTTCTACATACATCATCCATTTTCAGATCCATGCTCACATTAGAGTAGTGACATACCAACTAAAACTCCCACTGATACTTTTCGATGTAGATTGACGAGTTCCTTGTATCGAATTTAAGGAAAAACATACCAAACCCATCACATGAACTCAATCCATAGGAGGTACCATTGGAGAATGTCCTCTCTTATGAATAAATCTCAGTAAATATATTAGATCATAGATAATAAGATATAATAAATAATATTATGCCACTCGTCAAGGTGATTTTTTGAAATCCAAATATTGAAAAAGCAATGTAGGAACTGGAGGGATTGATGAGGTAGATTTACCCTTATCTGTATTGTTGTGGGAAATGGAAATATCAAGGTAGAAATTTTTCATGGGTGGAAGGTTGTAACGACCTGATCAATTAGGAATAAAATTACTATTCTTTTAATGTATTTTGTATATAGAAAATACAGGGAATTCTGTTATAATTATTTTGTTTAAATGACTAATAAGTATCATTAATAGTTATAATATAGTCACTAAAAAGAGATCACAAAACTGATATAAAAATATGTTTAAAAAAAATACTTTTTGACATAGACAAAGGAGTGGATGGCCTCATCCAGTAAACTCGATCCATATGATGCTCGATATTAGGCACATGGAAATAAGGTATCATAACTAGGCTTCACTCTTAACCAATCCCAAGAAACATTTTAACACAATAAGCTTCAAAATAATAGCCTACGGGAGATGTTCATGTTCATAGAGATTACTACCAGGGAAATGTTATCAGAGCAACCTTAAGGGTCTGTCACCATCACACACCATAGACATTGGTATTATCCAGGTGTTATAAGTGGTTATGTAACAATGTATTAGAAATTTATTTTTTAATACCTTTTTATAAATAAAATCATTATTCCATCAATTACTTTTGAGAATAGTGTTTCATAAAAAATGTTGAATTTGATAAATTGATTCTTCGGTCAAAAATTGTGTTTGGAGATGTATATATATTATTATATTAAACTATGGTTTTTATTAATAACGTTATAAAAGTATTCATTATAAATAATTTTTATATTAGTTCTTTATTTTTAAATGATTGGGTAATCAGTTTGATGAGAGTTATATTTTTAAACGATAAAACAAAAATGGAATTTTTAATGAATTTATTTTAAAGAATTAATATATTTATGAAATAACTATTATTTGAATAATATATTCTTATAATATTACATTTATTAATAATAAATTATGATACAATTTATATGAACTAAAATGTAATTTTTATTTTGGTTTGAAAACTATTTTGTTAAAACCAGTGAATTTTCAATAAATGTCAGTTTTGGTTTTAAATGTTAAAATTCACATATTAAGAAAATTATTGACAAAAAATTTATATTATTTTTGGAATTTGGATGTTCAAATTATGCTATACTTAATTTTTCATAGTTTTCAGATATAGTCGATTTTTTTGTAAAAATTAAATATTGTATCAATAAAATATTCATTTTATGACATTATAATAACACCAAAATGATGTAATAAATAATATAATGTGTATTATAAGACAAATATATGTTTCCCATTAATATAATGTTATTTTATTTTTTACGTATTTTATAAAACCATAGAAAATCCCCCAGAATGTATAATGTATTTTACGATTTTTAATTTATTTCTTTAATATTATGACTCACGTCCACAAACGAAAGGGTAATATTATAATACATTTGGATATTGGGAATATAAAAAAAATTCCCACTCCAATTTGTAAAAAACCATAGTAAAAAACCATGTGATGTTTTCTGGTTGTGAATATTTAATTATATGGATAATAAAACACATGTTTTTGAAATATTAATGAATTCACATCTTATTTCCTTTATAAACCCACCCAATAACCTATTACATTTCACTAAAACTCCAGGAATGTCTTACTCAAGCATCTCTCCACTCCAAAAAGTCCTCAATAGGCTCCAAAAAGCTCCCAATAAGCCACTTCCTAGTTTCCGGGATCACACATCCAAGTAAGGGTTTCCTTCCATTCCCATTTTTATATATGTTTACTTATATTGTTACACCCTATTATTTTCAATTTAAAATGATGGGGTATGTTTTCAAACCTCCCCATAATTTTGATAAAATTTTTTATGATGGGATACATATTCATCTCTCGTTAATCCCTCCCATGTACACATGTTACCTTACTGAAACTTTGTAACAGTTATTCCATTTATCATTTTTTTCTCAATTTTGTTTATTATTTTAATCCTTCTATTCAAATATTAATTTTGTTGGTACATGTACTTATATTACAGCATTATATTAAATTTCAATTATATATGATGATTTTTTCCTTTCTCTCCCATCAACGATTTTTGTGAATTTTTATTTCATGTCGTTAGGCTGTAAAATTGCATCATGATTTTCAATGCCAAAATTGATATGTAGTGAATAAAATACCCATTACTCTACCAAAGCTATTCAATGTTATGAACATATACCTTTTTTATTGAGAACTAACGTGTATTAATTACATAGACCCTGATAATGGAATGAATTACTATGAATAATGAATCCATGTTTTATGATATATGTGGCACACTTAAGCATGAGATTGAAATGATTATGAAGGGTGAGCCTTGATAGCACTTCAATACATTGGGTATTGTTTATTATCATGATAATTCATGTACGGATAGTGGTTTATCATATTCCTTTATAGGAATTTTTTCAATCATGTTGGGATAGGGGTTTAACAGATTCTTTTATGTTAATGATGTAATATTATAAGTTGTTTCCACATTTCCATGTTGTGATAATCATTCATTGTCATGCATTTATTGTCATGTTTCTATTGTTCTCAAATGATATGTCTATTTATTAACATGTATTTTATTCTCCATGTTATCCCTTGTTTACTCCCTCACCAGGCATTATAGCTCACCCTTTTCTTATGTATGACTTCAGGTTATCCAATGTAATGCTATGAATGACAGAATGTTGTGGTCATGTAAAAGTGTCTTTCAATTGATATGTTGTAATTTAAATCTTAGGTTATCATGTAATGTTACTAATCCCTAAATTCAATAGACCTCTCAATCTTCTCGGTTTTATTATGTTAAATTTTATTTAATAAATCATGTTTAAATATGAACTAAAGAGCATGATTTTTATAGTGTCAGGGTTATTATCCCATAAAATTTTTACATATCTTATAATAAAAAGGAACCTGAGATTGTTTAATCCCTTGAACTAATTAGAGAAGTTTTATTCTAGTATATAAGACCTTTTATTAGTACAAAAAATTAAAACTCTTGATGAATGTTCATTAATTAATATTTGAGACTCTTCTTAGATATGATAAATTACCATATTATACATAACTTCACAATAGTGTTTAATGGTTGTCCTAAAGAATTTAATCTTTAAATTTAGGATCACAAATCTATTTATCATTTTTTATTTTATATTATCCGAAACTCATGAATTTTGAATATTTAATTTTAATAATCATTATAATTTAAGATCTTGAAAAATTGTCTATTAAAATCTAATAAATAGACCTTCCATTACAATTTTTATTCTCTATTTCTATGAAGATAAAAAAGATTGAGGTTGATATATTTTTTCAATTTTTTTTAAATATCAATCTCATATTATTCCGACCAATTTTATCTTTTGAATCATTTTGAAATTTATATTCATGTGTTCAAGAACAAATATAGTGGTGATGTTGCCCTTATTATTGCGTTTTGGATATCATCTCAGTTTCTTTACCACCCCTTCTGATGGTCCTCCATATTGATGGTTATAATGATGATCAATTTGTGCTCATGTTTTCTAATCTATTTTTAAAATATAAACAACATCATCACATATTATTCTCCCCTTAAGATATTTTTCATTATGGAAATTGATTTTTTTGTGTTTTTTAAATAATATGGAAATATTAGAATTCCACAGTGTAAAATATCATATGAGGACATCAACCATTATATGTGCACTTGAATGAATTATGAGAACCCAATACATCTTATTATCTTGTTTAGGTATCATATTGGTGGAACAAAATTATAATATTTCTAATGTCACCCCAAACATCAAAAAATCATTTGAATCCTAGTCCATGATAGAATATTTGAAAAAAAATCATAATATAATTCTATTTTTTGTATTAATGTTATAGTACACAAGGAAAAATTTTATTACATCTTTGATGAATTAATTTTTCACATTCTGAAAAATCAAAACATCTCATGAATAATTGAATCTTTAAAAACACAGTAGAAATGTATTATGTATGTGAGGATTTACTTTATTAATTTCTTCCAAATGAAAAGATATCATTTTTAAATAAAACCTCCTACATGTGGAAAAATTTTCTTCAGAATATGTTGATTTAATATTTCAAAATTTCATTGTCTACTCTATAATTCTAGACATCATGAAATTTGAACCCGAATCTTTTCATCTCATCTCAATGAAATGTAGAATAATGAAATGTATACCCATAACAAATAATCAATTCAAACATATTTGAAATATATTGTAGGTAGTGACTTCTTGATCCCAACATGATTTTTGAAATGAATATTAACTCTTCCAATAATCATGGTAAAATAATTATATTCAATAAATACAACATCATCACCAAGGGTTTAATAACCACCCTATTTTAATTTGATTGAAATATGATCCATTCCCCTATACCTTTTTGAAAATAATACCAATGTGATGAATTATAGGATAAAACTAATATTATTTAGTAAAAATTTTCATGAATCCTTAAATTCATTTTCTATATTAGATATATTGATACATAAAAATAGATTAGTTAAATAAATCATCAATATTTTCCCATAAACCACTCATATAAACTCTTCCATATCATCTTGTATATAAATAAACACATGTAGTAAAATATTTTATAGTTCTTTTCTAAGATATCCTAGAAAAAAAATGAAATGAACTCATAAAAAATTATGGAATATATATCCCCATATAGAGATCGTATCATTTTTAACCAATAAAAGAAAAAATAGTAGAGTGAATTATTTTATTTTCATACATTTATTTAAGGGACTCTATTTCACTCCCATATATTGCTTGAAATTTTGAAATCATTTTATTATTTGGTGATCTTTGGGAATATAATCCAACTATTCCATAGAATTGAAAAACATAAAAATTCAAAATACATTTTTAGCCATTCACATTTAGGTAATGATACTTTATTTCTATGTGTTTAGACATTGAGTAATTCAAATTATTTTCAGATAGATTAATGTTAATTTTTTTTAATATCCTAAAATAATATGATACTCAACATAAAAACTCAAAAAAAATTATTATTCTTTATCCATGTCATCTTTTTAACTACCTATGACGCATACACACATTTATCCTCAATTTAGAAAAATTTATATAAGGATTTTATATATAAATCCAGTCATGCAGATTTTATTCTTATAAAAAGTTCACTAAACAATGTGGACTCCACGTCATCTATAACTCATTCCCAGTTAGCCTTAATAGAACCTATTAAATTAAAAAGAATATTTTCTTCCATAAACTATTAGTTGAACTATTTATATTGTATCTTAGGGGAAACATTATCTCTAATAGATTGATTCAATTGGATTTAAAAAGAAATTTTAAAAAGGGGTTAAAACATATAAAATATCAAGTTCCATAGAGTTCACATACATTAGACTCATGATCGTTATTCTGAATTGTTTCTCATGTAGTGATATTACTATATCAATTTTGAAAAAATTTATGTCCACCTCAATTATAGTAGATGTATCTCTAAATGATTTTAAATCATGATTCATTAAAATAATAGTATAATATAATTAATTAAATATAATGATGTATAATGATTATAGGGTAACTTGTAGACCCATTAAAAGTTTTATTTTTATAATTATTTTTAAAAGTAAATATTTCTCTCATGTATGTTGCGAAATATTAAGAAAATCATTATTTATTTCTAGAAAACATATTTCATAAAAACACATAATCACTAAAAGAGTCATGGTGCTATTCAATCTTGTATACATGTTTTTGTAAACTTTTTATTTCATAAAATTAACTGTCATAAAAAATAATCATCTTTCAAAAACCATTTTATGGGATCTTAATTATTTCAATAAAATACATTCTTCATCCATCAAACCATTATTCTATCAATAAGAAAAATCAATCCATTACAATGTACCATTTATACTACTTCATTAATTCCACTATTTAAAAAAATAGTTAAAATTTATATAAAATATAATTAATCTTATCTGAGAATCTATAGTGATGAAAATTATGATTGTAACATTTTAGAATGCTAAAAAAATAGTTTCATCAAAGTCAACCCCTTCATGTTTTGAGTCTTTCTTGCACAACATCTATGATTTTTTCCACTTCACCATAATAAACAATTATATTTCGGAAAACATTTTTTCCACTAATAAAATTTATTTTTGTGGTTCTCAGAATTGGTTCCTATGTTTCATTAATTATAATGTGATCTATTTAATCATTCATGGAATAGACCCATAACTTTTCTTCACAATAAAATTTCACAAAATTTATCTAAACATTTAATAATTTGATGGTGTTTAATTATGTTCTGATTTAACTCTTGGTTTCCACAACATGATTTGAAAAAAAAAATATTTATACCTATATATTTTCATGGACATTAACATGTACCAATATTAAAATGATCATCACATTTACCATATAATTAATCCATTTTGACTCTTGAATGTCATCATTACCTTGGGAAAAATCACAGTCTTCCCATTTTCCTTGCTAACGTATGAATTCGAATAATCCTCTCATAGATTTAGATCATCCAATAGAATCTTCAATAACTAATTAAGTAATTTTTTAAATTTGTTCATCATTTTAAATAACTAATATATCATCTCTTACAAAAAAATCAGTCTTTTTTATATCACATAATGGATCTTCCTTTAGTAGTGAAACCGAAAAACGTTATATCATCATACTTTTATTCTAACAGTACCTCATTTTGTTCTATAACAATTTAATGAAAAATTCCCTATAGTTTCAACATTTTACTTATTTTCAACCATTATATCATACGGATTCATGTTCAATCCATGTCTTAAGAGTCACCTATCATTAATGATTCTAAGAACTCTGATGGCTTATAAAAATAAAAATTATAATACTCTATCTTCTATAAAAATTGTTATGGCCATGTCATAGAAGATATGATTATATCATTAATACACTCTAATTTATAAGAGAGTTTATAGAGAATCAAAGTAAGGTCTATTAAAATAATTCTCAAGGCATTTTGTGATTTTTTCATTGGATCACTCAAATAAATTACAATATTCCAACCACATGAAGGTTAATGCTATATGATTCTCTATAAGCCTACTAAAACATTTGAATCCTTATAAGGCTCGTGATTTGGGTGACATAAACATGATAGATGTCACAAATGTGAGTTCATGTAGGAATATAACAAAATTATATTTATCATGGGTTATCCTGTAGTTCATAGATCCATACACACATCAGATTGGTTAAGATCTTGTGGTTGTGATGATTGAATCTCACCTCCCATGATAGATATTCATACCATAAATTCTTTCTTGAAATTTATCCAATATGATGTTGTATTTTATTTTATAATGGTATTTTTTCACATCATCTTATTTGATTATTTAAATACTTATGGATAATATTTCTATTCCTCAATGGAATAAATTTATTTCTTATTGATGGCATAGATAACAGTCATTACATTCCACTCCAACTTTAATTAATTATTCTAGGAATCTCAATCACTTGTACACAAAAAACATATATTGGATGCTCTTAAGAATAATTATTTTTTTACTGAAAATTAAATCATTTCTATGATTCTGTACCTATTATACACTCAAAAAACCATTCTTTAAGAAATCGTAAAATTGCCATTTAAGGCATAAAAATAAGATTTCAAGGTTTATTTGATTTTTATGAATATCAAAATTTACATTTATAAATAATTTTAAAGAGACATAATTTCAAAATTATATATCTCTCCCATCATGTTTCTTGATAATTTTTTAAAAAATTAGATCACTAGTTTTGTGAAATGTACACCCACATTCCATGATCCAGGATTTTTCAGATTAGTAATATTATTATGAACCCTCAAAATTAATATTTTTTGGTTTGACATGTAATTCATATTTTAAATTAATTTTATATTTATCTAAAAATGATTAAATAAATGAAACACATATATAATATGTCCATTATACTTAACAATACCATCTACACAACTCTTACAATCCATCAAATCTATTTTACCTAGAATTGTTTCTTTGACTTTTGTGTGTTTTTAGTGAGTTCTCATATGTGGTTTGATAATCTCAATATATTCATCCTCTCTCCTAATTATACATATACATATATTACTTATTATTTTTAGATTAAGAATTCAAACACACCACAAGCCTATAAATACTTAAAAAAAATCTTATACTGGTAAAAGACAACAAATCAATCATTTTTTTCTTGTTTGGTTTTCTACAATTAAATGAGTTGATATCATAGAATTATTTTGTTGGGTTCTTATTAATTATTATTGATATATATATAATTTTTTTAATTCATAATTTTATATATTTGAGTAAATTGTAATTTTTCACCAGGAATTCTAGCTATTTTAGATTACATCATGTCATTTGATTCTTCAGTACATGTGGTTTCCTATAATTGTAGAACTTCACAAAAAAATTGAATTTTCTCATCTAAAACTTTTTTTCAATGGATAAGTTTTGTTGGTATCAAATACAAATACTATTGTTTTTAATATATTTAATCTAGTTACCTATTATTTCTTAATATTTTTTATCACCGAGTTCAATAAACTAGGTCATGTCTGTAATGATTTTTATCTTTTATAAAAATATCAAGATTTTATATCACAATATCTATTAATGGACTATAATTTTCAAATTGTTATTGTATTTTTTAAAACCTAAATAAAAAATTTTATTCTCTTAGCCTTCATATTTCATTCAAGATTTTTCCTATTCACATTATATATTCTTTAGAAGTGTCTCTTTCTTATATATTAATCAAATTATCATATTGTGTCTCATATAATATTTTTTTCTATACTTTTTTTATTTCTATTAGATGTCTATGAGAGACCTATAAAATCATTCCCAATGACATAAATTTATTCAATGTGACCCATGAATTTGTCTAATAAAAAATATTTCCTCTAAAATAACTAGGTTAACTCTTCATCTTCTCTTTGAATGGAATTTTCAAATGACCCTCCTTTTTATTGGTTTTCTTAGCATTGTATTCATCATAATTTTCTAATTGTTTTAAATTGATTGGTTTTCCATTAATTAACCAACATTAAGAAAATTGAAAATATTAAATTACAAGATTTGAATTAAATTTCTTTGTCATTATTTATTTTTTGTTTTATTATATGTCATAATATAATTTCAGAGTTAAGAATAGTATTTTCATAATCATCAATGTTGAATTCATCATGATCTATATCATCAAGAGTAATTATATTTTGATTAAATTTGTATATAAGGATTCTCATTATTTTATTCACTATAGTATAGTCATCAATAGTTTATTCAAACCATTATATTTTTTCTTGAAAAATCGATTTACCTAGAAGTATAATAGTAGAAAAATTAAATATTCTAAATTTAAGAATCTTTTATGTTTTTTAATATAATATTTATTTTTCCTCAATTTCTATTTTTGTTTGATTACTAAATGAATTACCATTTATTAAAAATATTATTAGATGTTATACAACCCAGATCCCTCTTCAGATTATTTTTATGTGGCCTCTCATCTTCAAACATTAATATTATGTCTTATTAGAAGAATATTCCATTCATTTCACAAATTCATGCCTAAAGATTGAAATGGTTTAGTTTTTGTGGATAATAGATACATAATATTTATATACCATAAATTATTTTCAAAATATCACACAAATATCATTCTATTTACTAAATTGAATAGATATACACTATTTAAACCCTTTTTATATGACCTGAAGAGTGGAAAAATATGAAATACTAATCTCAAATGCATAGAAAGAGAAAAAATGGGAGTTATAAATCAATGATCATAAGAAGGTATAAGATATGCATATGTTTATTAGATCACTAAAATATGAAATTTTCATACCCAATCATTCAATGATATTAAACATGATACATAGAATAAATATTTATTATTTAAAATGTCATGAATCAAAAGAGTTTGAAATCTCTATATACCAAACATGAATAGTAAGATCATGAAATAAAAATTTATCACTGTTATAGATAGAGAAACCATTTAATATGTAAATTATAACTATAAATACAATAAAATCTAAATAGACCAGGAATCAACTTCTTCCATGGTCTATAGAGTACTCCATTCGAAGGTGCAAGCAGCTTATGAACAATCAGATGTTCGTTCTTCATACGTTGCATGAGGGTAATGTTGTTTCTGAATTTCTTAATTCTAAAGTGTCTATGGAGAATAGTCTTTGATTTTTTTCTAGTCTTGGTTCCTTTCCCTCTGAGGGTTTGCATTTAGTTCGGGCTGACGCACTTGGGTTGCACTATTTTAGGCCCCCTTAACCATCTTTGTATAGGGCTTTTAGCCTTTTTTCTTTTAATAAAATAAATAGTAAGTTGTTTTTTTTGTTGTGAGGATAGTTGAAAATTTGAAATAACTTCCAAGTGGGATATTTTTTTTCAATGTCATATACCTCTCTCTTATAGTTGATTAAGTAAATCAACTTGTTTCCCAAATTTAATCAATACCATCAACTTGTTTTCAAATGTTATCTTGTGATATATAGAACATTACCCAAATCAATGGAGGGAAATATAATTCTAAAACCACCCATCACAAAATGGGACCACTCATTTGTATGATATAATATTTATATACATTCCTCAAAAAATAATATCATAACTCATATAAATTAAATGGGGTTTTTAAACATCTCATCAACCCAGTATAGCATAAAACATGGAAAAAATGAGTTTCATACCAATATCATAATAAAAAATAAAAAAAATCTAAATTGATAATAATTATTATACCATTGGATCACATAAAACCTTAAACATTAGTATCCCCATAGGTTATTGATGTTGTTGAATAGAAATAAAATAAAAAAGTTTTAAAACACTCATGAGTAAAATAAAAATTCCACATTGTAAACAACCATTTTAAAACTAAACATTCAAAAAATATTTTGAAAAATTATTCATGGAAATTAAAATATGTAAATTATAATCAATTTCTCTAATTATTATGTGAGTATGAGGACAGGAAGTCTTGTTCTTATCATATATGTTATAACAAATATAATTTTCACATTTTTGGTAAAAATATCAAAAGTTAATATTTTGGAAAATTAAATGAAGTTTCATTTTAACTTTATTTTATCAATTTAACTATCTATAAAGGTTTATATAATCAATAATTTTACTATTGTAAATTTTTTTTGATAGTTTATGAAAATAGATATGTAAGGGAATATATTTCCACTGGAGAGGGAAATAAAGTTTATTTTCCTTGCAAACATTCTTTTTGTCTATTTTTTTCATAAGTCAGAAAAATGAAAAGAAAAAAAACGAATTCCTTGGAGATAAGTTGAGTTAAGTAAATTTAGTGATATTATTGAGAGGTATATCAATAAATTAAAATATCAAAATAAAATTAAAAAACAATCCAAATAAAAAATGAGATTATAACATAAACCCTTTACCACATTAGTTACTTTTGAAAAATATTCCATAATTAATAAATAACCATATATATATAATTATAACTTCATAATTTTGAAAATAAGTATCATAATATTTATTCATGGGTAGTTTATACACCCGATAATAGAAACAGGTGGTGAATAATGCATGTGTCTTAGAGAATTAAAGGTGAGGTAAAAATATCATACGTCAACTAGACTCACTTCATAATTATTTATACTTTAATTATCATAAATATATATTTATTATAAATATATCAAAGAAATATACACAAATATATCATACCATATATTATTTATGTATAACATTTTATCATCAAATTATTAAAAAATAATTATTAAAATCAATGTTATGTGTGATAACAACTTCATTTTTCGAATAATTTTTTTTAATAATATTGATCTTATTATATTCATTATGGTAATATAATATCAATTATTTCAGTAATGATATAAATATAATATTCCTTCAGTATGTGATATTTACAGTCGGTCATAAAAGTACACATAGGAAAATGAATGGCACTGTTCATAGAGATAAAAGGATGTACATATGCATGAAATCTAGTTTGATTTTTTGATGAATGAAATTAAAAAAGGTAAAAAATAATACCACATTAAATATAAATAATTGATTAATATATATATATATATTAAATTAATTAAATTTTCTATTATTACCATTCATTTCAAAATAAAATGAATAATGTATCACATCCCTTTATGGAGGTAGTATTCCAGACGTATGCACAACCGACATTATCATTTTCCAAGAGATTGAAGGTTAATATGATAATATTGATATTATGATTATTGGAATAATATTTTTTCACAAAAATCATATATATTCATTAAGTTAATCATTATATAAATCTATTAGAGGAGTATCTAGAAAATAAATTATATCACATTGTGAGGTGGTACTTTACCGTACATATGATTGATAGTTTCATTTCCCATTTGAAGGTGGTGGATATAGATATATATTTTACACTATAATAATGAAATATCAGTTTAAGGAAGATATTTTTATTAATATTTTATTATAGTTTAGTAATATTTTAATCTATTCGAGAATAAATAGAATGAAAATACATTTTTAAGGCATGTAACTATGATTCAGACAACATATTTAGTTTTAGATGAAAATAAATCCTATGTTGGAATTATGATAAAAATAGGGGATCTAGGTTATGGAGAGTGATTTAAAATTTTTTTTTTTTTGAAATTTTAGGAAATAAAATGATCTTAATGTGTGGATAAAATTGTGTGTGGGGTGTCCATTAATAATTGAGGTGTGTGGCACATGTGTAATTATTCGAAAGATTTAAAATAATTGATTTATATTTCTTATAGACATGGCTATAAAATGGTTTTTTTTCATTTATTATATTTTTACGGTCAAAGTCCAAAAAAATGGTGTTTATAAAAGCCTTGAGGTCATTTTAACCATTATATTTTTAGTTTACCCCCAGTAAACCTGTTTCACCATAAACCGTGGTAACATATTTGTACTATTTCTCTATTCATTATGAACAAAAATGTAGTTAAAATTATTATCTTATAATATTTATTTTTATTATAAATGTAACCTATTTTATAAAATTTTACACAATAAATTTTTATAATTAAATTAAAACCCCTCAAAATGATCTAAAAATTGAATTTTCAAAGAAAACATTTTATTAAGTATAAAATGTTTTTATATCCAAATTATTCAACAAATTAATTCCAATTACCTAGGTTTGATTAATATTAATAAAACCAGAATACTTTTACTTTTTAATATATTACATCTAAAAATGGAACTTTTGAAATGTAATAAATGAAAAGGAAAATTTTAATTAAAATTAATATTTTTCACTATACCTATAAAAAATTAATATTTTCATGAAATTATAAACAATTATATCTCACTTAATTTTTTTCATTATTATTTCATCTGTTAATTAAATTATAAATTTTATCATAGTTTAAAATTAAAATTTAAAATAATTGGAAAAAGGAGATGAAACTGCTTTTATGATAAAATATTATTGTTTTAAAACAGAGAACTAGAACTAGATATTTATTTATATTATTTATATAAAATACATTAGCTGAATGGGAAAAACATATTGAAAATATAACACATAAATTTCATTAAAATAACTCAAAATTAATAATTTATTTATTTTATAAGGATAAAAACATATTGGGAATATGATGTTTCTTTTAAATAAAAAACACTTTTACTTTCAATTTATTTTTTTAACCATTAATCAATTAATGACCAATGAATTAATTTTATTCATGGGGAAGATGTAATTTGTTCTAAATTTCGTTATTCGTATTTATACCCATAAATCCCATGTCTAGGTGATAACTATGACATTAAAAAAAATTATATATATCGAAGTTCGTTATAACTTATTGTTGTATGTAATAAAACCTCTAAATTAAATCTAATTTATTTGAAAAACAATTCATATAACCTTAATGAGTTACATTTTAACATGAACCCCCCCCCCCCCCCCCGAAAAAAAATTAATTTCACAATTATAAATTGTTCACACATATATTAAAATTGAGTATATAACATTTTCCTTACATTATCAGGATTACAAGTAGATTTTATGAATTTGTGATTCTTTTAGAAAACATTTGCCAGGTGAGTGGTATAGTTATATAGCATATTATTTCAATGATTCAATATTTATAATTTTTTATGTTCTTAATAAAAATAGTTCTATAGTAGAATGAAATATTTTTTCAGAAAATATGAAGAATCCACTAAGCATTTCCTCTAAATAGAGACATAAAACACATCTTCAAGGTGAGAGAGGTTTAGTTTACACACTAAGTGATAAGACATCATCCCAAGTTAATCAATAATCTAAAAGGGGATAATATTAAAATGGATTAGATTAATTTTTCTTAAATATCAAAATATTATTCCTTGTATAAATTAAAATAAACAAATTATAACAAATATCTTACTCCAAATATCATCACTGATTTTTAGCAATACTTTTCATTTTCATTATGATTCCCTACTGTGTTTTTGAATGGATCAAACTAAAGTGACATAAAATTCCTATACATATATATCTCCTCTTAATATATTAATATTCATTAGATAATTATAGGCCTAGAGGGAATCATTAATTCTATACAAGTTAATGAAAAATATAAATTTCTAAAATCACAATAGATGCAACTAATTAATTTAAATTTGTGATGTAGTAGATTGAGATTGTAACATAGAGATGGTCAAATTAGTTTTATTACATTTTCAAAATATAAAAAATTAATAATTTTAATAAAAATATCATAAATTATTGGTTTTTATTTTATTTTGGTGAATGTTATTGATGAAAAGAAAAAAGATTGATTTATTGAGATCTAATTCTAATAAAGCATTCTACGGTGTTGTAATATTGGGGTTCATGTGCAATTGGTTTCATGAAAATAGGTTTATTAATTCATTATTGTGGATTTTTTTGAGACTAGTATGATGCAATGGTCTTGATATGCCCTCTTCTCTATGACAATCCCATATATCCCTTGGTCTGGTAATTTAGTATTTTTCAAAGTCAAGTATTTCTGGATACCATATTTAAACATGAATTCCCCTATAGTTGAAAATTGACATTCCTTCTCTAGGTTTTTCAATTTCAAAATATTAAATATCCTTTTATATTAAAATATTAATGTTAATAATCATAGAAAAACAAATTGATTCATATTTAAATTTTACACTGCGGAAAACCAAAAAAAATGAATATAATAAAAAGAAATCAATCCTATACACCTTTCTTCTATAAAATTACCATAAAAGAAGTAATGCTTCCCCCTAATCATTATTAAAATTGATTTAGGGAATTATAAAATAAAAATAATATACAATTAAATAGATATTCACACAGGGAGTGCATTGTACAATAAAACTTTTCACTCCTTGATTTGGTCTCTGGATCTCCCAAACATATGTTGGCCAACTATCAATTTATAGGATTTATATAGGATCTGGTATTAATTAATATCCGTAATATTGGGAATAATGGTGGTCTGGTGTAGGTCCCATGTAATAGATTCCTTCAAAATTTGATGATATTCCCAATCTCAACACATAAAACCAATCCCCAAAAGTTACATGACATATATTATTACTACACTTATAAATATTAAGGATGATTTTCTTCACTTCATGATGTTTTATTCATTTCATGACTTATACTAGTACATGATGATTAATGATTAAATTAAGTCAAATTCCCTTTCTATACTCTGTAATCCTCATTTTTCTTTAGTTCTTCAGTATTATTCCTTAGATGTGCTTCATTATAATCATTAAAACTCCAGTGTCATGCTATGAGGGAATCTCCCTGTGTGAAGAGACATTTTTATCATTTTTCAATAATATATTATATACTGCAATAAAACACAAATAGAGATAAAATATTCAAATATGTTCAATAATATTCAATTAAATACACAAATCAGGGTTTTAAGATTCCTTAAAATGTATACATGAAATACATATTTCTAATTCTACCACACATAAATTAATCTTTATCCTTATGGCTGGAATCTAAAAATACTAGAAACGACGTTCACCTTAGCCTGCTTGAAATTCAATTTCAATAAATGAAATTAATCAAATTAAAAAATAAATTTTCAATCGCTACACATAGATAATTTATCAATGACATATTTTCTAAATGAATTAAAATAAACCATGTATTTTACATTTCCGCTTTTGAAATATCCAGGAATTTTTTATCAACCATTTTCATTTTTAAACCATTATAAATCTTTGTGCCTTTTTTCAATTTATGTCACATTTTATTTTTTCTTCTCAGTATCAGGGAACAAATTAATAGATTGATTGACATACTTCTAGAATACTTCACTTACTATAGGATTTCAAGGAATCTAACATTTCTAACACATAAACACTGAATCAAAAATAATATAAGGGTTTCACAATTTAGGATCGAATGACTCTAAGTCATAAAAAATTGGAAAAATTATAAAAAATCATGCAAGACTCAAAAAGGAAATTTTTTTCTCTAAATTACTTTTAATGATAATACAAATGAGTTCAATAAAAGTCTCCTCTCCACCCAATATCTCAAACAATTCTCGTAAAAAGATGAAATGTAATAAATGAAACTACCTCTTTTATTATTATCTTTCTTTTCTTTATTTCGAATGTTTATTGTTGAAAAATTGTCACATCCACCGACCAAAACCTACATATCTCCTCACAACACTATTTTAAATAGTTATAACAATATTACCAATAAAGAAATTAAGAATTTTTTCCCCACAAGTATTACCCTATTATTGATTTTTTAAGAGGGAGTAAAATAAATTCAATGAATGTTCCTTCCCAAAATATTTAAATTTATCCCCATAATTATTTATTTCAAAATTTCTTTCCCATCCAATAGATGTTTTTCCCCCTACTATAATGTTTAAAAATCATGAATAATATATAGAGGAAGGTGGGAAAGGATAATATTGGATTGTAACATGGATCATTTCCTAACAAGGATATTCATAAAATATATGTGTTTAAAAATGATTAATTTATGGTGTATCACAATATAGGGCTAACAAAAAAATTCCCAAATAATTTTTAATGTTATTCTTTTCAGCCATAGCCTCAAGAGAACCAATTAATGATCAAAAATAATTAATGCATGCTATTATCATGAAATATATGACAGAAATTTTGAAAAATATTGTCTTAGTGGATGTATTGGGAATGAGATGAATGTTTGGTAAAATTACATATGAAAATAAATATGAATAATTAAATAAATTAATCATAAAATTATAAAATCTAATCATAGTGAAATTATTGAAAAATCTCAATTTATAATGATCACTATGTTCCATTAATTCATTATTTTTCATATCATTTTACAAGATTATCTTTACTAAATATTTTTTCCATTTTTCCCATTAAATTTTATTTCCAATATAATTTAAATGAATCTTTTGGAATATATCCTAAGTAGTTTTGGCCTACATGTATAGTTGTGCAAAGAAAGAATCTAGTGCGAGCATACAAATGGAATTTACAACTCTAAAAATTTGTGGAATATAGTATAAGAATGGTAATTGAAATTCATACCCCCATTTAAAAAAATACTCTTCCAAAATATTGTATAGGTTTTTCCTACACTGGATTCACTATGTGTGATTATTACACGATGGGAAATTTTTCTTTTACCTATTGTATTGATTCCTTCTACTAGATTATTACATGGTACATGAATGTATTACATGATAAAAATAAATTTGTCCATAGATCATTATCAAAGGATTTTGAAAATTTTTTAGTGATGTTATATGCACCTAAGAAATAGAATATAAATTAACAAAAATACTGAAGATTTTTTTAATGTGATTTTTTTACCGTTTCTGGATAGAACTTACCTCTTTCAGCTTTAGATCACACCATAAATTAAGGAAATTTTTGTACATATTATCTGTACATATATGGTTTGAATGTTGTAATATACATGTATTTCTTCCCCTATCCTGATTTTATGAATCTATTTTCTTCTCTGATGGTTGAAATTTCTTTATTTCCATTGGATAGATCCACCATTTCTTTCTTATTCCTAATGAAATAAATTGATGTTCATATAAAATCCATACCTATTTTTCTTACTCAAATATAGTGGATTCAGTCCCTCCTCTAATGTTAGTGGTCTTTGTATTCATCTTCACTTTCTCCTTTAATTGATCATTCATTTTCATAACCCCATTTATCTGATACAACTCTTCAATTTCAAAATCATTTTCCACTCAAGGTGTATTTACTTCTACAAACTCATTTTACTCTCACACATCACAGTTATTCAATTTATGGTTGATGTTGAAATTGAATTCATCACCACCAAATATAAGACAATGTTCAACACATAAACATCGATAAAAAATCGAATGATTAAAAATGGTATCCCTAAAATGAGAGTACTCATTATTTCTCCCATGTCATACGTTAGGATGTTTATGTTAATGTATAATTCTTCAATTATGATTAAGACATCCTCAATCATACCTCTTGGGGTTTATATTGTTTAGTTAGATAATTGCATAATTACTCTTATAGGATTTAATTCATCTATTCATAAACATTTCAATGTTGTTTACAACATGATAATTATACTCACACCTTTTTCATGGAAATATTTACCACGTTTTATTGGTCATATAAATATTTGAATTGTAAAGCTACATGGATTACATTACATCATAGGAAAGTCCCTGGACACCACATCTGAACACTCCCGGGTAGTGGCAATGGTTCCAATATCATAAACCTTATTTATATTATTTACAAACTCTTTAATTATTTTTTAATATGATGGTATTTACATCATAGCCTTTGGAAAAAATATATTAACAGTCAATTTTTTGATGTGATTCAAAAAAAAAATTTCTACAATTTGTTCATTACATGCAATAATAATTCTAGAAATGGAATTATTATCTTGTACTATGGTGATTATTTTTGTTATTCTTCATCTACTTGTTCTTTGCTACTTCAAAATTCCTCCTGTCTTTCATCCACTGATTATTATTTTGAAAATTATATACCACATCCTTTTGATTTCTTCCCCCATAAATGCTATAAATAATTTAAATATTCACATGGGAATACTTTATGTCTAGTTGTAAGTGGTCCCCTCAGTCCCCCTCTAAGAGGATCATCAAATTTTCCAAAATGATGCTATAGATTCCATAATTATGGCCTTTGGATTTTTTATTCTTCTTTAATTTCATTAAATAAATCCCTAGAAGCATGCATGAATATATATAATGTCTATTAGAATGTATGGACATAGTTCGTACATGAGGTAACATGGGGTGCTTGTTGTTGTCACCATTGTGATCATTGTTGAATAAGTTTTCTTATTGTAGTGGTGGTCTAAAACCCTGAAATTGATTACCATTGTTGTAAGAAAATATAATAATCATATTATATACACATAGATTGGGGGTTCTATTGATGTCGAATCATAATGTCCATATATTTTTCAACGGTTCTATATTGGATATCATCTAGTAGTTTTTATTTATTAAATGAATGCCTTTTTATTTCATCACATCTCATTTCCACTAGAAACTCTTTTTTCTATATCATCCAATAAGTTAGATAATGCATTAGGTGACATATCCATTTATGATCATCTAACTATATCATATAGAATTGGCATGTTTCCATGTGAAAAACACATACAAAATGTTTGCATTAGTTCTCATAGATCTATTCCATGATGGGGGAATTTGGTTTCATATTTTTATATCTATATTATGAAGAATCCAATGAATCATAATCAAATTGAAAAAGATTATAATTTTAACTAAAATTTAAATTGAATTAGATGGTGGAAAAGTTTTAGGTTATCTCATCCCATTTTGTGATGGAATGCACTAGAAATCATTGAATCTAAAATCATCCTCTCCCACATAAATAAAATTGAAAAAGATACTGTCTTACCACATTACATGTAAAATTAAGGAATTGAAATGTCTCTCCGAGCTCAAGGAAGCATTCCAAATGTTTTTTCAGATATTCATGTCAAAGTCTAGTGAATTTCATGATTTTTATAATTATTGAAATGATTATAGTATTGATCTCGAAGTGGATTTCATAAATGGAGGGTTCACCACCACCCGAATTAATAATTGTTCATGTCAAACACTTTTATTGAAAATGTGAGAAACCATATGTTGAAGCACAAAAGAAAATTAAAAATCCATTAAAGTAATAGTGAAACCTACTAGTTTAATATCCCTATAAAATTTCCAAGAGATAGTTTTTACCTGAGTGTCTAGTTCCTTCGTCAGGAGATATTACAACTAAAAATCCAGCATGTCCGAAGACTGCATGTACTCATCTATGTAGATTTTCCTATTATTGAATCATCTTATTAGAATAAGTTTACATTTATCAATCTAATTGCAATGCTTATTATTTCTTAGAACCATTATAACCCTTCCCATAATTCTTTCAACCTCATTAGTAGGATTAATAATTGTAAAAAAAATTCATCCACAACCTCTTTTGATCTCATAAGTTGTAGAGACTCAAAGCTCGACGTACATGGACATTACATTACTTTTTCAGAATACTTAATACATAAAAAAACAGACACACAAGGACCGTAATAGTTTAGTGTCTTTGGAAACTCGGAACATAATCTTCTAATCATGGTGAAAGATCTTCATCATCTCCCATAAAGATCTGACCATTTTTGTTTTAATACCTAAAAACCTATCTTTATATTCTGGGGAAATGAAAACATATAAAGGGTGAGCTCTTATGATCATTAAGGGTATGCATGGATAAAATAAAACAAACCATTAAATTTGAACTTAAAAACAGGAACACAATGCTTAAACATCAATATCTTGATCAATGACATATAACATGGAAATACGTAAGGCATAGATCATAAAGAAACATTAATCTTGATAAAATAGCATGGGAATAAAACATGTGATTTTGGAAACCATTAAGCACATGATATTATTTCCATAGTAGCCAAGGCATTACTTCCAAGACCATCTTCGTGGACAAAGTCCCTTTCTGAATCGATTCCACACCTCGTTCCAGTCCTGTATTACTGACCTGGATTAACTTACTATTCCAGCCATGTCTATCTCATGAGATAATAATCTTTACCCAATTCATTGGAGGGAGATATTGGTCCCTCACATCTCATAATAAAATCATTCATTTGTGTGCCACAAAATAAACATACATCATTCATAATAACCAAACGAATAAAATGGGTTTCATAAACATCATTCCTTTATAACATAATCCATATATAAAAAATTGATATAATTTCATTATAATAAAAGGGAAATCATGTAAATCATAGAGACATTATACTTGAAACATAATTATACTGAATAATTTCATCTTAGATGGGAAATAGATTTGATAAAACACTTGAAATGAATTCTTGAAGAAAATATACTTTTTTCTTCAAAGTCATTTTCTTTTCACAAAATTCCATGTAATTTTAAAAGAAATGGATTTTGTGGAAAATAGTCATGAAATCTTTTGGAGAAATCTTCATGAAAATAAGGCTTTATAAAACCATAAAAATCATTTCATGCCCTATAAGTTAGAAAAACATTCTTCTTATAGTTTTTCTGGAAATGTTAAAAAGTACCTCGTATGGTAAAAAAAGAATAATTCCATACATACCATGTAGTAAAAGCAAAAAATGGGTTAAAAGGACATTAAACATAAATGAAACCATTTTTAGAAAACAGGGACATGGATGATAAATATAACCCCAATAAATAATTATGAAAAAACAATCTCGGATAAAAACGAGATTGGAAAATTTATCCCTTACAAAGATATTTTTGAAAATAAAATAGATCACTTATGTGTATTCACTGTATGGTCATATAAATTAATTATAAAATCATGATAAGATATAAAAATTAATTTCTGACATAATCAAAGAACGACATAAACAAGAAAGGGAATATCAACCCAAAGAACGGAAATTGGGTTAAGAAGTTCCCTTACCTCGTGTCCGACATGACTCGATCGTTCTTTAATCACCTGAATATAAACCCAAGTTAACTTCTAATTTCATAGGAACCTTTTTAAAATTTATTATTCCTTTTATATAATTTATTACAATGTTATAAACATTATGTAACCATTTATGTTAGTAATGTTCGTTTTGTCGATATTTTGTACTTGAGTCAAAAATGGACTTCTTATAATTAAATATTGTTCATGTGGTAAAAGGTTTATTATATTCAGAATTATATTAATTATTTATATATAATATATATAATATATATCCATCATATACATGTACTTATAACATTACATAACATATGGAGGTAATAAATGAAATGCACCGTTCATGAAGACGGTAAGTCTTACGTACACATGAACACTACATTCATTTCTATTTCTTATTTTAATGGAATTAATACATAATGATACATAGGTATATTATAATTCCAGTATAATATCATATATAATATCATTAACCACATCATTTATAAATCCCACATAAGGCATTAACGAATCACATCACTTTGAGGGGGCGGTAGTCCGTACTTCCTCAAATGTGTTTATCGTATTTTCCCACTATAGAAACCATAAAAGTTTGATATAATTGGGAATTAAAGAATAATAAGGAAATAATAAACATAATATTTATTATATATATATATATGCAGTGCCATCATAATGGCCACCATGAGTGGCGGTAGGATAAAATCGAACAATCATTGTTTCGTGAGGCATTAGATTGACATCCACAGAAACATGACGTTTATCATCCTTTAGATAGAGGTTTGGGGAAGTATAGTTCGAATAATTCTCATAAAAACATCCTAGTATATTGAGGATACTGGTTTTGTTACAAAATTAAGTATTAAAATGTGTTTTGGGGTTTGATAAGTAGAATAAAAGAAAACAACATAAGAGAAAATGTTACCTTTAATTTGGGTAACTTCCTTTGGTTTAAACCAAAAGGACTTCTTAAAGTGTCTTCTACCTAATGTAAGGCTTATATGGGGAGGAGATGGATGTATGAATCTTAATTGGGTAGAGTTATGATGATCCAAATGGCTTGAGAGGTGTGAGTAATTGGATAGAAATGGTCTCCTTTTATAAGGGGGAGGAGGGGCTCTTTTGGAAAGTGTGGAAATATTTTCTTATTATAAATTTATCTTTGGTTTTAAAAGGTCAAAAATAATTTAATATGATGATACGATGAATCATGGTTGAAATAAAATCATCCAATCAGAATTGGACATGTTTTGGATAATATTTTAATCATTATAATCTTATTTATTTTAATCATTTATTAATGAGGTATATATTGCATCATTATTGTGTCATAATTAAATTAACTCATTTGATGTCTAAAAATAATGAAAAAACTACCATGATTTATGAAATATTTTTATCTTTCTAATGAATATTTATAGTCTAAAATATGACTTATATCACACCATATAAAAATTAATTTACTAAAAGATTTTTGTCAATGTAAATTTTTTCTTTACATTAAATTAATTAATCTAATGTGTCATTGTTTTTCATAAGTGGCTCAATGGGGTCCCAAAATAGACCCAAGGATGTCCATGGTCGTCCATTACTCATAAAATAATGTTTGGAAAAGTGTTAAGGTAATTTTGAATTATTATAATATTATTTTAACATTGAATTACCCTATTTACATTTAACCATGGGAAATAAATGTAAAAAGTTACTATTCAAAAAAAATCTCTTATTGAACCACATTTTACTCTTTGATATTAACCTTGTCTCTAGGATTTTAAAAATTCAACACACAGAAGCGGTAAAATTATGTTTTACGAACAATTGAAAAAGCTCTTGGGATGTGGGTAAAAGACGGTGAAAAGTTCAATACAATTTTTATAAATCTAAAATTATTATAAAACGATTCCAATTAATTTCATTGAACTTTTATAAGTATTATGTATCTATTTTGACCTAAAATAAATTTAAATCTAATAAATTATTATTTAAATAAAAATTTGGTTTTAACAAAAAACAATGTGTTTTCACTATTCATCAAAAATTGATGTTTTTCAAAAAAATACCAAAAATTCAGCCTAAGCTATATTTGATATTCATAATTCAAAAATGATGTCTATTTTTTCAAATTCAAAACATAGAAGTGGAAATAATTAATTTTAAAAGAAATTCCGGTTATCAAAAAAAAATAGCGTGTTTTTAAGAAACAATAACTATCAAAAGATCGACACTTGTTCATGTCCAAATTCAAAGTGAAATTAATTCCAATGACCAGCATTGGATTAAATGGTAAAAATATATTCTAAATACACTTTATAACCAATTAAAAAAATAATTTTACAATATAAATTATTGTGATGCAAAAAGTTGTTTTTGATGAAAATATAGTGTGCTTTTACTATTCATCAAAATATGAAAGTTATCAGAATAATATGAAAATTTTATCCAAAGTAAATTTTTATATCCTGATTCGAAAGAATAATTTTATTTTGCCAAATTAAACTTATAATGATGTCAAAAACTAAATTTAAAGTGGGTGTGCCATCAAAAGGCGGCAAAACTACATTTTTTTGAAAAATAATTATTTTACCCGAAAAATTTAGTTTTTTCTCATACAATGTTCTAGATAATATGTCAGATGAATAATAATGTTATAAAATTCAAAATTTTGTTAATACTATTTATAACTGCTAGTCCATAATAATATTATAACAATATATCATTGTTTAGTGAAACCTGGTATTGCGTACTACACACGCTATCGAGGAAGGTCGTGATTGCGTATAATGCAAGCCAAGTCAGGGTTGTGTGTTGTCCAAGACTCCTTTTTTGTTTCGTATAACAGAATCCAAACATATTTCATTTATAAATTGAATATATATATATATATATATGCACTCAATGTTGTGTAGAATGACTACTATCAAACGAACTTGAAATTGTGTGTAACACAATCCAAGAATAGTGTTGCGTATACTGCAAGCTAATACAGTGTTGAGTATAACACAAGATATTCTTGGTGTAGCATAAAACACATGACATCAAATAAATTAAATAGAATACTTGTCATAAAATCTCAGAGTGTTACATTCTACCCCCCTTAAGATGAATTTCACCCTCGAAATTCGTCAGGGTTATAAATGGTTTAATACTTGAAAGTTTCTTTAATAGAAAATCACATCATAAAAAGGAATACCAAATCATAACATTAAAAAGTAAATTATGAAACGTAATGGTTACCCAAAGTAACTCATCACTGGGTTTCCACATAGGAGATCATATGTGAAAAAATAGATATGGAAGAAAAATCTAACCATCATGTTCTGATGGAGAGTGGTAGAGAACATGGCTATGAAAAAGACAACAATCACAAAGCCATAAATTTGTGATGATCTAAGGTACCATCTGATTCATCAGATATAAGATCACTAGGACAACATTTTGTTTTCAATATCATTTCCTAATGTTAAAGAATTTGAATTAGAAGAAATACGTACTTTATTTTGGTACATTCTCACTGGTGTTTGTGCCTTGAACAATTTCCACTTCATCTCTTAAAGAA
The DNA here is from genome assembly GCA_963277665.1 of Viscum album. NCBI lineage: Eukaryota > Viridiplantae > Streptophyta > Magnoliopsida > Santalales > Viscaceae > Viscum > Viscum album. Next base: position 1,093,120,909 of record OY728139.1, read on the forward strand.
ATGAAGTTGAATTTGTCATTCTTGAAGTGTTATCAGATCATGTGATAGAATGATGGGTCATTCCACCTGTCCCAAAGAAAAGGATAGAAAAATTTATTGAATACATAAGTCCATGTATGGTGAGGTTAATCATATATGGTTCCAAAAATGGACTTATAATTCATCTATCATACAGATTAATAAAATAATATTAGTTTCTAATAACCAGGGACTTCCTGTTGGCTAGTGGTAGGTGATAAAGGCATGTCGCACTTTGGTTGTGGGATTAATTCCCACAGCCTTGTCTGACGTGACAGGTTGTTGCCCGTCCTACAGGTTGTCCATTTTCTAAAACAATAATATTATAACAAAAAGTTCTATCCTTAAACAATACTATCTGATGTCCAACATAATCCATTTAAATCTTTAGGCTTATCCAAAATACATGTGTCCAATCTCATAGTGTAAAGAAAATGATTACTTGAAATGTCACATAACAAGCACATGCATGCCATCATTTATCCCCCATATATCATAAGATATATCTATTTTGTTAGATTCCAATCATGTGAATACCTTAATAATGTATTCTTTTGAAACATGAATTACCATAGAACCTTAGTGAAAACATCAGTGCAGTCAAAAGTTAACTCTTTCCACATACGAAAATCCCAAAAATTCTATATACTCAAACCATGATATCACTTAGTCCTTATACCAATCATGAGCTCATGAATATTACCAAACAATTTATTTTCTTCCTATCCATTCATTATGCGCATATCATCTTCTTTCCAAAATATTTGAATCACTTTTCATGGTTACTGATACCATATTCTTATAGAAAACCACAATGGACCAATACACATATTTTTCAATATACTATAAAAGTACCTCAACAACATTATTGTTGAATTCCAATACATAATCCTTTCAATCCATCATCTTCAATGATTGGCATGGAATAGTTCCTTCTTCGATTTAGAAGTAACTTTATAGGTCAGGGCATTGAGTTGGGTAATGCCCATGTTCTCCATAGATAAGACATTGGACTCCATAACAGTCTGTCACTCTATGACCCTTTTCTCCACATAGATAACTTCTTCCCCTCCATTTGAGGTATTTCTCAAGGTTCTTCTTCCCTTCTATATAAATCTCAATCTTCTTTTCTCTATGCTCCTCACCATGTGAACATTCATAAAATTCCATATTCCTCTTTTTTGATGAATTAAGAATACAATTAAAGTTCACCTTGTTAATCATATATCGAGATGACTGATTCGGCATTATCACAATATCTTCCTCTCCAAGAATTACATAATTTCATTGATCGTAGTCACAAATTTTTCCATTAGAATCAATGTTAACTGAATTCCTTCTCGTTCCCTTCGTTAACTAAGACCAGAAACCATAGTGTAAGAAACAGTTAAAATAACAAGGAACCACATAATCATAAAAAGTCACTTATGGGATGTCTAACATATCAATTATTCTTTAATCCATGACACCTTTGGTTCACCCTAGGTTATTCATGAACGTCAAGATAATTCTATGTCTCTAGCCTATACTGGTACTTAACCTTAGGGACCTCCCTAGACACACCTTAGAAATACCTTTAGGTATTTCACTAATGTTTTTTCATCATAGTTTCCAATGGTTAACTAAACCATTCCTATGATACCAACTATAGAGACCTAAATCTTGATGTACATGGACATTACATTACATTTTCGCAATACTTAATACATAACAAAAACAGACACACAAGGAACGTAATAGTTTATAGTCTGTGGAAACTCAGAACGTAATCTTCTAATCATGGTGAAAGATCTTCAACATCTCCCATAAAGATATTCCCCTTTTTGTTTTCTTACCTAAAAATATTAATTTATATCCTGGGGAAAAGAAAACATACAAAGGGTGAGATCAAATGCTCAGTTAGGGTAAGCATGGATAAAATAAAACAAACCATATGCATTTGAACTTAAAAACATGATCACATTGTTTAAAAATCAAGATCTTGAGCAATGAAATAAAACATGGAAATACGTAAGGCATAGATCATAAAGAAACATTAATCTCGATAAACTAGCATGGGATTATAACATGTGATTGTGGAAACCATTAAGCACATGATATGATTTTCATATTATCCAAGGCATTGCTTCCAATACCATCATAGTGGACAAAGTCCCTTTCTGAATCGAGTTCACTCCTCGTTCCAGTCCTATATTACTGAACCGGGTTAACTTACCATTCCCGCCATGTCTATATCATGAGATATAAATCTTTACCAAATTCATTGTAGGGAGATATAGGTCCCACCCATCTCATAATGAAATCAATCTTTCATGTGCCACAAAATAAACATACATCATTCATAATAACCCAATGAATAAAATGGGTTTTATAAACATCATTCCATCATAACATAATCCACATAAAACAAATGGATATCATTTCATCATAATAGAGTTTAAATCATGTAAATCATAGAGAAATTATACTTGAAACCTAATCATACTGAATAAGTTCATCTTATATGGGAAATAGTTTTGATAAAACACTTGAAAATAATTCTTGAGGAAAATATCGTTTTTCCTCAAAATAATTTTCTTTTGACAAAATGCCATGAAATTTTAAAAGAAAATGGCTTTTTTTAAAAATAGTCATGAAATTTTTTGGATAATGATTCATAAAAAAGGCTTTATAAAACCGTAAAAATCCTTTCATGCCATATAAGTTAAAAACATTCTTCTCGTAGTTTTGCCGTAAAAGTCAAAAAGTACCTCGTATGGTAAAAAAAAGAATAATTCGATACATACTATGTAGTAAAAGTCAAAAATGGTAAAAAATGACAATAAACATACAGGAAACCATTTTTAGAAAATAGGGACATGGATGATAAATATAACCCTAGTAAATACTTACGAATAAACAATCTCGGATAAAAATGAGATTGGAAAAGTCATCCCTTACAAAGATCTTTTTGAAAATAAATATATCACTTATGTGTATTCACTATAAGGTCATATAAAGAAAGTATAAATTCATGATAAGATATAAAAATTCATTTCTCACATAATCAAAGAATGACATAAACAAGAAAGATATGATCAACCCAAAGAACGGAAATTGGGTTTAGAAGTTCCCTTACCTCGTGTCCGACTTGACTCGATCATTATTTAATCTCCTGAATAATAAACCAAAGTTATCTTATACTTTCTTAAGATCCTTTTTCAAATTTATTATTCCCTTTATATCACTTATTACCATGTTATATACATTTTGTAACCATTTAGGTTAATAATGTTCGTTTTATCGATATTTGGTACTTGAGTCAAAAATTGACTTCTTATAATTACATGTTCTTCATGTGGTCAAAGGTTCATTATATCCAGAATTATGTTAATGATTTATATATCATATATATCATGTATATCAAGAATATACATGTATTTATAATATTACATAACATATGGGGGTAATAAATGAAATGCACCGTTCATGGAGATGGTAAGCCGTACGTACACATGAAAGCTACTTTCATTTCTATATGTTAATTTAATGGAATTAAAACATAATTATATATAGTTATATTATAAATCTAGTATAATATAATATATAATATCATTAACTACATAATTTATACATCCCACATAAGGCAGTAAAGAATCACATCAATTTGAGGGGGCGGTAGTCCGCACTTCCTCAAATGAGATTATCGTATTTACCCACTATGGAAACCATAAAGGCTTGATGTAATTGGGAAGTAAAAAATCATAAGTAAATCATAAAAATAATATGTATTATGTATAAATACAGCTCCATCATAATGGCCACTATGAGAGGCGGTAGTAGAAAATCGAACAATCATCGTTTCATGAGGCGTATGTTTGCCATCCACAGAAACATTATGTTATTCATCCATTAGATGGAGGTGTGTGTAAGTGTAGTTTGAATACTTCTCACAAAAAAAACCTAGTATATTTAAGATACTGGTGTTGTTACAAAATAAATGATTAAAAAGAGTTTCGGGGTTGGAGAAGTAGAATAAAAGAAAACAACTTAAGAGAAACTGTTACCTTTAATTAGTGTAACTTCATTTGGTTTGAAACAAAAAGAGTTCTTGAAGATCCTTATTCCTAATTTAAGGCTTCTAGGGGGTGTATAGGGATGTATGGAGCATAATTGTGAAGAGTTTGGATGAGCCAAATGGCTTTAGAGGTGTGAGGAATTGGATATAAATGGCCTTCTTTTATATGGGGGAGGAGGGGCTCTTTTGGGAAGTATGAAAATATTATTTTATTATAAATTTAATATCAGTTTAAAAAGATCAAAAAATCATTAAATATTATGATATGATTAATCATGGCCTAAATAAAATCATCCAATAATAATTTTACATGTTTTGGATAATATTTTGAACATTATAATCTTATTTATTTAAATTATTTATTAATGTGGTAAATACTGAATCACAATTGTGTCATAATTAATTTAATTAAATTGATGTCTAAAAATTATGAAACAAATACCATGATATAGGAAATATTTTTAACTTTATAATGAATATTTATAGTCTAAAATATGACTTATATAACACAATATAAAAAATAATTTACTACAATATTTTTGTTAATGTCAATTTTGACTTTACATTAAATTAATTAATCTAATGTGTCATTTTCTTTAATAAGTGGCTCCATGGGGTCCCAAAAAGCGACCCAAGGATTTAAATGGTCGGTCATTACTCATTATATAAGATTTGGAAAAGTGATAAGGTAATTTTGAATTATTATAATATTCTTTTAACCTTGAATTACCCTATTTACTTTTAACCATGGTAAATAAAAGTAAAAAGTTACTATTCACCAAACATTATTTTTATCGTATTGAACCAAATTTTACTCCTTTATATTAACCATGTTTCTTGGAGTTTCAAAATTCAACTCACAGAAGCAGTAAAATTAAGTTTTATGAATAATTGCAAAAGCTCTTAGGAGGTGTGTAAAAGACAGTGAAAACTTCAATACAATTTTTATAAATATAAAATTTTTACAAACTGACTCCAATGAATTTCATTGAACAAATATTATTATTATGTATCTATTTAGACCTAAAATAAATTTAATTCAAATAAATTATTATTTAAATAAATAGTCGGTTTTTACCAAAAACTCAGTGTTTTCACTATTCATCAAAAATTGAAGTTTTTCAGAAAAATACCAAAAATTCAACCAAAGCTAAATTTGATATTCCTAATTCAAAAATGATGTCTATTTTTTCAAATTTAAAACATATAAGAGGCACTAATTAATTTTAAAAATAATTCTCTTTATCAAAACAAATAGCATGTTTTTATGAAACAATAATTATCAAAAGATCGACACTTGTTTATGTCCAAATTCAAAGTGAAATTAATTCCAATGACCAGCATTGGATTAAATAGTAAAAAATCATTATAGTTACACTTTAAACCCAATTAAAAAGATAATCTATCTATATAAATTATTTTGATGAAAAATGTTTTTTAATTAAAATTTATCGTGTTTTTACCATTTATCAAAATATAAAAGTTATCAGAATAATATGAAAAATTTATCCTAAGTAAATTTTTATATCTTGATTCGAAAGAATAATTTTGTTTTGTCAAATTGAACTTATAAACATATAAAATTTTAGATTTAATGTGGGTGCGCCATCAAAAGGCGGCAAAACTGCATTTTTTTAAAAATACTTATTTTACTTGAAAAATTTATTTTTTTCTCATACCATGTTCTAGAAAATATGTAAGATGAATAATAATGTTATAAAATTCAAAATGTGGTTAATAATATTTATAACTACTAGCCCATAATAATATTATAATAATATATTGTTATTTAGTGAAAACTGGTAATGCGTACTACACACGCTATCGAGGAAGGTCGTGATTGTGTATAATTCAAGCCAAGTCAGGGTTGTGTGTTGTGAAAGACTCATTTGTTCTTTCATATAAGAGAATACAACCATATATCATTTATACATTGAATATATATATATATATATATACTCAATGTTGCGTAAATGAATACTATCAAACAATCTTGAAATTGTGTGTAACACAATCCAAGAACTGTGTTGCGTATACTGCAAGATAATACGGTGTTGCGTATAGCACACGATAATCTTGGTGTAGCATAAAACACATGACATAAAATAAATTAAAAAGAATACTTATCATAAAATCTTGGGATTTTACATAAGTAGTTCCAAATAATGTTGAATCATAACATCAGACCTCTGATGTAGGAAAGCTAACTATGAGAGGTTGGGGACATTGTCAATCTATGTGGACTTAATCAAATTCTTAGATCTTGTTTCCATAGGTAAATGTATGTATGATTAGTACTTTAATTTTTATGGTTTCCCCTTCTTCTAATACATCTCTTCGGGCTTGGATTCCTACTACCCTGAGCCTCATTCAACGTGTCACCTACAAAGGGTCTAGAAAATTAATCACTCGACCCATTCCAATGTACCACCAGCTCATCCAAATAGCTTTAGGCTAGAGATATAGAAACCTATACCAGATCATCATAGGAAAAATGCTCAAAATGGTTACCCAAAACAATACCTTCCACCTGACTTTTCCAGAACATGGTCTCACCTCCTGCAACATGATCCAGGGAACTGCATCCTATAGAAGTGGGACTTTAATGTGTCTCTTCCTGGACACTATCACTAATATCATTCCATACGCACACCACATCTGCTTATGAAGGACCTTAGGTAGTTTTATGTCCCCCTCATCCACCATTACTAGTTCTACATATGATTTATGACCACTAACCCCATGTGAGGCCTCAAGTGGATGGTCAAAACCACTCTCAGTTATCCCCACCGCTAACCTAGTTTTGTCCAGTGAACTTTTCACAAGAAGTCAAGGTTCACCCAGATCCATTCTCAATCATCTGATGATATCTACAACAGGTGGATTTCCTTCACAAGTTCTAACTTTTATAACCATGGTCATGTTCAAATTAAATTCCATACCCACAATCACATGACCATAAAAACAACCCTTCCCTTCTCAGTTGCAATCACATGTTTGATAGAAACCTATTGTTTCTAAGAATCCCATGACATTAATCTTTTCAATGTGACTAAATAGGTTGGTTATTTTCAGCACAAAAAATGGTTACTATGATTTTATTCTCTACTTTTCTTTCAGAATGGTGTGTGGATTTGATGATGTAATCTCTCCTTGAACGAGTGTTATAGTTATAAATTATTAATTTTAATCTATGTATTTTATCCAAAAATACCTAAATTCAAAAAAATTAAAATTTAAATAAATAAATAAATAGAAAATAAAAATAAAAAAATAAAAATTAACTTATAACCCTCCTTGAAAACAGAACCAGTTTGAAAGGACCGGAGGGAATCATTAATTTCTTACATGTCTATGCAAGATAGAAATTTATAAAACTATGAAGATACAACTAATTAAATAAAATTATTAATGTAGTTTCTCTAGATCTATCTAATGACACAGTGAAATTAGTTTATTTGATTGTTAGAAAAAAAATTCATAAATTTTGAAAAAGTGGTTAGAAATGATTTGATTGATTTGATTTTTAGAAAATTAATGATGAATGATTAGTAGACTGTTTTTATGAGATATGATTTTGAAAATAAAGACCAGTGTTTTGTAATATCAGGGTCTAGGTATAATAATAATTCTGAAAATATGTTCATTAATTCATGATTTGTGTTGAAGTTGAAATGTGGAAGGTTAAATGTTGATGGTATACCATATGTGGCATTGCAATACCCTATTTCCCTTGGCCTAATAATTTATGGTCTCACCGAATCAATTCTGCAGTGATGCTATATTTAAACATTATTTCAGCTAATGTTCACAATGGTCAATCCTTATTTATGGGGTTTTTTGTATAATTTTAATATTACTTCTAAATTAAAATATCAATGGTCATGATAAAAGGAAAAAAATAGATTTGATATTGATGACTAAATTGTGGAAATCCAAATTCAAGAACACAATAAATGGAAATCACAGCAACACAGTTTTCCCATTCTATTACATTACCCTATAACAAGACTGGTTTTCCACCACATACTAGTTGTGAGAGTATTAGAGGGAAGGAGAAATGAAAAAGGATTCATAGTGAAAATAGAGAAGAACCCATGGAGCACCATACAAAATACAGCTTCTCGCCCCAAGATTTGGTCTCCAGATCTCTCTAACATTATTTGGCTGGCCTTCCACTTATAGTCTCTAGAATGGATGACCATTGATTTTCAGTATGGGTCAAAAGGGATGTTAAAATGATCAAATAATCACAATATGTGTCTTATGGTATTAGAACACGAAAATTAAATCTGAAAATGATACCCTATAAACCATATATCATTACCTTTAGTACTTGGAAATCCTTTTTTTAATTTTCTGAAAACCAGTTTTGGAGAACCGGTAACTGCACAATCCAAGAAATTTCAAATTTTAAACATTCAAAAAACAAAGATCCATCAAGACACCTCGAGCCACATGACCACCTCGAGTCGCACACCCACCTCGAGATGCGGGTTGTCGCAAATCTCAACACCCCCTATGGCCATGTCACCGGTGAAAAAGTCCGACCATCTACATCCATTGACGTTGTCAGAAAACAACAAATTGCCGAAATCACAAGATACAAACCATTCACCAGTATGGAAAAGCATCATCGATGAAAAACAAAACCATCACCACAGTCGCAAGTCCATAAACGAAATCTAAACATCATCCTTGAACCATTGAGGAACAGATTCAACCAATGATCTTGAAAACACATGAACAACAAGATCCAATCTAAAGAAGTAGTAATGCCCACGCTAAAACACAAAAATGAATCAACACCCGTAGATCAAGATAGTGACTTCAGAAATTCACTACGGTTCGAAACCCCGCAATGGAACAAAATAGGAGAAGAAAAACAAAAACCAGCAGATCCCGCCGCCACGGAACAAAAGAGCCACATCAGGCACAACGAAACCCTAACTCACTCAATAGAGAATCAAATCCTAATGGGCCAAAAACTTTTATAGTTTTGGAAAATATATTAGATTTCTCAGACATTGTTTACATTGGTGATATAAAATATTTCATAAAAAAGATAAAACTTATCATCATTGAGACCCATTCAAAGAATTCATCTTCATATCATGGTAAAATTAAACCGAATTAGAGTGAGATTAAATGCTCAGTAAAGGTAAAATAAAGTTGAAGTAATTGTTAATAAATAAGAATTATCAATTTGGAATGGTAAATTACTAAAATTACATTATATTTAAACTATTAGATATGGAATAATTAAGTTGAAAATATAAATAACTGAAACACATGAAATTTAGTTAATAAAATAAGAATGAAATGCCTCCATTGATAAGGTAAAAGAGAAATATCATGTATAAATTATTACTAAATACAAATGATAGACATATTTAATTATTGGATGCTATGATTCATATGAACATGTTACCTTTACAATCAATATATATTCTCAAAATAGTTTAAACTAATCGGATTTGGCCCACTGATTCAACTCATGAGACTAATGATTCATCGAAGGGATTTCATTAAACGATCCCCAACCAGTATCATGCAAATATATTCATATTGGAAAAGACGATGAAGGTTTTTCCTCTAACTTATTTCATCCCATGGGACTTCTGATGTAATGAGGGGCTATCTATAACAAGGCCCCACCAGGTTCATACCTATAAAAACATTCCTTATATATAGAATAATTTATTTACTAAAAAAATTATTTATCATCACATATATATATTGAATAAATAAAATTCAATTATCCATAATTAACTTTTGTAAGATAATTCAAAATAATGTTTTTTGATGTTGATGAATTGAGATAACATTGAAATATCTTTAAAAAAATTCTTCAAAAGAATAATCATTAATCATTCCATAGTGTCTCATACCACTTTGAAATATTTAAATTATAAACCCCCTAAATGTCTAACCACAAATAGATCCGATAATTTCCCTAGAATTAGGATATTATTTATATAAAATATCAAATTAGTAGTATATAAACCTTATTAAATAATATAGGCATAAAATATAAAAAACATCATAATTAATGAAACTGTTTGATAGAAATTCCATTACCGATGTGGCACCATTGAAAAAATAATCCCCATGAAAGAGTGATCATAAAATGGATATGTAAATACTCATAATATATATTATAGGAATCATAAAATACAATAACATGAATTATTTACAACACACAAGAAAAATAATTCATGAATATGGCATGTATCTCATAGAAATAAATTTAAGATGAGAAAAAACCCTTACCTTGAGTAAAACTTGTTATGTGTGTCTACGTCTTCCGGAATAATAAATTTATATGATTTATTTACTTTTTTGAAAAAAAAACACATTTTTATTAATAAATTTATATCACTTATTGTATTTATTTTTACAAATACATAAAAAAATTAGGTTTACGTATTTTATTTTGACCAAATTCGGTTCATGTGTCAAAAATAACATTACTAGGTTCACTATGGTCAAATATTTCATTATATAAATATAAAAAAATATTAATAATTAATAATTATCATATTTTTACATTATTAATGAATTTAAAACCAATAATGAAATATGGTTATGAATATTAAACCAACAATATATTCGTGGATACATTTGTCTGTATATATGCATTAGTAATATCATAATTATTTATTGATCATTAAGGAAATAAGGTAAATAACATTTTAAATTTTTATAATTATAATTATTTAATAAATAACAGGTTATTTGATAATATTTATTTATTTATAGAATTATGGTGATTTAAAATCAATCAAATAGCATTTAGGAAGCGGTAGTCCACACTTCCGTATACAAAAATTTCACTTTTTATTATTGCGTCAAAAGGAAAATAAGGAAAATTGTATGTTGTAATTAAATAATTTTAATTTTGTCATGAATATAATATATATTTTATGTATTTTATGTATTTTTATACCATATTTAGTAGAATGCATGTAATGTGTGAACGTATCACATCACTATGTGGAGGCAGTCATCCACACATCGAAAAATAATGTTATTATTTTTAAACAAAATCGAAATCACGATGGTATGTGTTTTATAAAAAATAGGTCTGTATTAATAATATATATATATATAATATAAAATCGTTATTTATTTTATAATTACCATCCATGTGAGTTGGTATAGGAAAAATTAATGACATTAAATCATGAGGCGGTAGTCCTCCATACACACGAAAAGTAATACTGATACCCATTTGATGAAATTGTGTGTAGCTATCAGAAAGACAATTAACATAACAACATATCACTATATTAATGATAATTATTTTATTATATAATCCTTGAATAATATTAAATTTTTTTTGAAAGAAATAAAACTGAAGTGGTCGTTGAAGAATGTGACCCCTTTTTCAAGTAACTCTTTTTAGTTTTCACTGAAGGACTTCCTTGGATATCATTTATCCCAATTCAAGGCTTCTCGGTATAAGATATTTATACTGTGAAATTCTTAATTTTTGATTCTTTATGATTCAAAAGGGGTTTTATGTTTGATGATGTGGGTGAAGTGAATATATTTTTATAGTGGAGGGGGAGTGGCATCATGAAAATATTAAATTGTAAACACTATCGGGAGGGCTCCCTTACATCATGTGATACAAAAAATTACAATTTATGGGATAAATTAAATTTATGGCCAATAAAAATATCCACCATACAATAATAATATAATGTTTTTAACTTTTCACCTTATCTTATATATTTCCCCTCATTTCCCATTTCGTTTTTTAAGGTCACTAGATTTCTAACCATGGAAATTTAACAATCAAGAAGAAATTAAATTTATATTTATTAGAAAATATATACCCATGGAATTCTAAATCTGATATCTAATTTAGTAAATAATAATATATTTTTTTGAAATTAAATTTAATATAATCTTATATAATGCCAAAAACCCTACATTACGTCGAAACATGTTAACAATTTTTTCACTATTTAGGGGTCAGTATAAACTTTCAAAAGGATAAATTGGTACAAAATTAGACCGTATTTAATTATTTTTAATATTAAAGAACCATTGGTAGAAGATATGATATTTAATATTAATTTTTTAATAAATTAATATAAACTATAAAATATTATTAATGTAAATTTTTAAATTACTTACATAATTTAAATTTCAAAATTCCATAAAAATATTGGAATTAAAATTTATTATGACCAATTATATATTTCGTGACCTATTAATCTATAATAATAAGTGTATGTGATAGTTTATAAAATTTAATTCACTTATAATAGTTTCACTATCGTTTATTTTATTTAATTATTAAATATATTATAAAAGTGTTCATTTTATAATGTATTTTATATTACTAAATCATATAAAAAATAATTACAAATTTTTATGATAAAAATAATTAATTTTTTTCAAATGAATATGTATAACTGAAAATATGAAGTTTTTTCTATATCTCAAGGCATTTGGAATGATAAATGTATGTATGTTTCATTTTTTTCCTTTTCTTTTTATAACTTATTATATACATAAATCTCATGGAATAGTATCCCACTTACTCATAACATTAGAACCAAGAAAGGATATGGACAAAATATTTGCATCCAATGTATTTTGGAAATGTTTTTAGGTCATTTTTCACATTAAAATTTAAGTATAACAACTAAGTGAACAAATGGTAACCTTAATCACTATAAATAAATTTATTTACATTGACTAAAATTTTTCTGAAAAAATATTAGATGACCATATTATAATATAAATATTATACAGATCTAATATATTTCTGAAAATTTTTCAAAATTCAATTTTGGAAGTGGGAAAAATAAATTTGAAACTATTATTGAACACATGTGGGGAAAATCAGTTTTTAATATAAAAATGTTGAAAAGTTATTATTTTTTCATATATATATATATTCAATATAAAATTGATTCAATTTAACTAAATTAAAGTAATATATATATAAATTATAAATTGTGACATAAAATTCCACATAAAACATTAATTACCACTAACAATTTTTCTAAATGAAAATGTATTTTTCAATAAATATGTTGTATGTTTTCACCATTCATAAAAAATGAATCATCTAAAAAATACTATAAATTCATACAAAGATAATTCTGGAATTACAAATTCAATAATGAAGTATATTTTAATTGAAAAATTTATAAAAGTGTAAAATTGTTTTTTTAAAATATGTGCGCCATTAAAAGGTGGTAACACCTTTTCTTTTATGTTACACAACCAAACTCAGTATTGTGCGTGGAATAATATTAACATGTTTTTTTGTATAATTTAATATATATTCAAATTTAATATTTTTATAAAATGAAAATAATTTTAAACTCTGGGAGTGTTAAATTCTCCCAGCCATAATTAAATTTTAAACTCAAATTTTAAAAATGATCTCGATAATCAAGGGTTTGATAATTGAGAAAACTATTATTGAAAATCCCACATTAAAAATAGTGTTAATAACACATATTAAAAATTAAAATTAATGGAAAATTCAATTTTCCCCATAAATAAGTATTTCAATTAAGATAAATGTAGGGAAAATATTTACATGTAAGAGAAATAGAACTATCATGGTCTCATAGAGTGTGACTGGGAGAATGCTCAGATGAAATTTGATTACTAAAAAGCCATAACCTAGAGGTGTGAATAAAGTTAATTTATATCATTGAAAATGATGATAACAGAAAAAAATAGTTGATATCCCTTTTCATATAGTTTAGTAAATCCTTCACTCTATGAGAATGTAAGGAAATAGAATTACATTGTATGTTTCAAATTCATAAGCACAATATTATCCTTTTATTCCACCTTGACCTTTTTATACTTAATCTCTAAGCACAAGGTGCATAATAGGGTGAAGTAAATCCTTATGGACCTTCAATGTATTATGATCGTAAATATTATAATTAGTTATTAGGTTGAAAATAAAGATAAGTATAATTTTTCCACATCAGTCATCTCTTACTATAATAATAATTCTATCAACATCAAGAACATGTTAAGGTTTATCTTTCCCACAACAATGAATTTTAAAAACTTCTTAACATGGTTTTGAATCAACTTTCACGGTATGATTCAATATACAATTTCAGGTACTATATGAAAATAACAAGAGAAATTTTTTATATATTTTATAATTATCTTGACTAGTACATTACTGATAAAATGATCAAATGAAATAATTCATGAATCAAAAAACAATAGTATTAATACATTCTAGTTATCTAATGTAGTAGAAAAAGTTAACCATGACTCATTATCATTATTTCATGTTTATTTCATTGAAACTCAAGTCATTGATTTGTGTAGTGTAGCAACTTATTTTATTTTATGAATTGTACAATGGAATCCTTATTAATATTCTTGACAACTCAATGATGTTTTCCTTTATCCCCAAACATTTAAAAAATAATCATTCCTTGTAATCTTGTTCTGGGGTTATTATTTCCAATATTTCTACTTGTGAGAAAATAATTTTTTCCCTTCTCCCATGTATATTTCATTTCTCTCATGTCATCATGTTCTAATGCATCCCTCAAAATCCATAACACATAGAGAATAATTTCTATGCCTAATGATCACATGATACTATATCCTCATACAATGACAATTCCTAAGAGACTAGTTAAATTCAAAAAATTAGATTCAAACCATAAATGAAATGATCATTCTTACTCTTTGGATTATATACATTGGTGAGGTCACATTACTTATAATAGGATCCACTTCAAAATGAAAACATACCCTTGATTAAATCTGATCATCTATAATACCAAAAATTGTAAAATTCATAAAATATATTTAAAAATTTATGTCTTGAAAATCTCATAATTATAAATATATTTTCTTTAGGATTATCCTATACACATATTCTCAGTGTCTAGAATTGGATTATTTTCCATAATCGATATTTTAAAAAAAATAGTTTCTATGGTTTCTACTAAATATTGTTTTACATGAACTGTAATACCCTGACCACAAAATCCCAGAGCCAATGATTTACCTAATTACATTGGAATGATTAAAGGAACCAAATAATGAAGGATTGAATATTTTAGTAGTTCTAGAAAACTATATTACAAACATAAATCACATTTTACATTGGGGTTATAAAATATTCAATAAAAAAGTAAAGGCTCAACATCCTTGAAATTAATTCCATGAATTCATCATCATATTCCAAGGAAAGGAACAAAAATAAGGGTGAGTTAACATTATTAGTAAGGGTAAAATACAATAGATGAATCAAGAATCAATAAGAATAATAAATATAGAATGATAAATAACTAAAATCACCTTCTATTTATAAAACATGATATATAATTATCAAAATGGAATGTAAAATAATGGAACCACAATCTATTGTCAATAAAATGAGATACAAATGAATCTATAGATAATTTAAATGAAAAAACCTCATCTATTAACAAAAAATAAATATTAATGAAGGGAATTATAGATTTTTTTACTCGATGTCTTCTAGGTACATGGTTCATTTACTGTCAAGATCTATCCTCCAGATAGTAACTACTCTAGTTTGACCATTTAAATCATCACATGAGACTACTAATGCAGTAAAAAATATTTTTAATCAATCCATCTCTACTATAATATTATTATATTATTCATGGAAATAAACATGCAGGGTTTAGTCCCAACTGATTTTTTTAAATGAGAATACTGATGCATTGAGGGACTATCTATAAGAGGCTTCCACCCATATTTTACTTATCCAAAACATTCCTCTTATTTTTAATTATTGTTATTATTAATAAAAAATCTTTCCTTATAATCAAATATCTATAATGAATAAATAATATGGATTTATCAATAATTATTGAGTGGGGTTTATGTAACAATATGTTATTTTGACATTGATGAAATCAAATACCACTTATTGATCCTCAAAATCATTCTTGATGAATATAATATTTAAATATTCCAATATTTCTCAAACCACATTGAACCATTTGAATAATAAGAAACATGAATAAATACAATTAAATTAAACATATAATATAATTATAATAATTATATTCATGATATAACATATCATAAGGTCAATATACACACCATATAAAATAATTTAGGTTTATAACATGACAAACTATGTCCCAAAAGTAATTTATTAAAAATATTCCATTACGTCATTATTAAAATTGAAAATGTAAACACCAAAAAAGAGATATACTAATATGGATATTTAAATACTCATAAATTTAATTATAATAAACACAAAATAAATTCATGTTTAGTATGACTCCGTAGAAAGAAGGGGTGAACATGGCAGGTATCTCATAGAAATAAAAGTGGAATGAGATAGACCTCAACCTTGAGTCTGACATCTTATGTGTGCCTATATCATCTTATAATAAGCCTAATTTTATTATTTAATTGTTTGAGATACCTTTTTATGTTTCTTATTTTATTTTATGAACTTATTACTATGTTTTATAAAACTAGTTAAAAAATTTAGTTTATGTCGGGCGTTTTGACAAAATTCTGTTAATGTTTCAAAAATGACTTTTGTATGTCGACAATGGTCAAATAGTATGTTATATAAAAAAATATATAACAATTATGGTGAAAACATATAGTATTTATACATCAATTATGATTTTAAAACAATTCATGAAATATGGTTATGAAAAATGTACCTATGTTTCAATCATGTAGACGTTAGGCCATACGTGCGCATGAGTTACAATACCATTTTTTAATAATCATTATAGAAAGAAGGTAAGTAACATATTATATTTATTGAATGACCATTATATCATAAATACCATCTTATTAATTAGTTCATTCATATATATTGAATTCTAGTGATGTAAAAGAAATTAAATCATGTGGAGGAGACAGTAGTCCACACATCCATGAATGATGTTATCACTTTATTTTGTTGTGTAAAAAGGGTTATAATGAAAATAATATATTGTATTTAAATAAATTTAATTATATAATGAATATAATATATATTTAAATAATTTCATGTATTTTTAATAAATCCACACTTCAAACATTCTATGTAATGTGTAAACATATCACATCACATTGGGGAGGCGGTAGTCCATATGTCTTCAAATAGTGTTATCGTATAAACACAATAAGGAATGCATGAATGTATGTGTTATATAACAAATAAATAATTATTAATAACAAATTAATACCATTTATATAATATAAAACATTTTCCATCATATTTACTGGCCTCGATAGGTTGTAATGGAAAACTAAATTAAATCATCTCTTATTGTGGTTGTTCGTCATACACACGAACCATAATTTTCTTACCCATTTTATGAAAGGGTGTGTAGTTTTATGTATAACCCTTAAAAAAACATTGCAGTATAATTATTTTTCTGATATAATTATATAATCATGTAATAATATTATTTTAATGGATTGAAATAAAAATAAAAAATATATATCTTTGAAGAAAGTTCTGTATTTATTTGGTAACTCCTTTTATTTTCCTCCAAAAAATTTTATTGTATTTCTTTAATAACAGTATAAGAATTATAGAATTATGAGAGGGTTTTTAGGAGGTTATTTGAGATTATTTTTCAAGATAAAATTTTCTTTTTAGTTTAGATGATGCGTGTGGAATGAATGCCTTTTTATAGTGGAGGGGGTGTGGCATTTTGTAATTATAAAAATTATTACACTATTAGGAGGTATCCCTTTCTTAATATGCCATAAATATTTATAAATAATTTATTAAATGGATATTATGGTCAATTAAAGGACCCACAATACAAAAAGAAATTTATTCTTATAATTTTGTTCCATAACTTATATGATTCCCCAAATTTACCATTTTGGTTTTTATTCAGTTATCTAGTTTTATAAGTAATGTAATTATAAAAAAAAGAATAAATAAAAGTTATATTTATTTTGAAATATATTATGTATAGATTATAAAATTAATACCTAATTTAGAAAATAAAAATAAAATGTGTTTTAGAAATTTAATTTATCAAAATTGTATCTAACTTCAAAAAACAAACTACATTAACTAGAACTGTGTTAACAATGTCTTAGTAATTTAGGGTTCAATATGTTCAATATAAAATATTAATTGGTCCATAAAGAGAATCTATTTTATTATTTTATTATATTTAATATAAAATTATAGGTTGATATGATTTTTTGTAAATTTTTGAAATAATATATCGTTTATTATAAAATAACATTAATGTCAATTTCAAAATTATTTATTTAATTGAAAAATTAAAATATCAACATAATGATGTAAATAAGATATATTATGATCAAATCTATTTTATATGAGCAATTCATTTACTATTTTAATATAATAATTCATTCAATTTTATTCATTTTAAATATATTTCGTATCATTTATTTTATTTTTTATTTACTAAATAATCATTTTGTTGAAATTTACTAATAACACAAAGTAACTAATTCATCTCTAAAAATTAATGATAAATCATTATGATAAAAATAAATCTTTAATATTTCAATGTTAAATGTTTTAACAAAAATATGATTTTTCCCTAAATCTGAAGGCTTTATAATTGGTGAACGTATGGAAGGTTTTTTTGTCTTCTTCTTTAGTTAAATTATTGTACAAGACACTCTCAAGGAATAATATCACAATAACTCATATAATTATAACTAAGAGGGTATATAGTTGAAATATTGCTGGCCAATGGATTTTCAAAAACTTAATAGGTCATTTTTTCATTTAGATTAATGTTTAACCATTATTAAACTAATTGTTACCTTAATCACTATAATTATTTTTAATTAATTTTACTAATATTTTTAGTAAAAAACTAATTTGATATTTTTAGACTATAATTTTATACTTATTTCAACTATTTAAATTATTTTTAAAAAATAAATTCACAAAAGTTATGAAAAATAATTTAAATCTAATCCCGCACACATGGGGATAAATCTGGTTTTAAAAGTTAAAATGTTACAAATTTAACTATGTTTTTATATCAAACATCAATATAAAATCTATTACCACGACCTAAATTAGATATCTATATTTATAATTGATATTTTTTCTCTTAAAAACACATAATATATAATTTAACATTTAGAATTGTTTAAATTCACTAGTTTTCAACTAAAATGTAGTATTTTTCACTATTAATAAAAATGATACATCTTAGAGAAAATACCAATAAAATCACTGTAATGTATTTATAACATAAAAAATTAAATATTTAATTTTATTTGGAAAAATAATATTTCTTAAAGTGTATATTTTCTTTATAATATGTAATACACTTAATGTTGGTAAAACTCGGGACTGTGTGTAATGCAAGCTACCTCATTATTCTATGTGGCGTAAGATTACCATAGTGTTTCATATAAATAAAGATTAAAAAAATTAAATTTTACTCTAAAATGAACATAATTTTTTTGTCTTTGAGTGTTAAATAAAACTTTCATCATATCAAAAAAAATAAAAAATTAAAGGCCTCTCATAAAAGTTTCATCAATGATAATCCTATAAAAATGTTATAGGTTTCATAAAAATTTAATCATTTCAATATTTAATAACCAAAGTAAAATAAACATGATTCATAAATATCATATCATTATAAAGATAAAATAGTTATAAAATGAATCATGAAACCCATTGAATCATATCCCCAGTAAATCATAATCAACAACAAAGGTTGTTGTCCTTGATGAAAAAAATTCTATAAAAGTCCCTTAAAACATTCTTGGGGAAAATATTATTTCGATTTGAAATCACATATATAATATCTGAAAAATTCCAAAATATTTAAGGAATATATTTCTTTAATTACATTTGTAAAACATGTAATGGAAGTTTAAAATAATTTATTTTTTATTATGGAGGAAAATTATTGTCTTTTCATACATGTTATAATGAGGATTCCTTATAAATTTTTTTCAAAATTTCAATAGAGAATTAGTTATAAAATTTAAAAAAGATTACTTTATAATGTTTTTTTAAATATAAATCATGGTTATAAATTTATTGAAGAAAATAATGGGATTTGTTAAACTTTTTTGACTATATTTTTAGAAAACTAGGTCCTCAAAAAAATATATTTTTCGCTGAAGAGAGAAATAAATTTATTTTTTGATTAATATATATATATATATATATAGAAAATTTTGAATACAAAACATATAATTATTACTGAAAAATATTATTCTCAAAAAATATCTAGAGAATAATATAATTTATGAGTTTACTATGAGATAGATTATAATATCTCGTCATTAGAAGCATAATCATAATAAATCCTGATAAATATGGACATGATAACCCAAAGTCATTACCAAACTAAATTTTTTAAATGATGTGGAACATGGAATAAATATCGTTATATTGATATTTACATCCAATAATATTCATGAAAATAATCATTAATAAATAAATTTCAAGTATATACTTCATACAAAATAAATATGTGGTGTATAATACTTGTGTCAAACAGAAATAAAAGTGAGAAAGAAATCTGTTATCATAAGACTCGACATCCTACAAACACAATAAAAAATAGTGTAAAAGAAATATAGGGGTATTTTATATAAATAATAAAAGTGTAAAAATATATATCATATCATATTTTATTTACTTGTGACCTTTTATTACACCTTTATTAGACTTTTATATTTAAAATCATGTTTTGGGTAATAAATTGTTTTGGCACATATGTTTTGATTTGAAATATTTGGTCCATTTATAATAATTGTGGTTCTGTAATATCGATAAGTTTATAACTATTATAAATACCACATATATTAATTACATATATATTTTGGTTAATCCATAAAAGGTAGAGATAGGAAAAGAATAACATTGTTCATGGAGATGATAAGCCATATGTACAAATGAACATTCTTTAATTTTATCAATGGAAGTAATGAAAGGAAGCCAAATAATAAAACATAATTAAAGAATAATTTTAATTTCACATTTATCACATATTTTCAATAAATTTATCTGGATTACCTTCCATGTAAATAAAACGTTAAAAGATAACATCATTGCTTCGCGAGGCGGTAGTCCACCATATACATTAGTGATGATACCGTCTTCCCATGGAGTGGTTACTTATATGGTATATGTGATTTCAAATTCATATAACTAAAATTATGTAATAAATATAATATAAATATATTAAATCAGAAACTATTTCCTGTAGTTAGAGGTTGGGATAAAAACAAAATACATCAGAGGTATTACACCATACACATGATCAATGATTTGATTTCCCATTTGATAGAAGAGAAGATGGATAGAGGATATTAAAATAACAAAATAAAATTCCATTATATGATAGATAATTTATTTATAATAATTTCATATTTGGGGAAAATTTGATGTAGGTGGAAGAATAAATAACCAAAAAACATATGTTTATGAATTATTCCACTTCTTGGGACAACCTCAATTTGATTATAATGATATCATTCTAATTAGGGTTTCATAATCTAACTAATGCTTATAGGATGTATGTAGGGATATATGTAATATATGTTTTTAATTATTAGATTATTCAAATGGTTTATGGTGAGTGAATATGATAGGAAAATATTGGTCCCTTTATATGTTGGGAAATGGTCCCACATGCGAACTACTTCGAAATTTTTGAAAAAATTGAAAATGATAAATTCATTCCAAAAAAATGTTTCTAAATCTCCATATATTATGAATTTGGATATGATAAGTTTAAATGTGTCTAAAAAATATGTATCATAAATTTTTAATTTGAAAACATAGCCTTATATTTTTGTTTATCCTCTTCATAAACCCATTTTATCATTAACTTTCATCATTATGTATTAATGGTTTACAATTTATTTTAACCAAATATTATGTTGAAAATATTATATAATATTAATTATTTTTATTCAAAATATGGAATATATTTTTGTCAACTCCATTTAAATAAGTTGAAATTTTTAATTTAATATTTAACCCACAGATGCAATGAAAAGAGGTTTTCCAATGAAAAAAAATCATAAGTATTGCAAGATTGAATATCTAAAATCAATACACATTTGATTTAAATGACATAAAATGTAATAATAATAATATAATTTAACTACTATTACATTATATATTTTTTAAACATGGTGGATCATTATACATTCTTTAAGAAAACTGTTTTTTTAATGACATAATTATTTTCACTATTCATCGAACACATAGCGATTACAAAATTCCCAGAAATGAACCATACTATAATTTGGATTTATTGGGAATGGAAATGATTTTTTTTCAAATAAATTTTATAAAAGAGAAAAAAATTAATTTTACCACCTTTTCAAAAATAATCAACAAAAATCATTTTTTTAAAGTATTTTCAACGACTATAATGAATTTTCCAAAATTTAAGAATTTTTTTATTAATATGCGTTTTTATATAAAACCGTTATAAATAATATTCAAACTTTTTTTAACCGTTTTCATACTAAAAAATTTAATTTCTTTGTTAGTACATTAAATAAAAAATTTATAATAATTATAATATATCATGGTTTGTTAAAACTCTATGATCCATGTAACACAAGTTATTGAAGACATAAAATTTATTATAAAAGAATTACATAAAATATCAGAGTGAAATATTATACCCCACTTAAATTGAATTTTTCTTGAAAGTCTCCACTTTCATATAAACAAATGGTGACCCTTCATCCTCATTACATCATCAAGTTCCCATGCATCTTTTTGAAATTAATGATTTTTCAACATAAATTTGACCATGTGAGTGGTATTGTTTTCTAGCACTTTCTCTCTACGATCTGGAATAAATATTAGTTTTTCATAATAAGAATCTTTTACAGTATTATGGGCTTTGATATCATTACATATGAATGATCATGTATGCACTTTCTCATTATATATACATTGAATACATCATTGACATGAGATAGTTTTATTGTAATTGCCAATAGATAATATAAAATCTAATTATGATAAAAAATTTCAAAAGAAATGATAATCTATGTTCATAGTTACCCTTATTTCCCATTCATATTACCTTCTTCCATGGAGATATAATTATAAGCAACACATCACTAACATCAATTTGTATATGAATCTATCAGTTTTTAGCATAACTTTTCTACTATCATTATGATGTTGAAATGTTTTGTTGAATGCCTATAACCTTCTTTTCCATAACTTTAGATGGTGTAGTTCCCCAAATCATTCCATCTCGATAATTATCATATAATATGGGATTTCTGAAATTATTTTTATTGATCCCTTCATAAGGATCCATATAAATTCTCATTGAATGCTATTATTTTATGAAAACTAATCTAGAAAGGGGGTTTTATCCCAACCACCTTTTAAATCTAAGGAAAAAGATATAAACATATAATCTATGGTTTTAATTTTTCATTAAAATTGTCCATCTATTTGAGGAATATAAATAGTGATTTCAGATTTCTTATATTCTGGTCCTTCTGAATAATTCATATGAATTTTGAGGTAATTATGATACCCTGATAAAATATAATTTAATGTGGTACTTCATGAAACCCTACCACTTGCTTAAATTATATCATGGAATGATGATACTTGGATAAAAAATCTCATATTGTGATGAAGTGTCCTAAAATTTTAAGGAAATCAACTTCAACCCAAATAGTATTGTCACCATTATATGTTTCTGGGAGTCTGAAGAAAAAAAAACCTTGGTGTTGTTTTCCCATTTAAATTTGGGTATAGAAAATGGTTATGACACCCCCATATATTTTTTCTGTCAGCATTATCTGACATTAAAATTAAGAACTGAGATAAATATTCTTAAATATCTATTTTCATTCTATCCTTCCAAAAATAATCTTTAATTATCTATACATAATTATACCTACATGATGAATATATGATGAAAAAACTATGATCCCATTCTAATAGATCCTTCTTCAATTTGGGTTTGTTTGGATGAGATATATATTCTATCAGACTTATCATTACATATTAATAGAGGATAAAATTTGGAATATTTCTCACCTTATTATATACAACCACATCTTCCTTCTACACATATTTTATATTCACTCGGGTAGATGCTTCAAGCCATATTAGATAAGGATAATATTTCTCCAAATCTTTTACGATTTAAGGACCAATCCTTTTAAAATCCGTTAATATTTTATATCACAAGTCATCCCCTGAGGCCCGTGTCGTGACTATCCAAAGCCCGCCGTCCATAGGCCAGGGGCTGGCCACTAGCACCAAAGGCATAAATCTGTAAACTGGGAATGCATTTTCGTTAAAACATGAAAACACACACAATAGGGTATGAGCTGGAAGAAAACAAAAATAATTAAAACTATATACAATGAGTGATGAAAGTAGTGGGGCTAGACTACAAGACCAAAATGAAATATACAAGTACAACTGAAAATGACAAAACAACTGAAAGGTGAAGAGAAAATCCT
This sequence comes from Viscum album, assembly GCA_963277665.1. Lineage (NCBI taxonomy): Eukaryota > Viridiplantae > Streptophyta > Magnoliopsida > Santalales > Viscaceae > Viscum > Viscum album. Next base: position 1,093,145,432 of record OY728139.1, read on the forward strand.
AGATCATCCACCATGGATCCTACCTGAAGGGTAGGAATAGAAAGCATCCTCATCACTCCATGTCTATCGGTATCCTCTGCATACCGACACGTCATATGGTCCACCTCTGGGTACCATCTTGTCATGGTACTCTCATCCTTAGTAAACAAAGTCCATCGTCTGCAACCAACACAATGAGGTGCGGGCATATCCCATGCAGGGTTGAGTATAACGATACTCATTAGGGACTCTGAGACCCTCAAGGTCTCACAAAATCCAAAAAGGGTAAACCAAAATGTATGAAATCAATAGATAACTCCACTTAGGTATATACACAAACATATACCTAATATATCATGTAATTCATCTCAATCATGAGGAAAACACAAAATTTACTAAATCATCTCAAACCACGAAATTTTATGATCGAAACCATGCTTGCTGGATTTATCCTACTCAATTGAGTACAGTGGGCCAGCTGTGTCACACAGAGGTGATTCCCACTAACATTGGACTACTAATGTACTCCTCCTGTCGGGCATCGTGGGTCTACCGTGCTCACACAGAGGTGCTCCCCCTCATAGCCGGATGAGGTACTCCCCTTGTCGAGTATAGTGGGTCTGCCACGACACCAAGGAACTCCCCACTGTGGGTCTGTCATGCTCACAAAGAGGCGCTCCCCACTAGGCTAGTTGAAACACACCTAATCAAATCGGTCAGCATTCTTCAGGTCTGAGCCAGGTACTATTTCTCCGCACTACGCATGTTCGTCTCCAGGAGGATCTGCTCCACGAGCTACTGGTCGATACTCAAACTATCACAAAGTCCCTTGAAAAATTTCTCAAAGGTCTGCCACATCATAGGGGTCTCAACATAATATATGTAACGTCAATCAGACACCTAGTCTATGAGTTATTAACCTTTTAGTCCTGGGGGCCTGATTGGAATCGTGTACGATCCAACCTGACTGTATCTCAACTTTACCCTGAACTGTAGTGGGGTATACTTAATGAGACCCTTGCACTCCAAGTAAACCTGCACTGCTGAAGGTTTGTCAAATGGTTGTCCTGTGCGAAAGATATGACCATAGATAGTAAAGGGTCAGTAGTGGGCCCACGTCCGGTCGGACCTGGTCGGACCGACTCAGCCCTACGCAGTCTGGGCTGACCCGGTCGAGGTAGACCCAGCTAGACATATTGGGTCACGCCCGGCCCATTGGGTGGGCCAGCCTGTTAGTTTTGGCCCGACCCATGGGGCCCCACCCAGCAGGTCGCAAGGGCAGTTTAGCCTGGGCTCGAGTCTGATTCGGCCAGGAGCGTCGCGAGGGCGAGGCCCGGATGGTGCAGACGGGCTGGTTCGTCCAGGTGGCTACGAGGGGGGCCGCAGGCAGGTTTAGGATCCCCGGTGGGTGGGAGGCTGCTGGTAAGGGCGCGGCCCAGCCGGCAGGCGGTAGAGAGGCCATGCTGGTGCGGTTCGGCACGGCCCGGGCCGGCGCGGGCCGACGGGGTTTGGCAGGGACCCACGGGAGGCCCAGGGCGGTGATTCCAGGCGCGTGTGAGGTCGGCGGTGATTCGGCCTATGGAGCCAGCTCGGTTGGGGTAGGGGAACTCTGTGAGGTGGCACAGTTCATGTAGACCATGGAAGCACGGACTTTGAATGTGCCTTCGTCACCTTCAACCCCACTTCATCGCCATGCTGATAAACAACACACACAAAAAACAGCGAAGGGGTCAGGCCATGTTGGTTTGGCCCCCACCCTCCACGTTTAGGGTGGTAACACATGGATCATCAAAGAGTAAGAAAGATGAATAACAATTGTTTTACAACTATGCAATGATTTCCTTCCACTCTGAAGAAGATAAAAAGAAAAGGAATGTTACATGAAATAAATCCCCTACCTTGGTTTGTTAGTCGTCGACGTTGAAGTCACGAGAAGAAGATAAAGGAGTCCGTCGTTCTTCACATCTGCCACACACTCCCAACCCCTTGATGAATCGTATCCCTGATGACAATGCGGAGGGTATGTCAGTTGATGATGCGCCACATCGGTAAGATCTAAGTGAGCAAGTCGAATATGGTCGGCGTTCTTCATTCTTCATTCTTCGTTCTTCGTTGGAAGCTTTTCTCCCAAACACTTCTCTTCCCGAGCTCCACCAAATGAGAAACTCCAACCAAAAATAATATATTGTCTATTATTTTAGTTATTGGAAAAAAATCTTATTTTTGATTTAAATGTAATTGGCCCCACCTAAATAATGCATGAGTGTTGGCACCAATTAATTAGGGGAGTTGGCACCAATTAATTAAAGGGGAGTTCAAGAGGCTCTCCCTCATTAATGAGGGAGAGTTGAGAGGTTTTAACCTCCTACATCAATAGGGGGTTTATCCCCATGTGTTCCCCATGTTGTAACCTCTCATGGGAGGTTAGGTTCGGGGGGGGGGGGGGGACCCACCACCATATCCTCTCTAGGCAGGTTAAGGTGTGGTGCTCCCACCTCCAACATCCATGAAGAGGTTTTAACCACCAAACACCCACATGGAAGATCAAATAAAAATAATGTGAAGCTCACTTTATTTAATTATTTTCCACAAAAACCCAAAAACTATCTTTAAATCTTGACCCACTACCATCGAAGTGAATGTCTTCTTAAGTGAATATCAGCGTTGTGAATTCAACGATTCCCTCGGATTTCAATTTCGAGCAATGATTATATCATTATAAAATTTTTCTCATACGTTTACTGAACGTACCCAAAAAAATTTATAAATTGATTCTGGGCACGCCGGGCCTCAGAATCACATGCCCTCAGTTTTTGTAGACTCGTAAAATTCCCGTGTATTTAAGAAAAAACAATTTCCACAGAGTTTCTGGGTCTTTACATTCTTTCGACCTCAGGGCTTTATGTCCCTGTAGGATACAACTTGACCTAAAGAAACATGTGGGGGTAATGAGCACACATCAGATCCTCCTGCCCCCATGTGCTCTGGTGGAGTTTCCCATGCTGCAAGGGAATGCACACCAGAGGTATCGACCATCCACGAATGACCCGCTGCTATCAATCCTCAATCTCCAATGGAAAAAAGTCTCCCCATCATCAAAATCCATCTCTCCACGGTTGATGATGTGGGATGGGTCGTGCACGTATATCCTTATCTGAGATACGTAGAAGACTTCGTGCACCCGGTGCAACTAAGGTGGAAGAGGTAGGCAGTAAGCCACCTAACCTACTCTGTTGAAGAACTGGAAAGGCCCGATGAAACGTGGAGATAACTATCCACCTCGGCCAAATCTCTATAGTCTTCGTCGAGGTGAGAGCTGTATGAATACATGGTCACCATCCTTGAACACCAGAGGTCTCTGTATCCTGTTATAATATGACCTCTGCCTGCTCTGTGCAGTCCTCATCCAATCTTGGATGATCTGCACATTCTCCACTATAGCTCATACCATCGCTAGTCGCACTAGTGCTGACTCCCTAGGGTCAGTCCATCATAAGGGTGATCTGCATGGTCACCCGTATAATTCCTCGAAATATGCCATCCTGATGGTGGAGTGATACATATTGTTGTAGGAAAACTCCACTAAAGGTAAGTGATACTCCCAGCTATGACCGAAGTCAAGGATGCATGCACGGAGGATGTTCTCGATAGTCTAAATGGTCTGCTCAGTCTGACCATTTGTATGAGGATGGAAGGCAGTACATAGAAGAAGCTATGTCTTCAAAGCCTCATGAAACCCATTCCATAGCCGGGAAGTAAACTGTGTGTCATGATCAGAGACAATAAATGAAGGTACTCCATGTAGCCCTATAATCTCATTCACATTGAGGTGTCCCAAGCTCTCTATTAAACCCTTCTCTATGATTGGTAGGAAGGGGGCCGATATGGTGATTCGATCAACAATCACCCAAATCACGTCATGACCCCTAGATGTACGTGGAAGACCCATCACAAAGTCCATGGATATCTCATCCCACTTCCACTCTAGGACATCTAAAGGATGAACCAAGCCTGCTGGTACCTGGTGCTCCGCCTTCACTTGCTGATAAGTGAGGCATCGAGAGACAAACTTTTCATATGCTTTTTTATACCTGGCCACCAGTGCTATCGTCGAAGGTCTTGGTACATCTTCTCCACTCCGTGATGTACCTCTAAAGGGGATGTGTGGAAATTTATCAACACTTCCCCCTAATGTGAAACTGGTACCATAGTATGCCCACTAAAGAGGATGATGAGCTCCCCACCTTCATAAAATCAATCAGGTGCCTACCCTATGGATATCTGAGCACGTCGTGTCTCACAGTTAGCATACCAATGATGTGCCTCCCTGACTCACTGAAGAAGTGGGGGAGTGATAGTAAGGGACTGCAGAAAGGCTTCTCCGTCTCTATACACAAAGGATATCTATAAGGCAGCTAGCTGCTCTATCGCCTTGCCTAGTATTTCTATACCAGATCTTCTATTGAGTGAATCTGCTACAATGTTCCCCTTTCCAAAAGTATAGACTATCTCAAAATCATATTCGTGGTGGAACTCAATCCATTGCTACTATCTCAGGTTCAGTTCCTTTTGAGAGAAGATATACCTGGAACTCTTGTGATCAAAGTACATGGTAAAATGTTTTCCCATCAGAAGGTTTCACCACATCTTCAAGGCGAAGACCACTGTTGCTAAATCTAGGTCATGGGTATCATAGTTCTGCTCATGTTTCCCCAGTAGCTGAGAAACATATGTGATCACTGCCCGCACCAGCATCAGCACACACCCGTGTCCGGTCCCTGATGTGTCGCAGCAGATTATGTTCCCTACACCTTCCCCTAGAATCCTCAAGATGGGGGCACTAGTGAACCTCTACCTCAGATCATGAATGATATGTTGTCATCTCTCCTACCACATGAAGGTTTCCCCTTATTCATCTAGGATAATAGTGGTGCTGCAGCTCTGGAGAAGTCTGGAACAAGCCTCATGTAGTAACCAACCAAACCCAGGAAACTCCTTCCATAGCCGGGAAGTAAACTGTGTGTCACGATCGGAGACAATAGAAGAAGGTACTCCATGTAGCCACACAATCTCCTGCACATTGAGGCGTCCCAATATCTCTACTAGACCCTTATCTCTGATGGGTAGGAAGGGTGCTGACTTGGTGAGTTGATCAATGATCACCAAAATCATGTCAGGACCCCTGGATCTACATGGAAGACCCATCACAAAGTCCATGGATATCCCATCCCACTTCCACTCTGGGACATCTAATGGCTGAACCAACCCTGCTGGTACATGGTGCTCCGCCTTCACTTGCTGACAAGTGAGGAATCGAGTGACAAACTCTGCATCTGAATTTTTTATACCTGGCCACCAGTGCTATCTTCGAAGGTCTTGGTACATCTTCTCCACTATTTGATGTACCACTAAAGGAGATGTGTGGAACTTCATCACACTTAAGTGGTTGATGTGATCCACACCTTCAGAAAAACTATCAGGTGCCTACCCTATGGATATCTAAGCACGTCGTGTCTCACAGTTAGCGTACCCATGTTGTGCCTCCCTGACTCGCTGAAGAAGTGGAGGAGTGACAGTAAGGGACTGCAGAAAGGCTACTCTATCTCTATACTCAAAGGATATCTATAAGGCATCCAGCTGCTCTGTCGCCTCACCTTGGAGCTTCATACCAGATCTCCAATTGAGTGCATCTGCCACAACGTTCCCATTTCTAAAAGTATAGACTATCTTGAAGTCATAGTCCTAGTGGAACTCAATCCATTGCCACTATCTCAGGTTCAATTTATTTTGAGAGAAGATATACATGAGACTCTTGTGATCAGAGTACATGGTGAAATGTTTGCCCATCCGATAGTTTCAACACATCTTTAAGGCGAAGACCACTATTGATAACTCCAAGTCATGGGTAGCATAGTTCTACTAATGTTGTATCAACTATCGAGAATCATACGAGATCACTGCCCGCTCCTGCATCAAGACACACCCGTGTGTGGTACTTGATTCATCACAGTAGATTATGTACCCTACACCTTCCCCTAGAAGCCTCAAGAAGGGGGCACTAGTCAGCCCCTTCCTCACCTCATGAAATCTCTACTGGCATCTCTCCAACCACACAAAGGGTTTCCCCTTATTTTTCATGGATAATAGTGGTGCTGTAACTCCGGAGAAGTTTGTAACAAGCCTCAGGTCGTAACCAACCAAACCTGAGAAACTCCATACCTCTGTCACACTCTTGGGTGGCTACCAAGCAAGTACCCTCTCAATCTTCACTAGGTCCACTACAACTCTAGCCTCTAAGATGACGTGTCCCAAGAAGTGAACCTCTCGGATCCAAAATAGGCACCTTGATCACTTTGTCGTAGTCTTCATCGGTGACATTCTGATCTACTCAACTACTAAGGAGAAGCATTCCTACCATTTGCAGTTAGCACTTGACACACTCCATGACCCGCCTCCCCGGGCCCTGAAACTTGTCATCTGACCCGATGGGTCTTCGGTAATACCTTGGTTGCCTTCCTAGAACACCATATGATATTACTTACTAGAGTCTCTTATCATACTAATGACTGTCCCCACAGGCCAACACATATTATTTCAGTGTATTTTGTCCTCACCCACACAAACCCTAGGAAACTTCCCAGAAGGGAACCCATCCTGATTACTACTCCTGGCCAAGCATGCTTAACTGTAGAGTTATAATAAGGTAGGCTCCCAAAAAATAAGGTGCACCTTATTGACATGGGTTGTAACATTTAGCCTTTTTAAGTCTCACTTCACTAGTGGTGTTACATTATCCACCCCTTTAAAGCACAACTCCCTCATTGTGGACACCAAGCTTCAAACCCAGGTAGTCCCTAAGCACATTAGGCTAGGTACTGGCTCTGATACCATTTTTCAAGACCCGTCCCCCGTGGCCGGTTTCGTGACTACCCCATGCACGCCTTCCATTGGCCAGGGGATAGCGACAATCACCAGTGGCTTAAATCCCTAAACTAGGAAGGCATTGCCTTTAAAACTTGCAAACACACAATACAGAGTATGAGATGGAAGAAAAAAACCACGTAAAACTTTTTATAAAGACTGTTGATAGTAGAGGGGCCGGAATACAAGCCCAACAAGAAATATACAAGTACAATTGGAAACAAGTACATCTGAAAAGGACAAAACAACTGAAAGGTGAAGAGTAGCTCATGGATCACCCACCACAGATCCTACCTGAAGGGTAGGTACAGATAGCCTCCTCCACACTCCACATCTATTGGTCTCGTCCACATACTGACACCTCATATAGTCCGCCTCCAAGTACCGTCCTGTCCTAGTACTCTCAGCCTCAGTCAGCGTTGTCCATCATCTGCAACCTACACAATGAGATGCGGGCATAGCCCGTGTAGGGGTGAGTATAACGATACTCAATAGGGACCCCAAGACTTCCAAGCTCTCACAAAATATAACTAGGATAAACCACACAGTTCGACATCAAAAAATAACCCCACTTAGTTATATGTCCATACATATACAAAAGTTATCATGTAATCCATATCAATGATGACAAAAGCACAAAAGTTACTGACTCAGATCAAACCAAGATTTTTATTATCAAAACCCCGGTTACTGGAGAACTTATGCTCAATCTAGTACAGTAGGCCTGCCATGTCACACAGAGGCACTCCCATCATGGGTCTGCTGTGCTCACACAGAGGTGCTCCCCCTTGTAGCCTGCTATGGTCCTTCTCCTTTCGAGTATTGTGGGTCTGCTGTAACACCATGGCACTCCCCACAGTGTGTATGTTGCGCTCACACATTGGAGTTCCCTACTAGGCTAGTCAAAACATTCTGAGTCAAATCGGTCAGCAGTCGTCAGGTCTCAGCCACTTACTAGGTCTCCGCACTATGCACGCTCTTTTATAGGAGGATCCGCTCCATGAGATACTGGTCGATACTCCAACTGTCACGAAGTCCCACGAAGAAGTATTCAAAGGTCTTCCATGTCATAGGGGTATCAACACAACAAAAAATGTGTCACTCAGATGTACGTTATGTGGGTTATTAGCCTTTTAGTCCAGGGGTCCCGATTGGATTCATGTACGATCCGTCCTGACCATATCTCAAATTTATCATGAACTCTAGTTAGGTATACTCAATGGGACCATCGCCCTCAAAGAAAGACAACACCACTAACGGTTCATCAAATGGTCGTCTAGTGGAAAATATATGGCCAATGATAGTAAAGGGTCAGTAGAGGGCCAGGGTCCAGTCCGACCTGGTCGGACCGACTTGGCCCAACTGGGTCTGGGCCAACCCAGTCTGGGTTGACCCGGTCCGAATTGGGGGGTCTAGCCTAGTCTATTGGGTAGCCCAGCCTATTAGGTTTGGCCCGACCCATTGGTCCCAGCCCATCCAGCCGCGAGGGTTCTTCGGCACGGGGTCATGGCCGTTTCAGCCCGAAGCGTTGCGTGGGCATGACCCAGCTCGGATCGTCCCAGAGGGCACGACCAGGAAGGTTCAACTAGGATGCCTCCAGGGGGGTCGCAGGCTGGTACGGGAGACCAAGAAGGTGGGAGGCGTCCGGGCAGGGTGCAACCAGGTGGTCTGGCGGGCGGCTGGGCAAGTGGCGACCAGGCTAGAAGGCGGCCGGGCAGGGCACCAGGCGGGCCGGCGGGTGGCTGGGTAGGGCATAGCCAAGCAGGAATGCAGCTGAGGGGCTGGGGGGCCAAGCCAGTGCAGTGCGGGCTGGTTCAGATCAGGCTAGTGCGGGCCGGTCAGGTTCAACTAGAGCTTGTGGGAGGCCGTCAGCGGTGCGGCCGGGCGCGTGGAAGGCTGTCGGTGGTTCAGCCCGAGGAGCCGGTTGGTCCGGGCACCGGAATTCCGTGGAGGAGGCGTGGTTCATAGAGGCCATGGGAAGTGTGACCTTTTCCTCTTCCTTCATCGCCTTCAAATCCGCTTCATCACAATGCCGATAAACAAAACAAAAAAAACGATAGAGGGGTCGAGACATCTTGGTTTGGCCTGCACCCTCTACATTTATGGTGGTAACACTTGGCTCATTAAAGAGTAAAAAAGATGAACAAAGATTGTTTTACAACCACACAACGATTCCTTTCCAATCTGAAGAAGAGAAAAAGAAAAGTAAAGTTACACAAAATAAACCCCCAACCTTTGGTTGTCGGTCATCGACGTTGATGTCGAGGGAAGAAAATGAAGGAGTTCAACATTCCTCACGTCCACCATGCACTCCTAACCCCTAACCGTGTTGGCTCATTGAGGACAACGTGGAGGTTATGTTGGTTGAAGACACCCCATGTCGATAGGATCCGAGGGAGGATGTCGAAGGAGGTCGGCATTCTTCATTCTTCATTTTTCATTCTTCATTGGGAGATTTTCTCTCAAGTTCTTGTCTTACCAAGCTCCACCAAATGAGAAATGCCAAACAAAAATAAAAAACTGTCTATTATTTAAGTTATTGGTACAAAATTCAAATTGGGGAATTAAATTTAATTGGCTCTATCTAATTAATGCATGAGTGTTGGCACAAATTAATTAGGGGAGTTAGAACCAATTAATTAATGGGGAGGTCTAGATGCTCTCCCTCATTAATGAGGGAGAGTTTAGAGGTTTTACTCTCCTCCATAAATAGGGGGTTTATCCCCATGTGGTGGTCCCACCTCCAACTTACATGTGCAGGTTTTAACCACCAAACACCCACATGGAAGCTCTAAAAAATATAAAGTGAATCTCACTTTATAATGTTACTTTCCACAAAAACCCAAAAACAATATTTTAAAATCGACCCACTACCGGTGAATTGAATGTTTTATTAGGTGAATAATGGCGCTGCGAGTTCAATGGTGCCATCGGATTTCAATTCCGAGCACTGGTTCAAAAGTTATAAAAACTCGCACGTACGTTTACTGGATGTACTCAAACAAATATTTAGAAATTGAATTCGGGCACACCGGTCCTTGAAATCATGCACCATCTGTTCTCACAGACTCATAAAATTCCCATGTATTAATGGAAAGAAAAATTCCATGGAATTTCCAGGTCTTTACATTTTATTTTTTCTGATCCTCATCATGGATAAGCTTGAATTATCGTTTAATTCAATGCATCTTCCACGTTGTTTTATTTCCCATGGTGGTCATGTATTGATTAAAAATTTTCTATAATTAATTAAAAAAACATCTTTTACATATTCTACTAAAATATTTATGAAACTCTACTTTAAACATTTGTGACATATACATATAAGAATTTTCTCCCTATATATAATGAGTCCCAATTATTAATGCAAAAATTAACTCATTCAAATCCATATCATGAGTTGGTTAATGTTTGTAATGAACCATTAATTATAATGTTGAATAAGATATAAACATTCCATTTTTCATGAGATTGTAACCAAATACCTTCATGGATGTAGCGACAAATATTACAAACCATTCTTCATCATGGGTAATGTAATCAGAGGTGTGCTAATTGTTCTTATTTTTTGTTCTTTTATATTTCCCTAAAATTAATTTTTATAGTAGAACATGGAATCCACCTGCTCTTAATTTGTGAGTGGATTAGAAAATAATGAGAAATTCTCTACAATTGTTTTATAATATCACACCAAACCATGAAAACATCATATATCAATTACTATAGTCGGCCTAGTCTAATGTTCAGTAAAGTCCATTTTTGGATTTAATAATACACTCATATAAGGTTACATGACTCAAAAATTATTCACTTTATAGGATAATTTGACATATTATATATTTTTCAGAGAGTATATACTTAGGATCTTCAATACAATTATCAAGTGATCATTATGATCTTTATTCCTCATGGGATTGGAAAAAATATAATCTATAATGATTAACCAAAACTAATCAATGTAATCTATAAATACTAAATTAATTAAATCCATAAATATAATGAGATAATAAGTATGATTGAATGGAATCAATATATATTCATAGATCTCAAAACATGTGAGGAATTCTATCCTGGGTATATTTTTTTAACCCTCAATTGATGATATGAAAAATGAAGTTCTATATTAGAAAATTATTGAACGTCAAATAGATTATAAAACCTATAATTAATGTATGGAATGTGTTATTTTATCTAGATTGTAATATAGTTACTCCCTTGAAAATCAATGTAGAGTCACATCAATACAACAATATATATACAATGAACAGTTGAACCCCAAGGTGACAGCCATAACTAAATGTATTAGTTATCAATATTCTGATGACATATTCTATTCACTTTTAATTACTAAATCAATAAAATTTTATAAGGATTATTTGAAATTGTTGTATCTTTAAGTATAGTTCTATTGAGAATTCGATTTCCTATTTTAGTGGAAGACTAGGAAACTCTTCTATAAATACATTAAAAATGTCTAGTATAGTAGTAATGTTACTTATTTTGAGTTTCACTCGAACCATATAAGATAAAAGACCATTTTTTATTGTAATTAATATACTTTTGACTAAATAATGGAAATATGATTAATCTAGAGGGGTACAAATTGAGTTCCTACAATTTTCATTTATAAAAAAACACCATAATATGGTGTGATCATTATAATAATTTTTAATTATAAAATATTGGTAGAATAAATTAAAATATAATGTAAATAGATTGAACACAAGATATTAATAGTGGTATTGGGTATAAAAATCCTCAAGTTATCTCCACCAACACAATGCTTTACAAGTTTGGTGATTTTCACGACACTATCCCATTTATCAGGGGCTTTGAGCTGAGTAAAATTAGTTTTCTCTTCATAAAATGGGTTATGATCTGTCAAAAAAGATCCCCCTACACAAAACCTACCAATGACTTTAACATAAAATATTATACCAAGTTTTATGAAATTAAAATATCCAAACTCTTGTAGATACAACTGAAGAACATAGTTGTGAGTGGCAACTGATAAGAGTCAACGATTATTACAAAGAATATAATATTCAAGAAGGTATTTGTTGAGTCCGTCATTTGTTAAACTGATATAATAGGTTAGAAAAACATGATCATTTTGGTTTGATCGTTTCTATACAAATGAATCATGAGCATTCTATTTTTTTCTATCTATATATGTTATCTTATATCTCTTTATTAATTAAGAAGCTAATTTTTCCTTTTTATATAACATTTTGGAACAAAATAATGAGATAATACTAATGGTAAAGTGAGTAATATTGAGATATTGAGTAGATAGTCTATTAATGATATATATCCATTCCTTCCAAATATAGAAATTTATTGGGCAATGAAAATATAAAAAAAATTCTTTTTATTTATATCATTCAATTTATATAAAAGTGACATACTATAAAGATTGTTTTTTTGATAAATGGATAATCCATTTTACAATATTAATTAGATGAATGAAAAGACCTATCAAGATATTAGAATATTAATCATGGAATATGACTAATATTTTGTAATATATTCAAATGGATTTAATTTTCATCGTATGAAAACATATAGAGATGCATTGTAAGATAATATAGGCCTCTGAAAAATAATTTAGATAATACAATTAATCAACATAAGATAAATATGTTACTATGATGAAATACTTATCTTTTTCTAGATATTATATATTTTAAGATAATATTTTTATGATTAATCATTTAAAAGATAATGAATTCTCATAATTTTGTTTTCGACTAAAGCATCTTTATTGAAAATCTCACACATTATCATCATAATATAATGTATTATGATGTTGACTAAATATCCCGAACTTTTTGATTCTAAGAAAATAGAATATATTCTTCAATTATTGTATGATAAAATAGATTTTCTAATATAAAATACTTTACTCATCAAAATATAAATTCTTAGAGAAATAATTCAAGATATTTTTTAAAAAAATTAAAATCGATAAAACCTAATATTACCATGATAAAATAAAAGCTGAATTTTTTAATAATCCAAACACATAAAAAATAAGATATGTCAGAACAACATATTCTATCCAATAATCTCCTTCTTTTTAAAGAACAAAAAACCTACGAGTTAGAAAATAAAAAAATTCATACACTAATGTTTTATCATTCAATAATATTCATGTTGGATTAAAATTTTAGAAATATAGACGTTTCTTTCTATTCTCATTTTTTAAATAAACATTCCCTTTGAAAATCATTTTATTATTTAAAGTAAAAGCATATTTGTTTTGTAATTTCCTTCTACTCCCCATTTTTGATTAAAAGTCTTTAAAACATAATTTTAAGAATTATATTTTTATTCTCAACATTTCAATAATATCTAAAAGGATTCGAGTATTGAATATAAATAATATTTATCATGAAAAATTTTAAATATTAATGGTACTAATTTGGATTATAATTTAGAATTAAATATTGTATATATGGTATTATTATGAAAATAAAAAATCCAAAACATATACTAAATCATATCGATCCCAAGGATAAACATTTAAAATAATATCGAGTGAAAATTTATAATAATCAAAAAATATGAATATTGAATAACCACTAAAAATATAACCTCATGTAAAAAATTAAACATCATAAAAATAAAATTATTTTCATAGAAGCATTAAAATAATTCATGAATTAAAATTTTAAGGTAAAATAGTTTCAAATAATTCAATGATTCAATAAACAAGAAATGGTTCAATTCTTTCTAAAATTCCCATCAACATGGTAACCCACTTTGCAAACTGAAGAGATTATATAAATCTGTTACTGATCTTAAAACTATTTTTAGAAATATTTTCATGAATGATAACAGATATATGAATGTTAAATCTGATTTATATAGAGGGGAATCAAATTTTTTTCCAAAAAAATCATCCAATGTTAGTAGAGATACACCATGACCTACTCGATCACCTTGAGAAATATTTATTGGTTTGGGTTGAATGTTGGGAGCATCTCACTGAGCTTTGGTGAAATCATATTTATCTATAAACACAGCTAATCCATTAGATTGTATTTTAGGTTAATTATTTCAAATTTTCATTCAAACATTAGATTCTACCTTTGCTACCCGTTAGCAGGATCAAAATATTCCATTTGTCTCTTTGAGTTAGAACCATATTGATCAACAATAATAGTTCATGGAAGTCTTCTCCCATGCATCTGAAATATGGAATTAACATAAGAATCTATTCATTTCACCAGTACTGTAATATGGTCTTGAAACCATTCAATTCTCTGTAAGAAAAATTTTATAATAATTTTTTTAAAATTTTCGTTATTTCAAATTCCATCTTAAAACATCATTAACAATTCAAATTGATGATCCTAGAAATCAATTGGATGATAGGTAGAAATAATTTACATACCAATTAAAAGACCTGAGGTTGTTTTTTCCATATAAATGCTTTATCATCTACTTAATTTTATTCATTGGATGACTCTTTCATTAAAACTCTTGCCACTATGTTATAATAATCTTGGAACTTTTTCACTATAATTTCAAAATTATTGACTAATGAACTATCCATATCATTATACCTATTTATGATAATATTATGTTTTTATTTACATAAAAATACACATTTGTAAATTCAAGCACTTTTCTTTATACTCACCTTTTCAAATAAATCAATAAATGTAACAGATTCCTGTGGATGAACATGAATTCAGTGTACCTTAGTAATTAAGTCCCATTAATGTTTATGAATGAAATTTTTATAGGGAATATCAATGTTATTCAATGATAACTAGGAGGTTAATGTTTCTATCTCTTGAGATGCCTTTTCTAGTTTTAAAAAAATATGAATTTAATTCATGATTCTTCCACGATATTATGATGATAATATCTAAAATGTCGATTACAACAGTGGATTTACCTCATCCACTTATTCAGTAGACACAAACATTCAGTAATTCCTATCTATTTTCAACACATTTAGTCATCAAATGACTGTATTTGATGTTCTAACATGAAAGTGCTCTCTTTTTCAGAAACACATCTTCAAATGTTATAAATTTTAGAATTCTTACCCTCTTTCTGAGCATGTTAATGTATATATCTTTTTGGGATTCTATACTCTCACCACCAACTAAGTGACATTACTCAACACATGGTACATATTTTATAAATCATTCATTTTAGGATTCAAATATAATTAACCTTATTGTAGTATAGATTTATTATTCTTTGGATTGTGAATAAATAATGAGTGGATATGTTCTAAGTATTATTTAAATGGTCATACCATGACCTATTGAAAAAATTAAGGTGATGTAATATTATATTCTTTACTGATTTACATGACCATGTAGTATGTCAGGAATATATAGTGAACCCTTCAAATGAGCAGTTTGATCTCTATATTCAATAGGAACTTTGACTCTTTTATTCCTTATACAAAGAGATTCATCATCATCTAGGAATTATTTAATCTCAGTACTCATAGGTTATTCTTCCAAGAAACTTTTATTTATTTCCAATAGGATAACTCTCTCTGAATCGATATGAGTTCCACATCCACTTTTGAGGACATGTATGCGGAATTATTTATTATTTAATTACAACAAAAACATATTTTTCTAAAAGAACGTTATCATAGTGTTTTCAAACTATTAAAAATAGTTTTTGTAGTCTATTTCATGAAAAATATAGCAATTCAAATAATGAGTGTTAATATACTTTCAAAAGAATTTAAAATAAAAAACTTTTTCTAATCATGGAAAATGTATTGATTAATATAAAATGTAAGATTAAAAGTTTTTTTTATAAAACATAAATAAATAAAATTAATTCCTTGAAAAATAACACTTTCAAACTCACTATTCCATTGAAATATTCTAGACCGTATGAATGAGGTATGTAATTTTATTTCCGGATCTATGTCCATGAATGGAATCTTTTCAATGCATTTTTTATCAATAGACTTCATTATCTATATAGGAGTTACTCTATCTACCAAATATAAGAAGTTAATAAAAAATGGGTAACCTTCATTGGGTATTTTGAAGGATGATTCAAAATATGCATTGGTAATGGAGAGATTCTTCTAGATTAATATTGAAGTAATCATGTCGTTATTATGACCAAAGTGAAAAAAATGAAAAAACTATAAATCTCATGAATGATTTTTTTAATAATAAAATGGTTAAAATTTAATCGACCACATACTACCATACATGATGATTAATGACCATATTTAGTAACATATATATCTTCTCTATCCGATAAAACAAATTATCATTCACTCAAAAAATTTATTCAGATTCGTTTCCTACTCATTAAGCTTATGGTGGAACCTTAATTTCTCTTATTATTCTCCATTAGAAAATATTTTAGATGGTTTTATGGTTAGGGAATTATAGTTTTTGCTAGAGAGAAAGAGGGTTCAAAGATGTTCATGATGTTTCACGAGTAAATTTGATACATAAATATTTTTTTATTGTAATTTAGGGGTCACACAATGATATAAAGATTAATTATTAGTAAAACTATTTGGATCACCATATTTCATATTACTAATAATCATAATTTTGGCACGAAAAAAAATTAAAATAGAATAAATAATATATAATAATCAAATATGAAAAAAATGAAATATTAAAAATAATATATAGTAAAATTAAATAAGCATAATTCTAATTTAATTAAATAAAATCTATTAAAAAACAGCTTTTTTAATATGGATGATAATTTATTTTTTATGAAAACAAATTATAAATCGAGTTTATTTCATTTTGTATGATGACATAAGAAGTTATTTATTAAATCAATTTGTTTTATTCTTGAACGATTAAACAGATTATTTGAACATTTTATAGAACTTCTGTTATCAAATTTTCTTGGAACTCATTTAAAATTTAGTCTAAAATAATATAAGGCATTTTTCATCCACAAAACATGTTCAAAATAACATCCTTCTGTAATGTATGAAGCTTATGAATTTGATAATTCTTTAGAGTAATGTTTCGTACTCATCCATGATATTATGGATTTAACAAAATATGAACGGTTCCTATGGTAATTTTTGTATCTATTTTAGATTTAAAACAATCCTAATTTGAATATAATGTTAATGTTATATAAATTTTTTTTTGAAAAAGAGGATAAGGTTACATAGTTCCTATTAAATATCATAAAATTTATTTGGTGGCATTGAAAAGATAATCTTCTCAATAAAATTTAAATCCATCACAAAGACATACATAAAACATAAAATCTATAATAATTATTGTAAGAAATAAAAAACTTCCAATGATTCTTATATATTATTTATTGTCAACTGGTTTTCTAGTTTCATCCCAATCTTCTATAATTTTAGAGCTTATAAAAGTTTAGTTAGTCCTACAGTTTTCATTATCAATTTTTATATGAAAATAAATTATGTTTTTATATTGGATTAGAGTATTTCCAAAAATCCTTTTTATAAAACAAAAATTATAAAAAATAATTTATCTCACTCATCATACTCATTTAAATTTCATATTGAATAAGTTTTGAAAAATAATTGCAAATTGATTTATTTTATAATCTAATAATAACATCATTACCATATATTTTTACTAACAAAAAAATGAAAGATTATGTTATGTTAAATAATGGTGGGTCTTCCATTCCTACTATAAATTTTTTTTAAAAATATATATAAATTTATATTTTTTTCCATGACCTTGGAGGTTATATAATTCTATAGAGGGAATTTTTATGTTTAAAAAATGAATTTTAAAGTGATGGTCTTAAAAACCAAAACATTTTTCAATATAAACAACTTCCACTAAAAATCCATTTCAAAATAAAGACCTATCATCCATATGAAATAATATTAAATTCATGTAGGATTTATATCCTTTACGGATTCAAATAGATTCAAACATAGATACTAGAGAAAATGTTTCCTGATAGTGTATTCCTGCTTCTTGATTATATCCATTGGCAATTAATCAATCATTATTTATTAAATTTATGCCATGATCATAATTCTTGTTTCTAAAATCCAAATTTATTCCAATTATAAAATATTTATGTATTTTTTCAACTAATTCCAGAACATTTATTTATTTTTAATGTATTAAACTCTTCTTTCATAGATTAGAACCATTTTTCATCTCATAAACCATTTACTACATATTAAGGATCTACATGTGAAAAAGGTTAGATAATTCCACTAGGTTTCCTATATTTTGTATATTTCTTACAAATTCATCTGACATTCCTATTATTGTTTCTAGAGGATCATCATTAATGATTCTATTAATTCTACGAAAAAACCATATGGTTCACTATTATCTACATTTACTGAATATGGTATAATGTAATCAAATTTTAAATCATCATCAATTTTATTGTTAATGTTGGTTTTAGGTTTTATATCCATGATAGAATCATATGTATCATCATTCTGAACTATTTTTTGATCAAAAGTATCACTTTTATCAAACAACACATGAGTTTATTCTTCAATAATCCTAGATCATTTTTTAAAATAATAGTCATTTTATGTAGTAAAGTGACATGGAAGTTACCTTCACCATACATTGGATAAAACATAACAAGAGTATCCATGGTGTTCATGATATAATCATTGCAAAAAAAGTCTTTGATGTATCCTCCAGTTGGTTTTCAATTATTCCATTACTCAAAGGATAATTTATTTCGTGTTTGGTCTTATTGTAACTCTATTAATAAAATTTCATGTAGTGTTCAATGCCTTGTCCCAGAAATGATTGGAAATGTTATATTCACATTTCAAAGTCCTATGAATTTTTTCAATGTCCTTTTCTACCTTTAAACTACCACATTCTTTTGAGGTGTCCTAGGGGATAAAAATATATTTTTAATTCCTTATTTTGGGAAAGTATAATTACATTCAGGAATCCAAAATTAACCTCCTTTATCACATCTTGATGAAAGGATTTTATCATCCTTTTTGTTTCTTTAATGAGATAAAAAATTAAATAAATATATATCATATATCAATATTAAATTTTAAAATGTAAACCAATTTAACAACTCAAAAAATCATTAACTAATAGATAAAAAACCATTTTATCGAAATAATTTCATTTATTATTGTAATGCACTAACCCCAGTTACCCATAGTCAGTGCTTTAGTTTAATACATTGGCATGATTACAAGAAATCAAGCCCTGAAAGAGCAATCAGTTTAGCAGTATTGGAAAATAGATTACATACATGGACATCACATTACACATTATAAAATAAAACACAACAAAAATTATCAATTTATAACACCACTAATCCCATAGCTTAAACTTACTTATCAATAAAAATACACTTCTTGGAATCTTGGGAAAATTAAAACATATAAAGGGGTGAGCTTAGATGTCGAGTAAGGATAAAAATATAGCAGAACCTTTCATAAATAAGATTAAACATTTGAGGCAATGTATAAGACTAAAACAAAATCCTCTTAAACATAAACTTCATCATAATATGGAAGATATAAAATAAAATAATTCCATTTACTTATTCACATGGATATTCTACTTGTCGAATAATCACATTCAATATCCATAGCCACTTCTATAATGATGGAATGCATAATTCCATGCTTCATAACCACATAGTAAAGGCCTTATGACAAGAAAACAAATAAATTTTTTTCAAAGCCTTATGGAAAGACACTAGTTTGTCTCATTAGACCTACAGATGCATTGAGGAGCTATAGTGGGTGTCAATCGTCACTTACTAAGTCCAATGCATTCTCATATAAAAAGTTTTAAACATAACATAAACATTCTTATTAAAACTATCATATGAAATATCAATACATTATCCATAAACCTTGAATGGTTTAAAAATAACACATCCATAGTCAAACATATCACAAAACCATAAATACAATATGAAATAATTGTATAATAATAAATCAACATCAAATAAGTTTTAAATACCTAAAAGGATGTTGATATGATGAAAATGATTTGTAAAACTCTGTGAGAGAAATATCCCTTTTTCATGAAAAAATTTAAATTTAAATTAATTTAGAAAGGAATATATTTAAATAAATTTTTGAATCATAGTTTCCCATACCACTTTGAAACTTTTGAAAGGAATTAACATTTTAAAAAATTTCATGTCCATATAAATAAATCATTAAAATCTATTTTGAAAACATAGACATTAATGAGAATGATTTAGAAGAATAAGTATTTAAAACAATTAAAATGGTGTTTTTGTAAAAATTTCCTTGAAAAAGAAACACATTTAAAACTATTTCATGAAACATGGACATGGATAATAAATATTTCCTAGTAGATACTTATGTAAAAACAACCTCATATAATAAAGAGATTGTGAAATTAACACTTACATTAAATTTTCCTTTAGTAGAGGGTATGATTAACCTTTTGTATGAAGACCATAGTATGTTATTAAGTTACAGCAGAACCATATTAATATTTATTATATCATACATGAATCATTTATGACTTTATACCACCCATTTAATAATAATTTCCTGGTCAAATTAACATTTATGGTAATAATCACTTTCTTTATTGTATGTGTTTTAACTTGTTACACTTGATTGTATCAATTAGATCATGATTTAAATACATCAAAAATACAAAACTATATTTATATATAATATAAATTTCGAATATAAATATATATAATAGACATATATATGAAATTTAAAACACCTTTTATGGAGATGGTTGTCTGAAAATATGCATAAACTCTGTTTCTATTTTCATATCATATTGAACGAAACTAAGTGAAAAACATATATGTAAGTACACAGAAACACAAATATATATATATATATATATAACTAGTAGAATTATTATATCATATATTACATACTTGTTATTGATATATATTTTATAATCATCGTTGAATGGTGATCGTGGAAATGAATCTCATTACATCCTGGAGACGGTAATCGGTACATAGGCACGAGCGAAAATATTATTATATTGATGGCTGAATCATATGTAATTGGATGGTGTATCATATATACGTAATCATCAACATGTTATATTTTTCATTTAAATTATGTATTATCATTATTATACTCATCCAAATAATAAAGTGTTTTAATAACAAACTACACCACGACATGGAGACGGTAATCCGTACGTATGCACGTATGGTGACTTTGTCATTTACTAGATGGATAGAATAATTAATATGGTTGTAAAATTTTTATAATAACATAAAATAATATATAAAATAATATTTTTATTATTTTATAATGGAAACAACAATGAAATAGGATGTGGAGGAAGAAAAGAACTTAAAAGAGGTGATGCAATATTTACCTCTTATTCAAGTTCTTCCTTTTGATTTGATCAAAAGGGCTCCACAGGATGGAATTATGACCAAAAAAGGCCTCTAGGATGAAGGTAGGAAATTTTGGAGGAAATTTGGGTAGGGGTTGGCTGATCCAAATGGCTTTGGAGATGTGAAATCAAGAGAAGGGGAAGTTCCCTTTTATAAGAGAAGAGATGGTCACTATAGGAAAAGTTTGAAATATTATTTTATAATAAAATCATTTTCTAATTCTAATGACTCAAAAATAAATTATTCTAAGGATAAGGTATGGTTTGGTCGAACAACTCTCAATAAATATGTTTTAGACATATTTAGGTTACCATTTTAACCTTATCATTTAGATTTAACTCTTAGTTAAATAGTTTAACTTTTACCGTGTCTTCTTGTATTCTTAGACTATATGGTTAATAAAAATACTCAAAACATAAAAGATAACCTCAAGTGGTTCATTAATAAAATATATAATATTATTCAAGCCCTTTGGCTGAACCATTTTTTTAGTAATATTATATCAACCAATAATATAGTATTTGTTTTAAAAACCATTTTATGTCAATTTTGACATTATTTGGTGTTTTTTTTTTAGTAAAATCATAATAGCATGATTACATAAAAAAAAATTGATCGAATCAACCCTAAAATTTCATATTAACCTATACAATTAGTTTAATTCATCAAAAGTCTCAAATTACATTTATTTGGGTATTTATAATATCAACTATTTTAAAATTTTATTACTAAGGTAATTACTGCCTCATCATTGTGTCATAAATAAATTTAATTATTTAATGTATAAAAATTATAAATAAAATACCATTATGTATGAAACATTTTTATATTTCTAATGATTATTTATATTCTAATTTATCTCATGTATAAATATATATTAGAAATGTTATAGTTATGAAATCTTGAATTTAACTATTTTAATTCTTCTTTAAATTAAATAATAATAAATGTCCTAATCTAATTCATGTGGACCTAAAGGATAATATATTATTCATAAGGTTTTTTTGGTATAATTACACTTATCCAATAGAATTAGGACATGTGTTAGTCTAATAATAATATTATTTTTACCTTTAATTACCTTATTTACTTTTACACATGATAAATAAAAGTCAAAAGTTACTATTTACCACAAATTATTTTCATCTTATTGAACCAAATTTTTTTTACTGATGTCAACCGTGTATCTTGGATTTTTTAAATTCAACTCTCTAAAGAAGTAAAATTAATTTTTAAGCAAATTTGCAGATTCTCCTAGAAGGTGGGTAAAAAAAGGTTAAAAATTTCGATAAAATTTAATATATCTAAACATATTATAAAATGAATCCAATTAATTACCTTGAAAATATATAAGTATTATGTATATATTTTGATAAAAATTAAAATAAAATAAAACAACATTTTATTTAAATAAAAATTCAGTTTTAACCAATAATGTAGTGTTTTTTTAACTATTCATAAAAAAATTGAAAGTTTTCAAAAAAATATAAAAAATTCACCTAAGATAATTTTGATATTCCGAATTCAAAAATGAAGTCTATTTTACCAAATTAAAATTATATAATTTTCATTTATGAATTTAAAATCAATTTCCATTGTTAAAACCAAAATCCTTGTTTTTTTAAAAGTAAAAACTTTAAAAAGATTGACATGTGTTTATGTCAAATTTAAATGTAAAATTACTTATAATGACATAAATTGTATTAAATGAAAAAAAAAAATCTAATTATACTTCAAAACCATTGAAATTCATAATTTATCACTATTAATAATTTCTATTAAAAATGTTGTTTTTAATTAAAATTTAATAATTCTCACAATTCCTCAAAATATGAATGTTATCAGAAAAATACCAAAAATTTATCCAAACAAAATTTTTAGGTCCCGATTCTAATGAATAATTTAATTTCATTAAATCTAATATATAACATTATCAAATATAATTTTTAAAAAGTGTTCTCCATTAAAAAATAGTAAAATTTCATTTTTTTAAAAATAATTATTTTATCCAAAAAAAATGATTTTTTTCTTATATTATGTTTCTAAAACACATAATATGGATGTTAAAATTATATAGAGTATATAAGATTCAAAATACAGTTTATACTACTCATAACCTATTTTTGAACAGTAAGTTTAGTAATTTGTGGTGCACTCGAACTCAATGTTGCGTGTTGCACAAACTATTGAATTACATTAATGAGATAATATACTATGAAATCTTGGGGTGTTACATTATATCCTCCTTCAATAAATTTATTCCTCGCAATTTGATATTTTTCTTGGAAAATAAATGGTTAAAAATAAAAAAAATACCTTTATGGAAAACCCATATCAGAAAATGGGTTAATAAAATTTAGACTTAATTAGAGGGAAGGAGTATGAAAAGGTCACCACCAAATTATGATCTTTATTAGGAGAGATTTGGTAGAAATTATAGACACAAAATTGGAGGTAAAACATATATATTTTAGGGAGTGATTTAGGTCATCCATCAAACCAAGCATACAATTGAGAGCCACAAAGCCATCAATCTATGATGATTCCGAACATTATCGGTTCAACAAAACATAAGGTATTAGGATAACAAATTTTTTGGATTCAATATCCCTATCCTAATGCTTAAGAATTACTTTATTTTTAGAATAAGTGGAAAAAAATATATACTTGAAAAATAGAGTTTCAAAAATTTACTAATTACCACCTCAAACTCATCTTTCACTCCAAAAGATAATATAATTCAAAAGTTTTCTATTTATACTAATCGTATAGGGTATTAAAATTAATAAATTTATAATTAATTTTTCAGAATATTTTAAAACAAACTACAGTATAAAAACTAGGAAATCACGTAGGCTAGTGGTAGGTGATACACCATTGTCATTCTTCGGTTGCGTGTTCACGACTCACGGCCTTGCCAGACACGACGGGTTGTCGCCCGACCTTTGGGTTGTCATTTTTATGAATATCCAAAAATAATCTCAAGAAATGATTTAACCATAACAATAGTATCCAATGTCAAACATAATCGATTCCAACATTTAGACTTATCCAAAATAATTTTTCCCAAACTCACAGTCCAAAATTTATAAGGAAGACAAACACAGTGAAGATCCTTTTTTCCTTGTAATAACATGTGGATACCCTCATCATCTATTCTTATAAAACACTATAACACCCTGAATTACCATAAAACTGTATGGATTACATTCATTTTCTCTTATTCCATATAGAATACTAGATATACTCCTTATATCAAAAAATGTTGTAAACTCCAACAATGAGGGAATATACAAATCCGTAATCAGTTTTAGGGTAGTCAAGAATGTGAAATTAATTTATCCAAATCATTCACTTCTTATTCCAAAATCAATACCTCAGTATCCATACCATATTAAAATGTATCCATTCCTTCAACCATGTATTTTAGAAAATGTTTAACATTCCATTGAGTCACTTTTCGTGGTTCCACACAATCCTATGTCTTTAATGAAATAGTACTGTAATACAATACTTATATACTCTATAATTCATACAACATGTATATCCATAATACGATACTAGACACAATAATTTAATAACAACATAATAACTCTTAATCATTACTCTTAATCTTCGGTAGTACCATAACTTGATTATTATCTAATAGAAACATTTGGGGTATACTTTGATTATTTGGACATTAATTCATGTAGTATCCCCACTCCTTACAAATAAATCATTGTACATTTGAAACCTTTTTCATACCCTTGCAAGCACATACTTGGTGTCCTTTTTCTCCACACTTATAACAAAATCCCAATTTCATTTAATCATTTAGCAATGTGATTCCTTCCATAGTTATCACATATGGTAAAATCCTTCTTCCTTTATTCGCTTTATCCATCTTTATATCTACCACCCTTTTCTTCTCTCGCTTCCCTTCAAATCCATATGACTCAGATAATTATTTACTTATCTTATTAAAATATGATACTATATATTCATATGATGATAATACATGGGAGACTATTTCCTTTCTAAATTTTGTCTTAATAGCTTGAAAGATATAATCCTTCTTACTCTTTGGATCATACGTATTGCTGAAGTTCACATTCCTTCTACTGGGCGGCATTTCTAAACAATGGAATACACTAGGTCAGTTTATGAATCGTAGTGCATAATTCCAAACATGTAAAATACCTAACATAAATTTAATTGATTATAGATATATTCTATAATAAAAAAAATTATGTGTGGAAGTATTTACTTCCTAAATCTTTCTTAATGTATCGTAAAGAAAATGTGAATTATCCTAAGCATATACCCCAGGAGTGTCGTAACCAAGAGTGAAACAAGGCCCATTGTTGTGCACCAGTTTCAATTCAATTCTAGCTCAAAAAGTTGTTTTTGGGTTTTACCCCTAGGTAAATCTATGCCAAAGCTGCCTCAACCTGCTCATATCCAGAGAAAAATGTATTTTTAGGAAAACTCATAGAATATCTACAGTACCAAAATTATAGGAAGCTCTTCTTCAG
This sequence comes from Viscum album, assembly GCA_963277665.1. Taxonomy (NCBI): domain Eukaryota; kingdom Viridiplantae; phylum Streptophyta; class Magnoliopsida; order Santalales; family Viscaceae; genus Viscum; species Viscum album. The sequence goes on from OY728139.1 coordinate 1,093,171,186, forward strand.
TAATCCTCAAAGTCTATCATAGGGTAGTGTTCTCTAATGAGAGTTTTTCTAAATATAGTTTCCAAGGTCATTTCTAAATTTCCTCTGATACCAACTATAATGCCCCAACCCCAGTTACTAAGAGTCAGTGCATTATTTTAATTCATTATCATGATTACATGGAATCATGTCCGAAAGTCTAATGGGTTTAGCAGTCTTGGAAAATAGATTACATACATGAATGTTACATTACACATTAGATAATAAAACAAAAAATAAATGATCCATTGAGAATTTAATTAATCCCATAGCTTAAACCGGCTGGTCACCCATAATACACTACTTGGAATCCTAAAAAATTTAAAACATAGAAAGGGGTGAGCTCAGATGCTCCGTAAGTACAACAATATAGCGGAAACTTTCATAAATGAAAACAAAAATGTAAGGAAATGTATAAGAATAAAACAATATCCTCTTAAACATAAATGTCTAAATAATATTACAAAGATACAATAAAATAATACCATTTACTTATTCACATTGATATTCTACTAGTCTAATAATCACATGCAATATCAATAGTCACTTTTATAATGATGTAATGCATAATTCCAGACTTCAAAACCACATAGTCAGTGCATTTTTCTAAGACTACACATAATATTTAGTCATGGAATTGTTCCAAGATACTAGTTTGTCTCATGAGACCTACCGATGCATTGATGAGATATCGCAGGCTCTACCCATCACTTACAAAATCCTATGCATTTCTCATATGAAAAGGTTTAAACATAACATAAACATTCGTATAAAAAATGCATAGGAAATGTCATTACTTTATCCACAAAACATGAATGGTATAAAAATAAAACATCCATAGTCAAACATATAACGAAACCTTCAATACAATATGGATGATTTGTATCGAATTAAATAAAATTCAAAAAGTTTAAAATCCATCAAAGGATGTTGAAATAGATGAAAATGATTAGTAAAACTATTTGAATGAAATATCCCTTTTTCATGAAATCATTTAAAAGTCACAAAATTTATAAAGGAAGAAATTTATATACATTTTTGAATCAAATTATCCCACACCACTTTTAACCTTTTGAATAAAATAAACATTTTAAAAACATTCATGTCCATATAAATAAATCCTTGAAAATCATTTTGAAAACATGGGAATTAATGAAAATGATTTAGAAGAATAAATACTTAAAGCATATAGAATTATGTTGAAGTAAAAAAAGTCCCTTAAAAAGAATTCCTTTTAAAAAATTTCATGAAAAATTGACATGGATAATAAATATTCCCTCATAGATACTTACGTAAAAACAAAATTGGATAATAGAGAGATTGTGAAATTAACCATTACCATGCACTTTCCTTTTGTCGAGTGTATGTTTAACCTCTTGTATAAAGACCGTAGTATGTTATTAAATTATAACAGAACCATGTTAATATTTATGATATCATACATGATTCATTTATTACTTTATTATAACCATATAATAATAATTTCTATGATAAATTAACATTTCAGGTACTAATCGCTTTCTTTATTGTAAGTGTTTTGACTTGGTAATCTTGATTGTATCAGATAGAAAATGATTTAAATACTTCTAGAATATAAAACAAGATTTATATATCATATATATTAAGAATTTAAATAAGTATAATAGAGAAATATATGAAATGGAAAACTCCGTTTATGGAGACGGTAGTCCGTACGTACGCATAAACGATGTTTCTGTTTTCACATCGTATTGAACAGAATTAAGTGAATAACATATATTTAAGTACATATATATATATATATAGTAGAATTATTATGTCATATATTACATACTTATTAAATATATATATTTTATAATCATCGTTGACTGGTGAATGTGGAAATGAATCCCATCACGTCATGGAGACGGTTATCCGTACGTATGCACGATCGACAATATCATTATATTGATGGAAAATCATATGTAATTGGATATTATATCATATATACAGATTCATTAAAATGTTATATTTATTATTTAAATCAGTTATAAAATTTTATATACCCATCCAACTAATGAAGTGTTTGAATAACAAACTACACCACGACGTGGAGACGGTAATCCATACATACACACGTATGGTGACTGTGTGATTTATAGGAGGGATAGAATAATAAATATGGTTGTACCATTTTTATAATAACATGATATAATATATAATATACTGGAGTTATTATTATAAAATGGAAACAACAATGAAAGATGAGGTGGAAGAAGAAAAGAACATGAAAGAGGTTATGAAATAATTACCTCTTCTTCGGGTTCTTCCTTTTGATTTGATCAAAAGGGAACCCTATGTTGGATTTCTGACCAATCGAAGGCCTCTAGGATTATGGGAATAAATTAGGGAGGATAATTTGGCAGGGTTTGGCTAAGCCAAATGGATTTAGAGGAGGAAAATTAAGATAAGTGGAAGTTCCCTTTTATAAGAGATGTGAGGGTCACTTTAGGAATAAATTGAAATATTATTTTATAATAAAATCATTTTCGTTTTCTAATGGATGAAAATGAATTATTTAAATGGTAAGTTGGGTATGGATAGAAAACTTATAAAAAAATATGTTTTATACATGTTTATATTACAATTTACACCTTATATTTTAGATTTAACTCATAGTTAAATAGTTTAACTTCTACCGTGTCTTCTTGTATTTTTAGACTATATGGTTAATAAACATACTCAAATCATATAATGGGTCCTCAAGTACTTCATTAATGAAATATATATGTAATTATTTATGCCTTTTTGACGAATCTTATATTTTCATAAATATTATAACAATTAATAATATAATATTTGTTTTAAAAACTATTTTATGTCAATTTTGAAATTATTTTGTATTTGTTTTTTGTTAAACTCATAACAACATGCCTAAATTGAAAAAAATTTATTTAATCAACCATAAAATGTCATATTAACCTATAAAATTATTTTAATTCATAGAAAGTCTCAAATTACATTAATTTGGGTATTTATAATATCAATTATTTTAATCTTTTTTTAATAAGGTAATTACAACCACATCATTGTGTCATAAATAAATTTAATTATTTAATGTCTAAAATTTATAAATAAAATACAATTATGTATTTATCATTTTATATTTCTAATGAATATTTATAGTAGAATTTATCTTTTGTATAACCATATATTTATAATGTTTTAGTTATGAAAACATGAATTTCTCACTTTTAACTCTTCTTTAAATTAAATAATAATAAATTTCATAATCTAATAAAAGTGGAATTGAAGGATAATATTTTATTCCTAAGGTTCTTTTTGGTCTAAATACACTTATCTAATATAATTAGGACATGTGTTAGGGTAATCATAATATAATTTTTACCCTAAATTACCCTATTTACTTTTAACTGTGGTAAATAAAAGTCAAAAGTTACTATTAAGAAAAAATTATTTTCTTATTTTTGAACGAAATTTTTCTTACTAATTTCAACCATTTCCCTTTGATTTTTGAAATTCAACTCATAGAAGCGGTAAAATTATGTTTTATGCAAATTTATAAATGCTCTTAGAAGGTTGGTAAAAAAACGTTAAAAAGATCGATAAAATTATATATATCTAAACATGTTATAAAATGACTCCAATGAATTACATTGAACATATATAGGTATTATGTATCTATTTTTACATAAAATAAATTAAAATAAAATAACAATAAATTTAAATAAAAAATTGGTTTTAACCAATAACTCAGTGTTTTTTTTTCACTATTCATAAAAAATTGAATGTATTCAAAAAATACCGAAATTAACCTATTTTAGATATTCTTAATTCACAAATAAAGTATATTTTACCAAATTAAAATAATAGAAGTTGCATTTATTACATTAAAATTAATTCCCATTGTCAAAACCAAAATGCAGGTTTTTTAAAAGAAAAAACTATAAAAAATTGACATGTGTTTATGTCAAACGTAAATGTGAAATTACATATGATGACCTATATTGTATTAAAAGATAAAAATATAATCTAATAATACTTCCAAACCATTTAAATTCATAATATATCACTATAAATTTTTTCTATTAAAAAAGTTGTTTTATTAAAATTTAGTAATTTTAACTATTCATCAAAATATAAAAGTTACCAAAAAAAGTACCAAAAATTTATCCAAACTAAAATTTTATGTCTCGATTCTAAAGAATAATTTAATATCATTAAATTGAATATATAAAATTGTCATTTATTGGTTTTAAAAAGGGTTCTCCATTAAAATGAGGTTAAATTTCATTTTTTTGAAAAATACTTATTTTATCTGAAGAAATGAATTTTTTCTAATATTATGTCTTTTAAACACATAATATGGATGTTAAAATTATAGAGTATTTAAGATTAAAAATATAGTTAATAAAATTCATAACTTTCTTTTGAACGGTTAGTTTAGTATGTTGTGGTGGGCTCGAACTCGGTGTTGCGTGTAGCGCAAGCTATTGAATTACTTTAATGAGATAATGTACTATGAATTCTTGAGGTGTTACACTTATGGGTTGGAACATATCTAAAACTATATGTTCAAGAAGTATAGTTATAGAAAAAAATTTAATTATTTTAAAATATTTCTATTATTAATTTATAATTTGGCGTTCATGACATTGCTAATGTATCTCAAATTTGATTCCATACAAAATAGATGGGAAATGAATTATTTTTAGAATTCTCAGAGAATGAACATTAAAATTTCAAATAAATATATGCCAACCAAATGATTCATTAACATCAGCATTCAAACAATTTACAATATACCTATAAAAATAACATATATGCAGTGTATAAACATTTACTATTATAGGTGATTTGAACTTAAAAATCAATCTTTGAAAACTAAAGAAAAACCACTATAAAAATACGGAATAACCACCATCACAATGTTAAGATATTAATATTATGTTGTGAACTATGCCTTCATGGTAAAGAATTTTATTGATGATAATAGACTAATTATTTTTAACAGATCAAATAAAAACTATTTTTATCGTTCCATTACCCCCAAATGTGACATATCCTTGATAAATTTGGAGTGAAAATGTGAGAATGCAGCACACATAATTCATGAAAAGCCATTTCCCTTAATTTCTTTTATTGATTATCATTTGTTTTATTCACTATAATGAAAAATAATATAGCATAATTTTTTGTAGGCAAATTCATTTTGCTCTATAAATGTTATATATAAGGGTACTTGGTATGACAATTTTTTTTATTTGTATATAATATTTTATCATTTTTTGAAAATTATTTTGTATGAAATATATTATTGGTTTAATTAAATTGAGGAATTTTCAAATTTCAAATTTTTCGAAAATTTTCTACATCACCATAATGAATATAGGTAAATTTTTTAAAAAAATAGAAGTATTAATAAATGTTTTTTTTAATTTGGGATTTTTACCCAAACATTCTATTCTGATATTATATTTCTTATGTAGATATTGACCAAGAGTTTTATTCTTGTAATATTCTCATTGAGTAAATTATCTTATAGAATATTTAATGTTTTGAAATTCCTATAATAATTTATATATTATTTTATCTTCTTTATTATTTCAGATAAAATAATTTCCTATCTGATTCTTTAATATAAAAATATTTTTATTTACATCCTATACATTTTTAATAATCCAATAATATGAGTTTTGAGGGTTTTATTCTTATTTTTAAAAATTTTATTGGCGTATTCCAACATGTTATGATATCCAAATAATTCTTAATATGATAATATTTTATTTTCAATTTCATGATCAAGCTCAAATGAAGAAAAATAATGTACCTCATCTGACTATTTCATAAATCATAGCTTGGATTTTTTTATTGACATCTTCATAGTCTGATTAGGATGAAAGGTATTCGCTTAAATCTTTAGAAGAACTCCAACAAGCCTTCATTGCTATCCTGGATTTCTTATAACTCTCAAACATTATGTTTTTAACTTTTGTCTTCATTATATCATTAATTTTTGGATAGTCAGGTGAATCACACCTTTCATAGTGTGTGGAAAAAGAAAATTTCTATATTTTCCTAGTGCAGCACAGAGGATGACCATGGTCATCTCTCCTGAAGATCTTTCTCAGTTTGTTTAGAACATAATCTAATTCAACTATTAAATAATAATTATTTTTTTATATTATGTTTTATAATATAAATTGGATTTAATAACAAGAATTAATTTAAAAAATAATATGGAACAAACATTCAATTCTAAATTACTATGAAATTCAATACAAAATTGAATTAGGAAAGAAAGGATGTTCTCCTAAGTGAATTTTTTTTACAAGCACCTTAAATGACCAAGTTCAAATCAACATAGTGAACACACTTCATTTTATATGTGCAAAACATAATATAACATAGTTATGAATCAAAATTTTACCTATTGATCTCTATTCACACCTTACATCATCCTCCTCAATCGAGGGAAAATGGTTGAAGTTCAAGAAGTTAAACATTAGACAACCATAGTAAGGATTACAAACACTATAAATTATAATTAGAATTAACTTAAAGTAGAAAAAAACATTTCAACAGGTTCCAGAACCGGATTACTCCCCATAGTTATTTCTCGTGTCATTTACTCATGATCATATGTGTTGGATATCACAATGTAGATGAACGGGGTGGAGTGAGAAAGAAAGAGATAAACAGAATAGAAGAAAGGGGGGGGGTGGAAGAATTCACAACAAAAAAACCATAAATGAATTATATTTTATATAATATAAAATAAATTATTATTACATTGAAAATAAATTTAATGTTAAAAAATAATAAAAATATAAATAATAGAAGAAAATAAAAGGGTGCAATAGCTTCCCATCTAGAATCTATCTCCTAAAATTTGGAAGCTGTTTGTCACACCATATGTTCGAATGATCCCATGGTCTCTTTATACAAAATGTTGGAAATTTAATTTCTTATCATTCCTACAAATTTAACATCAATTTTTGTCACTAAGATTATATTAGGGAATTGTTATTGACTATGAACTGTTTTGGCCTAGGATTCCAGTAGTCTTCTTTCATTGTATTTTTCTTATTGACCATGTTAATGGATGAGTAACTACTTGGGATTAGTGGTATAATTTTTCCATGATTTCTCATTCAAATACATGTTGAACCACCTAATTTTGGTTTGTTTAGATTTGTTGGTACTTCAGTTATAAAGGTGGGTGCCATGCTGTCTTCCGTGATGTTTCTCAAACTTCAATGATTTTTTGAGGCCCCTAGATGTTTGAATTATCACTATTACAAGAAGGATGAGTTATTGAAAATAAATAAATTAATCCTAAAAAATGAATCAAATCAATCAGATCAATATTATAAAAGTTATTACCATGAAACCCTTATGATAAAAATATTTCAAAATTATAGAATTAACCACTCTTTCCATTTTATCTCAAAACACACCATTAATACTAAATAGATGAAAATATGCTCAAATTTATAAATTAATCGGATTTAAGTAATTAAAATACATAAAAAATGAGTAAAATATTATCTCTATTTATTCCCCCGCACTTAAACACTTCTTTTCCTCATACATAAAATATCAACATGGAAACAATATGACATTAATGTTACGAATGTAGAAATTTCAGAGAAATAAAATAAAAAACCGAATTCAAATAAAATTTTACAAATCCCACATAAAAATATCAATTAAATTTATCATTTTTTATAGAAACAATAAAATTATTCATTTTTTTATTACCATTTTAAAAATTACGGATCATTTCCTTTCATTAATTAATGCTTCTCAATTGTGTATTATAAAACCTGACAAATCATGAATTACCTCACATATGAATATTTTGTCTCATATATAATGTTATAAATAATGTAGAGATATTAAAATATAATGATAACATGAACCATATTAATAGTCTTTTAACGGAACTACATTATCCTCTTTGTAATGTAATAAATGTGCACAATATCATGAGGATGTTAAATAAAGGTTCAAATGACTTTAGGGTTTTAGGTTGGTAGAATTTGATGTTTTAAAAACTATGTCTCTAGGAGGAGTTTTAAATAATAAGAATAATTCATGATATCAAAAAAAATTAATGAAATTATCTCCTTCAATGTAGCAACTCCCACATCCAATAAAACTCAATGTAATGGCATGAACAAAGTTATGCTTAATGAACGATTTGTGCACCCTCTTGATTATTTTAATTTATTAAAAATATTTGTTATTTTTTGAAGAACCATTTAATTTTTTCCTTTTTTTAACATTTTTATGATAATAATAAACTTCACATTCACTACATAACCACATATTATCAAAATAAACAGTCTTGTTATGGTGATTTTTTTCTCCCCAAATAACCCATTTTCTCTATTTTTCCCTTTTTTAATTCATGAATGCAAAAATAATGTGTTAAATGAATGAATCAAATGAATTTTATTATTACCAAAAATATTACCCCCACACCTTTTTCATCTAATTTAGAAAATTCATTACACCATTATTGCCTTAACCCCACGCATCCACTTTAAAATGTAATGGAAACAACAAGAGTTTGGAAGGAATGGATAAAATTGGATTAAACCTATCTCATCCCTATAAATTTCACATATGTTATCTATGGGATAAATAAGGATTGATGTTAGCATAGTATTTTATGGATATGCGGGTTTTAAATGGGGTTTTAAATCATTTTAAATGGGTTTTTTCAAAGTCATAGCTTTGACAAGTTAAAATATAAGTAATGTTCGATGTCATGTATGATGATCACTCAAGAAATATCCTCAAGAATAAATTGGTAGTACATGGTCTATAAATACTCTCAGTAATGGAATATATTATTTTTGAAAATCACTCTTGTAATAAATAATAAAAATAAATCAATTCATATTAATTTTATAAATTCATAAAACAAAAATTTTTAACAAAAATTAATTTACAGGAATCAACTAAGGACCTCAATTCGTGAGTCACTATTTCAACCAACATGATTAACTTTAAACATTCTATTTTCTATTTTACTCATTCAATATCATTGAAATTTAAATCTAATACATGGAATCATTGTATTTTTATGAATCACTTCTCTCCTAGACAGGTAAGGCAAAGCATGATTTCAATTCTTGCATGTAATTTCTATTTTTAAACTCAAATAATGATCAGGAAAGAACTGTTAAAAATTTAAAAGATAAAAATTAAAATTATAATCCCTTTTAAAATGAAATTTAGTCATATTTCTTCCTTAGTAATTTGGGAATTCCTCTTGGTGTCAAGAACCTACAAAAAGAAACATCCCATTTTAGAGCAAGGAAAATTTATTTTGTGTTGAAAAAAATAAGAGGGTGTGGAATTAATTCTGGACTACATTCTAATACTGAAATTGAAAATGAGATTTCTAGAAAGCTTATAAAGATAAATCTTGGTATGGTCCCCCTTGTGGTCCATGAAGTTTTACTACATCTATATGGAAGTCCACCTATTATATAATGTATTATAGTGGATAGGGATTCTCTGACATAAAACACCAAATGGTTATTTTTCCCAACATAAAATTATTATTCAATGTGAGGAGGATTCCATAGATATGGTAAACTATATATTACCCCTTCAATGATTGGGAATATACTATAGTTCCTCCCATTAATTCTAGAATTCATCCAGTTTGTGTTGATCTCCCCATATAGCTTAGTAGAGATTTAATTTTCATCAATCTCTCCTCTAATTGATTTTTGGAGGGTGAATTAATCTTCTAGTACATCAAAATTTAAGTCCTCTAGTTCTTCAATTTCAATGATGAGTGGTTATATTTCTTATTCCACTACCTCAGGATCATGCTATGGATCTATTTCAGGCATCTCAATTAATGCATTAAAATAATCAAATTATCATGACATTTTTCTCCCCATACCATCTAGAGTATTGATCATACTTCCAACCCAGTCATTTAGATCACTACATTCAACTTACGGTACTTGATTTTGAACCTACAAGTAATTTTCCCATTGAGAATAATTACATTTCGGATAAATCATGTATTTTTTAGGATTTTTTTTCTTATTTTAATGAAGAATATAAATACATGAATAAAATGAAAATTAAAAAATATAAGTAAACTAATTATTAGTTCCCCATAAAAAGTGATAGTTTTACACACTCTTTTTATAGGGTGTGGAAGAAGAAAATTTATATAATTATTTTGAGTTCAACGTAGATGCTGACAAGGGTCATCTCTCTTGAAGATAGACGTTTCTCAGTTTGTTTTCCTAATTAATAAAATTAACCTATGATATATTTTATATGATTTATAAAATAAATTTAATTTAATAAAATGATTAATTTAAAAAATAAACAAGAATAAAATTCAATTCTAAATTACCATTCTATGCTAAAAAGAATGGAATTAGAGAAGAAAGGATGTTCTCCGTAGATAATTTTCCAAGAGCAACTTCATTGACCAGATTCAAATATATATAGTTAACACACCCTATAATAAGTGTGAACACCTCAATCTAACCTGGTTATGAATGAAATGTATATATATTTTTCTCGAAGAACACCCTCAATAATCCTTATTAATTTAGGGAAAATGGTTTCAAATCAAGAAGTTAAAATTTATAGAACCGTATTGAGGATTACACCCATTATAAATTATCATTATAATTAAATCGCAATAGAAAAAGATATGGCCTCAAGTTCAATCATTAGATTACTCCATTGGTATATTCCATAGTTCATTTAATCATGATCATGATTATTAGAGATCACAATAGAGACGACCAAGGTGGAATATGAAAGAAAGAGATGAAAATAAAATAAGAAAAGTGGGGTGGGTGTGGATGAAGAAAAAAACCATCCATGAAATATTTTTATATAAAATAAACTAAATTAAAAATTCATTGAAAAAAATATTATCATAAATAAAGAATACAAATATAATCAATATAAAAAAATAGAAGGGTGTAGAAGCTTCCCCTCCAGAATGTGTCTTCTAAAAGTTGGATCTTTCTTGTAACCCCGTATTGTCAATTGATCACAAAATTTCTTCTTATAAGATATTTAATTTTGAATTTACTAGAATAACTACAAATATAACATTAATTTGACTCCCTGATAAAATTTTATGGAATTATTATTTACTATGATATTTTTCTGGCCACGGAATCAAAGAATATTCTTTCAATGTATCCTAATGAATGACCCCATTAATGTATAATAACTCATTTTTATTTATTTTTATTACTATTATATAAGAGATAATTCCATTACAGGTGAAATACCATAAATATGAGGTGCAGAGAATGAGTTATGATTCAGTTATGGTGGTGGGGTCCATGCTGTCCACCCAGAAGGTTTTCCAACTTAAATGATTTTATTGGGCCTCTATATTTTGAAACATCACTTTTACCATAAGAAAATGATGAATAAATAAACCATGTAATACTAAAAAAAATAAATTACATCAATTTTATCAATATTATAAAATTTATTCAGAAAATACCATTCTGATAAAAATCATTAAAAACTCCACAATTAACAAATTTTTACATTTAATCTCGAAACTCACCATTAATCCAAAAGGGATGAAAATAAGATCAAATAGAATGATTGGAAGGATTTTAATAATTTAAATACATATACAAATGAATAAAATATTAGCTCTATAAATTCCCCCACACATTAACCATTTGTTTCCTCAAGCATAAAATCTCAAAATTAAATTTAGAAGACACCAATGTTACCCATATTCAAATTTCAAATAAATAAAATCTAAATAAATCTATCCCAATTTTTTTTCAAATTATATATAAAATATAAATTTAATTACCAATTTTAAAGAGAGACAATCAAATAACAAATATTACATTTTCCCTTTTCAAAAATTAAGGAACATTTCCTTTCATTCATTGATATTATTATATTATTTATTATTTAACATAAAATATTATGGTTTACCTAAATTTGAATATTTTCACTCATATCTCATGATACAAATCACGAATAGTTATACTCATGTAAATAGTACATGATCATTATCCATAGTCTTGTAAAGGAACTACATTCACTACTTTGTAAAGTCCAATGAAACATAAAATCACGAGGACATGAAGTAATATTTCAAATGACTATTATGATTATGGTTGGAAGTATTTGATGTTTTAAAAATTGAGGTCCAATGAGAAGGTTTATCTCTTATTTAAAAAGAATGATATAAAAGACTAAATTGAAATTAATTTATCCCTTTAATAGTATTAAATACAAATTCGTAAAAACTCAATGTAACATATTGATAAATTTAAATCATAATGAAAGAGTTGTCCATCATCTTGAATTTGTTTAAGTGTTTCAATTTTATTATTTTTCAACTAATCACATATTTTTTTGTTAAAAATTTACTATTAGAATAAACCTCAAATTCAACTCCTAGCAACATATGATAAAAATAATAGTTCTATTAATGGTGATTTCATATATCCACAAATAACATTCCATTTTCCCATTTTTAATTTATTTTATTAATTTATATTCAAGATTACAAAAAAATGAAGAGTACAGTGAATAAGCCAAATGAATTTTCTCATTATACAAAAAATAAATCCCCCACCTTTTACATATAATTTATAATGTCCCTTCACCCATGATTACTTTTACCCCACACATTAACTCTAAAATATCATGTAAATACCAAGAGTATGGTAGTAATGGATAAAAATGGTTTGAAAATAGAATCATCTATATAAAGGTCACTCAAGGACTCTACAGCCCAATAAACTATTTTTATAAAGGCAGTTATTTATGGATATGTAGTTTTTCAAATGAAGGATAAACCATTTTAAATGTGTTTTCTCACAATCATTACTTTGACATGCATAAATTCATGTTTTAGTTGGTGTTATGTCCCAAGACCACTCAAAAAATATGCTCAAGAATAAATTCGAAGTATTTACTGTAGAAATCATCTAAAAAATGGGAAATATGATTTGTGAAAATTTCTAATGTCATTAATATTAATAAAATACAATTTCCCATGTATTTATAAAATTAAAAAAAGAAAAATTATAGTAAAAATTCATTTAAATAAATCAACTAATTCCCTATAATCACGAGTAATCATTTCAATAACCACAATACACATTAAAAATTCCATTCTCCATTATAATCATTAAATTTCATTGAAAATGAAATAAAAAACAAGGAATCACTTGAATTTTAGAAAAATCATGTCTCCTAGATAAGTCAAGTAATGCATGAATTCATGTGTTGGCATCAAATTTCCATTTTTAATCTCAAATCCTGATTGGGAAAACATTAAGGAGTTTAAAAGAAAAAAATAATAAGTGAAATCCCATCAGAAATTATGATGAGTCCACTTTACTCCTTGGATATTTAGATATTCTGTGTGCTATTATGAGCATGAAAATTAAGAAATCCCAATTAAGCACATGTATCATCTAATGTACGATAAAAAATAAACGGGAGAGTGGGATGGATGTCGGACTAATATCTCATATTGAAATCAAAATCTAGATTCCAAGAAATCATGTAAAGATAAATCATGGTATGATCCCCATGTGGACCTGGAATTGTAATTTCCTTCAATGGGAATTAAAATATGTTATCCAATGTCTAATGGCAGTTGGTGCTTTATGAAGTGTATAAAAACTTGTGTATTTTACCATCATCCACTTATTCTTCAATAATGTGGTGGAATCTATATATATTCTACTCTATATCCTCCACCTTTCTAATGTGGTACAACTTAAATAGTGGGGGGGATGATGATGTAAGATACCCCATCCTCTTTATTTGGTACTTGTCCCATATATTCTTCAAAATATAATTTTATCTCTAGATGTGATCAATGAAATGAATAATAAAAGGGAGATTTAAAGTTTTATTTTAAAGTATTGATTTTAAAATAATACCTTTTAATTTAGGTAGCTTTTTCCTCTTGGTGTTCAGGATAAACAACTGGGGACTCTTCTTGTACTCATTCCAATAAATATTGAATGACATCAGGGAGCTCCGGGTGTTCCTCAATAGCTGAAATTTATTTTTCCTCTTAAATATAAACTGAATAGTAAGTGTGATCTTATTCTAGAAAATTTATAATAATTGGGAGTTATATTAAAATCAGATTCAAAAAAATTGAATGTGGTTGAGTTCATGAATGTATCATCCCCTGAGGTGGCTTCACATGAATATCTTCTTTGATGGAATGTTCATCTATGAGTTGATCATCGATGGGTAGGGGTAGTTAGTTGGATTATTCTCTCTTTATATTAAAATCCACCACATTTGTGGTGTCTTCCATTAAGTGTTATGACTATTCTATTTTTACTGGTTTGGGAAGATCACATGTATCCTCAAATTAATTCAAGAATTCATCCATCTCATGTTAATATTTCCCAAGTAGATCCGTAAGGCTACCCTTTTCCTATATCTCCCATAAAAACGACTGAGTGACGATAAATGATTCTTCAATTACCTATCACATTTACCTCCACTATTTTTTTAATTTCAAGTATCAGTGGTAATGCTTCTTCCACCACTACCTCAGGTTCTTACTCAGGCATAGGGTTGGGTTGCACCATTAATAAAAAAATATAGTCAAATGATGTTTACATTTTTCACTATATATCTTCAAATGTATTTATCATCCATTACATCTAGAGATTTAGTTCTCCATAATGATTTTTTTTTCATGATATTTCACATGTGTGTAATTATCCCATGGAGAATAATAATAGCACATACACATCATGGATTTTTTTCCAATTTCCTTTGGTATTTTTGAAAATAAAATGAAAATATATCTAAAAAATTAAAATAACAAATGATAATTAAACTATTTATTGGGAACCTGAAAATGGATCTATTTTTGATGCATGTCTGTTATAGTGTATAGAAAATGAAATTTTTTGTACATTCTTATTGTAGCAGATATGCTATCCTGGGGCATCTATCTTGAGGATATTTCATAGTTTTTTACCTAAATAATCTAATTAACCAACGAAAAAATGAAATTTAAAATTTCTATGAAATAAATGGAATTTAAGAATATAAATGAAATTAAAAAAATAAGATGGAACCAACATTCAATTCTAAATTACCATATATTGCTAAACATAATGAAATTAGGGAAGGAAAGATGTTCTATCGAGAGAATTTTTAGGGTGTAAATTCCATAAGCATACACAAATATATATACTGAAAAGACATAACAATATGTATTCACACATCAATATACCATGGTTATGAATTCCATGTGTACATAGTGATCTCACATCACACCCTCCATCAACACACTGAATCGAGGGAAAATAGTAACATATTTCGATTTTAAAAATTTGACAACCATAATGAGGATGATAATATCTATAGTTTATCATTAGGATTTACTCAATGTATAAAAAATATATATATGGGTCCAAGAACAAAATTACTCACCTGAGATATTCCTCAGGTTAGTGACACATGATCATGAGTATTAGAGATCACTGTAGAGAAGATTAAGATTGAATAGGAATGAACGAGATGAAATGAAAATAAGAAAATGGGGGGTTGTGTGGAATTAGACATAAAGATATAAACCATAAATGATTTATATTTTTATATAAAATAAAATAAATTATAATTAAATTTAAAATAACACAAAATTAAATTTGAATTAAAATAAAAATAGTAGAATAAAATGAATCGGTGTAGTAGCTTGCCCTCCAGAATCTATCTCTCTATAGATAGATCCTATTTCATACAACATATGTTCAAATGAGAAAAGGTCCTTTCGTGTAGGATTTGTAAAATTGAATTTCCAATTAGTCCTACAAAATTTATAGTAATTGGATCCCTCTAGAGGATATTAGAGAATTATTATTGACTATGAATTTTTCTAGCCTATGATTCCAGGATTATTCCTTCAATTTATTTCATTCAATGGCCATGTTAATGGAATAATAACTCCTTAGTATTTATTGGTATAATGTGTATATGAGTTTTTGTTCGATTCATAATCGAATCACATCAATTTTAATTGTATAGACCAAGTTATGCAATAGTTTCATAGGTGGGGTCTACAGTATCTTCCTCGAAGGTTTTCCAACATCGATATTTTTTCAGGCCTCATGATTTTTTAATTAGCTATTATAGAAATACAAATAGTTAAATAAAATAAATCAAGGAATCCTATATAAAATGAATCAAATCAATTGTTCAAAATTATAAACTTATTTCCCATGATACTCTTTTTATAAAAATCATTCAATCTTCTAAAATTGACCAATTCATACATTTTATCTCAAAACACAAAATTAATACAAATTGGATGAAAATGAGCTTAAATGGATAAATTAAGAATATTTAAGTAATTAAAATACACCTATAAATGAGTAAAATATTACCTCTATCATAAGTAATTATATTTCTTAATATCATTCACTCATATCATCTCAACTCTTTAGAACTATAATCATTATTTATCTACTTGGTGAATGGTCTTCTCAAACCTCTTAGATTATTATATAATATTATGTATTTTTGATAAATCTAATATATCCCATAATTTATTCTAGTATATCATGATGAATCTTCTTCTTGGTATGTTTCAGATATTTTTTTCACATATAATCTTCCTGGAATCTTTATAAGTATTGTCCTCCAACGAAGAGTTTTTTTCCTTAATCATCTAAATCTATTTAACCCCGATTTCCATTTCATATTCATAAATCTGGAGTGTTACAATAAGATATTTTATTATCAAATACTTGAATTAGTAATATTATCTTATGGAAGCTAGGATTCTAGTCTACATGGGTGGTAATACATTGAAAACATTACATTCATGTCCTAGATCATTAGTAGTTGTTCTTATCGAAGAAATGGTGTTCACTATATCAGTAATCCTTTCATTAAATTTCATAATTATGTATATATATATTCAATACATGTTTCTATTTTCCAAAAATATTCCTATTTTAATCATATATAAGGTACTTCACATACCTTCATATGTAACCACTTTAAGTTTCAACATTTAATGTTTTTCTAACATTGTTCAACTATGTAAAAACACATCTAGAAAAAGACCACAAATTATAGCATTCATAGGTTTGTATTTTAGCTCATAATCATTATTCTCTTAAGAATCCCATTTTTCAGGTTCTATATTAAGAATATCACATGTAATTAATAATTCTTCATAAACATTCTAGCTGATATTTCTGATATAAATGATCAAATGATATTTCTAACAACAGAAATTCTCACCATTAAAGTACAGTATTCTAACAATTAAAATAACTTCATTGATATCATCCATGGATATGAGTGGTAGATGGATCATTTTACTATAACATTTTATAGTTTTTAAGTGAAAATTAAATATCTCTGATATAAATTATTTCTCAATATAATTTCCATCTCAACACACAACAGGGGTTAGAAATGAGTTTATAATTTTTTTTAAATAAACACCGTATTCAAGTATGACATATCATAACCATTTTCATAAATAAAAATCAGAATTTTAAATTATAAAATAAATTAAATATAAGGAAGATAATATATTTATAGTGGGTTAGGATGTTGAAACCCCTATTCCACTATACCAACACTATACTCCATGGGTATGATGATTTATACTATAACATTAAATTTACCAGGGACACCCATCATACTAAAATATGTTTTCAATTTATACAATGGTCCCATATATTTGAACCAGGCTCTCCCTTTACTATTCCTATACATGTTCCCACCACACACTGCTAATCCATTTGTAAAAAAGATATAATTACAAAACATTCAATGATACTATTGCAACACACACTTACGAGTAGATAAAAAAAGTGGATGATGATTATTCAAGAGAATACGAAATTATTCAAGGTATATATTTTTGTTATATTCAATTCCACTAAGAGACCATGTATGTAAAATAAAAAAAAATTAGTTTTGATATTTTTTATGTATAGGAATCCAGACTATTCATGTGTATGTTGTTTTATATATGTGAATATTTATCATTTTTCCCTGTTAGGGATGAGTATTCATTTTAAAAATCATTACGAACATAATCAAGTGATAATTATAATAGTCAATATATACACACAAATATAATGTTAACATATAATATTATATATATTTATCCATTCCTTCCCTATATTGAAATTTTATTTGTAGTACTGATATGAGAACTCATTTCTTTAATCAGATCCATACATATAGATGAATGAAAAATACGATAGACATCGTTTTTCCTGAAATGGACGTTCCATTTTTTGAAACACATGAAATGAAAAAAATTAATTATCAAGAGATTAGCAAGGTTATCGTGGAATATGTATATTACATCCTTAAATAATAAACTAGAAGCATTGTTCATCTTAAGATAAATTTACTGGAAACACTGTAAGAAAATATATTTCTCTAAAAAAGGCTATCAGATAAATCTTTAGAAAAGATAAATATGTTACTATTTTGAAACAATTATATTAAACAACTTCTCCATGATCTTTTATGATAATACATTATTAATATACTTTTCATATGATAATATCTCATTATATTCACATTCTAAATAATACATCTGGCATGAGAAATTCAGCAATTAATTTAATAAAATAATGTCTTACACAAAAGGATAAAATTACAACACATATTAATTCTAAGTGAATTAATGATATTCTTCAATTATTATAAGATAAAATAGTTTTTCAAAGATCAAATAATTTTCTTGTATTAAGATAAATATATTGAGAAATAGTATAAGATAAATAATTTTTTATGAATAAAAAATAAAACACTTAAGAAATACTTGAAAGAATAAACTTAAGAATTTTGTGAATAAAAAATGAAAATAAAAAATGTGATATGTTTTAACAACAAAATCTGACCAATAGACCCATACAATGGACTTGGTTTCCATTAGATGATTAAATTTGTCATCTCATTGATAGAAATTCAGCGGTTTCTTTTGAATATTAAATGTTACTTCCATTACTCTAAAATTTACATCGAGTTTATGTATTGAAATATAATCCATGTCTATAAAAACATTAAACTCAATAAATATAAATAATAAAAAATTTATAGGTAGAACATTCTGGTAGACATAAACTAGATAAGAATCATAGACCTCATGAGAGATCTCCATTCAATTGAGTTTTTTAACAACAAATTAAATATCTAATTATTGAGGATATGGATTAACATTCCAATGGATTATTCATGATATAAGATATTTTATACAATTATTATCCAATTACATACATTAATAATTGAATTTTTTTAACACCCTAGCATTATCATTCTATTTTAAATACCATACCAAATCCAAGATGGTTTGCATAGCCCTAAAAATCATTAATTAGAGTTATTGGTCATGAAAATTCATTCATATATTTTTGGAATGATAAAACAATTTTTAAATATATGAAACTATATGATTGAACTTTTTTATTTTTTTATTATTCAAATCATTCATCAATAACTTAAAGAGTTTTTGAGTTCCTAAAAACATATCCATTTGGACTGTCAAACATTGTTTGTTGAAAGGCTTATTATTGTGTAGTAATTAATGATTGAGTCTAGATCAATGTTCCTTTGGAGTAATTACCCCTTAATATAACTTTTCTAAAGACACATCAACATATAATAGGTATATAGGGTTATAATTTCATAGAAACGTACTACTCTATCCTTCATCAAAATTACATGATATTTTTCTTTTACATATCCTTATGGTTCCCACTAATGTTCTCTCATACTATTTTTCAATCATTTAACTAAAACTTTCTCAAATACTAACTATAGTGACCATACCTCACATATATTGGTATCACAACTTAATTGATGAATATTGATTGTATAAGAAAATGGTCCTCACCAGAATCATTTAAGACCAGTTCCTTTGGAAACATGGATACATCAATAACTGGTTCATAAGAGTTATACCTCATCTCTCAATTATTTCATTACAACAAGCACACTTATTAGATGTTTCATACATAAAACATATCTTTATACTATATGGGAAGATACATATGAAAGGTTGATATTTTATTCTCAATAATGGTAAAAAAGGAAGATATCAAATAAAGAATTAGAATGAAAATTAAGATATATGTTATAATAATAATAAAATTACATTTGAAAACCATACCGTACATATGAAATATAATAACATTGATTTATATAATAAATCGTGGTAGCTTATAAGATATGAGTAGTAAAGTAATCAATGAATATATTCTATGAGATCAGAACATAGTAATGGTTCATGTATTTTTTGTATACATATAAAAAATGGATATGATTTCCATAGTAATAATTTAATACTAACCAAACTAGTTGAGTGGGTTCAATCTATAATCCATCGTTGTAGTCAAGCTTCACTATGGAGTCTATCATAGCGGATAAAGTTTATTAGGTAAATGCGTTAACTCCCTATTCCACTCCAATTTTTCTCATGAGATGTCAATCATTTCCCAATGCATTGGTGGAGAAATAGGTCCCACCCTTACATAATCTATTTATTTTTATAAAAGAATATAATAAAAAAGGAATCATATCATATCAAAGGGAAAATGGGTTTCATAATGATTTTATAGAAACATTACATGTTGAAACTAAATTGGTATCATAAAATTTTCATCATTTCGTTATAGCATAACCCATATAAAAGTAATTACTTTCATAAACCTATTCTCATCATTAAAATTTTCCATATAAAAAATATGTATGGAATGAGTGGAACACGTACCTGTTGAATCATAATAAATGGTAAAACTTGTTTCTATTGATAAATATAAATTCTAAAAAGGATCATTATATCAATCTTGAAAAAATTTCTCCTTCTATTTGAAATCGCATATTTAAAATATAAAAATTTGTCCAATATTAAAAGAAATATTTTTTAGAATATCCTAAAAAACATGGAAATAAATATTCAAATAATTGTGTGGTCTTGATAAGGGAAAATTATATTTATTCCATACATATTAAAATAATAATTCCTCCCATTTTAACAGTAAAACTTCAGAAGATATTTTTTGGGAAAATGTAAATATGATTCATCTAAGAGATTTTTACGAAATTAAATCATGGGTAAATGTTTAATTACCCAATCAATAAGGAATAGTAAAAATTTTATTCAATACATTGTTAGAAAACATTTTCATGGATAAAAACGGGTTTCCTTCCAAATAGAGAAATAAATTCAATTATCCAATAATAACATTCCTTGAAAATATTCTGTAAATAATATGAGTAAAATGAATGGAATTTTTTTTCTAAAGATATGTAGAAAGAATTTATTTTACCTGTAAGAATTTTTTATGATTGAAGATATATTTTTAGGGCCATGTGCTAAGATGTAATGTGATTCTATGGCTCAATGTACCCAGAATTAATTTTGTAAAATATTTAATATATTTTATATTATGTGTGGAATGTTTCTCAAATAAAATATGATTTCTCTTAAATAGAATATCATATTTGAAATAAAAATCCACAATTGATTCTAGAATATGATTTTAACTCTAGGGAAAACCTAAAATAGATCGACATGGGATTATTGGACAAAAGTGGCCAACAGTATGTGTATTTAGACAAATAAATCATCAAATTTATTCATTTAATTTCATTATCCTAATATTGATTCTCCCTAAATCAATAATTATAGATGGATATCCAACATTACCCTAATAACCTAGGGATATGTTGAGATTTTTATCTATTCACTATTCATTTGAAAATAAATATCCATCGTTAATGAAGCTCTAGATTCTGGAAAATCAAGATTCAATGACTGAAGAAATATATATTATTAATTAGTGAAAACATTTTTCTTAGAAAAATGATACAAAATTAGGTATGATTCGATAATTATTGGATTATTTCCCAATTGATTAAGATATTTTATAATGATCATTCATTTTTTTTACTCAAAACATTTCAAGCCATTTCATGTGCCAATGTAATGGTTTTATTGATTATTCAATTGTCTCTCACCCATGATATTTTATATTGGGTTTGTTGTATAACAATTCTTCTCTAATGATCAATCACAATTGATTTTTTCTCTTCCAAAAATCATCATTTGAGTTCATTGATGATTGGACTATGGACCCTCATTTCGACATTGTTTTGAGGTATAGAGACAAATAAAAACATCAGATTCAATAAAAATTCATGAGTGAGGGACATATTGATGAATTAGTAAATGATTCGAATGGATAACGTAATATGGGTGGTTATATCATGGATTTGGTTGATCTGGTGAGGCATTGGGATATCCATCTATGACATTATGCATAAAGGTTCACATGAGAGAATTTAGAAATCAATTTACAACAACTATATGGAATAGAGTGACAATCGATGGTTTCCTCTTAAATATAAGGTATCTTGGAGGTGATATCTATGGTTGATAGGTTAGATCTAGAACAGAAAAATCATATATATGTTTTGGTGAAAACCTAGATAACATGTCATCTAGTTCGAAGAGAAAATTTCATGTAGTTCACCATTATATGTAGGGATAGGGTTTTCAGATTGTTAAAGATGACAAGCCATATGGTGGGGTCACACCCCATGTGTCCCTCCCTAGGTAGAAAAGATGTGTGTCATATCATAAGGGAATGGCCTCTTTTGGAAGGACAAATCATGTAAATAAATAGAAAGACATGGACTGACATACATAAACATAGTATGGAGCACATGAAAGACCCAAGGAGGTGGATGCATTCCATGTAGTCCAGTTACATTCCATATTGATTTATAGGGTTAGTTATCTGAGTAACTTTATAGACATCACCAGATAGTGAATTAGGACCACACGCCATTTGGGTTACTTTACATGCTTTGAACCCCTACTTTATGTTTGAGGAACCTTTAGTCTGACCTATCTCATTTGATTGGAATTATATTTTACCTCATTAGTAGCCTATCATGAGTAATATTCCATTTTGGAAATGATTGTGGACTCTGTAGTTCCCTTTTTTACATAGAATATAATTTTTTTCATTATGTGACACATTTTTTGGTGTCCCTTGATGATGGCATTAATCAGGTAGGATCATTAGAGAGACTAGAGTTGCACCATACCAATATAATAAGGCTTGGGTCCTCTACCTATATAAATAATTGATAACTTTTTTAGGATATTTCATGTGTCCTTTATATGGATCATCTACCATCCATTAGAGTGGAACCCTCTAGGTGGGATGTGCATGGGTCCCTTAACTATCCATTGAGTGGAACCCTCATGCTAAGGCATGGCATGGATCCTTGCCTATAATATTGAAACCCACCAGGTGGGCTCGAAAGGAGTCCTCTATCTAATATCCAAATGGTAACATCATGTAGTACCATGGCATGGGTCCTCTACTACTAGAGTGGAAACCTCCCGATGGGATGAGCATGGGCCCTATAAAAACTATAAGAGTGGAACTTTCATGCTGGTTTGGGTATGGTTCCCCAATCAACTAATCAATGCAACCCTCCTATTGTACCCAGGCATCGGTCCCCTACCAAGATATTGTGCCCCATGACTATCCAGAACAAAGCCAAGATGTGTATTTTTTGGATGTTTTTAGGTAGGAATATGCGTGAGATGTTTGGCATCATTGATGGACCTTCTAAAACGGATGCAAAACATTTTGTGCAATGTTATGATATGGAGATTCCTTCACTATCATTTTTGATTCTTTAGAATGATCATATATATATATATATCATTATCTATTGTGTTGGATTTGATCAATCTATTTTTTTGGGTTGAGGTGTCTATCTATTCTT
The DNA here is from genome assembly GCA_963277665.1 of Viscum album. Lineage (NCBI taxonomy): Eukaryota > Viridiplantae > Streptophyta > Magnoliopsida > Santalales > Viscaceae > Viscum > Viscum album. The sequence goes on from OY728139.1 coordinate 1,093,195,003, forward strand.
ATAGTGTCTCTTACATCTCCCCCTATATTTTTCTGGTCATATTATATGGTATGTATATACTCCCCCTAGAATGGGATTGGCCTTCATGTTCAATGTCTCATATAGATGATAGAGAGGTCATCGATGATTATGTAAGATAATAGGGATACCTAGTGCATTGGACCACGTATGGTGGTTGGATCATAGAGATCAACTGATGTGATATCCCCACATTATGCATTCCAACTTTTGTTAGTTTGGGACATCATTCTAGTATGGATTGTATTTTTCCCATTAATATTATGTTTACATTTTAATACTCTTGGAAACCATAGAGGTTTTTAATACATGGTTTATATTCAAATTAATGAATATTTTCTTTTATTATTCATCTTCTCATATATATTTATATTGTGGGGTGTGTCTGTGTCTGTATTGATACACTATGAAAAGGCCCTTGTATATTTTATGTCCTTCGTTGCATGTTTCTTGCCCCCTTCTATAGAGGATTCCTTGAGATAGTTCCTTTAGGAGCCCTATTATTTTCTATCATAATAGACTTTTATCAAAGTAGTTTATTCTATTGGATGGTGTTTGGAGTTTTTCCTTTATGAAGACGTGGTTCAGATTTAAGGTAATAGTTCCAAAATGTTTTGTGTGCATATTTTTTTCCAGGGAATCTAGTTTTTGTGCAGTGGACAATGTATCCAATCATAATAACCTTTAATACCTTCTTGTTGTCTCAGCATATTGAGACATTGGTTTAAGGGTCAATGCTACATACATCATGTAATAGATAGCATTGGAATTTTCTTATTGATTTAGATCCCCATTGTATAAGAATATATTCTCATTTTACTGTGGCACTTCATGAATAAATGTTACAGATTCATCTATAATTAAAGAAAACTAGATTACCAGTTTTGGATTATCACAATGATATGATGGATTATGTAGTGTATTGTGATGCCTTATGAGTTGGTCATAGATATGTATTGATGAAGTGTATTGTAGTTATCAGAAATGTATTTAAGAAATTAACATCCTGCAAGGAAAAATACATGAATCATGACCTAGAGGTGACAAAATTTTTCCTCCCTATGAGCATATGGTGGAAATAAATTATAAGAAATAACTTGTTCATCCACTCAGATCATCAGAGTCTTCGTAATGACTTTATAGGGAGAGATGTGAACAAGAGACATAGGTGATGGTTGGAGTTCCTCTTAGAATACGACTTCAATATAGTCTATACTCTTGAGATGAAAAATGTGGTAACATATTCCCATAACATGTAGTACCAAGAAAATTCATTGGTGGTTCATTCTAAGTAGTTGGAATCCTTGAAACTAAACATCGTTGAGATGGAGGGTGGAATATTTCTTCTGTCAATGGTGTTGACTCATACACTCCTAAATTTTTTAATAGTTTTCTAGATGGGAGACATGGACTATGAGTTATTTCATGAATATATATACATGGATATTCAGTTGATTGATATTCTAAAATTGGACATCATGTCATCCTTCTTCAGGGGTGAATAGTGATCTCATTCAGGATGCGGGAGGAGGTGATGAGAGAGATTCATATGTCTCCCATTGATGTACATCCCAATGTATGGAATATATACATAAACATTCAGCATATTTTTTGGTCGCATAGTATGATATGGAGCATGGATGAGGCTATTTCAAAGTGCCTCACTTATCAGTAGGTGAACAATTAACAACAACTTATGGTAGGTTTATTAAAACCCCATAACATCCTTCAGTGTATATTGGAAGGCATATACATTCAATTTATAACAGGGCTTACAGTGAACAAGAGTGTCCATGATGGAAACTAGGTGTTAGTTGATAGACACAAATAATTTTTACACTTCCTTTCTTTTAGGGAGAATAGTTTGGTTGAGTGTTTGGGATGTTGTACATGCGAGAGATTATTCTTTTTAAAAGGATACATAGACTATTTTCTCCTATCATGATTCATGTTTCATGTCACGATAGTGGAGAGGCCTATATAATGAATTTTATACCCATATGTGGATGAGTATTGTCTATCAAAACCATAAACATGGGTAGACAAAGTGTAATATCTGGGTTTTATTGGATATTATAAGTTATTTCATGTTGTTTTTCATATGGGTCATGGATGATCACTTTCCATTGGAAGTGTTTGCTTAAAATAAAATATACCACTATACTATTATTATGGAACATATGGAGGACCTATATGTAAGGCCTTTTAACTCACCCATGTGTTGGATATATATTGTTTAGGAATCTATTGTGGGAGCATAAATGATATAGGAGATGATGAAGAAGTTCTAGCTCATCCATTATCCGATGAGTGCATCCCAGAGTATACACAAATCTTATATATAACAAATTTGTATGCCCTTGGATTTTAGATAGGGTGACCATGTTTTCCTAAGAGTCTCCCCACTATAATTATTTTGGATGTTGGGAGGGGAGTAAAGCTATCCGAGAGATTCATCAGGCAGTCTTAGATCTTGTAGTGGGTTGGTGAGGTTAATTACCACCTCACCCTACCCCAAATATTGGAGTAGGTGCATAACATCATCCATGTGTCCTAATTGAGGATATATGTGCATAAAGCCATAAAGATTAATGAAATTTGAGTGATAGAATTCAATGATATAGTCACTTTGGTGAAGCACCCAGTGGTGGTTCATGATAGGCATGATAGGAACGTTCATATAAATATTGTCCCATTGGTTCATGGACATTACTATAATAACAACATTTCAGAGAGCTCCTTGGAGTGAGAGAGCAATATGAGGGATCAGTTTCCAAATATTTTTCTTTTTTTATTTTTTAAGATGAAAATATTTAAGGAGTGAATGTTTTAGAGAAACAATTTTTACATTGTAAGTCATTGAAATATTCCTCGATATATTTTTGGATACAAGAATTGAAGCGAAGTGAGATTCTGAGAAAAAATGATACTAGAAATTATTTTTAAATAATATTAAATATATTTTAGACTATGTGTGAATAGTTTCATGATGAAATTAGGAAAATTGTTAAACATAATATTGGATGATAAATCTAATACCACATCTGATTCCACCATATGACTTTTACCCTATATGCGACCTATAATAGTTCGATGATGGATTTTTATGAAAAATAGGTCTTCAAAGATGCATTTAGTTTAATAAATAATTATATTTTTTTATTTAACTTAATTAACCTAGTAATGATTCACTATAATTCCTTTATTATTGTAGGATCTGTAGGGTTAGTTTCATAACCTTAAGATCTATTGAGAGTTTATTCCCTCTAATGTTTGTTGGATAACCAAGATATAAAGTTGATAAAACTTTGGATCCATGAATATCAAGATGAAATGAACATAGTGATTCCCATTCTTCATAGCTAAAGTACTTTCTTTATAAGAAAATGATACAAACCAATAGTTTCCACAATAATTTCTAGATTATATTCACAATTGATTAATATATTTATCATGATCATTCTTTTCTTTTGCCTGTTCTAATTGAAAGCCTTTTCGTATGCTGATTTACTAGTTTTAATAGATTATTTAATTTTTTTCACCCTAGATATCCCTAATTGTGTAATTTGGCCGTGAAATATTTTTAAATGACTACTCAAATTTGTTTTTATGATTTTCATTGAAAAATTATTTGTGTACTTATGAAATTATCATATGGTGTAACAACCGGGACCCACTAAAAACACACCAACCCTCCATTAACATGGTTGTAATGTCCTAGCCCACCAAGTACCACTATTTACTATGTGAATATATGGTCTCCACCATAGGGATTACCAACATGACCGAATGGGTCATTTGAATAATAAATGTACTCACAAGACGTAACATGTTTTTTACAATGTGATATTTCTTCATTCACACATTCCTTGACAAACTTCTCAGAAATTCACCCATCCAAATGACTACTCTAGTACATGAATGCTTAACTATAGAGTTTAAATCATGTAGGATCCGGAAAGGAAAAGTGCACCTAATTGACATGAATCATATCATATATTCATTTATAACATTATAATTTTGGGGTGTCACATTCATACCCCACCTTTAAGACATTTCATCCATATTGTTGACCATACATCTCAACCCATGCAGTGCACCACACTTAAGGTTGGGTTCATGATCTAATACCAACTATAAGAACTGGGCCCCACTGGAAGCATAACCACCTTGCCTCCACATGCTGGTTACAAATAAGCCCACCATGTACCACCAATTGCCCCGTGGACATGTGATCTACACCATGGGGCCCACCCATATGCTTGAATGAGTTATATCACTCATGACTTTCCCCACAGTCCATCATTTTTTCTTTCTAGTGCACTTTGCCCTCAGTCAAAAACACCCGGAACAACATTCTAGTAGGTAACAAATCTTGATCACTAATTCAGGACAATAATGCATAACTACAAATATCTAATCATGTAATGTCCTAAAAATGAAGTTTTCCCTTTTTGAAATTGTTCATATCATTTAATCATTTAATCCTTTATCATTCTACGGTGTTTCATATGGGTCCACAGTTCAACATTACCAGGTGGGATGAAGCTTAATCATACCCTGAGATTCATAATATAATTATGTGTGATTTATGAGTTTATGAATTAGAGATAGATTCAAAAGGATAGTGAGATATGGAAGCTTTCATAATGACCCTGGTTGATCTGATGAGGTAGTATGAGCATCATGGGAGATGATGTGCATATTATTTCTATAAGTGAATTTGGAATCCAATTTCTCGTTATTACATGGTAGGAAAAGATAATTATAGGATGTTTCATTTAATTTTGGTAGGCTTGGAGGAGAGGTACGTGGTGGTGATTCTAGTTTTGGAATGCTGGAAGTGGATCAATGTTTTATTGAAAACCCAAACTACATGTAATGTAGTGCCACTTTGGATGTGGAGATAGGGTTTTGAGAATGTTTAGGATGACACACAGTGAGGTAGGGTGGAATGTTGTGTATCATGCCCTGAGTAGACATGTCATCTCGTAGAGTACACATGATGGAAACACCTTGTTCCATTGTACATAGACATGGGTATAAATACACAAGCATGACCAAGAGCACAGGCTGGACACATGATGGCTGAGGCATGTAGTGTAGTCTACTAACACATCGTGGATTGCTACACGTTTAGTGATCCATGAATCATCAAAGATGAGGCTAGGAATAGAAGTGTTACCACACAATATGTGGTCCCCCTTACATTTAATGTACCACTTATTCTTTTTGGAGGACCCTTTAGTCTCTCTTGTCTCCATCCATTAGAATTATATTTTGACCCATGGGTATCATATGTTGTGTTTCTTTCCACATTGAATGTGATCGATTCCTATATAAGAGAGTCTGATATTCGGAGTGATATGTTGCATGATTAATGCTTATTTATGTGGCTCTTAATGATGGTAGTGATCAGACATGATCATTAGAGAGACAATAATGGGACCATTCTATAAGAATAGTTCTTTGGTTATTTTCCAAAATATTGACTGAAACCCTGTTTTGGGATAGGTCATGGGTCCTAAATATATATGTCTATGTGTAACCCTCCTACTAGATAGGTAAATTGTCCTCAATCAACCATTAGATTAAAACAATCAATCAAGGAAGGGAATAGTTTCTCTACCTATCCATCGAGTGTCACACTCTTGTGGATTTGGGGCATGGGTCTTCGAATGTGAGAGTGGATCCCTCCAGATTATATGTGAACATGTCCGGTAAATGTAATATTAGTGGTACCCTCTTATTTTACCAGGGAAATGGTTATCGACTACTTGAGTGGAAGCCTATATATATGATAATAATGGGTAAACTACTAACTACTAGATAATATCCCTCCATCTACACTGGGTATGGGACCTCTATCAACTACTAAGTGGAACAACCCTATTTTACCAGGGTATATTTTATCTACCTAGAGATTTTCCCCTCTACTTTGAGGTATACTGGTGTTTTGTGACTTGATATAGATGTTTTATATTGTGTGGACATATGATATGATGGTCATAATTGATGGACCTATCGGAATGATGACACTTTTTCTTATGATGGGTAGTGAGACAAATATCACCTCCTCTCTTATTTTGTATTTTTTTAGAAGATATATATATATATATGGGGGGGAGGTTGTGTGTGTGTATCCATATTTTTGGATTTGAATATTCCGTTACATTAGGTTGAGTTCTTTATCTATTCCCATAGTTTTTATTACTTCTCCCCCTTCATCATTAGAGACATCTTATTAGTTATGTATATACTATATTGATCTTGGGTTTTTCATGAATTTGTTGTGTCTTATACAAATGAAGGATATGTCAGTGCTTATTACTGAGGTTTTTTTGGGATATTTGGTTCATTGGACTACATATGATGGTTAGATAATAAAAAAAATAGATGGCCTCTCGTAGCATTTTACATTAGATTTTTTCATCTAGGGAAACCATTCATGTTTAGCATGTATTTATCCAATTACATTTCATTTTAAACTACCATACTCTTGTAGACTGTAGATGAATTTTATACATTATTTATATTATTCCTATTTCATGTTTTCTTTTATTATTCCTATTCACTTATTAATTGGGATTGTTAGGTGTTCCTGTACATGTACATTAGGGAAAGGTATTCAATACTAATTATGAATACCAACACTTAGGTTCATTCCTAGGATTATGGAGGTATGCATTGTGTAGTAAATGATTGATCCTTTATAGTTCGGTTCATGAGTAAACATTACTTTATTATAATGAAATTCATGATATTTCAAAATAAATATTAAATCATTTTAAGAATAATCATAAAAAATAATGAAAAACAATGAGATTGTAACATAATTATACTACTACTTTAGTATATTTTGAATAATTATCCTCCTGAATAAAATAAAAATATACTGATATCTATATACCATTATTTATATGATAATAGGGATTAGATAAATTAATCTTATTTATATACACCACACAAAGGAAATAATTGGTGAATATCTGATGTGTCCCACAGAAATAAATGTGAAAAAAAATCCATTACATTGGGTCTCAACAGCATTTAAACACATTTTAAAATCTTGTATAATAAATATAGGTTTATTATATATATTCCACAACCATATATCTATATTTTATACCATATATTATTTAGGTATTAACTTTTATTACCAGTTTACTAACAATTCGTTGAAAAAATCACGTTTTGTGTAATAATAGCTTTCTTTTTCTTATATGTTTGATTTAGTATTTTTGGTCAATTTTATTTGATCATGGTTTGACAATAATATCAATCTAAGAAATGATATAAATCTTTTATATATTCATTAAATATTTATTTTTGGTAATTCATAAAATTTCGATATAGAAAATGAATTACATTATTCAGGGAAACCGTAGGACATACATACAGAAAAATGATATTTCTATAATTTTCATGGAAGGAATGAAAGGAAGGTAAATAATATATAACATTTAAATATTAATTAGTATATCATATATATCTCATTTTTAAATAAATTAACCCTCTTTACCTTTTATATAATGAGTAATTGAAAAATTCACATTTCTTCAAAAGGAAGTACTCTGTCAGTCACACGAACAACATTATCATACTTATAAAGAGATAAAATTAAAAAGGTATATGTGATATCATAATTATACATGTTTAATTATTTCTAAAATATAATATAAATATTTGTAATCTATCATTATATCAAATCTTGAGTGTTGTTTATTGAATGAAAATACATTAGTTCGCAAGGTGGTTATTCATCATACACATAATCGACAGTTTCATTTCAAATTTGATGGAAGAGGAGTTGGGAATAAGTTATTTAATTAATATTATAATATATAAATGTATTTGATATATTATCTTTATTAAATTGTAATTGTTTAATAATATTTTAATTATTTGGATGAATAAATAAAACAGATACACACGTTTCATAAATTTACCTTTTCATTGATGAACATCATTAGGTTTGAACCTAAAGCCTTCATCGAAGGGTTTCTTAATCGACATAGTTCCTTTTGGATTTTGACATTGATGTAAGGAATATATTTGGCTAATTAATGTCTTAAAGAATGGTTTTTTTGTGTGAATTGGAGATGAGAGTATAGGTCTATTTATAAATAAGGAATGGGATCCATATGGAAAGTACTAGATTTTCATAAAATAATCCTAAATAAAAAATAAATTCATAAGAACAATTATTTTTGAAAACAATATATTATAAATTTTTATAGTATATGGTTGACATTTTTCCTGAAAATAGGTTTTAGGAAAGTGTTATTTGAATAAATACCCTTATCATTTGGCTCAAACCCCCTTAAATTCATTATAACCTTAACGACAATAATTAAATTTTATTTTGTCTGTTAACTTTAGAAAAATAAAATTTTAAATTATTATATAATATTTATATTGATGATTGAAAATATGGGAAAAAATTTCAGAATTTTATTCCCATAATCAGAAATTTTTAATTTAATATTATACACACATGTGCGTTGAAAAAGTTGTTCCAATGAAAAAACCATCATATGTTATGAATGTTTTAGTATAATAAATTTACATGATTTTCATTATAATGAAATAAATTAGATTATTAAAAACATAGTTAAACTAATAATACCCATAAAATGTATATACGATAGATAATTGAATGTTTTTAAATGAAAATGATGTTATTATTAAAACCGTATTTTTTCACTATTCAAAAAAATTAACCTTTTCAAAAAATTATTTGAAATTGTCCCTTTGATAAATTTGAAATTTTTATTCCAAACATGATGTTAATTTTTTAAAATATTTTTTTATAGGAATAAAAAATTAATATTTTCTCTTTTTCAGGCTAATAAAAATATTATTTATAAAAAATGTATTTTCTCAGAATATAATGTATTTAAAAAACTATATAATTTTAATATTAATAGGTTTTAATTGTATTTAATGATTACAACATAATTTGAAAATTTTGGTATTACAAATAATTACATCAAATTTAATGTCTATGTTATAATGTTCAACAATAATAATAGTAGTGTATCATTTTTGTTAAACTCAGTGCTATAAGTAACACAATATATAAATGATTTTAAATTTATTCAAAAAAAATATAATAAAATTGTATGGTGGTAAACTAACCTTATCATTGATTATCTCTACTAGCTTAGGTCCCAAAATTTTTATTTCTCTTAATTCATTAATATATATTATAATTATAGATTTATTTCCATAGATGTAATCATATGAATCCATCTAAATTATTGCTTGAAACATATTTTTGTAAGAAAACTCTACTAGAGGAAGGTATTTATCCCCACCATATATAAAATATAGTGAAAAATATCTAACCATCACTTATGGTGTTTAAATAGTTCTCCCCGACTGACCATCTACCTGTGGTTGATAATCTACGATTAATCATACCTCTATCCCAAGTCTTCTGAAGGATTTATGATGATTTCTAGGTAAACCATACATACTGATAAGATATAATAGATGGCAGCAATCCTTCCAACTATTCCACTTAATTTATTTATATTTCTATTTTCTAATAAATTTAGAATTATTATTTTAGAGTGATTAAATATACATTGTTCTTAATAATATTGACTAAAACCAAAATATCATTATGGTGATTAGAGTTTTTAGGGAGTTTAATGATAAAATATGTGGTTATGTTTTCCCATTACTATTATGGTATGGTTAATGTTTGTAGTATACCATTTATATTTTCTCTTATACTTAACATTTTGTTCTACCAAGTACTGAGATGCATACTCTACAATATCCCTTTTTATGTTTTCCCCAATATAAATATTATTTTCAATCTCTATACTATTATATACATAGAAGATTTATTAAAAATGATGAACACTGTGCTTGATAAAAAAAATATTTTTCCATGTTTGGGATGGATATGACAGATACATTATTCTTAAAATTCATATATTCACCATAATCAAGGTTCAACTCTAGGGAATTTCTCACCTTGTTCTATAGATTTACATATTATTTTTCCCCTATTTAATCCTTACATGGATAGATAGTTGGACATTTATTGGAGATATATAATATTTATCCCCTTATGTTATTATATTCAAATATATCCATTTCACATCCATAAATACTTTACCTTTTTTATTTTTTTTATAGACAAGCTATACCGATCATTTCATATTTAATCGTTGACAGAATTGTTTATTTTCATAGGGTGGTAATATATTGATTATTCCTAATATTTGACAAGTTCTATCCATCTTCACCAGTGTATATCATACACATTTTTAAAAATAGAAAATATGAGATCTTATTATAAGTACATATATCACATATTTTTTCATAAAGATAATTACACCATATCAATAATGGACATATGACCATAACTAACTCAAAATGATGAGTTATGTAATTTTTATCATGAACCTACAATTTTCATTAGTCATAATCTATAACTATATCTTCATACATGAGATTACATACATGAATCATATTCAATGAATCGATATATATTAAAAATACTTATCCAATGTAGGATAATGTAATCATAGGTGAGCTGACTTAACTTCTTGTTATTTACTTAAAATATTATACATATTAATTTTTTTAAAACAATTGGTCTCGCATACAAGATATGTTTTTTAGTGGATTACAAATCCATGAGAAATTTTTTACATGGAATCATTAAAATTATACCAAATCATGAAATATATGGATATTAGTTATAATGGGTGACCTAGACTCACAATTATAAATTTCATTATTTTAAAGATTCATAGATATATGATCTCTTAAAATTTTATGACCGAAACATGTATATTTTTATATATATAATTCCAAACTAGTAATTTTTTCATAAAAATTCTCCTTCAAAAGATGTAATCATATTTATCATGCTTTCTCACTGAATATATAAGAATATCCTCTATAAAGACTAAAAAAATCAAATCAATAAAATATCTAAAGAAATTCTTCATTGCATCCCTGAATATAGAAGAGGAATTTGTAAGAAAAAATGGAATCACTATATATTCATGTTGTATATATTTTTTATGGAATTCTATCATTGGTATGTATTCGTTTTTGACCCTCAGATGATAGTACCTATATTGATGATCAATCATGGAAATGTATAGAACTTTTCATAACTGTTTAAACAAATCATTGATATAGAGTATCCAAAATATTTTCTAGATTTTAATCTTGTTATGTGTTTGATAATCATTATAGAGCCGCATTGATCAATATTTCCTCATCATAAAGTGAACAGGTGCCCCCAAAGGTGGTTCAATTTTCTTGAATGAACACTTGTTAAATATTCCACTAGAGTTTCTTCTCCAATTTCTATATCTCAGCCATTCCCATTATATAAGGAGTCCTTGAAATAATAATAACACTTTTTATGAGTTCTTTTTATAAATTAACATCACAACTTTATATTATAACAGAAAATTATTCTAGAACAGCATCAAAAATACCCAAAGTAGATTATCATCGATTATTAGTTCCCCCCAAACTATGTATGAAAAATAGCCTTATGGGATATAATTTATTACCCATATATTAAAAGTATTTTCTATGAATTTTTTCATTCATATTATCTATGATAAATGATCATGTGTTCATTGGGAATATGAAAGAGGATTCACCTCCTTGAAAACTGTTATTAGAACAATATAAATAAATCTAATCCATTCTTAAATTAAAATATAATTTAATTGACTAGAGAATCACAAAAAAAATTCTATGTAAATTCCAACAAATTTTAATCAGATAGAATTTATAGAATTTTTATGTGAATATCATACCATTAGGATCTTCCACTAGTAACTCAATTTTTTTCTTTGAGCATGTCATTAAATATCCTTTGTACAATCCTTTCATTAAAATGAGTATGAATATTTATTATCAAATATGAAATTACATAATATATAATGTAAAATAATTTTACCTTTTAAAAAATTAATAATATAAATTACATATACAGCCATGATCACATGATATTTTCAACTATCATTGATATAAAGAGACGACTAATGCAGATCATATTAAAAAACCATTGGATTGGAGAACTTGTTTGAATAATTCCCATACTACATTCCTTTGAAGCATTAGATAATGGGTTTCCCATTGGTTGAAATATTACGTCATTCATTAAATTATTTATACAATTCAATTTCATTCAATATTCATGTGATTTATTATAAATATTTCTAAATTTTATAGCCTCGTAATTCCATTCATGGAGTTGTAATGATTTTTCCCATATTTCTAAAATGTAGATGGATGTAATTTCATTCCACTATGTGATTTATTCATGTTTTCATCTGGTTCAAAATATCTATTTCATATAAAAACCATGCAAAAATTTTAAATATATTATTTCCATTTCTACCTTGAGCATACATCAAACGGTGTATTAGTTTTTACTAAATCCACTTATGGCTAATACCTTTCATATATTATGCTTAAATCCAACAAATAATCTATAAATGTTTCTTCCAGATATTTGTATTAAACCATATGTATAACTTATTTGTCTTGTAAAATATTCTTCATAATTAAAAATGGATCCATCCCCTTTTTCTTAAGCTCATGGACTTTATTCACTATCTTTTTGTGTAGAATGTTATGTATGTACTTACTAAAAAATATCCTCTTAAACTCATCCCATTCAATAAAACAAATTTATTCATATTTTATTTTATTCTAAATAAGGTTCCACTCGTGTTCTGATTCACCTCTAATATGTTAAACAACATGGATAAATATTTACTATTCATAGAATCAGAGAATAGAAAATATCACATCAATGGTCTTGATCCATTGCTCAGATAAACTGGATCAGAATACCCACTAATAGAATGTGAATGTTGAATCATGAAACAAATAATAATATAACATAACCACATATGATCCTTCTTATGCTCTTCATGATTTATGCCCCGATAAATTTTTGTGAGAATAAAAACAAGACTTTTCATTTTAGTTCATAGAGAATTTAAATGCTCTAGTGGAAATCATTTAATTCTCTATCACATTCGTTCTAATCATTATATGATTTATTTATAGACATGAACTAAAAAATATCAATATTTAATAAAAAATAATCATAATGTGATATCACAAGATCCTGAAAAAAATTATTGAATTTTTAAATCATGAATCATTATTTTCATCATATGATGCATTGTATATATCCTCGGTCATCCATTGTTATAACCAAATCATTAGGATGTTATCATATAAATATACTTTTCCCCAGGTTTTCCACCAATGTTTCTAATCCTAATTTCTAATTATTGTTAAAACCTATCATCTAATACCATCTATACTTATTTTAGATCTTCACACATAAATATTTCATTTTTTATACGAATAGTCAATAAATATCACAATTACAAGCTTGATAACAAAGAAGGGTTCATGTGTTTATAGACTAGAAACATAATATTCTTATTTCATGAAGGATATTAATCATATCTCAAAATAATCTTCCCATTTATTAAACATAATATGAATTCCATACTTAATTTCAACTTTCAGAACCTTTGAAAATTAAATATAGAAAATTGTGTGATCAGATACTGATTATGTTTAAACATGGGATATATCAATTGATGAACATATAAAAGCATAGGAGAAGTATAAGGGTACAAAAACAAGACTATAACATATAATTCTCAGACCCAATAAATCAATGATCATAAAAATAATACTTAATATATATCATTATCATTTCAGAAAACATGAATCTTATGAGTGATAAATTATCACAAATAAATTATGAACCACAAGAACATTTAATAAAATTGTGTTAAATTTATATGTGTTGAAACCATTTCATATATCATGGCTAACTACCGTGTTGATCATTCCAAAATTGTTAAGGAAACAACATATCTTTCTCTTAGTGGATAAACCACATAAACTTGTTTCCAATAGAATATCAACCATATCATCTAGTTTCCTTTAGCAGATATCAGATTGGCATGATTCCCAAAATTATAACATGAGATATAAAATTTTACACCATGAATTAGTGGTATGAACAATTATAATCCCACCCATAACATAATAAAATAAATATAAATATATTCCTTTAGACAAATAAACACTCATCATATCATTTTTTAGAACCCATGTCTATCAAATGGGTTTCATAAACATTTCATCCTTAATAGATGGTTTAGTAGTGTTGGAAGATTAGCATAACCCATGGAAATAAAATGGGTTCAATAAAACCCTCATCAAAAATATTAAAAAACAATCCATAAAATAATAAAAATTGTTCCACTGGATTAAATAACCATTATAACACATGAATCAGTAAATGTCATTTCCTTTGATGAAAGGAATTTCTATAAAAATATCATTAAACAATTCTATAAAAAACCATTCCCCTTTGAAAATAACTTTATTAAAAAATAGTGATTCGTAAAATCTAGTGAAAATGATTTTTAATTTAAAATAAAATTATAAATATACAAAGGAAGACTCTATAATTGACTGGTCATGGAATCTGGAAATCATGTTCAACTTGAACATGTGAAAATGATGATTTCATTCATATTTTCGGTAAAAAGGTCAAAATAATATCACTTGTAAAATGAAAAGAATATTCATTTTAAAACATTTCCTAAAACGTAAATAATGTGTAAAAATATCTTTAATCAATTAATAAATAGTAGTAAAAAAGTCTTGAAAACATCTTTCATAATCATATAGATGAAATTGAATTGATTTTTGACTACAGAGAGTTGTAAAATTGATTTCCCTTAAAAAAATTATATACCAATTTTTTTATAATGAGACAAAAGATGAAAGGAATGATTTCATTCAACAAAAATAACAAATGTATAAAAACATCAATCAGGTTCATGAGAGCCAGATCGATTAATTTCATCATCAAAAGTATAATAAAAACATTATTTATAAACAATGAGATTGTAACATAAATCTATTACCACTTTAGTAAATTTTGATTATAATATACCTGATAGAAATAAGTTTAGATATAAATATAAATACCCATTATTTTCATAATTATATTTTTTAGTTAGAATAATCGATAGTATATAGATAAGAAAAAATAAATATGTTTGAATATAGAATCTGTCTCAAAGAAATAAAACTATTATAAAAATCCATTACCTCAGGACCTAACACCTTCATACGGGTTTGAACCTTCTACATAATAAATATTGATTTATTATTCATCAATTAAAAAACCATACTCATATATATCATACTATATATGATTTACTTATAACCTAGTATCCCATGATTATTAACAATTCTGTTTGAAAACCCACTATTACATGTGATAACTACTACATTTTTCATGTGTTTTTTATATCAATATTTTTTCATTGAACATTCATCATGGATCCATAATATATATAATTTTAAATGTGATGTTAATATAATATATATTAATTATATAAATTTGTAGATTAATCCTTAATATTTTTGATATAAAAATGAATTAAACCATTAATGTAGATGGTAGAACAAACAAACACATGAACTCGATTATAATTTTTAAATTGATAGAAAGAAAAAAGGTAAATAAAAATTAACCATTAATGATTTATTATTAAATAATATATATTCATAAATATATCTATATTATTATTATAAAACCCCAATGTTTTAAAAATAAATTTTAATTCCTGAAACATAATTTTAAGTATATATTTGTAAACTAGACTTTAAAACTTTATTTTGCTTCTTTTTTATTAGAATGTCGAAAAATGGCCATCTGTGGGTGTGATTAGTAGGTTCTTTTAAGTATTATAGAACCGACTTTTTTATTAGTAACATACACTTATGAATAGTAATATTAATTGTAATTTTACCCTTATTTTTAGTAAATCGAATTATGATTTAATTTTTTTAAGGTTATAATAAATGAGATCTTGAATAATTTTTCTAGGAGATAGAAAATCAATTATAGTTATGACATTGTTATTTTTGGAATAAAATAAGATTTTATTTAAAATTATATTAATCATATATATATATATTAAAACTTATTTTTAAAAATGGAGTTCATTTTTGAATTTTACATGTCACAAAATGGTTTGGGTGAATTTTTCTTATTTGTCTAAAATAATTGAATTTATGGTGAATAATAAAATTCAATAATTAATAAATTTGATAAATAAATGAATTTGTGCATTATTATTGAGTAATTGATGATGTAAATATCAATTGGTTCAAACTCACATGAACATATTACTTTTTTTTGTCACATGAATCAATACGATTCATAGTCTTGAGAAACAATATTGAATTAATGATTAAAATAATGCAAAAACCATCCTCTCCCACACTATAAAACAACCCTCTTCCCCTATATTCCTTTCACACCTCTCAATATTTTTAAATAGACTATAATAAATAAAATACCCTTTCCATGTATCTTGCCCATATCCAAGTCCTTCTGGTCTCACCAAAAGTCTAAAACTAATGGCCTTATAGAGGATATGAAGAAGAAGAGATCAAGAGGAATGGATCCTTCTTCATTTTCTTATGTTCTCTTTTTTAATTATGTTATACAAATATTCTATCTTCTCTAACACTTATCTAGGAGGTATTATAGCTCTATAATCTGATATATTTTTTATTTTGTCATGTTTGTGGAAAATAATTCTTCTTTATTCTTCCACTGCCCCCTTATTCTAGAAATAACAACACCGTCCGCGATGTACTGATTTACCAAAATCATGGATGATATGTATTAAATTTCCTTTACATTCTTAAAATCTATTTGTAAAACCATTAAATTGTTGAATAATATTTTAATGATCATTCATTGACCACTATTATGTTGTATAATGATCTTACATTCATATTATTAATAGTATATGATGAATGTATTTTTGGATTATCAAAGAACAACCAAAATGATCTCAAAGGATATCACTAAAGATTTATCTAATGATTCATCCTCATACCATATATCCAAAATTAATTATGAATTAATATCATATTATAGATTCATATTAATAACATTTCATTCCTCTTCTAGAATTTCATTTCCATACAATAAGGAAATCAAATACATATCATCCTTTGAAATCGGGTAAAGAACACACCCAATAATGGAAAGATCAAAATTCTAATAATTAAAGTGGAAAATGATGTTATTAATTGATAATATAAGTATTTGTAAACATTAATATATTAATAAAAATATATAAACCATTATACTTTATGTTTAAGAATTTTTGAGGTAAGACAGAACCAACGTAATAGAATTCTAAACCGGATTTCCATCCATTTGGGTTATCCTTTACTTCATTATTTATGTGGTATCAAAAAAAATTGATAAAATTTTAATATTATGTTTAATTATGTGTATTCTCATAGAATATACATATTCTATCCACTCTATTAAGTTTCACTAAAATTATATTATATTTGTAAGGGGTATTTATTTAAAATCACTTCTATAGTTCTATTTTACAAAATTCCAAAGAAATGTTTTTATGAAATTAGTCTTGTTCTATGATTATGTTTTGGTTATTTTTAATTTTTCATTATAAAAGGTGGGACCTATATCTCTATTCAATTCATTGGGTATGTTTTGGTTTGAGGTCGGTCATACGGTTACTCCTAGTGTATCTCTGATGGATACCAAATAAGGTAGCCATGAGTATTACATTATAAGTCAGGTCTGAGGGATTCAAATCATAATTTAGTAGATTGGGTTAAGAATATTATGTATATAATTCCCCAATATAACTCTATGGTTCTATTAATTTTCATTAGGTTTTGTTTAAATATCAAGTAAAAATCATGTTTCACAATGTAATTATATATGGGTGACATATATGTCATTTTTAGAATGATTTCATACATTTTCATGTATTCATGGTCTAATGTTTTCATTCGTTACATTTATATCCTTTACCAGGATTTTGTACTCTTCCAACGATTTTAAATTTTTTTTATAGGCTATAGGGATGTGTAAGATAAATAAGGATGTCATGTTAATTGTTATGAAGATTTGTCCAAGAAATCATGAATTGTTTGTGTAAAAAATTTTATTTTTTCAATGAAATTGATATGGTTTTATTGGTACAAACATTTTGTTCTTATGGGTTGATATTTTTGAGTTATATCCTAAAATTATAAAACAGTAAACTGAAAAGATATATGGAACTGTAAAGAAATAAAATCTATTATAAATAAATTTAATATGTAATGTTTAATGTCAGGACCTCATACTCAGCATCAAAGCACAACATAGATAACCATGGGAGTTTGGATCACATTAAAAAAAATAACATTAATGATTTTTACTCTATGGTTAATTTTAATTGAAATATCATTTAAATATTTATATGTTTCCCTAACTAAGATATCTTTTTTCACAATGGTTTTCCATAGAAGAAACAGGGAAGCTAAAGTGGAAAGACACAAAGAGAATGATATCCTTCCAAATCTATATCCTAGAATGGTTGGGATTGGAATGAGTAGTTCGTGAATACAATGGATTAGCTGACACATGTAATAAATGGTGTTGGAACCCATGGAAGAGAATAACCAAAGCTACCACAATTTAATATTATGATAGTGTAACATTTTATGAGGCAACACCCTCCTACTTTCTATGTATATTCTAATATAGTAGAGGATGAAGAAAGGAATATGTCCCATGAAATGATAATAAATGTTATGGGATGTTCATATAATCAAAAGGTAATCATTTCCATTAATAGTTATTTAGGTTATGCTGATTAGTGGCGGATAATGGTCAAGAATATCAGGGATATTGAGGATATTGATGCCTTAGAGTGGGATAAATTTAAAGGTATTTTCCATGGAAAATATTTTCCATAGGTGGGTTGACATAGGATATATAATAAATTCCTTGAATTGAGGAAAACAGTGAATCATTTAGTTGCATTATAGGAATAAAATATTACCCTACAAGCATAGTACACACCAAATATTATTTAGTATCTTAATAGAAAAATAAACTATTTGACTTAGGAATGAATCAACAAATAGAAAGGGAATTGGATTCATGAGAGTTCTAAAGAAATAAAAAACTCATCAGATGTAATGAGAGGGTAGAAATAATGTACACTGATGATCACGTGTACTTTGATAACATAAAGAAGAAGAGATCTGGATGGAATGTGATGGGTAAGAATAAATAAATGGAATCTAATGTTAAGAATGATTAGATTCATATTTTTGAAAAATGTAGTAAAAAAACTGCCTGGTGAATGCCTTAAAAATTGGGGACTGATTTTGATGTGTTATGATTTGACATATGTCCTGATATTGTATTGAAAATGATCATAATATTAATCCAAATATGAAGTATATAGTGTTTCAAATGTAGTGAGATGGGTCATTATGAAAATGCATCCCATCAAAATATCTAAATGATGGGAAGCATTCATACTATAAGTAGAAGTATGTAGTGAGATCTATTTAGACTACTTCAATAGATGTGAGGTCATCCAATGAAGTGGTATCATGTAGGTTTTTTGTTTATCATTATTTTTTTAAAGTCTTGTTGGATATGGGGTAAACACATTACTTAATTTCACATAACGTTTCAGGTAAATTGGAAATACCACCTCAATAAATATGAACAAAACAAGGAAAAGAAATTACCTGAATAATGATTTTTTTCCATAGTATAGTTAGTTGTCATTCTAGGTGTGGATTGACTTTCTATTTTTCATGATAAGATTGATTGTAGAGCTAACGAAGTTGTCTTTCAGAAATAGTATTTGTTTGTATACAAGAATGAACCCATAAAATTGATAAAATATTAAGAAGCTGAGAAACTGCTGAAATATGAAAATAAAATTTATCATTCTCATATTGTTTAGAACAAGGGAATAGTTCAGAATAATGGTGTGCCTATGGTAAATGGATATCTTGATGTTTTTCATGATGAGATACCTGATATAATACCTAATAAATATGTTGAATTAACAATTTACTTAGTTCTACATGCTAAGTCAATTTCAAAACCCCCCTTATCGTATGGCTCAAATGGAACTTATTGAATTGAAATATCTTTTGCAAGAGTTCTTTTATAAAGGCCTCATTTAAACTATGACATTAGCATTGGGTTATCCTATTATGTTTGTTAAAAAGAAATATGGTTCTATGAGATGTTTCATTGATACTAGATCATTGAATAACATCATTGTATAAAACATGTATTATTTTCCACATCTCAATGACTTGTTTGATCAGATCATGGTAGAATAGTATTTTTCGTAGGTTGACCTATGGTTAGGGTTCCAATAGTTTACAATAAAGGAATAGTACATCCCGAAGACTATGTTATGTAGTAGATATGAGCATTATTAATTTTTTGTTATTTCATTTGGGGTAACTAATTCACCTGCTGTATTCATGGATCTTATGAATATAATATTTAATGATTTTTTGGATACATTTGGAGTTGTGTTTATTAATGAGATTTCGGTATTTTCTAAAAGTAAAGAGAGATGAAAAATATCTAATGGTTTTTTTCAAATCATAATGTTAAAGAATTTAATTGGAATATTTAGCATGTGTGATTTTTTGATGCAATAGATTTCTTTTCAAGTGAACATTATAAATAAACATGGAATACTAGTTGATCCTACCAAGAAATATCTAGTTGATGAATGGCCAATACCTACAAATGTTATAGAAATTTGAATTATTCATGGATTAGAGGGTTGTTAGTAGATATTTGTAAAATACATTGTATGGTTATCTAGATCAACATCTTTGTTAACAAAAATGGGTTAAATTTGTTTGTACAAAAGATTGTGATATTTGTTTTTAGGAACCAAAGAAAGGATTGGTGAAGACATCAGTTTTGGCCCTATCATCCACAAATTAAATGTTTTCCATCTATAGTGATGCAGCATTAAAGGTACGTGATAGTTTTATGATGTATAATGATCTGGTAATTTTATATGCTTTGAGAAAACTAAAACCTCATGAGTTAATTTATCCCACACATGATTTGGAATTAGTAGTTGTTGTTTTTCTTTGAAAATTTGGAGGCATCATTTATATAGAGGAAAATTTTAAATATATACAGACCATTATAGTATGAAGTATATATTCACATAAAAGGGACTGAAAATGAAGCATTGAAGATTTCTTTAGTTGATATGTATTATGGTTTCATGATTAATTAACATCCGAGAAAAGAAAACAATTTTGTCACGAACCAGCCCGGGACAACCATGAACCGGTCACCCGAGCCGGTCGGCGGCAAGTCACGAGGGGTGTTCCCGATCCCCCTAGGATTGCAACTAGTTTTGGGCATCAAGAGTAAATAGGTGGGAATTATTTGGCCCAAAATAAAACAAATTTAGTAGCGAAAATAAATAGAACAAAAGCAAATAAAGAAAGAGCAACCAACAACGCAACTAACCTGACCACGACCAAAACTCCAAGTGACCCCCTGGGTCACCCTCCAATACCACGACCAACGTCGCTCAAGGAGAACAACTGAAGCTGGAACCTGTAGAAGAACTAAAAAAACAAGAAACACTGTAGGCGTGTGTATTAAAACTCAGTAGGCTAGCCTGGTAAATATATTCCCAAAGTACTACCACTAAATAAAGAATTTATCAATTCCAAGTTTGAACTAAATTATATAAAATATTTGTTTTTCACACACACACACTTCCATTTCTAAAACAAGTAACAGTCCATTTGCCTTTTTAATTTAAAAACAAGTTTAATGATTGAAAGAAACAGGTACGTTGCATTTTAAGACATTTCGGCGAGCAAGTTAGAAATTCAAATTTCAATTGTTAGTCAAAGGGGAAAGCCACACACTACACACAACACAAACTAAGGGTAATGGAGAAGAAAAGTGGCATTCATGGGCCAGAAACCGAACTAGACCTCTCATTCCTCCGCCACATAAAAATAAACACTAAAAAAACATGGGTCGAACCTATGAGATCGTGAACAATCCAGAACATACTATACATGTGACTCATCCTAAAGGCATGCCCTAACTCTACGACATCATAATTCCCATAATACTACCCGGTATAGACCTGGATGGCCTAACAGAGGGGCCCAATCCTCATAGCAGCTGTAACTTAGTATTCCCCTGCTATGGGGCCACTAGCCAGTGCGTGTTCTAAACTAGTGCCGCAATTGTTTTCAGAAGATTCACTCACTATGTCAGGTTTTCATGTCAACACAAGCAATAAAAAGGGGTGCATCCACAATGTAAATCAACCAGTCATGATGCACAAACATCACATACAGTTCACGCAATCAACGCACACCAAAGGTCACCCTGAATGGGTTTTCCAAAACAATTTATTTTATAAATGTGCCAAATGATCCTTCACCAATTTTAAAGAAAAACCACATTTCTCGAGAAAACCCAAAACACTTGATAAGAAGAAATAATTTATCTTTAAAACTAGATTTAAATTTGAAATTCCATGAATTATATTTAAAGTCCAAATAGGAATTCTTTCAATACTGGGTGTCCACTCGACAAGAAAATGTTCCAACTGTTCGGTATAAAATAAATTGCTCTTTTCACATTAAATAATCAATTAAAGTTTTATTATCTAATATAATTTCTCATTCATTAAAATTAATTAAACCTCAAGAAATTAATAAATTCTAAATTTAATGGTAAGTGCAGTGGGGGACCTACCTCGGCTCTTTGTCCAAACAAAAAGGCGCGACATGCCTCACGCAGGCGTACAAGCAAGCGCAAGCTGATGACAGCAATATCGCAGGGCTAACATGTGAACGTGCTGAAATAAACGCATAAAACCAAAATCACACAAATACAGACTTAAAAGAAACCAAAAATAAACAATGCGAAAGAACCACCTTGACATGTTTTTTTGAAACACAACCCACACCATCAACATTAATTATAAGGTCACTTTAAAAAAAATCTGCAAAGTGTTTACCAAACCACACGACGCCAAGCCAATGACCCATTTCCCGTTTCAATTTGGCCACCTGTTTTTAAATAACCCCAACCAAATTTCATAAAATCCTCAATGATGCAACATTGGTTTAATAAATCATTGAACTTACCAAAACAACACAAAGGACATACTTTACAAATCTACACATCCTACACGTAATTCCTGGAACACAAACTAACCATTTTAATGAAACGTTTTCAGTAGGAAAAGATGATAATGAATTAAGTACATATATGATTTAGGTGAAAATAATTTTTAAAAACTATCAAAACATAATTTTACATTCAATCGAATGAATCAAGTACACCAATTCATGTAATAATTCAAATAATCACCTCAAAAGTCATTTTTAACAAATTATTCATACTAGAAACAAGTATAAAAAAATATTTGAGTATTAAAAAGGTGTGTGTCATGATTAAAATAGTATCAAAAAATATATATATATATATATATATATCCAATGAACACTTTTTACATTGGAACATATAATAATATCCAAGAAAAGAGTTCAAATCTATTTTTAGAGAAATCGACTAACATTAAAACACTATAGAAAATTAACTATGTTTGTTCAGAAGGTGTGAGCCAAGTGAATGGATTAATTGAAATAATCAATCATTAAATGGACTTAGTTGGAATGGAAAATGTAGATTCACATACCTCAATGGAATGAAATGCTGAGACGGATTTGGCAGAATAGTGGTATGATCTTTGAGGTCCCTTCACACACCCGGTGAAGAGAATCAAGGATTGGAATAGGAGTCTGGATGAATCATGGTGGATTCGCTGGACATGGGGTCACACTCCTGAGGGCTGGAGGGATCCGTAACGGGGGATCGTGTTACATAGGCCGATGATGGGGGAAGGTGTTCGTTGTGCACACAAAGGACCAGAAAAGGGGTTGTCGCGCTTGAGTGATGTGCATCGGGATGAGAAGCCGAATAGGGCACTGGTGATTGATTGGTTTGGAGGGGAGGAGGTGTGTTGTGCCATGGAAGATAGGGGAAAAGAGATATATCTGGGATGGGGATGGTGCGTAGCACATAGGAGTAGTAGAGGGAGGGATCTGGGCTGGGGCTAGTGTGCAACACGTAAGAGGGGAAGAGGGGGGCGAAGGGCGTCCATGGAGGCAGGCGGCAGGATCATCATGAGGGCCTAGGGATGAAGGCTGTGGGTGAGAGGTCGGGGCGCCGTTTTTGAGGAGGTGGTGGCCAGATGGGAAGACGACGTGGAGGAGAGGACCGGGGGGGTGGCTAGTGCGCACAGGTAGAGAGGGAGGTCGTGAGGGGCACCGCCAGGAGGAGGCGCCGGACGGGGGAGGCGGCACAGACAGGAGGAGGGATGCAAAGGCGGAGAGTGTTGAGGCGCAGAGCGCTGCGTGGAAGAAACATCAAGGGTGCTGGCAAGGTCGGCGAGGGAGGTTGTTCGCGCAGGGAACAGAGTGGGGGTGCGGTCCGTAGCGGAACATGAAATGAAGAATGGGGGTGGGGGCTAGCTAGCTACGGGTATTAGGGTTTGGAAATGGTTTTTTTGCATTTCATTATAATATAATAATAATAACAAAAAAATCTGAGATAAAATAATAAAAATATAAATAAAATAATAATAAAAATAATTTTACTAGAATAGTCATAATAATATAAATTAGAAAAATTAAGATAGTAATAATAATAAAAATACTAATAATTAATTAATAATACTAATGTCATTAAAATATTTAATTTTCTAAATAATAGTAAAATAATAATAATGATAATATAAATAATAATATAATATTAATAAAAACTATAATAGTAATATAAATATTAAGATATAAGGAATAATAATAACATGTATGAATAATAAAAACCAAATTCATTCATTTTAAATTTTTTCCAATTGCATGGCTCATGTGCCGCTGAACGTGCAGTTGAGCAAAACACGCTCAGACCGTGCCACCTGGAACTAACCGAATGCAGGGAAATGTTGCGTCCCTACCGCCTAGTTTCACAAGTTATGCACAAGTCGTGTGTCCACAAGCCGGGGTGTGACAATTATCCCCACCACAGACATTTTCTGCCCTCAGAAAGTCACTCAGCTGAACCATATACATAACAAGGATCCACTCCCAATTGAGACCGAAAGGAAACACAACATAAGAGAACGTGAGAACACGAGAGTGTTCTCCCCACCACAAGAACTTGACTAGAGCTTAAATTTAACACCCACACATATCACCATGAGTTGTGGGGCGACGCAAGAAATCCCAATCGATCCAGGATAACCTCTATAGAACGAGCGAAAAAACACCTTTGCTGAAACTTAGAACTCCCAACTCAGACCAATGAAAGCCCGAACACTAGATAAAAACCATGAGCAGAACATAACCCAAGCAGTAAACCCGAGAACAAACACAAACCTAAACTCCTCTGCAGGAACATATATCCCCAAACGAACACTGCTAAACCAAGATTAACCCACGCACGGTCCAAACATACTTTTAAGAAAAACACATTATCCAGAACACCATAATCAGACAAACAAGACTATTTGGATTATGAAAGAACACGTTAATCACAACCTCACGATGGCACAATGAACCTACAACAACATCAAAACTTTAATAGTGGAATTATGAGAATGGAAAGTCTTTACAAGTTTCATTGCAAAAACATCGAACACGAAACCCGAACTGAAGCGTCACACCCCCTACAAATCCTAACTACGTGTGAGCATCACCCTAAGACCTGTGGTTGGGGCTCGGATGGTTGAATCATCTCCTGTCTCATAGTCAGGCACTAGAATCTTCTTGTCACAGTTTCTTACTCAATCGACACTTCCGGTAAAGCTTTTCCAAGTGACCCAAACAGCCACAACGATATCACATCTTCAGAGGGAAGTGACACGAAGACTTCACATTCCCAAACCGGGCACACTGGTAGTACACCACTAAACAGTCCAACGAACTGGAAACTAGAACCACTGCATATAATTCCTAAAAAAAATTGGTTCTGCTGCCACGCCCTGCTCACCAAATAGGGAACCTTTTCAAGCAAACAAATACGCTGGATTTCCAACCATCTGCACTCAAGATACCAACTCCGCTAAAAAGGTACCGTCCACCAACTTCTCAAAACACGGGTCCCTTGAAGGGAGGACATTCTCCTTGATCTCTGGGTGAAGACCCCTGATGAAGAGGGAAGTCATCATCAAATCTTGTGACGCTACATCAGGAAAAAGGACCCAAGATCCTTGAAATTTTCAACACATGCTTACACCGTCTTTTGGCCCTGTTGAATATGCATGAGCTCTTCTACTTTCTTCATCTTTACCATTTCATGTATAAACTATTGGACGAAGAAAACTTTAATGAAATCTTACGTTATCCCAACTTTTAGTGATGGCGGGGTGAACAACTCCTACTCGTTTAGAGCTGGACATTCAAACAGACCCCAAACGACATTCACTCTATCATTTTTGGGAGTTCCCATAACCCTGAAGATGCACTCGACCTCTTCAAGCCACTCCACTATCTCTAACAGACTCCAATCCCCATGAAGGACAGACAACGTTCGAGAAAGACCAAAAACTGGGCATGACTCATCAAAACTCTGGGGACCGTGATGGGCGGCATTTCTGAACAAGATATATAACAGCAAGCCGAAACCAAAATCAATCAAAGCAACATCAACGAATGATACTTCATCCAAAACAAATAGCTCAAAAAACCAAACAACCGCAAACACAACCCAATATTCCCAATCCAAAAATCCCGTTCCATTTTAGATTCCAAAACCACTTTCCTCTTTAAAAGCAAATTTAGAATACAAGGACAAGACTTTAATTTCAAACACACCCAGGTAATCCCATGAACCGTTGAACATGTCTTCATCCACTTTCATTCATACGCACCAACACGCACTTTCCATTCATCCTCTCACATGTGCAAACGTTCATACGGAGTACCTGAGGTTTCACCCCAAACCATTCTCGAACAATTTCCAAGAAAACACTAGTTTTCCAAAGCAAATGATTTCATTTTATAAAACCACTTTCGTAAATTTAAATTCATTTAAAAGTGTTCAGTCCCATTTTCAAAAACCCATTTTCATATCCAAACACACACTTACACCAACCAGAACAAAAATGACACTCAACTTGCATCAAACCACCAGAGTGAGAGACTAGCAGTCACACTTAACCTGGAGACATGGTAGTGGGCCATTCCCCAAGTATGCATCAAAAACATGGAGAAATTCAAACCATGTACCCGAACTCCACATGAGTCACTACTCCATATGAGATCATGATGTAACATCGGTTTACCTCCGTTGTCATCCCTCAATCAAAAACAAACCAGAACGAAACAAAGACTCAATTCCCGGACTATCCTTGGCGACTCGAGGTGTGAAATGGGGGAGGGTTCATGACTTCCTTCTCATACCTACCTCTCGAGTCCCGAAAATCCTAATCTCTATCTACCAGACACCCCAAATAACCACAACCTCCTCTGATACAATATTGTCATGAACCATCCCGGGTCAACCCTGAACTGGTCACCCGAGTAGGTCTGCGGCAAGTCCCGAGGGGTGTTCCCATCCCCCCGGGATGGCAACTAGTGCCGAGAATCAAGAGTAAACCGGTGGGAAAGATTTAGCCCAAATGAAAACAAATTAACTAGCAGAAAAAATAGAATGAATGAAAATAAAGGAAGAGAAACCAACAACGCCACTAACCTAACCATGACCGAAACTCCACGAGACCCCATAGGTCACCCTCTAATACCACGACCAACATCATTCAATGAGAACAATTGAAGATGGAACCTTCAACAGATCTAAAAAAACAAGAAACAATATTAAAACTCAGTAGGCTAGCCTGGTAAATCTATTCCCAAAGCACTACCACTAAATAAAGAATTTATCAATTCCAAGTTTGAACTAAATTATATAAAATATTGGTTTTTCACACACACACACTTCCATTTCTAAAACAAGAAACTGTCCATTTCCCTTTTTAATTTGAATACAAGTTTAATGATTGAAAGAAACTGGTGCGTTTCATTTTAAGACATTTCGGTGAGCAGGTTAGAAATTCAAATTTCAATTCTTAGTCAAAGGGGAAAGCCACACACTACACACAACACACACTAAGGGAAATGGAGAAGAAAAGTGGCATACATGGGCCATAACTGAACTAGACCTCTCAGTCGTCCGCCTCATAAAAATAAACACTAAAAGAAACATGGGTCAAACCTAAGATATTGTGAACAATTGAGAAAATTCTATACATGTGAATCATCCTGAAGGCATGCCCTAACTCGATGACGTCATAACGCCGATACTACTACCCAGTATAGCCCGGCATGTCCTAACTGAGGGGCCCAATCACCCTAGCAGCAATAACTCAGTATTCCCCTGCTATGGGGCCACTACCCAGTGCATGTTCTAAACTAGTGTATAAATCGTTCTCAGAAGATTCACTCACTATTCCAGGATCTCATGTCAATATGA
The DNA here is from genome assembly GCA_963277665.1 of Viscum album. Lineage (NCBI taxonomy): Eukaryota > Viridiplantae > Streptophyta > Magnoliopsida > Santalales > Viscaceae > Viscum > Viscum album. The sequence continues at coordinate 1,093,223,477 of OY728139.1, forward strand.
GCAATAAAAAGGGGTGTGCCCACAATTTAAATCAATCAGTCACGATGCACAAACATCACATACATCTCACGCAATCAACGCACACCAAAGGTTACCCCTGAATGGGTTTTCCAAAACAATTTATTTTAATAAAGTCCCAAACGATCCTTCAACAATTTTATAGGAAAACCTCATTTCTAGAGAAAACCCAAAACACTTGTTCAAAAGAAATCATTTATCATTAAAACTAGAAGTACATTTGAAATTCCGTGAATTATGTTTAAAGGCCAAACGAGAATTCTTTCAATACTGGGTGTCCGCTCATCAAGAAAATGTCTCAGCTGTTCGGTATAAAATAAATGGCTCTTTTCACACTAAATAATCATTTAATGTTTTATTATCTAATATTATTTCTCATTCATTAAAATTAATTAAACATAAATCAATTAATAAATTCTAAATTTAAATGTGAGTGCAGTGGGGGACATACCTCAGCTCATTGTCCAAACACAAAGGCGCGACATGCCTCGCCCAGGCATACAAGAAAAAGTAAGCTGATGACAGCAATATCGCGGGGCTACCATGTAAACGCGCTGAAATAAATGCATAAAACCAAAATCACACAATTACGGATTAAAAAAACAAAAAAAAAACAAACAACAAGAAAGAACCACCTCGACAGGTTTTTTTGAAACACAACTCACACCATCAACATTAATTATTAGGTAACTTAAAAAAAATCCAAAAAGTGTAAACAAAACCACACGACGCCAAGCTAATGACCCATTTCCATTTTCAATTTTGCCACCTGTTTTCAAATATCCCCAACCCAATTTCATAAAATCCTCAATGATGCAATATTGGGTTAACAAATCATTGAACTCACCAAAACAACACATATGACATACTTTACAAATCTACACATCCTACATGTAATTCCTGGAACACAAATTAACCATTTTAATGAAACGTTTTCAGTGGGAGAACATGATAATTAATTAAGTACATACATGATTGAGGTGAAAATAAATTTTAAAAACTATCAAAACATAATTTGACCTTCAATCGAATGAAATGGGTACACCAATTCATGGAATAATTCAAATTATCACCTCAAAAGTCGTTTTTAACAAATTATTCATACTAGAAACAACTATAAAAAAATATTATAGTATGAAAAAGGTGTGTGTCATGATTAAAATAGTATAAAAAAATATATCCAATGAACACATTTTACATTGGAACATATAATCATATCCAAGAAATGAGTTCAAATCTATTTTTAGAGAAATCGTCTAACTTTAAAACACTAAAGAAAATTAACTATGTTTGTTAAGAAGGTAGGATCCAGGTCAATAGATTAATTGAAACAATCAATCATTAAATGGACTTAGTTTGAAGGGAAAATGTAGATTCACATATATCAATGGAATGAAAAGATGATACGACTTTGGCAGAATGGTGGTATGATCTTTGAGGTCCCTACACACACTCGGCGAAGAGAATCAGGCTTGGAATATAAGTCTGGAAGAAGCATGGTGGATTCGCTGGACATGGGGTCACACTTCTGAGGGCTCGATGGATCCATACTAGAGGATCGTGTTGCACATGCCAAAGATGGGGGAAGGCATTTGCTGCGCGCACAAAGGACCAGAAAAGGGGTTGTCATGCTTGAGTGATGTGCATCGGGATGAGAAGCTGAATAGAGCACTGGTGAATGATTGTTTTGGAGGGGAGGAGGTGTTTTGTGGAATGGAAACTAGGAGAAACGAGAGATATCTGGGATGGGGATGGTACGTAGCACATATGAGAAGAAGAGGGAGGGATCTGGGCTGGGGCTATTGTGTATCACTTAAGTGGGGAAGAGGGGGGTCGAAGGGCGTTCATGGTGGCAGGAGGCCAGATCAGTGTGAGGGGCTGGTGATTAAGGCTATGGGCGAGAGGTCGGGGCACCGCTGTTGAGGAGGTGGCGGCTGGATGGGAAGACGACCCGAATGAGAGGACCGGGGGGGGGGGGCTGGTGCATGCGGGTAGAGAGGGATGTCGTGAGGGACGTTGTCGGGAGGAGGCTCAAGACGGGGGGGGGGGGGGAGACCGTAGGCGGAATGCAAAGGCGGAGAGCATTGAGGTGAAAAGCACTATGGGGAAGCAACAATGAGGGTGCTGGAAAGGTCGGAGAGGGAGGCGGTTCGCGCAGGGAATAGAGGGGGGGTGCGGCCCGCGGCGGAATAGGAAATGAAGAATGGGGGTGGGGGCTGGCCGGCTACGGGTATTAGGGTTTAGAAATGGTTTTTTTGCATTTCATTATAATATATTAATAATAATAACAAAATATGAAATAATATAATAATAATAGAAATAAAATAATAATAACAATAATTTACCAGAATATTAATAATAATATAAATTACAAAAATTAAGAATGTAATAATAATAAAAATACTAATAATTAATTAATAAAACTAATGTCATTAAAATCTTTAATTTTCTAAATAACAGTTCAATAATAATAATGATAATATAAATAATATTATAATATTAATAAAAATTATAATAGTAATATAAATAACAATATAAATAATATAAATATTAAGATATAATGAAAAATAATAACATGTATGAATAATAAAAACAAAATAATTTCATTTCAAAAGGTGTCCAATTGCACGGCTCGTGTGCCGCTGAGCACGCAGTTGAGCAAACCACGCTCAGACCATGCCACCCGGCGCTAACCACGTGTAGGGAAAAGTTGGGCCCCTACCGCGTAGTTTCATAACCCGTGCGCAATTCGCGCATCTACAAGCCGGGGTGTGAAAAATGTGGTAGATGCCTTTAGTTTAAAACATCAGGCATCCTTAACCATGTTACATTTAGGAAATCACACATTTATTAATGATTTGTAGAATTTTGGCTTGGATGTTTTTGGTGCAGGATATTACTTTTTTTTATTTTAGGTTTTTATGTAGTTATCATTGTTAAAAAGAATTATGAATTCACAAAGGGTCGACAAGGAGCTATATAAAAAGGTTGAATTGGTTAAAATGGGTATGTTTCCAGAATTTAACATTGCTAATGATTTTGTTTTAGATTTTGATAAATATTATGTGGTCATTGTGACAATGAAATAAAGAATGATTTTTTTTGTGTGAATCTCATAATACTCTTTTCTCAGTTAATCCTAGTAGAAGAAAGATTTACGAAGACCCTTGGGGTTATTACATATGGGATGAATTGAAAAGAGATATTGGAGATTTTAAAATGAAACAATTCAAATGTCAACAAGTTAATGTATAGTAGTAGTTACCAAAGGGGATGATTCATCCATTACTAGAGCAAGAGATAATGTGGGAAAATATATCCATGTACTTTAATGTAGAACTACCAAAAACATGTTGAGGAATCAATGCAATCTGGGATAGTTCAGATCTATTAACTAAATCTGATCATTTCCCTACTATTTGAGATACTATGTCATTGGGTCAGCTTTCTCTATTATACCAAAAAGAGATTATAATGGCACATGGAGTCCCATTATCCAGTGTATCTGACCGTGTTCCCATGTTCACTTATCACTTTTGGAAAGTCCATCAAAAGTCACGGGGAATAGAATTAAATTTCAGAAAATCATTTCATTTTCAATTAGATGGGTAGTCAGAATAGAAGATTCATAAATTGAAGGATATGTTTCGAGCTAATTCAATTGAGTACCTATGAATTTGGGATTAGAAAAATTCATTAGTTGAATTTTCTTATAAAATCAATTCTCATTCCAGTATACAAATGATATCTTCTGAGTAATTATATATTAAGTGGTGTCAAAGTACATAATTTTGTAATCATTTGGGGGAAAATGTTGATGGGACCATAATTAGTATTGGATGTTTCTCAGAAAGTGATGATGATCCAGAAACGCATGAGGATAGATCTTAGTAGGCAGAAACATTATGCAGATAATAAGTGGAAGGACATTTATTTTGAGGTAGGTGATCATGTTTTTCATAGAATCTCACCATGGGAAAGTGTTACGTGTTTTGGTAAGAAAAGAAACCTATGTACATTGTTCGTTGAAACTAATGAAATACCAGAGACCATTGGACAAGTCACCAACTAAGTAGCTTTGCATCTGAGTTTATCTCATTTATACAATGTGTTTCATTTTCTAATATTGAAAAACAATGTTCTAGATTCATGTCATGTTTGGAGCCCCAAATTAGTTCAGTTGGAAGAGATCCTTTCATATGAATAGAACCTATTCTGATTCTTTAATTTAGATATCAAGTATTACAAAATAAGGTAATCCCCCATGTAACGGTTTTTTTAGAAACCACATGGTTAAAGAAGAAACTTGGGAATCTGAAAATTATTTGAGGGAAAAGAACCATCACTTGTTTAATTAGTAAATGAAATTATAAGGATTCTATTTCTAGAATTTGGGGAGAATGTAACACCCCAAGGTTTTAAAAATAAATTGAAATTCATGAAACTTAATTTTAATTAGAGAGTAGTAATCTATCCCTTAAACATTATTTTCCCACTTCTATGATTCAAATTCCAAGAAATACTCATCTACAATTGTTATCAGTATTTTATTTAGAGTATGATTGATCCAAAACAAATTTGGATAATAGTAACATAACCATAGGAATAGTAATATGAATAGAAATATGACCCTTGTGAATAGAAAAAAAATATTACTATTTTATTCTATTAATGTTATATGATAATGAAATCTAGAATAATTTTTTAGGTCATGTAAAAATAGATATTGTTTAAAAAATTTTACTTTTGGAATAAAATATGGTTTTATTTAAAAATTAATTTAGTCATATTTATACAATTATTTAAAAAATAGTGCATTTTTAATTGTATATGTCAAAAATGGTTGGGGTTAATTTTTGAAATTTATCTAAAAAACATGAATATTTGGTGGATAATGAAATTCGATAATTACAGAATATGATAAATAAATGAATTTATTGCGGCATTCTTGAGTCATGGATTATGTAAAGGGTCATTCATCTGAACTCACATGATCTTATTACTATTTTTGGTCACATAAATTAGGACTATTCATAGTCTTGAGAAAAAATAATAATCTAATGTTGAAAATAATTTAAAACCCCACCTCTCCTCTAAACTAAATACCACCCTCACACCCTCTTCCTCTCAAAACTCTCAAGAAATTTACATTGTATAAGTTCTACCCAATACCCTTATAAATAATATACCCCACGTCTATGTTCTTCTGGAATCACTAAATAGTCATAACCATAGGCCTTAAAGAGGATCCCAAGGAGAAGAAATCAATAGGAAAGAATCCATATTCATTTTCTTATGTTTCTTTTCTATTATTTTATTTTATTATACTATCATCTACTGCCCTTATAAAAGTGGGATGAAATCTCTAAAATCATATCTATATTCTGGATTTTATCATGTTAAAGGAAAATAATTCATCATAATCTTTCCAATTCTCCTCTTATTCTAAAAATAAAAACACCATCCACGATGTGCTGATTTACCCAAATCGTGGAAGATTTGTTTTTAAATTTATTTAAATCCTTCAAATATATTTTGAAAAACCTTTTAATATGTTAATTAAATTGTAATTTGTATTATATTACCACTATAATGTTCTATAATTAACCCAAATTCATAATATTAAGGTATATGAATAAACAAATTCATGATTATCAAAGAACTGCAAAAAAGATATAAACGGATATCACTAAATATTTTTCTAATGATTCATCCTCATATTGTACTACCAAAAAAATTTATGTGATTATTTGAAATTTGGGAAATATATAAATAAAAATTCATTCCACTTATGGAATTTCATTTCCATACGACAAAGATATCAAATACAAACCTTCCATGGAAATCATGTAAAGAACACACCCGCAACAATGGAAGGAACGAAAAAATAAATAATTAAAGGGGGAAATGGTGTTATGAAATGAGTATAAAATGTTTTATAAAAATTATAATATTAATTAAACTTCTTTAAAGATTATATAGGGGGATCAAACAATTTTTATGTAAGACCAACCCAAGGTAATGGAATTCAATACCCGATTTCCATTCTCTGGGTTAACCTTCTTCTTCTTTATTTATATGGCATTAAAATTTGTTGTGTGATTAATTTTCTTTATATAAAAAGGAATTATGATTATTTATAGTTTATATAAATATTTCATCCAGTATATTAAGTCTCACTAAAATTATATGATATACGTATGTGTATTTTCTTTTAAAATCGTCTTTTTAAATTCTATTTTACAAAATTCCAAAGTAATGTTTTTATGAAACTATTCATGTCGTATGATTATGTTATGGTAATTTGGAATTATTTTGATGATGTGTGGGACCTATATCCCCCTCCAATGAATTTTTTATATGTAATTTGGAGTTTTTCCATATAGATACTCCAAGTGTAGATGTGATGGTTACAAAATAAGGTAGCAGTGAGGGTTATATTGTATGGTAGTCGTCCGGGTTACAAATCATAAGGTAAACGACAGGGTTAGCAGATTATGTACGTAATTCCCCATGACACCTTTATATGTAAATTTTATGTTTTATGTAAATCTCTTGGAAATATACTCTTTCACAAGTTATTTATATATGGGTGATAGGTATGAATTTTAAAAAATGATTACATAAGTTTAAAAGTATTCATGGACTAATGTTTTCTTTATTTCTTTTTATAACCCTATAGTCCTATTTGTTCTCATAACAACATTTTTAATTATTTTCATATGTTATAATTATTTTTAAGGTAAATAAAAAAGTCAATTTAAATTTTATGAATATTTTTCAAAGATATCATTTTGTAGTTTTTTGTTTAAAATTTTATATTTTGGAAGAAATGGATACTGTTTTAATGGTACCAAATTTTTATGATTGTGGGTTGATATTTATGAGTTATTTACAAACATTGTAAAATTATAAACCAAAAAGGGAATTGGGAATGTAATTGATGTGTATAATAGTTGAAATAACTAGAATATGTAATGTTTAAGGGTGGGACCTTAAAACTATCAGTATAAATATAAAATGAAAAACATATAACATCTCTTCATGTGATGGTAGTCCACACATACACACGAGTAATGTTATCATTTTCCAACAGGATAGATGGTAATAATTTAGATGTGATATAATTATTAAAAGAGTATAATAATGTAATAAATTTCATATATACATTAAATCCTCTATTATATCCAAACTTGAAAGCCGATGATTGAAAATGAATTACATCACTTTACATGGAAGTAATCCACTGTACATACTGTGGTTGATTTCATTTCCCATTTGTGGGAATATTAAAAGTATATATTTTTTACCATTTAAAATCATAAAATCATAGTAAGTTTTATAAAATGTTTTGATTACTTAATCATAGTTGTAGAATATTTGATGGAGGTATTATAATAAATAAAATGAAAATGCTTGGCGATGAAAAACTACTTTTCATCAGAAAAACACTTTTTTATTATACATAAAGACTTTCTAGGATGCATTTTTTATAAAAAGGGTCTCTATGATCTTTATAGTTTTCAATATACGGTATTTTGGAAAGGATTGGCTGAAAATATTCTCTTTGTGAGTTGAAATGAGAGGGTATATGTTTTTATTTGATAATTAGGGTGATTGGAACACTTGTAAATTTTAAATGTTTTAAAATAATTTCAATCCACCATGATAAAAAAATATCCATAATTGATCATATTTATTCAGGATAAGGGTCAGGTATATATACAATAAAACAATGGTGTTTGATATTGTTTTTTATCATTATAGCCATTATAATTTCTTGTTTAACCCCTAATTAACCTGTGGCAATCAGAATCATGGTAACCAATTTTTATAGTATTTACTATTCTTTATGATGTAATAATGAATTATAAATATTAAATAATATTCATTATTATGATTAAAAATATGTAATCCAATTTTTCAAATTAAATCCTTAAAATTTGAAGAATTCAATTTAAAATTAAATCGATGAATTCGTTAAAAAGTGTTTCTGTAAAAAAATATTTTACATATGTGTGTACTATTTTTTATCGAATTTATACATGAAATTGAATTAAATTTATAAAATTGTTTTAATAATATCATATCTAAACTAATGATACTTCTAAAACCAATTAAAATGGGTTTTTTTAATTCTTCAAACAATAAATACATCATTTAATAAAAATAATTATCTTACACTATTCATTAATATTTTATGAACTGTATGCATCATAAATATATATATTTTATATTGGAGATTCTAACATGTAAAAACCAAAAATATGTTTTTGATATTAATGTATTTAAAAATATATTTTGTTATCGTGATTGCTGATTATAAACCTACATTGAGGGATATTTTATGGATCCAATCCTTTAAAATATCCCTATTTTAGTACACTTTTGTAATTTCAAGTATTTTCTTGTATTTTATAATTTTTTCCCTCTGTAGTGAATAATATTATTGAGCGTGTTTTTGAATAAGAAGTTGATTATTTTTCCTATTTGGGTGATGAACATTTTTTTTCATGACTATACATCTAAAAATTGATTTCTGAAATTACATTCATATATATGAAATGTTCTTAAATTTATATTTTCACGTCCTTTTATTTTTTTAAAATATTTTTAAAAATATATTTTAAATAAAATAAATAAAAATTTATATATCTCTTTTTAAAAATGTGTAAAAATATTTTTTTTCTTTTAACATATATGTAGTAAATGTATTTTAATACAATTTGAAATATTATTTTTTTCATTATTCCAATACATGGTTCCATTTATAATTTCATATAAATTATTTTTCATAGTAGTTTGGAAATTTTATGGTGAAATGTTTTCAAAAGAATAAGATAATTTCATATGTTTTTAAAAAAAATGAATGATTTATATTTTAAAAGGTTTTCCCATCTAGGTTAATAACCTTTATGAATTTTCATTATTCTGTAGGGAAATAATCTAATGATATAATCCTTGTTTTATCAATTTATAGATTATGATCATATAACGATTTAGTGTTTTAGATACATATCTATTTTTAATGAGTTATGATATAATGAAATAATGAATGTTTTAAATATTTTGAATCATGTATGAATATAATTCAATATGATCAAGGTTTGACTAGGTTTCTTCATCCCTCCAATGTATTTGGAACCCCCTTATATCTGAAGAGATAATTATGGGAATCATATTCAGGTTATTAGTCAACTATGAGAAACAAGAGGAATATCAAATCTAAAATAATATTGGAAATTGGTTGTGAGGCAAGATTTGTTTTGAAATAAAAAACATGTGTTTATTCAAGATCCACCCTGATATGATAGTCATGGTATTTAACCATTAAATATTTTTTTGATTCTTTTCATAGGATGGTGTAACAGTTGTATGACATTATATTATTATAATTTTAACTCATGAATCATGCTATATTTTTTATGATTCCACAATCTTATGACATAATATTTCTTTATGTCATGACTAGTGATTATGATATATGAATTTTTGTGTAGGATTTTATATTGATATTAAAATTTTATCATACCTTTATTCTCATAATATACTTATATGTGATCATTGATTGATATCTCTATTGTCACCATTAATGAACATATGTGCTAACCCATTATAATGTTCTAATTTTAACCTAATTGTAAAGAAGGGTCTTATGTATGATGATTCTCTAAGGATGACTGATTTAATGAAATAATTAATTTATTTTAAAAATTATACTTAAATAATGGTTTGTGTATCATATATCTAAGTATACATAAATATTACAGTTATCAGGACTCTTTATTTGGAATATGTATTGAATATTAATAAAAATGATAAAATATATGGGTATATTATTATAGGGTTACAATATGTGGTGGAAGATAATGTTTTAGATATATTTGGAGAGTAAGAATAGATTAAATTTTTAAAAAAATTAGGGATAAGTCTACATATAAGAGGAAATATTGTAGTTATATTAAAATTTATAAGTTTTTTGTTTTAAAATAATTTTCATCCATTTATAGATACTATAATGTTTTTGACTTTGTGACATAGTGTCACTTAAAAATAATAAATCTAAAATTTATGTATATCAAATTAACTTTATCAAAACAGTGTTAGGATGAGTATTCTTAGGTCTACAAACCTAGAAAAGAAATCCCAGAGGATATTAATGGGTTAGTTGAAAATTTTCTTTTGAACCATTATAAAGGATTTTAATAGGTGATATCAACTCATAGAATTGGGTGAAAATATGGTTTCATTGATTGAAAATAATGTGTTATGATTTATAGAACCCATGAATTATTTTTCATGATTATATGATTTCTCAATTTCATTATTGTATTTTGATTCTTACAATATTATTTTTTGTTTATCCAATGACTTAAACTAGTAGGAATTAGGATAATAATAAATGTGACGGAAAATAAAATGATTTTACTCATGATCGATTGAGTTCTATTGGATCTAGAATACATAATATTATTTTTTTACTCATGAAATGTTTACACACCATGAATCATGATGAGGATCCACATTTTAAAAGAAGTTAAAAATATATTATACAATATTTAATGAGGTGGCATCAATTTTATTTTCTTTTTTATCATGATCAAAGAGTGGATGTGAAAGTGATCACTACCACAATGAAAATATTTTTAATTTTTCAGTTCTCAACGAATGAAAAACTATTCTTAATGATTTTTCTTCGAGAATGTGAATCATATCAATGGTAGAAGTTTATAAAGAGTATAAGGTATTAAGAATAAATTAATGTTAATAATATATATTTTAGTATGTAATTACCTCATATTTTATATAAGAAATATAGAATGAATTCTTTATTATTAAGAAGAATGGATTATGAGTTCAATGGTCTCTATAAAGAAAATGCTTTATGAATTTAAAGTTATGATTATTATTTAAACATAAAACCTGATTGCAAAATTTATCAATTCATTGGTTAATTAAAACCCAATCATTACATTTATTTAACTATAAAAGACATTTTTAGATATGAATAAGTCATTTTATTTTCTCTCAAGGTTGTAATATGATTTTTAGAGTCCCGTAATTCCAATGGTTATGATTCAAAAAGGAGTATGGCCTCACCTCAAAACAAAATATATAATATGCAATAAATAATTTTGTATCACCAACATGGTTGAAATTTGCGGAGAATTATCAATGGAATTTCTAAAATGGAATATTTAGGTGCTTTAAATGTGTAAATACAAGTCATATATCCCACAAATGTGAATAGGTAATAAAGATTACAATTGATACAATAGAGGAATGGAAAATTCCAATTAATGAACGACCCACACTCTAATTCATACAAATGTATGTTCTGTGGGAGTTATAATAACTAGTTCATGACTATAATTTTTAATGAGTAAACTTAGTTTAAAAAAAATTTTAAGCCTAAATACAAAGGGTAATTTAAGGTGATCATGATTAATTAATTGGGTTACCATGATGACATGGTTAAAGGTACACTTATAATACACTCATGAAAAAACAATTCATATTTTATTATGGATATTATGACTCATTTATACCTAATCAACTTTCTAAGGGTATCAAATTACCACCTCAATGATTAAATGTTTAGTAAGTAGTGTAAAATCATATTGGAATGGTAATTTCATTACAAGTATATAGTTCCTCTCCAATTGGTATTTTTTGGATTGTGATTTGTGTAAATATTTTGATTCAATCCCTATTTTTATTTTATGTGATTATAATAATTCACTATTATTCATTATATTGATCCCATATTAGTTTCCATCGAATTGAAGTGATATTTCACATTCCAAAAGAACGTACGATGATTTGTTGATGTGAGGATGAATATAAACATCCAATATAAATTACTTATATCATGTGGGTATTAATTCAAATCCATGAAGGGAATTTATATTATATGGTTGGTGAGAAACTGAAATTCATGTATATAACAATTATATAGGAGTTTCTTGATTTCATTAATGAATTTTTTCCATGCCTTCCTCTAAATCAGAATGGTTTTCAACAGAACTCATACCTGGTTCAACAACCATTTCAAAAACTCCATTTGGAATTTATTAGATATAATTTCATGAATTGATGAAGAAATTATAATATAATATTGATAATGGATTTATATTACCTAGTGTTTCACCTAGGTATGGACCTATTCTTTTTTATGAGAATAAATACATTTCAATGCATCATTTAATTAATTATCATGATTTTAGTAGGAACACAATCAAGAACATGTTTATTCTACACCACATTAATGATTTGAATGATAAATTATGGGGATTTGAGAAATTCTCCATGATTGACATATGATCTTTATATCATTAATTAATTGTCACGATGGGGTATATATCTGAGAAAATATTATATAAATGTTTTATGAATTATTAATTTATTCATAATCTATTTAGATATTATAATTCGCAATATATTTTTATGTATTTAACAAATAGAGTCCCTGGAGATTTCCATGACCAGTTTGTGGTAGTATTTTCAGACGATGTTCTTATATAAAATAAGAGAATGTAAGAGAGCGTAGATATTTTTTGAATTAATTAAAAGGCCCTCATGAATGATAATTTTTATGAAAAATATCAATTATCATTTTGGGGTTCAGAAAGATCATTCTTCTATTATGTAATCCCAAGTGATGGTATATGAGTGGATTCTTCAAATATAAAATTTATTGATCAATGTCATAGGCCAACCATTTTTACCAAAATTTGTATATTTAATTGGTCCATTTGATAATAATAGTGATTTTTGAGATATTCATCATGAATATTTACTAAAATATACAATTAGAATATGAAGGGGGAATATTAATGTATATAAATGAATGTGAGAAAAATTTCAAGTGGGTGAAAATAATTATAGTATGTGCCCTTGTTTTAATAGTATCATCCATTATACAATGGTTTGTGATCTATTACGATGCATCAAATATGGGACTCAGATGTGTCCTCATATAGTTGGGAGGTGTGATAGACTATTCTTGATATTAATTGAAAAAAAATTAACTCAGTTACCCATCACAGGATTTAGAGCTCATAGAGGTAATTTCATCAATAAATATAATGAGGAATTATATTTTTGGTAAAGGATATGACTTTTTTAGAAAATATAATATAACGTTTTATCTATTCACATATAATGAGTTTAATATACTCTAAATATAATGGTTGAATTTGATTGAGGATTGGATATGATCTGTACATTACCGGCCTTGAAAAATGAACATGGTGTCTTAAAATATGATTCAGAAAGACTATGATAGTTTATACATGATGAAGATATAATTATATTAATTATTTACACATTGTTATTGTAACACCCTGATATTTTATGAGAAGTATGTTTTTTATGTCTTATATTATACACAGCAACAAAGTAATCTTTCACGGCACACAACACTAGCTTGTCTTACGTTACACGCAATCGTGACCTTCCTCGATAGCGTGTGTAGTACGCAATACCGAGTTTCACTAAACAACGATATATTATTATAATATTATAAAATAGTCATTATGAATAGTATTAACTGAATTTTTAATTTTATAACATTATTATTCATCTTACATATTTTCTAGAACATGGTATGAGAAAAAAATAAATTTTTCGTGTAAAATAAGTATTTTAAAAAATTACATTTTTTCTGCCTTTTGATGGCACGCCCACATTAAATATAGTTTTTGACATGATGATAAGATAAATACGAAACAATAAAATTCTTCTATGGAATCAGGATATAAAAATTTACATTCGATAATTTTTTCATTTTATTCTTTTAACTTTCATATTTTGATGAATAATAAAAACACGGTATATTTTAATTAAAAACAACTTTTTTTAATCGCAATAATTTATATGGTTAAATTGTAATATTTAATTGTTTTAAAGTATAAATAGAATATATTTTTACAATTTAATATAATTTATTTCATTAGCATTAATTTTACATTGAATGCATAGGTAAAAACATTTCAATCTTTGGCAATCTTTTAACTTTTAAAAACCCGTTTGCTTAACAATGAGATTAATTTTAAATTAATTTCTGAAATTTCTATGTTTTGAATTCTGAAAAATTTATTCCATATTTGGATTTTTTGGGTCTAAATTATGTTAATAGGTTACTTTTTTTTTGAGATTATGAATAGTAACTTGGGTAATTTTAATTTACTGCAGTTAAAGATAAATCGGGTAATTAAGGGTAAATTTATAAAATTACCCTAACACTTAGCAAAATCCTATTGGATCTTTAAACGTCAACCCATATCACCTAGTGGTTGGACTATATTAGTTTCATGGACTTTTGACAATGAAATAAAATAATTATTTTTAAAACCAAAGAAAGTGACAACATGTCACCCTTTTAAATCTTGTAAGTATAATAATTTTAACATAGTGATAAACATAATGAAACTTAAAACATGAATAGTATATAGAAGTATAATAAAATTATATACATCATATTAATTTATTTATAATTATTAAGGATGAAATAATTATCATTATTTATGACTCAATAGTGACGTTGAAATTAATTTATTTATTGAAATATCAAATTAATGATTTTAAAAGTATAAAAATAAATATTATATGAACTATTAAATGTGATCCACTAATTTTATATATAATTATGACATGTTATGAATCTATTAAATATTTTATTTCGAACATATCTTATGTATATATTTTATTTAAACTGAAATAAATGAATAGTGTCAAAATTGACACTATTGTTAATTTATAGAAATTGCATATTTTAAAATGGTTTAAAAATCAAAAAAATATTTCGAAATTGTAAATTAAATTTTATATGGTCTAAAATTTAATAAATTATACAATTATGGACAGTTCACAACCTATAAGTAATTATTTATAATTATTTAAAATTTATTATATTATTACCACAAATAAAATTAAATAGATTATATAAGGATAAATCATGCTCATAATGTTTAAACTAAATTCCCAACATGTATAAATTTTATTGGTTGATGAGATTACAACCCTATCTCATCTAAGTTTCGGATTTGAGTCATTTTTGGAGGTTTCTAAATGGGGTTGGGGTTTTTTATAAATTAATATTTCTTATAATTACAAAGGTGCCCCTCTCCTCCCTTATAAAAGGGCACCTCCTCCCTCTCCTCCTCACACCACTTTGATCACTAATGATCAGCCAAACCCTAAAAATTTCGCTTATACACTTCCCTAGAAACATCTTAGAGGTCCTTGTCTTTTTCAAAGACCAATCATAGTGCCCTAAGAGGAGGTTTCAAAGATACGTGTCGAAGAAGAGGTAATATCCCTTACCAATTCTTTCAAATTTATTTCTTCATCTACATCTTCTTATTTAGTAGTTTAATTATGAAGTAATAACATAAGTATCACTCATATACTGATGTGTTATTATAAATATGAAACAACCCTATTTCACCTTCTATCCATCCTATAGAAAATGAAATCACCGCGCGTGTGTACGTACGGAATACCGTCTCCACGTCGTGGTGTAATCTGTTTTCCACCACCACCTTACATGGATGGGTATAATGGTGTAAATAATAATTATATATGATTATTGTAAAATGATATTTATTCTGAAATAGTACACATACACTTAAATAAAATTCCACAATCATGAGAACGATATCATCGCTCGTGGGTACGTACGGCATACCGTCACCACGATGTGATGTGACTCGTTCTACATGATATTTATTTAATAATGATTATATAAATGAATTGAAGGAGTAAATATGATATATATTACACTAATAATATTTTTTAAATTAGGTATCTATAATCTAAAAAGAAGAATAAGAATTTATTCATCCAAACACACATTAGAACATAAAGAAATTAACACCTGAATAACAAGTAGCAATGAAATATTTCTAATAAGAAGCTAAGAATATGACCATATATGATATCATAACAATGAGTATGATTCTAGAATAAGTCAATGACATTATTTAAATCATTATACAGGATGATTGGACATGTACAAAGCATATCACACATAAGGTAAGGGAAAATCTCACAATCTCATTTTTATCCGAGATTGTTTATAATTTATAATTTACTTTGGAATATTTATCATTCACATCCATGTTTACTCAATATGTAATATTATTTCTATACAACTACAATTTTTTAAATCCAATTTTACCCTTCGGTGAATTTTTTGTAAAAGATATGAAAGTAATCTTTTGTCGTTTTTAGTATGAGGTAATTTGTTTGACTTTTCCAGCCAAAGTGTGAGAAGAATGATTTTTTGTAACTTATAAGACATGAATGAATTTTTAGAACATTATTTCCATGAATCTTCCTTTAAAAATTTTCAATTTTTCTTTTAATAAAATTCTTTTAGTTTAACATTTTATGACATGTTAAGAAAGGAAAAAAAATTTTGAAGTAGAAAGGATATTTTCCTCAAGAATGGAGTTCAAGTGTTTTATCAAAATTATTTTCCATATAAGATAATATATGGTTCTGTTTCTATCCCTATTTTGACATTTATTTGATTATTTTATGATGTAATTAATTTCATTATGTCATTTTATCTTATATGGATTATGTTTTGATGTCATGAGGTTTAAGAATCCCATATTTATTACATGGGTTATGCTATGATGTATGATTTATGATTTTGTGGCACACATAACAATTGATTCATTATGAGATGGGTGGGACCTATATCTCCCTGCAATGCATTGGGTAATGATTTATATCTCATTAGATAGACATGGCTGGATCAACAAGTTAATCTGGTTCAATGATAAATGACTAGAACGATGAGTGAACTTGGTTCAGTAATGGGCTTTGTCTGCTATGATAGTCGTGGAAATGTGTCTTGACTAAAATGAAATGATTTTCTAGGATTATGTGTGTATGCCAAAAATTATCATGTTTTATGTTATGATTATTTTTTATTACATTTCACCACTATGATTTATCCCATGTTATGATATTATGATCACTTTTGCAGGATAACATATTCAAAATGTTATGTTCTTATATGATATGGTAGATATTTATTTTGTTTACCCTTACTGAGCATTTGAGCTCATCCTTTTGTATGTTTTCTTTTCCCCGGGTCTGGATTGAGGGTATTATGTAGAATGTGACAAAAGGGACTCTAGATATGATGAAATAAATGGGAGACAATGTAGTTGATTTATGAAACAGTTATTTATGTTTCCCAGTTTCAAAATACACTATACATATACGGTCTTTTCATGGTTTTGTTATATGTTGTATTAATTGTGCATAAATTTTGAAGTAATAACAATGTATGTAATGTATGGGTTATTATAGTTATAATTTAGATCTTGAAATAATTTTCCTTGGGGTTACATCATATCATTCTCAAATAAATGTTCTATTATCCATCCAAGTGAAGATTAATGATGTATAAATGGAAGATTCAAAACGAAATAAGGAGGTGAGAAATGATCAATAGTTCCCAAATTATTGTGATTGAATGACAAGGTTCAAGAACCACGTATGTCACTCATCAATACCGGAATATAAAAGGATCAATTGGATTAATATCATAGTTTGTTATTCACCATTAATTTGAGATTTACATATAAGTATAGAGGGATAAAAGTATATTTCAAGTCTGATAACATGATGAGGGATATTTCTAAGAATATATAAGGATTTATGGTATATCAATAAATTTATTCTTAGTTTTATAAGTATTATATGATTCTAAAACCATTTCTTATAACTGAATGGAAATGATAAAACATTTACATGTATTTTATCATTGGACTCCCTAAAACATAAAATGTTCATAATATTATATAGGTTATAGGAAATAA
The DNA here is from genome assembly GCA_963277665.1 of Viscum album. NCBI lineage: Eukaryota > Viridiplantae > Streptophyta > Magnoliopsida > Santalales > Viscaceae > Viscum > Viscum album. The sequence goes on from OY728139.1 coordinate 1,093,241,338, forward strand.
CCTTATCTAATCAGAATATTTTATTTCCATTATAAAATATTTATTTCCTGATCATATTGTTGATATATAAATTAATTAATTGATTATTTTTATATAGTATCATGGGAAATTATATCTAATTGCGATTTGGGAATTACCTCAATGTTAGAGAGAATATTTTAAAGATATTTGTATTTAGAGATGATTTTTGGTGCTTATATCATCATTAGATAGATGTTCAATGTGAGAGGATCATTCATACTATAAATGTATTTTTGACTTATTTATTTATAGATTAAAAATGATGTTGTCATCAAAACCTTATTTATGTGGAATTTATATATAATAATATCTTTCAGTTGATATTGTATTCAACTCTTTATAAAGACATCTATTTTAGGATGTTTAAAACACCTAAAGGATGAGATGTTGTTGGATATGTAAAATTTTTGGGACCTTATCTTGATGGGTAAATGGTTGGGAATGATAGAGACATTCCTGATCAAATAATTAAATCCCATAATTGATAATAAAAGTTATCCTAACAATTGTCAATGAGATATATAGTTCTATGTTTTTGATATAGTACTCTTATTAATCTCCTTTTATGATGGTTTTCAGATTTGAAAATATGTGAAATTTGATCCCTTGGTAAATAATTCCCTTTAAAATTCTTGATCATATAATGTCTATATCTTATTGAATGTTTCTTCCACCAAATAACTTTTATGAAAAAAACATGTTTTATGTATCTCTCATGATGAAGTACTTACCATATCCTTCTCATAAACTAATATCGCGGTCGTACCATTAGAGGAATATATATGTTATATTGAAAAAACCTATAGAGAATCTATTTTTAAGAGTTAATGTTTTCTTGAAAAATAAAACTCATAGCTATACATTTTATGTGAAAAAAAAATAAATTTGAGGATATTATATGGGATCTTGAGGATATAATAATAAATAAATAAGCTCATTTCATTATATAAGTGTGGTTGATTTAAATGGAGAATTTATTATAACTCTGATAGAATGTACCACCCCATTATTTTATGGTTTATTATATTTAATTAACTTCGAATTATTTAATTCCATTATTTAAATGAAGCATTTAATAAAAAAATTATATACTATTAAATTATTTTAATTTAATGTGGTAGTTCCCTCCTAGACTTTTTATTGTCGTATATGAACGTGGATAATATAATTATGAAAATTATTTTTTACAAATGCATTTAATAAATTTATTTGCTATCAATTTATTCTATGTTAAAATAAATTCAATTAAACGTTAAAAAACTATTTTTAGAAATACTATTTTTATCGGTATAATAAACACTCTTTTACTAAATTAAATTAATATATATATGAATTATTTTAATGATATTTATAGGTAAATTATTTTAATGAAAAAATTAACTTACATCTATTTTTTTACTAGTCATATAATAATAATTAATACATTTTTATGCTTAAAAATGAATTTTTCTAAAAATGATTTTCATATCCTTCTTCATGCTTATTTTAAAATGAATTTAGTCTACATATAATAATTTTTATGTGGGAAATGGATTCCATATTTCAAATCAAAACAATTAAAATAATTTAATATGGGCGTCATTATTTTTTATCATAGTGAATAGTAACTATGGTAAAATATTTCTTACCTCGCTAAGGGAAAAATAGTTGAAACAAGGATAAAACTATGGGTTAAACAAGTAAAATAACTATAATAAATGAATTTATTATATTATATGAATATATTTAGACCAATTATATTTTAATATAGTTAAATAAGTTTACTTAAAACTTTAGTTTGAATTTGGGAAACCATGATTGATTTCTATAAACCGAAGTTTTATTTTCTTCAAATATAAATAAGATTTTTTTTCTATTAATTAAATGGAATTGTAAGAAGAATCCATTTAGTATTGGGAGAATCTAAAATAACCAAAAAATAATGTTTTCACTAAACATATTTTTGGGAACTAATATATTACTTGACATTAATATGAAATAATATTCACTCTTAAATTTTGTATTAAAAAAAATAATTAATCATGTGTTTGTGTAATTATATTAAAAACTAATTTTTCCACCTATATAATTTTAACTTGATAATATGGTTTCCAAATTTTTAAGCATCATTTTTAAATTTATTCATATTTCCCAATTTATTTGTTTCATATAATTATTTTATTAACGTAAAAAAATTATGTTGTCACGGTTATGCTTAAAAAATGTTTAATGTTTTTTAAATATATGCTTACTCTTAAAATATATCATATACATAAATAAATAGGGATAATTTAGTCTAGTTTTACCAGATAACATATTAAATTTCAATTTATGGTTTTATTTTCCACTTGACATGATTATGATATACAAAATATTTAAATGTTTTATGTTATTCGAAGTGTATTCTTTATCAGACATTAAAAATTCACCTCCTATACTCTAATATTAAAAATATTTTATCAAACAATATCAACCATGAACATTCATAATTACTTCATAGAATACTTCCCTTCATCTTAGAGAATCTCTTCCCCGTTTTCTATCTTATGAAGGCTTAAAGTGTATGGAAAACACGGTCTCTCAAAGAATACATAATCGTATTACCCGACTCATTCAATATAAATTTCTTGTTATACATCACCTAATGATATTTTTTCACCATAAAATTATGACTACAGATTCATAAATATACTGATAATTCATTATTTTTATATAGATGCAATTTTCTCCTTTCTTTCGATCAAATGTTAAATTAATGTATCACTCATGCGTACATGCGAACTACCCCCTCAATGTAGAAATATAATTAATTACCCATCCCATATTTTATGGTTGGTAGTTACGATGGATTTAATATTTATATGTTATATTTTTTATATAATTATTATTTTATAAAGGGGAAATATTATATTAATTTTATTCATTCCATCTATCCAAAATTGGGAAAATTACTCGTGTGTATGTACAGCTTATCATCTCAATGAACTAATGTAATTAGATTTTTTACCATGAAATTATATGAATACTTATATAAGTATTTTTAATTATTAAATATTATACTTATTAACTGATTAAAATTTTTTTATATTTTGGAATAATGATCAATGAACAAGTAACAACGATGCCTAACTGAAACATGATTGAAAAATAACGTTTTTATCACATGGACCAAAAAATTTAATAAATAATTAATAATAAATAGAATTTAATATTTTATTAGAAAATAATAAATTGTATTATTTATATAATTATTGTTCTATAATAAATTAATATTAAGTACATACATATTATATATGAGGTTCAATGATATTTGAGGAACGATAAGTTGTCAGGTAAGGATTTCTCTTATATTTTCATTTCTTTTTTAGACTGTAGATGCCAAATTTTCATTGTGGGTAATTTGTTTTAGCATAAACTTTATAAAACATATATATTATTATGAAAATTTATTTTTATACATTCCAATTGTTATTACAATTTTCAATATTTTTTTACTTAAAATAATTCATAAAATGTCATTAAATGAATATATTATATATTAACTGTTTGATTAATGAACATTATTATCCATGTCAATAATTGTCAAAATTATTCCTTGAATGTTATTAAGTAAACCTGAAATATTTTTAAAAGGTTATTTTCACATCCTTTAAATTTAATGAATGTTGAGTAGAGGGGAATATTTCAATAATTATTCAAAAAATGTTGTTTTTTACTTTTTAAAATGCGTTAAAAGAATATTAAATTTTAATATATATAATAGAAGGATTTTCCAACGCCTTGGTCATTATTCTCATTAAATATTTAATTCCAAGATTCCATAGTAATATTCAATGGTTTATTTTTCATCATTTGGGTAATTTTATGTTAAATTGATTCTAAAGGAAAATGATAATTGCATATGATTCCAAATAATATTAATATGATCATTCAAAATAAAATATCAAAATTTTCCATTTTATTTAAGTATTAAAATGATTAATTTTGTATATGATATAAAGATATCATCCATGTGATTTAAATGTATGGAATTTGGTTAGGTGATGATTAAATTTTTATGAAACCCAATTTATTTCCATGGGTAATGTTTTAATGAAATGGTGAATGTTTTACGAACATACAAAACACATTACATAGTTCTAATTATGTGATTGGTGGGATTAGAATTATAAATATCTATAATTAATTGGGTAAATCAATGTATATCATGATATAATTATGGGAAACTACATTATATTCTTGATACATTATGGGAGTTATGATGGGATGTGAGATCCACTATGATATGAGAAACATGTGGATATGACGGATATTCTATGACAAAGGAAACATGTGCTGATGTATTATCCAATATTATATGATGGTATCCCTATTTAACCATTGAAAAATATTTTTTATAATCTTATGATGCTTCCATAATATTTTTACCTGATATGCTTAAGATTTGATCTTATTTCTAAAGTTTAATTTTTCATTATTTCCCAATGTTGTGACATATAATGTTTCATTATAAGAATCCTGATTGTTATCTATGAATTGTTGGGTTTAATTTTCTAGTAATAATCACATATTATCATAAACATATGATCTATATATACTTATATATTATCACTGACTGATATCACCCATGATTACCCTTAACAAGAATCTATGAACAACACTTTTAATGTTTTATTATTGCACTAGATAAAAATACAGGTATAAAGAATACGAGTATATATGGTCACCGTTGAAAACAAAATATCATACAGATGTTAAATATTATAATTCTATAATTTTTTTTGTATCTAGTATCCTTGTAATCTAAATATTTATATATCGTATAATATTTTATGAAATATATATTGTATATTCATCAAAAATATGTAATATAAATATATGTACTCCATTATTGGGGTGAAATAAATGTTTTTTCATGTTTTACATGAAATTATACGTTACAAAATTTATTTTGGGTTTTCTTTTAGATAATATATATTAGATATATTTCTTTAATTAACTGAAATATGGAGGGTCGGGTGTCATGGTCTAGGTATTTCACATGATGAATGGATGTTTAGTCTTATGTGTAAATTTTATGATGTTTTGGGGGGTGGGTTTGTTTCACAAAAAGCCTATTAGTATAAATATATTTCCATATTTAACATTACATTGATAAAATTATAATAATTTTTATGAGGGAATGGTTTTTCTTAAAGTTCCATTAGACTCCCACATACCTAAGCCCAAAGGATGACAATATATGTTCATGGATATACATTCATTTTTTCTAAGAGTCACATGAATCCTTTTGAGTTTGAAAAGTTTTTCAGGTCTAGAGTGTTATGGAGGTTGATGATTTGTCATGTTATGTTAGGTTTTCAGATATTGAAATATATTTTTATATATTCCAGCATCATATGAATAGTGTGTTTTTGTAAAATTATTTCATTATTTTATTATTATCAATTATAATGTGGTTATGTTTTTATTCATTATATCAATAGTTTTTGTAATTTAAATTTTTCATTGAGAACCAACTTGGAACCCTATTTATATTTAATTAGATTCAAGGATATATGTTATATTAATTGTTCATGTAAAATTTAGAATTGGTTCAATCCAGAACCATAGTGATTTTTATTATAGGAATTATCTCCCCATGAATATGTATTACTTTAACCATTAGACTATAGGGTCATTCATATATGGGGAATTTTAGTGGTTTGGAAGAAAACCCTACTCTTGTGATATTATGTTGATCCAGAAAGTTGATATAAAAAATAGTATTTTAGAATATTTATGGATATAAAAATTTAAAACAAGGGGGTAGAATGATTGTTGTTACTCAATATGTTGACCAATTACCTTCCTAGATAACATGGGTTCAGTTTAATCCTAGTTTAATGGAGATTACCAATTTCTAGACTATTAATTCATAGATTTTGTAGGTGTTGAATTAAACATAAAATATGAATTCATGATAAATAATAATTTAGAGGACACATATGGATCGTCCATGTTCTAGTGACTATGTCCATGTATCTAGGATGTGACATTCTTATAAAATGGTATATATTAATATTGGAGTTTTAGTTTGACATATTTCATATACAAATTGAATTATTAATTAAAGAAATATATAATATAATTGTTATCTTCCTGAATATATTAATTTCATATTCTTGATTAATAGGGATTTGAGAGATTATTCGATTAATTGTGAAGGTGACTGTAATTTTTGAGGTGAAATTGGGAATTGAGATTCATAATTAGGGGATTTTAAAAAACCATGATTAAAAAATAAAACTAGTGTGGCTGAATGAGATTTTGGTAAATTAGTTTATAATATTTTTTATATGAAATTTATTGTGATTTCAATTAATTTTGAAATAGGATAAGATTATCCTATTTTTAAATATATGAGTAAAATGGTTGTCATAGAAAATTTTAATGTGGTGTTGAAAATCTGAACTATTTTAAATAAGATAAAATTTTACAACACAATTATATTGATATTTTATTTTTAATTAAAATAAACAAGTATTCTTAGGAGTTTTTTTGAGGAATAGGTTTAGTTCTGATTCATAGTCTATATTTCTAAGTTCATTGAATAAGAAGCAACTAATTATGTAAACTGGACTATATGGAATTTCTTTTATTCATAAGAGACCAATATATATTAATTTCATAAATGGATTACTTTTAGTGTTTGTTTTCAATGTTCTATGTTATATTGGATTATATGGGAATATTTTGTTTAACATGAGAAAAAAGTAACTTCTTCCTCCACATGATGGGTTTTTTAAATTTTTAATGATTGATCTGTAGTGACCCATGTGGTTTTTTTGTACTAGGTATCTATTTCTTGTCTGTTTTGAGGGAGATATGTATTATAGTATAAGGAGATATTTATTGATGATGATGTAGAGTATTTGGATGTGAGTTTTGATGGTTTTTTTTGTTTTAGGAAGGTTCATTTCAATATTTATAGGAAATTCCAATTGGAGAAATATTGTTAGTAAAAAATAGTCTTTTCTAGTGGAATATTATTTTGTGGAGAAAAATAATCAGATAATTTAAATAATTTTTGGAAAATAGGTGTGTTTTTACAGATATGTCGAGTTGGGAACAATCTCAATGTTCAGTGATTGGAATTTTGTGTTGCTTCTCAGGTTTGTAAAGAGTGGAGTTCGATGTTATATGAGAGTGATTCAAAATAGATTTACAGTAGTACTCATGGTTATAGATTAATTATTCATTCTATTGGTTGATGATCCATCCATGAAATTACATTATTTGGTAGGTTCCTATTTCAGTTTGTATATTGAGATTTTTTGACAATTACTCCTGATTTAATGTATCATAATGGGGATATTTGAGTATATATTGGTTTTTGAGACGAATAGTTTTTAAGGAATATATGAAGTGGAATTATTTAATTGTTTTGTTTCATGGGAGTAAATATATTGAGTTAAGAACTATGTTAATATCATCCATTGAGATTGGATGAATGTATTTTGATGATATTCCATGAATTTTTAATACATGGATGAGATATTCAGGAGTGTGTATAGTTATCTAACAAAGAAATAATTTCAATCAAATGACTGAGATCATTATTTTTTTGTTTGATATCCTAGTGATCTGGAAGTAGGTGATCCATATAATATTAATCTTTTTTGTCTGGAGTATCTCAACAAAGAATAATTTTTCATTGGATGTCCTAACCCAAGGATTTATATCTAAATTTTCAACTGGGGTAGGTCAAGATTTATATTTGAGGGACACCAAATCTTCTCACTGATGATAAATGTTATATTAAAGAGTTTATAATGATTCACATCATCGTGGGTTATTGGTAGGATTTTAAAATTTTAATTTTTTATTCTTGTAGTGAGATATTTGGCATTGTTTGATGAAATTTTGTAGATTGTTGGTGATCACATAATTCTGAATGGGATACATCATGTGATAGGTTGGCCAATACAAGTTTACATTATGGACTTTAGTTACAATGAAATTAATTTTTGAGTAGATTTTTAATTCGTGGAATGGATTATGGTTGCAATGGATTGTCATCTTGGAATTAGGATGGTTCATAGGAAGTTGTGTTAAGTGTTCTTCCATGAATTCCCATATATATGGTTTAGAATGGATTGAACACAATATCTAGACATTGAATCAATATTTACAAGGGATTCGTATCCAATAGAGGGACAAAGGAACTATTACCTAGAAGTCACGTAATGTGGTGAGTAATAGGAACTATGGAAAAAAAGATATAACATCATTGTATCATCATAACCAAGATGTTGGGATTATATTTTATATAGGGATTTTTATGAAATTGAAATATGGTTATATTTATTAACCCCTTGAGGCTTCTATAGTTTCAATTTCATTGAGTAAGTGAAAATGCCTTCTATTTCATCCCATTGTATCCCAAATTATATCATTTAAATTTAGTAGTTTGTGAAATTTTCATCATTGTGATTCGATGAATTATTTATCTTTTCCACCCCATTGTTATTCTTCCTCACCCTTCTACTATTTTGGTTTTCTTAATTATTGTTTTAGGGTTATGATTAAACCAGATAGTGGTGAAATCAACCCTAACCATATGACATCGATGTGCTGTTATTAAATGAGGTATTTGGAAAGGTTTCTATTTCATAGTTCATCAATTTTCTTTAAGTACATTGCAGTGTGGATTTATTTACTATTTCATGTGAATTTGGGATAAATTTTCTATTCACCCAAGTCAATATGTTTAGACATTTTTTTCTTTTTTTTGGGGTGGATTTCCAATGTTGGTCTCATTTCTTTTCCCCTAGTTTTGATGTTGTTATATTTCGATATAATTTTTTTCTTTTATTCCATCACGATATATTGTTTTTTCATTTTTTATTTTTTATTATATTTGTGTTTATGTGATAGAATGACTATTTGGAATATAAAAATGGTATGTAAAATTTTTGATTTAAATTTATAATTCCTTTTACAGGTAGGTTTGATATATATTATTGATTCTCTTAGTCATTTTGTATTATTATTTTCATGTATGGGAAATAATTTTATCTTATAATCATTTTTCGAGGCATTTTTGGTTCATCCCATAAATTTGGATTGAAATAAATCATTCTAATAGTCAATAAGGACCAAAAATCTTAATAAATAATCCATAGTTGTTTCCTTTGTTAAATGATATAAACTTTCTTTCTTTTTATATTGTTTGGTTATGTGAATTTTTTTAAACAACCATATAATCCATTTTAATATTTTTTTATTATGCTTTTTAACATAAATCGGATCTGAAATGAAATTTAATGGATTTTCGATTGGTTTTTGAAATGGAATTTTAAATAAAGTGTTTAGTTTCCAATGAACGATGGGGTTCTTCAAGATCAGATAATAATTAACAAATAATGTGATATATTTTATAAATGTATTATATTGAATATTTTTATTGGGTTTTCAAGAAAATATTTCAAGGATTCGATGAAATTGGTTTAGTCTTTATAATATCATTTGATCGATACCCTATAATTTAAAGTATGTATTCTTATATTTTATACTTAATTATAGATAAAAAGTATGTCTTCTCAATGAATATTGATAGATAATTTCTGGAGTTTCCCAGATTGAATTTTAATTTTGGTATATAGGCTATCCAGTTGGTTTGAATTGACATCAATGGAACATTATAGGGTTGAAATATGTAAATTTTATTTTTTTAATAGAACCATGAACAGTTCAATGATTTTATGAGTGGATTTAATCTTCGAAAAAATAACTATGGGATAGAAATTAGGAATTGATGACTCATTGTTGACCAAATGGTCTTGCTTATGAGTTTGGGAGATGATTTCCTTTATTTGTTTCAATGTTGGCTGCACATAAATGGTTTGTGTGCTTAACCATGATTGCTTGGTTTCATATAATCATATTGGATATAAATGGGGTTCTTTTTCTATTAGATCAATCCATTATATTGGAATTGTTTTAAAAGAAAAACTTTTTTTTACTTTCCAAAAATTATGAGATATTTGTGACTAATGGTTTTGACTGTTCACTATGTTATAGAATGATTGGTTGATATTTTGTGGTATATGATTTTGAATTTTGGGGGAGACCATGAGTGCAAATATTGGGATAAGCTACGGTAATTTTTGACCAACAATAAGTGATAAGGTGTGGTATGGAAGGTGAATCCTCCCCTGAGAATACGGTGGTAAATTTGACAATTTATATGAGATTCATGTGCTACATCTTCTAAGGGGGTCTATTTTTGGTAATTGATATTTTTAATACCATAATTCAGAAAATTTATGTTATATTATTTGCGACCTACCATGATAGTGGTTATTTTATATACTATATGTGTAACATATCTTGAGAGTATAGCTGGTTTTGATATATTATGTGTGGCCTCCTATGAGTGAGTGTGATGGTTTGAGTACTACATGTGTGACCATCCATGAATGAATGGTAATGGTCCTATTATGAGATGATTTTCTTTTTTTGGTAAGTCTCTTTTATTCCATTTTCAATAGTATCCCTTATGGATCGAAAATGAAATCTATATTATAAGAATTGGTCAAATAAAGAGGGGTTATCTTCCTTTATGGCCAAATTAGAACAATATTGCTTGATATGTATTATTTTGTGTTCATTCTGTATAATATTTTGGTGTTTCATTATTTAATGAGATCAAATTTCCCTCATATTATATGTATTATATTATTATCCACCTAAACACATTAATATTTAGAATGTGGAGACCTTGGGAATTCTATTATGGTCTTTAGACTCACTAAAATGTTTTTATGTAAGAAAATGTATATCATGCAGTTGTCCATGTAGATCTGGTCTATTAGGCTGTATAGGTCAAGGATCTAATATATTTATTACATGATTTGGTTTGGAGGCCGTTTTATATTACATTCATAATTTTTAACCGTGTACCGATAACTATTGTATTATATAATTATTTTATAATTCTATGATATCATTTTTGTAATCTATTATGTTGTGAGTAATCATATATGTATAATTATTGATTTATATTTTAAATTATGAGGTACCTCTCATATAAATTATTATTTTTTAATTGTTATTGTGATTTCTATTATAAGTATAGTACATGTTAAAATATTGTTTGGTTCAGTCGTTACATTTAAGTATTTTTCCTCAGCGTGTAGTCTACCCATGACTATTTTAGGGCAACAAACATATTCAGTATCCTCTAGAATTTGGGGTTGAAATCCTAATATATTACAAAACACTACTAATATTCTATTAGGTTTATCATACCTTAGGTGTAACACTTTGTGTGAAACTGCACACTATCATAGAGAAATAGAAAATGTCTAGAAATGAGAGAATTTGTTATTTGTGTCTCCATAATTATTATTTTAGTGATATTTCATTACATACAATTCTAATAATATTCATGAAAGAGCTTCATGAATGTTATGTAAGAGATAAAATTTTGTATTTTTCAATATATGTGGATTTAAAATTATGTTTGTAACAATAGATGTGCTTACTATAAGTATTTATACATCAACATGGATTCAAAATATTGATTTTTTTGGTAAATATAGGATTCCAAAACAAATCAATATATTCATCGATACATTTAAATAGAATACATCAGATAAAATGTTTAGATTAAATCCACATAAAATTACTAAAATTTAGATACCATCCAATGAAAAAATATTATTATGGCATTGATCATCCAACAAGGTATGTTAATTCTAATATTCGGAGCCCATGTATAGTATTGTATAGATAAAGAAAATGATGATGTAATTCTAATATTTAGGATCATTATATTTATAATTTTTAGGATATACTTAGTTCTGATCCGATAATTTTTATGATATTTGTGGAATACTATTGTTTTTATTCATTTAATGAATTACATGTGGAGTTTCCCAATCAACCATCTAAGTGACATATATGATATCATTAGAATAATTTACAACCTAAATAGAAATAATTATGTGTATCTAAAATAATAGGGGTCATTTCAAGTGATATATGTATCTTGGACCACTAATAGATATAGTGAATTTTTAAAGGTTTCAATATTTTTATTTAACCGTATTTATAAAATAAAATTATTAATTGATTATAAGATATGATACTCAATTGATAAAATTATATGTTATAGATAATTGAAAATATCATCATTAAAAATTACTTTGATGAAATTACTTTATAAAGCATAATCATAATGGAAAAAACATCTTTAAAGTTTATCAATACAGAATAATAATTCAAAACAAAGATGAAAATTTATACATGTTAGGGTAACAGATTTTAAATTATCTACCTTTTCCAAGGTCATAATCACATACATGATGGATCTATGAGGAATAATGGAAGTAATTAATAGTTTCAATGTAAAAATAAAAATACAGCATTGTCTGAATTGTGCAAGTCATCAACTTTATTGTTTAAAATATTATTGTGTTCAACATGTGGGACAGTTTACCATAAAATGTGTTGGGATGATCTGTGTAGTGGAACATTTCATTAAGGACATCATATCAGTATTTACTTTACTATTTTATTTTTATATAGGACTATAAAAACCCTTATCCTCAACATTAAAAGTGTTTTGTCTTTCGATATCATTTTATTAGAATGTCAAAGTGATTTTCTTAGGAAACCTCCACCTCAACTCACTCGCACTATCCATGATACCACTATAGACTATATTAAGTTATAATAATAGAATAATTACCACATAATATGCTTTTAATGTGTTTTATTCTATTTGATATGTTCGCATGCATCTTCCTTCAATGAAGCACAATTTTGATGTGAATTACCAATGCATCATGCAATTTTATGTTTCATTCTACCACAAATATTCCTAATACTATTTCATTTTACTATCAATAGATTCCTATTTTTTAATACATGGTTAGAACATGTTTAATGGATATTGGGACCCATATTCTTCATATCAAGGATCAATTTTGAAAAATCCATACACATAAAAATATTTATGAACGTTTATATCCAACCCCTTTTAACAAATATCTCATTATCCAACATCCATGCTTGTTTCTCATAATAATTATAATCGGAACATCTATCAGCATTTCTCCTAAGTAATAACTATGATGAAAAACATTTAATCTCAAGAGAATATTGTTTAATATCCACTTCTATAAAATTAAAATCCTATCTGCATGATTTCAATTTGTATATATAGGTCAAATTATATGAACCTAAAATTTTTAAATAAATCTAAGTGATTTTATATTCTTTTACTTAGAGGATACATATGACTACTCTTTTCGGTTCAACAAAGATATTTCAAAATAACTAATATCACACCATCTCCTTAGAAGGAGGTATGTGAGAAGATTTATCATCTCCATATATTATGAAATGGATATCAAACATCCTCAGTAGATGTTAAACTATGACTAATATTAAATTATGATTATATGTGGATCGTGTACCCAATGGACATTAAATAGAGGCAGCCTGTATGTGATGAGTTTAAGTGGATCACCCCCACTAGATAATGAACCAATCCCACAATTAAATTATGAGGGTAAATGGATTAAAAAATTTATAGAGTTTAAAATGTTAAACTCTCTTCATGAGTATTATGTGGATCACACCCTATTGTATGAAAACAGAATACCCACATTACATAAATATCATAAAAGGATCACATCTCCATTTTATGTTTAAATTAACCCCCCCATATAAGATGATAATAACATTTTTTCTCCACATTAGATTATAAATCTTTTCCACCATAAAGTGTGTTGCATAAGTGGAGACCTTATATTATTTATGTAATAATGATAACATTACCTATGTGTGAATAATAGTATTTCCCACCTATGTGACTCCTAAAAAATTATACAAATGTGAAAATCTTTAAAATTCTTATGTTACTATCCTAAAGTGCGTTATGTGATGATCATGTGATACATCGTTTGAGAATCAATGGATTTATTAACTAAGAATCCAATGATACCATGGGTGGTAAGCCTATAATAACTTATTTGATAAGAATATTATACATTATGTGACAATAATTGGATTCCTTCAATGAAGACCCTATGATACCTTATTTTATGAGAATAATATTCCCCATGTTATTAAAAATAGATTCATTAGGAGATGAAAATGTGTTTCCTTCTATTATGGGCATATGATTACACATGGGATAAGAATATATTTCTTTGGATATGAGATATTGATGTGTTATGTGATGATCTTAAGGAACCACCTTTAATGAGCATAAAATTCCAATATAACCCTTCTTGGGGAATATATTTTCATATTCCCAGTATACCTGACATTATCATCAACACAAACAATAATACGACCTCCTTTCCATGGTTGAATCCCACATCATTTATTGGAGTACACTATATATGGATCCAAGAATGGGATTCATGAGTATGTATTAAATAAGTCAAAGTGTATTGGATTAGGAAATTGACTCCATTAATTGAGGTTACAACATCCCATAATCCTGTCATGATCAAGGTTTCACCATATCAAACCCAGAGATTGAAACAAGCATTCCATTAGAATAATGGAATTTAGGAATCAAATGATAACTCTATATGGTGCAATCAAACATGGATGTATTGGTGGAAAGTTCCATAAAATGGACCAGTGAACCCAATGTTAATATTTCCTCCATAAATGGTTAAAGGATCAACAATGTGATTTCCATCTTCATAGACTGGTGAAACCTACATGAATCCATTATCCTTTAATAGTGAGGTTTAGTAGCATAAAGTATGTTGGTAATTATCATCATTATTTATCAACTAATAGTAATATTTAAAATTTTAAATATAATTGTATCCATAAGTCTCCCTAGATGAGGTTCCCCAGTGACCATTATCTTGAATGTGGATAGGTAAACTACCCTTTCTACTTCTTCTATGGGAAACTACTAGAAATGATCCCATATTCCAACTCAGATGTGGATACTTCACATCCCAGGAATTTAGGGTAACCTTTCACCCATTTCTAAGTAGAGATCATACCCCATTAGTTTATCAATTCACAGGTTCACCACTATAAATATGAAGGGAATTTTACCATTTTAAAACATTCATTATACAATCTTAATTCCATGTGGAATTATTATAATCTTCAACAATTAAGAAATCTCTTATGGTAATCCCCCCAATTCAACAACAAACCCATCCAAGATCCTTTCGCAAAATCACATTGAGGATAAATACATCTATTCATAGGAGATATTCTATGATCAAGATGTTCAGGCCTTAGTGTTCACCAGGGATTATACGCAGTGTGGTCCCACCAAATGAAATAAACTTTATTATTATGCTTCCATGACTATATCTATACATGATATGGAAACCCCCACACCCTACAACTAGTTTAAATCCATGTGGATCTAACATTATTGATAAAACACTAATGATTCACTATAATAAGGCACTTATTTAGCTTCCACTTCATCTTGTAAAGTTCTAACCATCATGTTGGGGAACATCATATATAGACTATGATTGAAAAAACATACTCCCACAATTAATATTGTGTTGTCAATCCCAACCACTTGACACACAGATAGTCAGCATAGAGGTCCTCCACATTCTGAAGGAGCCTAACAACATAATGGTACTCCGTCGGGTGAGGTGCATGTGAACCACTATGTGTTTTTTCATCACATAGATAATTCCAATGTAAGAGCACCATGTGAAACAAAAACATTCACACTCTAACAATCTTCATGTTACATGTAATTGAAACACATGGGTCACCATCATACTAACACCACTAATCAATCAAAATAACAAACTATTAAGGTTTTAGAGGATAAATTCCAACATTCACTATCATATCCCTTAGGGTATAAACTCATAAATTGATGTTGTTAATTTTCAAATATAATTAAAACAATGTAATGAGGCCCATATGTATGTAAGTTTTAATTAATTATGTCATTTCCACAATTCATGTTCAATCTAGTACACTACACAAAGAGCTATTAGTATACATTTTTTAACCACTACACTAGATATAGGGGGAATCATGATCCATCATGGAACCATTGGATGTGAATAATAATTTGGATGATCTATAGGAACCTATTGCTTCCCTATAAGATGAGGGAATCATGTCCCCATTTAATAAAGATATAAAATTGTTGACTATGATAATTTAGAAGTATTTCTATCTAATCTAAAGAAGGATCTCTCGAATCATATTATTTTTTTATAAATATTTTCAATAATGTAGTTGGTGTTTCTCTTTCCAATGAATTCATGTTTGTTTCATATAGAAGATTGGAGTTACTAAAAAGTGGATCATTCATTAGATAAACATCATTATGATAATGATATCCTATGGTAACTTCTAGCCATTGACAAATATCTAGTCATGTTCTATAAAACTATAACCATTTAAATCCATATCGCTTTAAATATTTTTTTAAACCAACAAAAAATGTCACAATAAGAAACTATGTTTGATATTTAACCTACATAAAATATAACAGTTGGAATACATCAAAAACTCCAAGGACATATATGTGCTTGAATAGTAGTTTAAAAGATTTAACATGAAACACTCATGGTGGATCAACATCATGATTCCCATGGATAATTCTAGAAAATTCAACTACTGTGCACTGAATTCCTTTTGGTATTCTATGAAATATAAAATAGGAATATCCATATGTACATTTATGATAATGAGGTTATTAATCTTACTAATAGTTATCTCATCTTGGTTGATGATAATAGAATCATAGAGTGATCTCTACATTTGATTCCATCTATTCTTCATTATTATCCACTACTATGGTAAACATCATCATAACTAGTTTTCCTAACACTCAAGAGAGATACACCTTTCAGGAAGTAGGGGAAGAACACTAACCCCTGTGGGACTAGAATAAAACTGTGACACTCATTTAGTGTGTCTACACCTATCGTCAATGACATGGTGTGTGACGTGAGAGTCCACTTGAATTCCAACTCTCAAACACCTACCCAACCCATGATAAAGGTATTGTTTAAGTGAATAATTTCAATATAAAAGATGAAAAAAAACCTACCACTATACATGACTGAATCACCTATATGATTATGGATATTAAGTTTTATAGTAATCTCAGAAACTAGATCCTTCATATATAGTCACATTATTGGGTGGTTGTCCAAGAAAACACTACAGCACTCATCATAGTGCATCGATAGCTGGTAGTAATCAACGGATCAACTACGATCAGGGAAGCACATTATAAAAATTTAATAAATTGTTTCAAATTCCAAAAAAAATCCATATCTAGATACTGAAATTTTACTTGGGATTTTCTGAGTTTTATAAATTTTATTTTTTTCAAAGCACCATAGGGAACTAACAATGCCCTGTGGGGTTGTCCAATTGGAACTATTTCTGGGGAAGATATCAAGGGGGAGAAGTGTTGATCAACTATGAAAGTCCTTAAATCACGAGAGTCAACTCTCGAATTCTGATTGCACAAGTGGCATGAATTTTAATAATGAATTGAAATTTGTGAATATATGATTGAAATGGCATGATTATTTTAAAAAGTGGAAATATAAAATAATTGGTTGAAATGTTTTTTAAGAAATAAGGCATTGTTGAATTTTCAACAAGTGATGCTAAACAAATTATTTTCCATTTTATCAATTACATTTATTGAAATTGAATTTGATTAATGTAAAGTTTAAATTCCATTGTAGTATGATGAGATTTCATCCTTGAAGACAAGGATGAATTCATGCGTGTGTGTGTGGGTGGGGTGTCGATACACTAATTTTATGAATATGATTTATATTGTCTTAATATATAGAATTTTTTATTTAAATGATTAATATGGAAAATTTTAGAATAATTTTACTTTTTTATGTTTTATGGAATGAAATAACATATATAAGAAAAAGGGAAAAAATTGGAGGAAAAAAGACTTGAAGGAATCTTCACCACAGAAGATTTACTCACAGAGAGACGAGAGAATTTTGAAAGACAAGAAAGGATTGAAACTAGAGAAAAATGACTACATATCATGTGATAAAGTTTCATGTTGTGACCCATTCATGTGAAATAGATATGCACTAGAAAAGTTGTGACAATCATACACATTGTGAAAACCAAGTACACATCATGTAATATCATTAAAAGTCATAAAAAAAGTTAAATATTCAAAAGAGAATATGTGAATTCAACGTGGTATTGAAAAAACCAGATCTAATGTACATTTCACGTACCCTAGGTACACATTGTAATGATACCGACGTGTAGAGAAAAACCAGGTGATGTTGGTTGCAGGTTTGGATGGGATTTTTCTATAAAATGTGGCCTCTAACCACTATTTCAATTCACACTGGGACCAACGATGTGAGTGAAACACCAAGGGACAACCACCAAGTGATATGAAGCCCCTATTTTACACCATTCCTCATGAGGTACCAATTTCACTCATTATCATCATGAGAGTGTAGTCCATTAGAGTCGAGTGACATGGTTGTTGGGGAATGTGTACTTATGGATTATTTTTCAATGTTTTATTTATGTTTTAGATTACTAAATGATTTTTATTCCATTAAAAATACATTTATATTCTCATTAAGTGTCCATTGATACATTCTGAATGTTATCATTTTAATTAATCAATTAATTGGATTATTTTTTGTATGACCATTTTAAAATCTATATAAGTTATTTTTATACAAGTTTTCGAGTCACCTATTTCTATGTGTGTTCTAAGAAGATGACCATTAAAAAAAATGATTTCATTGGAATAGGATGGGATACCAATGGAAAGTATCCCCACTGACCAAATTCAGACACCAAAAATGAATAAACACACTCTCACAAAAATCCCTCGAACATTCCCCTGAAAATCATTTAACTTAACATGCCTCTCGTATTGTTTCAAAACCCCAATCATTACAATAATTATTTATCATTTTTCTCAAGGAACCAATTAATTTCTATTTATATTTTTTAATTAATTTGGATCATATATATCATCCTTGGGACTTCGACACATATAATTACTATATAGTACACTTTGAGTTTGGATTTTCTATGTTTTTTTTCATACCACCATAGGGAAATAACGATGCCTTGTGGGGATGTAAAATTGGATCCATTGATGAGGATAATATGAAGGGGCCAAGTGCTAATCAACTATAGAAGACCCTCCAACATGAGATTCAGCCCAAGCCCTCTGATACCACAAGTGGCTACGCAACACTTTGAAATCATATCAGCAGTCATTCAAATGATCATACATTCACTGCACTTCACCAAGATACCACATGGAGTCCCAGATACACATATTGGATGTTTTTTTGGATATTTGTGACATGTTCCTCTTCCAAAACATCACAAATTATTTTTAAGGTTTATATTGTTCATATTCTCACTAAATGTTAAACAACAGGAGTGGATCCAAAGTCTTCCCCAACATTAAATTTCTACATGGGAGGATCTGGTAGGAATTTTATTAACATGATTTTCCACACCCTCAATATATATGTATATGCGGGTATGTATTTTAAATATTGAGAAATTAAATAAAGAATTTTATATAGTTCATGGGAGATATTTAAAGGTATGATAAATAAATATTCTCATTATGGAATCATGATGTGGTTTCTAATTAAAACTTTTTACCAAGGATTATCATAGGGAAATCAGTCTATTGTAGATGTTGTTGTAGGAGGTTCTCTAATAAGAAAATCACTAGAGAAAATTAATTGAAAAGAGGTATATATGGTGATATGATTTTGACAAGGAGATATAATTTCACATGGTTTTTATTTCCCTATATAACCATAGAGAGGAAAGTCATTCCAACACACTAACTACATCAATGAAAATCCCATTGGGTTATCAACATTATTCAATGATAATGTTTTTCATTCTCTATGTATTTGATTAATAATTTTTATTCATGATTATTACTTTTCAGATCCCTTACATTTATGGGGAGTATTTACCATTTACCTCTTGTTTTTAGTGGATTTGTCTTCTCAAACTTTGTCCCATGGTATTTCCTTTTTTTGGGGCTTTCACATTTAAATTTGTGGTGTCAACTTTTATATTCTGTATATTCATTTTTCTATCACTATGTTTCTACTTTTATATGGGGGAAAAGATTATTTCTGTTGTCAATTTACTTTTCAATTGTTTTCATGTTCATCACTTTTTAATGGTTCCAAACATCTAGTACCAAAGGGATCGGTTGAAGTCATCAGTTGTAGAATACGATGGAAAGCATCTGGTGGAGTAGTTTTTTGGAGACTCAAAGGATGTTATCAAAACAGAGTAGTGGTACAAGAGGAGTTTTGGGGATAACAGAAGTTTGATTTACTAGAAGGATTCTTGAGGTGTCTTCCTTTGTTGATAACAATCATAGTTCAGTTTTGGACTCCTTTTTGCAGGGGAGGATTAATTTTTTTTATCAAAAGTGAAAAATGTTTCGCAATGGTGTCCACTTGTGTGAAGGGTGTGTTTTTTGGACGACTCCTCAAATGGTGCCCATGTGATTTATATATTAATTATGTGCATTTATCATGCATCAAGACCACATGAATTAATTCATGTGGATACACATTATTGACATGCCAACACATATTCAAACTGATTTTTTTCTTTAAATAGATGAATTATCAAGGATTTTACATGTTATCCACAATATCATGATTAGATCCATTTTGGTGATCTATGTTCCTCAATGGTCATTTTTTCATTGCATTATATTGTATTAAATTTGAGATCCATTCCATTTTTATAGTTTCTCTACCATTAACTTCTTCATTTAAGTGGATTCCTCTTTCAAGACTTGGTAATGTGGGGTTTCCCTCAATGTGTTTTCCACATAAAAATTTATAGTTTCAATAATTTATATTCAAAACACTTATTATATGGTCATTATAATTCCTATTTAATTTGGAGGGACATATTTATTTCATTTACATGTTCACTTTTCAGTTTTTTCATGTTCTTCACTTTTCAATCTATCCAAACATCTTTTATCAATGAGATTTGTTGATTTCCTTAGTTGTTGAACGCAGTGATAGGTATCTAGAGGAATTGTTTTTTCCAGGTCTCAAAGGATTCTATGAGACACATCAGCAATACCATATATGTTTATAGGATATCAAAATTCTAATTGACTAGTAGCAGTCATGAGGTGTGTCCCATTGTTGATAACAGTAAGTGTTTAGATATTAATTTATTTTTACAGTGGAATATGGTATTTTTTATCAGAACTGAAAAATGGTTGGAAATTATACCCTCTTCAGTTGGAGGGGAAGTATGTTGGGTGCCTTCTCAAATGGTTTCCACATGGTTTATCTATTATTGAGGTGTTTTTAACAAAGGTCAATACTGGATGAATTAATTCACGGGTAGACGTGTTTTTTACATGGTGACACATCATCATGAAGATTGTTTTTCAATAAATGGAGGTAGCGGTAGGGCTTATAACACAGCAACAACAACACCAATAGAAAATCCCATTTGGTGATCTCCTTTAATTGGAGATCATTTTTTTCTTCATCTCCTTCTTTGATAATATCGGTTTTTTTGTAAACTGTTATTCAATGAATTTCTTATTTTATCCTAGGACTACACCATATTATCACACCCTATGGTTGATCTCAAGGAGGGCGCATCCAAAAATTGATTTTATATTGTCACTATTATTATTTTACAAATATAAAACATACTTATATGATATATATATTTATATGTGGGAATTTTAGATCATTCTTAAAATATAAAAAATATATAGAGTAATGTAATTAAAACAGAAAATGATGTTAGAATATGAAATAAAGGCACTTATTCTTGGGATTTTACATTAATTCAAATCATTTTCTAAATGACTTATTAATATAATATTCAATGTGGTTTTCAAGATCTGTAACACCTCAACTTATCCTTTGTATTGTGATTACCTCATACTGAGACCTTTACATATGTGGAAATCCTCTTCTAAAAAACTGCAAAGAGATATCTTTTCTGACAATCACTACCCAAGCCATACTTTATCAAATTCATGAATTAGATAGTGAAGGGAAGGCTGATTGATATATGATAATAATAATTTGGATTATAGAGAAAACACGGAGATCGCAAACCATAATAAATTTTAACATCGCCATAATTTTTATAATTGAATTAAGAGATTATAAATTAACGCACATGGAACTCATCCAAAGCACCATTACCTCTAATGATCAAGAATCTAGGTTAGTTCTCAATTTTGGTTAGAGTTGAGATAGTAATAATGGTGGTAGAAATCATAAAATAAAATTGAAAGAAGGCAATGAATGAAGAATATGAATAACATTTTAAAAGAAAACAATTTTTACATCACATAAAATAAACACAAAAACGTCTGAAAGGAGGCAACCATGGCTATACCCAAGTCTGCACACCCCAAAATGATTTTTAAGGGATGCTGAAGGCACAATTTATATTCCAGGAACCATGGGGAATATTCTATGTCGCATTAATTATTCAGTGTCCCGATTTCATCATGACATGTACAGGGGGTACACATCATCAAATTCTATTCTTTCTTCTCCTCTCCACTATGTTGAATCCTTAGACACTGCATTGACTTTTTGACCATATTCATGACTTGTTTTAGACTTTCATGTCTTTTACACCCCTTTATCAGCCTAATCACCCTATGTAATATTCTAGATATATGTTATAATTTTAATTATTTATTTACCATAAAAATCTAAGATCATTTGAAAATGCGATTGGGATATTATGATTTAATCACTGAATACAATTTTTTCTATCCAAAATATTCCTTACTTTACTCTATGTTTGACTCATTCAATGAATTCTTTAATGAGTTATTTTTAAATTGAAATTTTACATAGAATATAATCTCTGAGTATTCATTCTAATCCATGTAGAATCATTGAATTTGAAATATATTATCTGGATTTATTTCTCTATTAGTGATATGGGTTCCACCATGTTAATCATAAAAATCATCCAGAAAAGGCCGATTAATTTGGGGCCTTATATTTTTTAATCAATCTCTACTACAGCTGGGAAATATATGTCCCAAAAATTAAGGGTTCTACAAATAATGTAATACAATATTTGGAAAAAAAATTGTAAAAGATATGACCTCCCTATTTGTGTAGTTAAAAGTTATAAAAATCTAGAATTAGACTATTCTTAATTTATATTCAAAATAAGAAAAAAAACCTTAATATGGGATAAATTATAGTTAAATAACACAATGGTGAGTTTAAAAACAGTTAATTATATAATTAAATATGTGAAAAAATTATCTTCATAAATTTCCCACAATAATGCATCGAACTCCCAAGTAATTATCATATATTCTAATCAAGATGCACTTTACAATTAAAAATTAGAAAACATCTGTGATCATATCAAAAATAGAATTCTATTAGGTATCCTATCTGAAAAACAATTCACCATCATTTTCATTTCTTACATTTAACTTTTCAACCTCATAAATCCATCCATTTCCCAATCACAACCTACCTTAAATTAAATTTTATGTCACTATACACTCAAGAGAAATTAAATATGGAGTTATTATCATACTTTGATATTTCATGTATCACCATAGGCTTGTGAAAATTCCCATTTCTCTTCATCATGAAACATGAAAATGAATTAAAACACGTAGTCATTCAATAAATTATCAAATTACCATATGGCTCTGGGTTTGTGAGTAAATGATTTAAAAAATCAAGTCTAGAAAGGAGAGGTTTGATTATTAAGTGAAGTGAATTAATAATAATGTGAAAACTCAGAACATTTCTCACTATATCCCCCTAATAATATGAAACACAACACCATCCCATTTTTATTTTGACATGGTACATGACTTATTCAATGATTACAAAGAATGATATCATCCAATTTCTCCATATTTTTTTTTATTTTTTTCTAAATCTTTTAAAAGGATGAACTTTTTTTCACTTTTTTCAAGGATAATTAGTGGAAAATTGAATTAATAAATTAATGAAAATTGTGCCCTTCATTTCAGAGAGTGAAATTTGTCATAAATTTATGCACACTGATAAATTCTAGCTCATCTCCATTTTTTTTATACTTTTTTGGAAGGAGATAATGATGAAACAAATGAAGAAAAAAGAAATGTTGAATCATTCCAAATACATATCCCAAAATGTGTACTCACCCCTCAAACCACCAATAAATGAAAAAAATCCTAATGAATGAACATGAGAGGCCCTTCCCCCACAATCAACTTGATATATCTATGAAAAAATACAAAGATTGTGCGTGTGTAAGGAAACATTGTCTTGTAGTGAATCGTGAACCTATAAATAAATTCATGGATTCTAAGGGATTATAAAGGATGGATTTAAATGTGTGCCACATGATTATATTTGGATATCCAATGTATTTCCTCAATCATAGGAAAATCATTCCATGATATCCAAATCATTGAATGGGAAAAATTACAAAATATGGTTCTAACAAACAATCTGAGATTCCCTCAAGAAAGTGTAGGTATTAGAATTCATATAAAAAAGTGGATTAAAATACGTCACATGATAGGAAAAATAATTTTATCCAGTGTTTCATGGGAATTTATTTCAAAAATTAGTCAAACATATTAAAATGATTGAAAATGAAATTCAAGGAAAGAGGGTTTTTAAATCAACAATCATTTGACATCTATTTTTTTCTCAAAAATAATTTTAATTTTATCAAAATAAATTCATTTTTAAAAATTTATAAGAATATTAATTGAAGTTTAAGGTTATTAAATATAAAAAAATAGAAAAATAATCAAATGAGAAATTATAAAAAAATAAGCAAGTGGAAAATCCCCCCACAAAAAAATTACTCTACCCTTCACATCAACAAAATATAATAATAATATTGGAAGAAAAAATATATATTAGGAAATATACAACCATACCTTATTTTCCAATGGAAAACTTGATTTATGATCATTGAAACAT
Source organism: Viscum album (assembly GCA_963277665.1). NCBI lineage: Eukaryota > Viridiplantae > Streptophyta > Magnoliopsida > Santalales > Viscaceae > Viscum > Viscum album. The sequence continues at coordinate 1,093,266,336 of OY728139.1, forward strand.
TCACATGACCTAGAAAGAAATAAATTACAAAACCTTAGAAATTTTAAGAAAAACATTAAATAGAAAGGGGGAAATGGATAATTCATAGTTTAACCCCTAAAAGGGTGATAGGTTATTACTTCCCTTATTCATGTAGATATATTGGTTTAAACCCAATATGAATGTGGATGGGGTTTCATGCTCTGAAACCACTATAAATTTTTTCATCCATTGCTCATTATCTTGAACTGGTCACGGTGGAACCCATGGATAATGTACATATACTCCTCCCCAATTGAAATGTGGTATACCTGGAATAATGGGGGAAAGATAAATAATGGGTCATATTTGTTCACTACCACTACTTGTGTTGTTTCTTCAAGTTTAACTTCCCATCCATGATTACGTGATGTTGTTAACAAAATTTTAGGGAAGAGGAAGTTAGAAAATAATTCATCATGAATTTTATTGAAACATGAAAATTCAATATAAAAATTTCCCTTTCATGTAGGTCTACTTGAATGACGATCTTTTTAGGAAAGGCCATTGGGAATTATTGTAAAGATAATAATTCTTCATCCTCTTCCAAAGTTATAGTGATTTAGAGAGTAAATTATTATTTATTAAAAATGACGAGAAGATCACTTTCCTTTTGGTCTTCAACAAAATCATACCAATGTACTTCCAATTGTGTTGATCTCCCACAACTGTACCACTTGGCATGTCTCTTTGAGTAACCTTTTAAAAAAATTTCCATGGAGAGAGGATTATATATTCTTAAAGCATCATCAAGTCTTTCTTTTATACTTCTACATAAAAGGTATGCGAAAAAATATTGATATCCTCAGGCTCAATTTTCCTTTGTTTTGGTTGTTCCGACCATCAGACACACGATTCTAGAATAACGGTGGAAAGGTTGTCCAGTTGGATTTACATATCCTCAAATTTTTTATTCAAAAACACTCCCCTGCTAAATGAATCATTTCTAGGCCATGGATCTAAATAATAACTATAATAATACATATTAACCTAAAATATAATGATATGTAAGGAAATTATTTTTTTAAATATTTATTATAATTTCTTTTTGGAAAAAAGCATGTGAAATCACTTAGACTCCATGTAAATAGTAACAAATTGGTGACAATGGTTCCTTATAAAAAACTATTCAATTAATTTATAATTTTTTTATTATGAATTCACCATATTTGCACACTATAGAGTAAATCTCAAGGAGCCCGCCAACACACACTTATTTTCTATTATCACTATTATTATTATTCAATTATATAAAAAACATTGATAATATTAATGATGGGGAATTTGAGATCAAGAATGAAATATAAAATATATATATAATAATTTGATGGAAACAAAAAATAGAGATAAAATATGAAATGAAGGCTCTTTTACATGAAAGTTTTCGTTGGATGATATCATTGTTTATATGAATACTAGATATTTAATTCAATGAGGTTCTCATGATCTTTCACACCTTACATTCTAAATTGATAATGTAATTACCCCATATATAAACTTATGAATATGGTAAAATCTTCTTTTGAACATATTCTAGGAGATCTCTTCATCGTCCATCACTACCAGAGCCATACTACATCGTATAGATGACATAAATAGTGAAGGGAAGGATAATCAATAAATTAGAAGATAAATTTGAATGATAGGGAAAAAAGTGAGTTCACCCACCATAATATATTTATCCATCACCAAAATTCCTATAATTGAATAAATATAGAAGAAATTAATGAACATGGAACTCAACCAAATCATTGTTCTCTGCTTGAATAATTGATAGGGTTAGTTATCTATTTTTTTATAGTACTGAATGTTATAATGGTGGAAGAAAAAATAAAATAAAAGTGAAATACATAGATGAATTAAAAAGATGACTAATATATTAAAAGAAAAAAATTGTTATAAGATTTAAAAAATAGAAAAAGCTCAGAAAGGGGAAGACCACAACTATCCTCATATCAATGCACCCCCAAATGACTTGCACGGGATGATAAAAGATCAATTTAATGGCCAAAACCCATAGGGAATGTGTAGTGTGACATTAATTTTTCATCATCCCAACATCGTAATGAATTTTATAGGGGGTACACGTTGTGTATTTCAGATACATTTTCTCCTCCACACCATGTTGAATCCTCATATGCTTCATTGAATTTTTGACCATGTGCACAACATGTACTGGATGTTCAAATCATGAACACCCTTTACTTGGATTAATGTACATCTTGATTCTTATAGAGACCTGTTTGAAATTGAATTTTCTGATGACACAAAAAAATTTCAGTTAATTTGAAAGGTTATTATATAGTTATAATTTAATAATTTAATTCAATTGTTCCTATCCAATAAATTCATAACATTGCTCATTTTTTAACTCATTCAATAAATTCCTTAATGAAATATACACCATTTGAAATTTATCATAGAAGAAATTATCTATGTTTTCATTCCAATACATGCAGTATCATTGATTTTGGACATGTTGATCTAGATTTAGGGGTCTATTAGTGATGTGCGGTCCACCTTGCTATTGAGAAAAATATTCCACACATACAGATTTATTTGGGAACCTAGTTTTTTAAATCATTATTTGATCCAGTTGTAAAATATTTATCCCAGAAATTAAGGGTTCCAAAAAAATGAATCACATTATTAATAAAAAAATTGAAAATGATATGACCACAATACATGTTCTTTGGAAATCTGCTAAAAATCCAGAATTAGGACATTTTTGTATTTAATCACAAAATAATACAAAAACATAAATACATGATAACATTACATTAAATAACATTGTGGTTGGTTTTAAAACATTTAATAATAGAATTAAATATGTGAAAATTTGAGTTTCTTCCTTCTACTATGTCTTTCCTCCACAAAATATAAAAAATCTAAGAATTGTATCAATCAACCATATAGTTAATAAATAAAAACACAAAACCCGCATTACCTCTCTTGGTATCCTAATGGGGGGTATCCTAGAACATGAGGATTTGTCTAATATACACTATTTGGTTCTTCGATTTGAAGAACTTGGCATTTTATGGTATATTAATTTTGTATTATGTTCAATCTACTAATGAGACGACACCCTCAATAGTTCATCTATCACTTCAGATATACATTTCACGTGATGGGAATCAATTAAGTTTTCATGTGAAAATAGAGTGATAATGACCACATCACCTATATCATCACTAAATGGGGAGTCCTATTGTACTCCGTTGAAATTCAACTCCCAGATGAATGAGCTTTTAGTATGTACAAAGATATCATCTTGGAATATAAATTACTAATACTAATCTCATTGATGTACCAACACATATTTTGATAATTTCTCTTCAGAATATCATGTTCATATGAATCCATATTTCTGACCAAGAAATGGACTCTTGCAATACCACTTCCTCATATAATAATGTTTATAAGAGCTTATAAAACCATTATATTGTTTTTACATCCCCCTTAAACAATTTCCATTAAATATTCCATAAATTTTAATCATCTACCATGATAATCCCTCACTAATATTGATACTCATACCCATTTATAGTTTCAAATGGAAGGAACCTTCATAGATTTGAAGAAAACATTATTTTCCTTCAGTGAAGATAATGTCATAATCGTTTTTCATTTTCACCTTGGAGAAAAAACTACTCATTCTTCCAGATATGATAATTTTTAGTAGGTTGATCTGATAAATATCTTAACTAATACCCCCACCAAAGGTTCCTTAGATGCACAATTTGGTACAATTTTATCCTAATGAATAAACTCACAATTATGATAAATCAATCTATAGTGGAGTATGTGAACCCTTAAGAATATATCATATAACTCCCTACCACCGCAATCGTGATCAAAATTTTATGGAATTGAAGTAATTATTAGAATGAGTATAAAATAATATCTATAATTTAATATCATGAAAATAGATTAAACAAGCCGATAGGGCCATTCATGCAAACTTGAATCAGATATAACATTCCCCAGTTAACTCAACTTCTCTAAAAAACATCCTTAACAAAGCACTAATCTAAAGATCAATGGGTTCAATATCAACAACCCTACGACATTGAATAACCTCTTCCATAATTAATACATATATACACCCATTATATAATTAATTCTCTTAAACATTGGATGCAATATCATGGTCTATCCATTAATAAAAGCCTCTACTAATGAGAAATATTAGTATCCCTTTTCCAATCCTTTAAATTTGTGGGTAATTCAATCAGGCCTAGGACTAAAGAACACCTTTATAATCCTCATTGATCCCCTTGAATACACTCTTGATCAAAAGTAAAATGTCTAAATAGAAAAAAAATAACTATGGAAACCAACCACGTGAATCTTTTTTTATTTCATTGAGATAAGGAATCATGCATTCATTTATGTCCACTTGGAATAGCCCTCAATGATATCATCCTCCAATGTAACTAAATGTTTTTTTCAGATAGAGGGTCACCTTTCCTAGTCAAAACCACCCAATCATTGGAAGAATTTTATGACTTCTGACAAGAAAAATCTACCATAATAGGTGAGTTCCACTATTCATCCAGTTAATGGGATATATATTATGTTGAACGTGCCATAATCTTGGATGTGAAATTTTCTATATAATATCAAGTTTAACCCTATTGGATCTCTATTTTCTAACCACAATAACTATCAAAGAAAAATCATAACGATCTCTTCCATCCTCTGATGATCCATCTAAGTATTCAAAAAAACTTGTCCCCTATTAAATCCTATCGTGTTGAAGAATCCAAGATCAATGTTTTCCATTCCATCATGAACTTATAATTAAAAGAGTAATGTATTGATATAAAAGTCTACATACACTCCCCAATTCTATTTGGATAGATAAATGGAATTATATTTCACTATATTTGGGTGGATAATGTCACTTTTGTTAACCTAATTCTTACAATTACACACTATAAGCTAGAGCTTATCATACACATTATAAACTCAGAAATCATATGATACAGTGGTGGGACAAGAGTGAAGAGATCCATCTTGTGAATATCATACTAAAGGACCATTTTGATTATTTAGAAAAAAATACACTATTTTTTCATAAGAAATCAAATTAAATTTCATAATATGAAATCCATGTCAAAAATTGTACGTAATTATCTTCTCATTGTATCACTAATTCCATAAATACACAATCAATATATTATTAGTGGTTCTCCATGTTAATTATCGATCATAAAAGCATGTCCTTAAAATTATTCTATTTTCAGGTATAAATAAATTATTGGTGTTTTGTAGTATTTTTAAAGAATGTAGTGTTTCAATATCTCTAATGACATATTGATAACATTGAAAGATCCTAGGATAGAATGAAAATATATTTTTTTCTATATATCCACCATATGGAGGTGAAAACCCCAAACTGTAGACACCACATTATCTCGTTGGAATGAAATTTGTATTCCTTGATTAAATTCTATTCACATGAGGAAAAAGTATATTTGATAATAGATAAATTAAATACCATAATATAATGTGGAATGTATCATATTCATTTTAACTAACAACTCCATAACTTGTAGTAGAGGGTGGGACAAACCATTTAATTGTTGGTTGATCCATGATGTTTACAATTACCAGATAAAGTTACACCATTGAAAAAATAAATGGGTAAGATACCCAAAATCCATTGAAATTATCATTACTTAATAGGATAATATGTTTCTGTGGAATATTCATGCACAACCTATGATTAAATTTTCAATCCAAAATAACGTATTCTATAGGAATGTTTTCTTACAAAATTCATTACTAAATTTTCTGTTGAAAAATTGGATGAATATAGTAAATAGTATGATGAATTAATATTGACTACCATTGATGAGTTGAAACATTTTATGCTTAGTAAATTAGAAGTGATTTTCCAATATAGATGAATTTCATTATTCATACTGATCAATAATAGTGTTAAATTATGTTACTTAGGTGAACCTATAAAATATTCAACATGAACTCTATGGGGATTTAAAATCATTTTCTATAGGTTAACATCCATATTATTGGACTTACTATTGGTCACCATGGATACAAATTGGTTACTAAAATTGTGGATTCCTCCCATTGTAACATCTTCATAATTTTTATTTTGATTAACTAATATTATAAAACATCAATAGTTGGTCCTAGAAACTCAATTGGTAGGCTAACAAGGTCCTATTGAAAAGCAGAATGGGAAAATTAGAGTAGGTATAAACTTCTTGGAACTTAACCTCTATTTATAATGTGATTATTCCCCCATTATAGTCACATAATTATTGATCGATGTATGAATTGTGTTTAAATCCCCTCATTCATGTGGGTATAATTTATATATATTTAATAATAGATATTCACTAAAAATGAAGAGGTTACTAAATTCAAGGACCCTTAGGGAATATATCGATAGTGGTTAATTCCATTCATCTTATAAAATGCAAGAGATAATTTACAAGGGGACTGAAACTACTTATTTAAGAAGCTATATATAGTTATGGGGAACTATATGGATAAATTGGTGGTTAAATTATAAATATTTCATAACCTACTTACTGATATTTAGAATTTATATAGAATTATATGTTAACATAATGTAATGAATAAATCCATGAAATGCTTATTTGGGCTTACCTATGGGAAATTCATAAAAATATATGTTTTTATAGAGGCACTGAGATCAACCTAGATAAGAACAAGGCTATCAGAGAGATACCCACCGCACCAAATCTACAAATGTTTAGAGGTTTCCAAGGGTGTTTGGCCAATGATATGAGTTTAATTATAAACAATGATGTGAGATGTAAGTCATTATCCATGTTAATGAAGAATAGTGTATCCTATTATTAGGATGGATAATTCCATGTAACATTCGATGACATCATGTAGTATCTATTATACACCTGATTCTATGGTAATCAATCTAAGGTAAACAACTAAACTCAATGTTTTATAGTAAATGGGATCCCTCTATTCCCCATAACATATAAGAATAAGTTGGCTAAATAGTAAAATATATACTACATTATAATCTTGATAATAGAAATTGATGTGAGATATTCTAATGCTGAGAAGAGCTTCCATGCATTTTTCATCATTTTGAGGTCTATACTTAAACAACTTTTTTATTTATGTATTGATGATTAAAACATATTATTTATTTATATTCTAATTAAAATATATCCAGAAAATTTATATTATTAGAATAATTAATGAATCCTATGTATACATTATATTTTAATGAAGGATAAATTTTTTACTCTAACCTAGATTACAACATATCAAGTTACTCTTATGATAGCTTTACTGTCGTGTGGTCATGTTACCTGTTAGACTGTTATTTTTTCTTGATATTTAGCAATGTTTTCATTCAGTCAACATATTTATTCTTGTTATCAATATGTTTTCTCTTAGGTTCATTCCATTCTATATGTTTTTTGTAGTTTCTAAATTTGTTAGATACCTAATGGTATGTTGAACCTCCTGTCTGATCTTTATGGTAGATTTAATCTTGTAGAAAATTCATTACATTTCATTAAATATAAGAAATTATGGATGAATTTTTTCTTATATTTTTTATATTTTCAATTAATTCATTTTCATATTGTTTTTTCAAATACACTATTTAATTTTTAGGCATTACATTACTTACAATAAAAAAAATTCATGATGTATTTTTTTCATGTATTTATTAGTTTTTCATTTGTTATATGTTTTTACTAGTTGTTTTATTTATTTATTTATTCCTATAATTCAAATTAGTTATATATAAACTATATGATGTGATTTTGGAATATTTTGAGAGGGTTAAATTTAGATCTAACTTTTTTTGTTATTCACTAGTAAACATACAACACATGTTTCAATATTTTGAATTTACTTATCATGAGTTATTTATTTGGTTTTTTTATTTGTAAATTTATTTTTATGTCCAACGAAATTATTAATTTTTTTGGTTGTATTGGTTGTAGTATTATTATATTTTTAATTTAATCTCAAATAAAAATTAATTTATATAGTGTGCTTTTTTAAAATTAAAAATTTAATTTTATTTATAGAAACTCTAAATTATTTATTGGATTTCATTTAAGGATTAACAGGGTTATATTTTTGAAAAGTATAATGATAAATTAAAAAAAATTTCAATGATTTTCACTGTTTTAATATTAATGAAAATTAGGGAATGATAATCTATTCAATTTATTATCCAATGATTATGAATTATTTTTAATTATCTAACTAGTTTCTTATATGTTGTATTAATTTTTATGTAGAATTTAAAAAACTTATTTAATGTTTTTGAGACACTTTTATTGAATAAATATATGATACTCTAATAATGTGTGCCATTATGTGATCAAGTGTGAAATTAATTAAATATTTATATTTTATCACTACATGCTAATGTAAATTTCTAGAATACCAAATAATATCATTCTAATCATTTTGTTTTCCGAGAAGAAAGGTTTTACACCGAAATATCTATCTATAACACTTCATTGATAAACTCTATATTAATCTTTTTTTCGGGATTGATGATTTCTTTACTAAATTTATAAGAGATATGTTATAATACCTTAATTTTTCTTATGATTCTGCTACATGATTAAATATCAGTTCATATGTACTGATTGAGCATATAAATATTCGAGTCACTTTACGCTACTCCATTAAGAAATATTGGTTTCTGTATTTTCTAAAAAAAATGTTGGGTTATTAGGTTTCAGTTAGGTCCGTAGAAAATAATTGGGTAGTTATTAGTCATTTTGTAAAAATATAGGTTTAGTTTCATCCCATATAATTATTACTATAATACTTTTAATTGGATTTATACTCCTAATGATGGGTTGTGAAGAGTAGACATAGATCCTTTATAACCATAGTATAAAATTCATGTGTTCAACTCTTTATAATTTTTGTATTAACTCTAAAAAATTTTACTATTCTTTACCCTTTAATAAATTACAATTTAATATCAATAAACTATAAATTTCTATAATTTGCTTTAATAATGTGGATATATAAAAGAAAATACAATTCAATTCCCCCAAAGGTTCTTTATCCCCATTCACCTTCAAGACCAAACACCTGCTATTAATGATTTTACATAAATGATACATTCAGTTTTTTTTATTTTATAACATTTTATTTAATTTACTTGTATCTTATTCCTTAACATGACTAAGGAAATATCATTTTCAGTGCTGTGATGTAAATAAGTAGAACATTGAATTATTTGAGATGACCCTTTCCATGGAAGTGACTATTAATACTGAAAATATATATTAGAGGTATTATCAAAGAAAAAAGGCATTAAATATTGAAAATTCATTGATAAATAATATCAATTTTATAATTTTCATGTTGATACATTTATTGGATATTATGCTATAATTTGTTTCTATAAATACAATGTTCTTAATACTAGTTATTTTTTACATACTAGAAATTTTTATAGTCATATATTTTCATGTACAAAAGAATATTACATTTTTAAGAATTTTACAGTCACTCATCAGTAGAATTTAATGTTAAAAAGAACAAATCTTGGAATTCCTATAGTTGAATTTCGTGAAATGGGAATTTTTTATTTAAGTAGTGTTAATCAAATATTCAACATATTAAAAAATATTATCAACATAATTTTTTCAGTTGGAGAAATAAATATTTATTATTATCTAATTTAAACAATAATTAGAGTCTATCCAAAAAAATAAAATGCAATGTAAATGGCCATTAAATTTAGAAATAAATTTTTTTGAGTAATCATTGGATAATCAGATTTGTTCCTTAGTGTAATATGAACTTGATCTGAAGAATAGTGAAAATAAAGATCATTACAAAATAAAGGGAGTTTCTTTCTAATAAAAATATTTTCATAGAAATTCTACTAATTATTATTATTATTCTATGGTAGGGTAAAATTATTATCTAAATAAAAATTAAATTATCATTCATGGACTTATAAAGGAAATGAAAGATTCCAAAAAAGATGAATTGAGAAGAAAACTATACAAGAAGTACGTGGAGATAAAATGATTGAAATCTAAATCAATTTTTGTTTGTATTTAATATAGAAAGCATGTTCATAGATAATATGATTACAAATATTTAAAGATCAATGAAAATATGTAATATAAGACAAAATCAGACAGAAGAGTGAATTATTGTAGGTTTGAGTTGTACTGATGAATTTGACTCCATTGATGAATCGATTAGTGTGGAGAAAACATGTAATCTTATGTATTAGAATAAATATCATAATATTAAATTATAAGCACATGATTTATATAAAATAAATAATATTGGGGAAGAATCTATGAAAAAAGAAAACAAATATTCATTGTATAAAATGGTCAAATAGAGTAATTATAATTACGATTCTCAATCCTCATACTGTACTGATTATGAAAACACTAAAGTGAATGAGTTGTGTGATGAATTTAAATGGGGATTTAATATCATTGAAAATAGTATGAAATTTTCACTAAGGAGTATCTAAATAGTTATAATGAAAATAAAAGTCTAAATTTTTAAATTGAAAATATAAAATTTACACTTTTTTACAATGTTAAATAAAAATATTAAATAATACAGACACCCTGATATTTTAGAATTTATTTCCCATTAATTAAATATTATGAGTTCAGTAAAATTATATTAATAGAACAATTTTCTTAATATGAACTATGATAAGATATAATAAAATAGTTAAATAGATATGTATGAATAGTATTAACCAAATTATCAAACAATGGCATCATGTAGGGAATTGTTAATTCCTATGAGGCTATAAATAATTTAATAATTTATATAGCTCAAAAAACATAACCAAAAACATCATACATGGAAATCCTGAGTTTTGAACCCATAAAGATGATCTATATATTAGAAGTGAATCAAATAAATTTAAACTGAAATTAATGGATTTTTTTATCAAAGTTAATCAAATATCATCCAAATTGGTGTTCGAGTCATGATAAAAGGCATGTGAAGTTTGATGATATTTAGGTTTCTGTGCTAGGAATTCAATTTATAATAAATTTAATTAGGTTTGGTGTCAGAATTTTGTTTTCAGGGATCCTTGGTCTTTTTACCCCACTCTAATCTAGTGATTGCACCATTGGAATGGTTATCTACTACATTTAGTACCAAAGATAAGAGAACCAAAATAAGTTTTTAAGATAATTAATCTACATTACATAATGATCATATACAAAATAGGGAAATAAATTGATGCAATTAAGTAACATCCTCATGTCACATGAAATGTTTATGCAATTGAAAAAATAATAAGATTAGAATTGATAAAATGTGTTGAAGAAATCCAAAATAAGAATACAAAATATAATCAAATCCTTATAAGTACATACCTCATTGATCACATCACCATACACAAAATAAACTACCCAGTCATACTTGTCATGATAAGAATTAGTATTATGTATGCCCAATAAAGAATTTCAATGATGAATGGGGAAAATCAGGGTTCTGTGGTGTCACTCTATTCTGAACAGTCATCTAGAGGGGATCCTCTCTACATCCCATAGTTCTGGATCATTAGTATGGTGTGGTGGAGGCATATTTTTATAACAATTCTCGTTAAAACCCTTGTGCATGAATCATTATTTCTTTTGAGTCTTGATGGTTTAATGATGTGTAAAGTAGTTTCACATAATGTAATCTCTTGGATTTCATTATTAAAGGATACATCGTGAAATTTAAAACATCTCTTTAAAAAGTATCATCACCACAAAAGTCACATCATGTGATGTATTTTAATGAAATTTAAAATGCAATGATACAGTTTTCCTAACATTATTTCATCCAAACAATTTTTTTTTTCATTCCATAAAGTTCTTATTTCCATCACATTTCGTTCCTTTACCAAATATTCAATGTATCCTTCCATAAAACCTTAAAAATCATTCAATTAAAAAATTGGGAATATAATTAAATTAAAAACACAAATAAATACCATAAAATAACATAAAATGTATGCATGAAGTGAAGATATCAATTATATATAGAACATTTGTACTTAGTAAAAATATATTTATCAATTCATTTACATATGAACTCATTGTTTATAAATGAATTTTTTGTTCCAAATATATGTCTTCCAAATAATGGTTCTTATTTATATTTTTGAATGAATATTACATTGAATTTCATGGACATTTATCAAATTTATATGATAAAAATAATATAATTTATAATATATTTTTATAATTATTGATATAGGGTGATTTTTCGAAATAGATTTACTTTTTAATTAATAGTAAAAAATAAATATTTTTATCAAAATTTCATTTATTATTCTTAAAAAAATATGATTTTTCTTTCTATTTGTCTCAAAATAAAACATGACTCATTTGTTAGTAAATAATTACATAGGTACCAAATTTATTATTTATTTTTTATAGGTTTATTTTTTGCCATAAAAAACATTTTTCAAAAAAAATAATTATTTTATATGTGAGAGATGTGTTTTAATAAACTTTTATTAAATAAATCAGTATTGGTTAAATATATTAATTATTATTATATATCATATTTTAAATAAATAATTTAACATGCATTTAGTTGATTTTATGATACACTAAAATAAGAATAAATCCATTTTATACTTCAAACTTATTTTTCTAAGTAATAATTTTATGGTCTATGTGATTATTTAAAAATGAATTTCTAAAAAGTAATATAAATTAAATATTATAAAACAATTATTTTTTAATAATAAGAATTAATATATTATAAAAAGGTCATATTAATTTTTCCCATTAAAATAGTCATCAGGGTAAAGATATCCCACCTATGTTATTGGTATAAAACTCGGTTAAAAAAATGTTGTAAAGATTCAAAATCTATATAAATCATTTTTTTATCCAACATAATGAGTGGTTTTAGACTATTGACAGGATCAGGGTGCTGAATATATTTCTTTTAATTTTTTTTTAAATTTTTCGACCCATTCATGACTTTTTTGAAGAGGAGTTATATTTTATTCATAATATATATTATTTTCTTTGTCTCTATATTGAATTTCTTGATTGGAAAAAGAAATTAAGTTTTTGATTTCTCTAATAACCCAAATATATTATATATTTTATAATTTTAGAATAATATTTCATTGAAACCAATTTTTTTACTTTATTTCAATCTAAAATATTTCTTACACTTAAATAATGATTCTTAAAACAATTTTTCTTTTATTTTCTTTTATTATATTAAAAATAATTTATTCCATATATAGAAATTGTAAATGATAAAATTGATTCAAAAAAATATATCTTAATATTCAAATTTTTTATTATCACCCATTTATTTTTTGTCATATAATCATGTTATCATGACCAACTGTTATGTTAACATGATAAATGGTAAAATTATTTTAACGTGTTTTACATAGGATAAAAGGCATAAAATGTTTCCAAATACTTTCTAAATGTGTGTTGGTTGATTTTATTTCACCCCTACACAAATTATATTCGAAGATGGCATTCCTTCTTTCTATATTGTATGATTATGATATAAATTTAATATTTAAAAAATTTAGTAATTCCATTAGGGTACATTCCCCCACCTACAAAAAGTAACCCCCATTTATTAATTATTCAAAAATATCAATCCTTATGTCTCCAATAGGAACTATCTTAGTTCCATTATATCATCCTTAACCATTTCAAATATCATATAATATTTTCCAAATACATCCATTTTATGTATTATGGTTGATGTTATAAGAGGTTCTTCAATGAAGAGGTATAGCAGTCAACCGATAAAATTCAATTTTATTTTATCCTATTAATCTTATATAACTATGGTACCAATATAGAATAATGAATTTTTAAATTTTATATACACAATAGTTATTAATATGATTGAATAACCCTTATCCCCCCACTTTCCATCATATGGGACATGAAACTTCTGCACATGCATACGTGTCAACTACCACCTCCAAAAATTGATGTGTTTCATTTTTCATCACCACTTCACATTGATAGTTATATTGATTTTTAGTGAATATATATGATATTTATTATACAATTATGGTTTTAAAATGAATTATTATATAACATTATTTCATTAAATCCATCAAAAATTGGAAGCATCAATATTGTGTATGTCTGTATTACAATCTCCACGAAGTGTTTAAAATTATATTTCATACATACATTATATGAATTTTTATAAAATATTATATAAGGATAAAATATATAACTAATTACAAGATTGAAATTCTATATGTTATTAAACCATGATCAATGTACCCGGATGAGGACTGCTGAAGCAAAACTTGCATGAAAAATGAATTAGTTATCATATGAAATATTGATTTTAAAAAAGGAATTATTAATAAACAATTGATAAGATGATATAATTAAATCACAAATAGAATTTATATATGAATATGGTTCGGAAATAGATGTATAATAATTAAATATTTATTATATATTATTTTTTTAAATGTATTAATAAATACAATACTTGTGGAATCATTTTGTAATCTCAATTTTTTATATGATTCATATTAAATATTCGACCAAAGTTTCATTTTTTTGTTTTATAGAATATCCATTAATTTATTTTATAATTATTGTCTTTTATATTATGGGAATTTATAAAATACATTTATTGTTCTTATCATTTGTTTTAGACATGGATGTTACCAAAGGGTTATGGGTTCTATATCTCATTATATTTTCATTGATACATACCTGGATTTATGTATATATTCATATTTTGTAAGTGTATCCAATGCACTTTTGATATGTTGAATCTTCAATACCAATTTTTCATAGAATCTAAGGTTTCATATTATGTCATTTATTTCATTTGGGTTATTATTAAAAATACACAATAGTGGTAATGGTACATGTTACTATATCATTTCGTTTTTGGTTTTGTATGATAAATTTTATTTCTAATAAATTTTGTGGATATTATCCACTAATATAAATCCTGTTTATTATATCCTTTTTTCATGTAATTTATAATCATTAAATACATTTAAAAACATGTTTAAATAGATGTATTTCAATTTTTTAAAATAGAACCTGGACTTTTTCATCTTAGAATGGAAATTTTTCCCTCTATCCCCATAATATTCAAAATTGTTTCATAAATGTTCTTATATATAAAAAGGTGTATTTGTTTATGAAATGTTTTTTTAAAAATTAATTTTTTTCATTAATGTTTTTTACAATAATGTATTATTTTATGGTATAGTTCATGAAAATATTTTTCCTCCTTCATGAATATTTCATTCGTTGAAAGATAGTTTCTATTTATCCAATTCTATTTTTAGAGAAAATGATTTTCTCAAATTTCTATGAATTTTTAGTGGAAATATTTTTTAATGAAAATGATATTTTCTCATGTTTTCATATAATGGTTCAAATATTTTTAGACATAATTTTCATATATGTCAGTATCCCTTATCGATTGTTATGTATCACTAGGGTTAGGATCATAATATAGAATCCACTTTTATGGATGACATATGATGTTGTTAATTCAATAAAACTCATTTCTTTCAAATAGTTTAATTACATTTTTATGAAATATTTATGAGACTTATATCATTTCCATATATTTTCTACGAATTAATGTGTATGAATACAATTTATTTTCCCACAGTTATGCTATGATGATATGATGGGATTTCGATGAAATTGTTTTCCTTTGAGTTGGTTATGATTTTATGAATTGATAAATGTTTTAGAATATTATTGAAGACATATGAATGGTTTTCATTATATGATTAGTGATCCCATAGTTATATATCCCTTCAATATATTGCGGAATGACTTATATATCATGAAATAATTAAGGGAAGGAGTTAATGTTCTTGATCCAATAAGGTAATTACGTGGTTATTCCAGATCTACTATAATTTGTGATATAAATATAGATGTATAACCCACAATGATATTATGGTCTTGGTAGTTAACCTATAAATATGATATGGTTTCAATTCATACGATGGAGGTACACTCTAATTAAATGCATTTTATGGATATGATTTTGACTCATGGAAAAATATTTATTAATAATTATTATTCACTATTATAAATGAGGTTTTATAAAATCATAATGTCTTATTCCAGGACTCATGTTTATGATCTCTGATGGATAAACCTTGACCATTTTATATTATTTTCATGATCTCATATCTGTAGTCATATCTTATACATTCATAGGATATTTGATCAATATCTATCTTTTTTTATAATGAGTATATTCGGACACCCATTATTAGCATTTCATTATTCAGATTATGAAGAATGGTTTTAAATAGGGAATTTCATGAAGGATATAATTTTTGAATAAATAATGACTGATAATGATGTTTTTATATAAAAAAGTTGATTTTGAATCTAGACAGTTTCAATACTAAAAATTTATGGTTCAATGTAATTTTATGTTGTTAGTTGAATTAAATATTAATATAAAATGATGTAATATTTATGAATGGAATTCTTATGTTAACAATGATTGAATTTGAGCAGGCATCACATAATCAATAGAGAATGGGGTTAGAAAACATTTGTGACATCCTTATGAATAAAAATATGTATATGATAAAATTGTGAATCATTGTTAATGTAGATATTATGTAGTTTTCCTATATAATAAATTATCTAATGGATAAAAGAAAGTGGAAATTGTTGGGGAATAGATACAAATAGGGGAATTATAATGATTTTGGAGAATTTAGAATGATCCTGATTACCTATAGTGCAATGTTATTGGGCATAAGACTACACACTAAGATACAAACTCTATAGGGGAAATTCACAGGTTAATTTACATTTTATTTATGAGATATTATTAACAATTTTATTAGATATAAATTTTTTTTTGCAAAAAGTATGTCTCACACCTCGAATAGCTAGTTTTTAATGAACCAAGCATATGACCCTCCCAAAAGGTACAACCAAGGGATGGGGAGCTGGTTGGGCACATATTTTTATTAATGTGCACAAAAAATCATATCCAATAACAAAGAACATGAAAATAGATGGTGATTCAAGAGATTACCATACAAGGGGTACTCCAAAATAATGAAATTGTGAATGATGAATATTCCTGAAAAATTAGTTCTTTCCACAAAAACCGTCATATGCACAACCATCATGTCAAGTCAGAAAGGAGGAATCATTCCCTATATGTTTCATTACCATGCCACAATTACTATGTTCTAGGATGAATGAAAAAAAGTTACATGGAATAGGGAATTTTTGAATTAACTACCACCATTTTTTCGTTATATAAAAACTCAATTAAATAATTGATAGAGGGGGTCTCTAGAAGATAAGGCACTACTCTCGCTTGATCAAATCACTCATTCATGAACTGAAAAAATACTAAAATTTAAGGAACCAAAAATGTTTGGAAACTTGTTTGGATGACATCCCATGGATCCCAACATGTCTCGGGTGATGGGTGAGAGTTACTAGTGCAATACCATTGATGGCTAGTCATATTTTCGAAAGAGAAATATCCATTTTGTAGGTCTAAGTGGCATGAAACCCCCAATAGTTGTGTACACCTATACCTCCGGGATCCATGTGCTGGACATTGGATGGAGACCATAGCTTGAGTAACCCTATTTTACAATAATAAAATAATTTTTCTTGCAACTACTTTCTGGTCCCTAACTCAATTCCCTTTATATTTCATGTTCATGCAAGACCATTACCTTACATTTTTTTATAAGAGTATGTATTGTAATTATTCATATTCCAACCCATTGAGACCACAATGCCAGACATTCTAATTACTACCCCTCCATGGAAATGATTATTTCATTAAATACCTAGTGGCACATGAGTAGTGGAAATATAATCCCTAAATGTGTCATCATCATGAAAAATGACATAACTCTCTTGGTTGGAAGTGCATTAATTTGATATTTCCCTCTCCTTGATAGGGTCCCAATCATGTATGATCTATCAGTGTTGGATTGTTATGACATAAAACTACCTAGCCCTATTTTTTTATTGTACGATGTTAAACTACATAGCCACGTCTATAGAACATAATTCTAAACATCATCCTTACCTTGCGTTACGATCCCATGATACCCCATGTATGATCATCATGGGATTACCCTCCACATCCTAAATGGGATGTAACCCATATTCCATCACCCCCTAGGAATCCCACATGCACAGGACCCACTGAAACCCTTATTGATGTTCCATCTATAAAATGATGTACTTAACACATGACGTTAAATATCATGGAACAAACCTATAAAATTCCATTAAAATTCAGAAATAAAATACATGTGTTTTTATCCTTTTAATAAATTTTCTTTTTAGAACATCCCTATTTGGTTTAATCACGAAACTCCAACACCATAATGAAATCCCAAGTGTGATATATTCCCCATAAAGACATACTCCACTAAATCATAAGTGATAAATATTACCCCTAGGTAAAATTATACCAAATCCCATAATGAAATATTACAACATTGAGAATCACGCCACTGAACCCCAAATGTGATATCCTCCTACTTGAGTTAATACTAAACAAAGTCTTTAATTTTAATTCTTCCCCCACGGGGACACAATTAACCATATCCCAACATTGAAATAATCCCCTAAAGGGGAACACATACAAAAATACTATATCATTCCCCCATGGGGATACACCTACAGTAGACCCATATGCCCACTATGACATTAAACTTGTGACCCATCATCCTAGCACGACGTTAAACCTTTGAATCATCTATCCATGCAAGGCATTAAAATAGTGACCCATATTTCTCCACAACAAGTTAATCATGGGACTTCATCTAGAATCCATACCCCATAAAATAAATGTGGGATGAATGAGATAAAATAACTCCTAATAAATATTCCCCTAGATTCAACTCCCTCATTCCCAAAACAAAATTCCTTAGGTCTCACACCTAACATTCCTAAAATTCTATAAACTCAAAAAGAAGAAGATTTTATGGGTTCCCAAAAAACCCAACATCTAGAAATTCCCATACATACCCAATTATAATATCTAATATAAAATGTGGTTATTTCCCTATCCAAAGAAAATAATTTTAATTAATCATTTTCATCCTTGATGTCATATTAGGAATGAGTTTCATTAATCTGGAATAAATATATAAGGGAGTCCCGGACATTGTGATGAGCTCCATGGGGGTTTCTAAGGATGGAAAACCAACATCCCAACATAATTTTTTGATTGAGGATCTCAAATAACCAATTAAAGTTATGGAGGTCACCTACATTTTGAAAGTGGGAATGTGGGGGGAAAAAAGTGGAACACCACCGATTGATTGATGGTGTGCATCCCCAGTATAAAGAATCATAAAAAAAATGGTGAAACTGATGTGATTTCTCTTATCCTATATCAATAGGGACTAGTAAAATTGGGAAACCATCATTTTTACATGCTATTAGATCCTTATATTTGGAAATAGGTCCCAGAATGTTAGAGTGGTTGTCCATGAAAATCACCTATTACATGGTGAATATAATGTTGGGTATCCTTAGTGTGTGAAATATTTATTATGGAATCCTTCTCTAATTCATGAATAATGGATGATGTTGGGGAATTGGGAAGCACCATCACTATATCTCTATTGATGGATGATCACAAGATATTTACAAGAATTGAGCTATAAGAGTATAGTCTCTTGACACCAAAAGGAATAGGGGTAGGGTAAATGTTTTTAAAAATACCCTCACATGACTATACTTGTACCATAACAACCACTCTACCCTTATCTACTGGGTTCCCACACAAATTTTGTTCATCCAAGCTCTTACATATAAGGTTGATCACCTTAATTTTTTTCATACATGTACAAGAAGGGTTCATTCCCATCATGGATATGGAACACTAAGATATTGACGAATCGGAACCTCACTCACATATCCACCCATGAAAGACACCCAAGGGGAAAGTACTCCCATTCTAGAAAAAAATGGAATCAATAGAATCTACCTAGAGTTCCCTAATGGATGATTCCATTTTTCCGATGAGGTATGGGATGTTCTTCCCATGATCATTATGACCCCTTCTTGGGAGCCAGCCATGACGGGTCCCTCCAAGCCTCATAAACACCAACATCAATTGATCCATCTACTCAATGAGTTGGTCTATTCAATACCTAATTCAATGGCCCCATTCTAAATATATATAATGCTGACATTGAGATATGACTATAAAAATTTCCTAAGAAGATGATTTTTATCTTGCCCTTGTGGCCCCTTCAATCATTGGTGTTTCCCATCAGATCGCCGCAACTACTTATCTAGTATTTGATATTCCTTATATGAGATCAAGATGTTAGTTACCTCACAGATAGGTCTGGTTGACCCTCTTATTCATAGACAACTTAGTAATTCACTATGGGTTGTCTTGTAATGAGGTGTATCAATTAGGGTTTCCTCTAAGCACCACTACTATCTAGAGTATAAGTCCTCCACATGCTGAAAAACATCCATGCCCTGATGAACCATGAGTGTATGGGAGGGAGAAAACCCATTTTGGGGGTCCATTCCTATGGAATAGGTCACAACAACCATGAGAGGATCCTGGGTGACTCTCATCAACCAATTTAATGAGTAGTCCTGCTTTATCAGAGAAGTAACCTACGGAAGCATCATTATACCATCGATCGCTTAGAATTAGAGGTGATAGATGACTCGATGAGGGACACATCACCCCATCTACCAGAGAAGGGGGTAGAATCAAGTAAATATAAGGTAATAATACAATAAATGGAAGTCTAAAAGGTCCCTAAAACCCTCTGTATTTACATATATATAGAGGATATTCTGGACTACTTTCAAGGTCTCATAGTGAAAACATCTCCTCACCCTTCTATTTCCCTCCTCTTTGACTATAAAATATACTTCATAGAGATGGTAGGATCCATATTGTAACCCTAAGATGATGGAGATCACTCAACTGTGCCCTAAAGGTAAGCTATCACACTCATGCATTAAGAATTTGTAAACACTCTATCTTTCATGGATATGATCATTTTGTTAACATCTCATCTGAGATAAAATCCATCATTTAATGGCAGCTTCACCTATATGGTGGCCCCTCTAATAATATATCTTAATTAAAGAATGTTTGTTTTTGGGCTTCAGCAATTACCCTAGCTTGCACCAATTCGGGCTCGGGCCATCCAGAAGTAGGACCATCCACTTGGAAGTGAACTAGAGCACTAATTGGAAGTTATGTCTACTGGGTAACTATTAGTTGTATTTTTGAAACCCAGAACTACTAATATTAGAATCCCAGAGTCACTCACCAGTGAATAGAAATTTTCGCTGACAATTATGTCAATAAAATTCTTCACCACCCGTGGGACAACTAGTTTACCAACCCCAGGGGTCATGAGAGCCTTGATGACATCCACTAACATTATGTGATGGTTGTGGTTGTGGTACTCTTAGTTTCTCAAAATCCATAATATTATAGATAAAAACAAGTCTCCCTAGAATCATCCTCTATTGGGTCATGATAGTGGTTTATGGGAATGTGCATATTAGAGGGTAGGGGTAGAACATTTTCCCATATTTCATCCTTATCTTACAACAGTGACATGCATGTTAATCCAGAACATCCACCAAAAATTAAGTCTTTTTATTTAATACTACCACAATCAATGTTGTAAAATTTATACCCTCAAAAGGATCATAAAAATAGTTACACTGATGTAGGTAATGATAGGGAAACCTGGCCTCTAGGGACAACATAGTGCCCAGTGGACCCCTTAGAAGACACTTGTACATTTCAGTAGACACTGGTGCTAGGTCTTGGGAGTCCCCCTAATGTGATATTTCTATCTACACATTAGTTTGTTGAAAATGAACAGGGGACCCCCAAGATATATAAACCATCTATGTTTTCAAAAAAATCGGATTCTGACCCTAGGATAGTGACCCTTCATTTGGTGCATGAAGAATATAAAAGGCACACCTCTATGATTATTTTCGAGTATCACCCAAATCATTAAAATTTCACAAGGTACCAAATCTATCATTTATTAGGGAAGCCATTCTTCCTCTTCCAACAGCCATGATTTGAAAATGATGGATTAGTGCACCCAACCAAAGAAGAATAAATGTCCTTTGCAAATCAAAGGAGATATAATTCACCCACCCTGCATATGCAGTGTATTTATTTTCCTCAGGATCAAGTATTTAATGCCCCATAATTTGATGATCCTTTAAATGAATTGGTGGCAATAGAACCTCACCAAGATGACTTGATGTCCACTATCAAAAACTATATTAAGTCATCAAAAATATGACACATAGAAACTCTACCTGAAAGATAGTTCTATCTAACAGGGTTGGACCATGTTAATAGAAACTAGAATTTTGTAATCTCAGATTCAACCTATTTAACAGGATGGGGGATTTCCTACTACATTTTTCCCACTTCACGTCACATTATGCACCAATATTGGGGACTCTACAACAGTAGGAGGCCTCCTAGAAGTGATACTTTGTCAAAATTTTGGAAGGATATGTGTTCTTCTAGTATAGTATGCATCCAAAAATTATTGGTCCTAGATTGGAATACCTTCATAGACCTAGTATTTACCAATTCATTCCCGCCATATTTTGGATAATAATCTCCAACCACTTTAAAGGTAAATATGTACTAATGAGTGAGGTGCTCTCTTAAGCACCTAATATAAGGGACACACAGACTCGCATATTCACAAAACATACCACTTTAACAATAATATCTACTTACAAATCTTATAGATTATTTGATAAATTATATGGTCCCTACCATCATTTCCCTGATCTGTCATGGTATGTTTGGGGAGTTATATATAGAAGATTTGTGTCTAGAAGGATACTTGTAGTGATACAAAAAAACAGTCACAAAAATAATGCTTATAAATCATGTAATATTGATGATAACAGTAGATACATCATCCACTATGGATACAGATGTTTCTGAGCCAGTAAATCAACTACACTTTATCATATGAACTATTCCCAGAAAATCCCCCCATGCATCCCCTACAAGTGTATCCTATCCAAATGAAATCACCCCATCGAGATATTTTTGGCCCATATCCTTATTGGGGTGATCCTCACAAGGATAATTTCATAAAAATGAATCAAAAAACCAACTTCATTACGTATGTGCATGTTCCTTGGTATTTTATATGTTCCTTGGAGGACGAAATCGAATTGTTTAAAAAATTAAGGATACCCTAAGAGGGTTAAATCATTGGTTTTGATAATCATTACCTAAAATATATAATTCATTAAGACTAAATCAAATAATGTTTCATCATTAAGGACTAGCTATATAACCATGTTAATCATGTATTGTTCCAATTTTGAGATTTTTTGTTGAAGGTGGTTGGTCTCTTCACTAACCCTAAAAGTAACAGTGAAGACACTATAGTGGGGAATAGATTCCTCATTGTGGGATATAGTTTTAAAATGGATGGAATTTATTGTAAGGATACCCATTGTTCTCATGATGTAATATTTTCTTACAGAATTAATCCATGACATTAGTCCATTTACATGAATCCTCTGACCGTTGCCTCTACATTAGAACTATAGCCACCGATGCCTTGAAAGAATTGATATTAGTGGCATTAGAGAAACATTATTCCCCTATGGTTCCAATGTATGATTCTACCAGTGAAGATATACACCCTCATGAGTTTAGAGATGCACCCAGTTTCCACCCAACCCGGTACCATACCACTGATGATGTTAATGTAAAAACCATCACAAATAATGTCGAACTAGTGGACCACTTCACATCACCCAACAATAAGGAATATTATATATACCCCTTTGGATCCTCAGGCTGATGTCTTCATAAGAGAGTAAGAGGGAATTCCATTAAATATAATTTCCATTTCAACATTTCAAACATTTAAGGACATGATAATGAGTCTCCAAAACAAGCCCTGTATAAGACAATTCGGTACTAGCCTCCTTATCTTCTCCTTAATTAATTACCAAATAAATGGATATAATCATTGACCATGGGACTCAAACAGATTTGTGTCATGATTAGACACATCTAGGTAGGGCCTAACATTATTTCTTCAACATGAATACTTCAATTGTTCAATGTAAATTAGATATCAAATTTAATAATATTTCTATACTGTCAAGGCACTAGTGGTTTTTCCAATGGCATCTGCTATGTATTATTCCCATGAAAAACCTTATTTGTGAAAAAATAATCCCTTATCATGGACGTATGATGTGACAAATCACATCATTGAAAACTCAATAAGGATTTTGATAATCATGGAACACTACATGTTGAAGTAAAATTTTTATTCAGTTAGTAGATCATTGAAATCACCCCCTAGTTAAAGGTGTGGTAGCTTCCATTGAAGCCTACAAAGTAGAGGAGGCTGAAAAATAGGTTTTTCAATCCATTATATCATTTTATGGAAAAGATAATGGTGTCATTATTTAGGTGAAAATACATCCACTATATATAATAGGATAGTTCAATGGCAGAGAATCCATCACTGCTTAGTTGCTACTAGCTCTATGTTCAACCTCACCCAATTGCAGACAATTCATCAGTTGGGAAATCTAAGAATAAATATGACTCCCTCAGATAGTAAAATTCGGATGTATGATAATATTAACTATAAATTCATGGAAAAGACAAATAAAGACTCAATTTAGTTTCATTTAATAGAAACTGAATATATGGAAGTCTAATACGATATTTCCTACAATGAACTTCTTGTAATACCCTTGATCAACTTTCATGTCAAGGTCCGCTCTTTATATAAATATTTCCTCAAATAATCACTATATGATCATGTAGAGGTTCCCTATAGTGATGTACCCCCTTTTAATTCTTCATGTCCAACTATCTGTATTCTTGTTACGAGAAAAGAGAATAGAAGAAGGCATCGACCAAAGGAGATGAGCACACCAAAGACTGTGATGATATAATGAAAACTAAATCTAATCCATGGGTAGATTGTAAAATATATCATTTTTATCCCAATTAATTTGATAGATCCCCTAATACCAGACCTAGGGGTTGTTTCATTATCTCAATGAAAAAGGGGTTTGTGAAAATGTACTCAAATTCCTATAGTGGCAATCTCTGCTGATACCGTAAGACCCCACTACATTAATTTTTTGAGATGTTTTACATAAGGAAAAGAATCCAAGATATTCATGAATGTTTTATAGAGAAGGGACTTCTTAGTGAATTTTAACTCATCTACATTGAATTTATATCAATAGTGGACCATGTATCCGGAAATCAAATGGAATTGGATCAATATTTTTTTTTCACAGTATCAGTGGAATATGAACCTCCTTTGAACCATTTGTATCTTCAAGAGTTGAAACTAGTTCTGAAAGTCAAATATCCCAAATGATTCCTCTCCCCCCTTTGGCCCCTATCAAATCTGAGGAAGATGATTTGGAGGAATTATCTCTAGCATTTGAAAAGGGTGTCTCCACCACTATGGATGAGCTAACCCATGTGAACCCAGTTACTGAGGATGATACCTCGGCAATACTAATCAACACAAAAATGTCCTCGGGGGATCATCAAGAGTATTTGGAATTATTAAAATATAAAAATAGTGTGTTCTCCTAGAGAAATGATGAGATTCCATGGCTAGACACACATGACTCCATTCATCAGCATATCCTCACAATTGGTCACAATGGGTTAAAATATCATCCTCAAAATATGAACCCATCTCATGATTCTGTGGTCCACGACGAGGTTGAAAATATCATTAAAGAAAACATCATCTGTGAGGTCAAGTACATGAGGAATATATCCAACATCATCCCTATTATGAATAAGAATCGGTAGATCAAAGTTTTCATTGAGATTTGAGACCCCAACCACCATGATCTGAAAGATGATTTTCCCGTTCAGGTGAAGATATATATTTATTGATGCTATAGATGGGTTCCAAGACCTCCCCTTCTTGAATGAATAAAATATTTATAATCATATATGAATGACCCTTGAGGATAAGGATTCTATGAAGCTCAAGTAACCACATGAATAATTTTGGCAAAAAACTAATGCCTTTCATCTTGGATAAAACTAGGACCACCAATATACATTCCATCCACCACGTCATTAAACAAAATCTCAAAAAAATGATTATAGTTTTGTTTAGATGGTATGGTGGTGAAATCCCACAAACAACAAGACCATCTCAAATATCTTGATTAAGTGTTCATCTTCCCTTCATCACGACACTTATAGATGGACCCCTTGAAGTTAGCATTTAGGGTTACCCCTACGAAATTTAACAGATATATAATATGATATATAGGAATTAAGATTGACCTATAGATGATCAAATAAATCAATCAATATTCTTCCCCAAGAAATCATCGAGAATTCCATGTCGCCCCTCATTATTTAACTTAAAATTGAAGATTTATAGAAAATATGTTTAAATGGTGTGCACCATTCTTGTGGATTTTGAAAAAAGGATTTCTTATACTAGTGGGATGTGTAATGTGGGACTAGATTTGAGGATTTTTAGAATTATCATATATAGCATCTAGTTCTGATTATACCAATCTTATGAAATAAATAAGTTCTCAATGTGACCTCCATCGAAGGGTCCCCTGGTTTCCTTCTATGATATAAAAAGAACAAGAGTAGTGAGAATAGAATCTACTATCTCAAGACCATACTCCATGACAAAAAGGTCAAATACTCCGATATCTTGAAGATTTTCCTCCCTCTGATATTTTTATTTAAATTTATGAGATATTATTTACCGCACCATGAGATGTAGTTTCTATCCTGAGTAGACCAACAAAAATACTTCATCAATCAAACCATGATAGTAGGATGATTATTGTGTTGGGTGATAATCACCTAGTATATTGATATCAGGTTTGTCACATAAAAGGATATTAAAGGATATGACTTGGAATAATTTCTTGTTGCACACTCATCCCATGTATAATTGATCATGGGTGATTATTTTCTAGATGAAACTATTCTCTCAATGGATTAGGTTGTTTTCATGTTAGTAGACGCTCAGTAATGGTGCCTCTCAGAGTCTGAATAGTTGAAGGCCCAATGCCACAACACGTTATTGGGTAGGCCTAAAGTTTTTATTTATTACTCATATATAGGATTCCTAGTCATACACATTATTATTTTTGTAAGGGTAAAATAACAAAAATACAATGTAAGATTCCATTATTACTAGTCTCATGTTGGACCCTTACATTGATGTCACATGTTGTCAAGTGAAGGGAGACTATGATCAAGTCATCAAACAAATTAAGGGTGACTGCATCATCAGAAATAATGATATTGTGCCCATACTAAAACATATGAGTCATTTGATATCCTAGTTTCCATCCATGATGGAGGTTACTAATGTTCCTCATCCATAGAATATTTGAGTTGATTATTTGGAATGATTTGTCAGGTCCATCACATAAACCAGTCATAAAACCTGGTAATTCATGTGGTACACCAACATGTCATCTATACAATAACCTCAGATATAGATAACTGATAGGCATATAAATATGTTTCTTGTACTTCTACTCAAGGACCCGTAAATATTCCAATAGGTGAGTAAATTGTTGATTGGAAAAATCCTTTTTTCAAGACTTCTCATCATGGAATTCTTTAACTAGACCAAGTTGAGAATTAATTATTCCATTTACTTCCAACATAATTTTCCATCCAAATTTGTCCTAATCCTGTCGGAGCCCTATATAGGAGTGGTTTCAATGGATTTTTCCTTGATTACATCTAAATAGATTACATACATCATGTTTGGAAGGAGGCCCATGCCAGGTCCAATTAAACTCACCAAGAATGACTCAAACCCTCCCAACAATTTTGGAGGTTATTCTACTAATATCCAATAGTTTCTTCAAAATTGGATTTAGTTTTCCCAGAGGATTAATGCCTATCAAATCCACCCAAAAGTTGTTCATTGACTTCCATATATTATATAAAATATAAAATATTCTTTTCCTTTTTTTGTTACTAGACTCAGTATTGTGAGACTATACTCGATAGTGTCAAAAAGACAGTGCATGTTCATTTTGACTGTAACTGACATCTATTCCAAATGGATAGAATATAATTAATTCATGTAACTGAAAACATGGAATATGATTTATTTTATGATATTCCATATCATCCATCAGTTGAGGGGTTCCTTTGACTATTAAAATAGAATATGGATCCAACTAATGATATTCTAAACTGAAAGAATGACAATCCACGTAAAAAATCTCATCCAACCGTAATTATCACAATTATGAACAGAAAATTGGTAGATAGAGTCATTAAATAACACCCTATATAGAATTTTACACAAAATGGTGCTCTAGATTAAAAAGAGTTGGATAGAAAATCTCACCAATTACCTTTGGTTTTATAGGAAGAAAAGTCCAAATTCTTAACATGAGAACCCATTATACCTGTTTAATAAACTTGGTCATCCTTATTTATGTAGGATCAATTTTCATCACTCTTAATAGTGATTAATAACCACTCGACACTAGAAAAAACAGAATATGTCCACATAACTAAGTTACAAGCCCTAAAAGAAATTATACATCATGACATGGATATTCTAAAAGGGAAATAGAATCAGATAGAAAAATCCTTCAATAAAAAAGGTTCACCTCTTCTTCTCTCTCCACATAGACATGGTACTAGATCTCAGAATAGTGATTGCAAACATTAAAATTACCAATGTTTAATCCCAAAGAGGAAGGAAAATTAATTATCCATAAGGTCTATTATAATGGAGTATAATCATTAATCTTTATGGATAAGGAGTGTAACTATAAGGCCTTAGCCTTAAACCTTACTTAATCTTGAGTTATTACAAGATTACACATTGAGGATCTTTTCTGGATTAGAGTTTTAGAGAATTAGATCATAAAACGTTCATTACATTCCACATTTAAACAAAGTGGTTACATAAAAGATCGTATTCATTTTTCCCATCAACAGAAACATATTTAAAATAAAACATGGATTCTTTCTTGACACTTCCTTGACACTATCATCATATCATGTACCCTTCCCATGACCAGTGAAAAACATTTCAAAAACTTGGGATGAGCATAAAAAGCTCAGTAAGGGATATAAAAAATATGAAAAGGAAACATGAGTACATGTATACATAAGAATGAAATCATACTTTACCCATAAAAACACGTTAACATACCTCATAAAATCATGAATAAATCATAGAAATCATAAGACATAAAGGTGACTTGAGGCATTCATAACATACCTACATAGGGAGTAACCCTCTTGGTTACGTTCGGAATACCCATCACAGTATATTCCCTAAATATCTTCGGAGAAACCTAAACGTTTAACCCCTTCGCCTTACCCAATGAATTGGAGAGCTATATCGGACTAACCCGTCCTTAGTCTATCACAGAACCACCTTCTTCATAATAATGCCCGAGAACCTCAACATAATCATATCACATAAAACATGCACAAGGGAAACATAACATTTCCACCTTTCAATCACAAGATATCAATACAACATATTGATATAAAAACATTATGAAAACCATTTTCAATACCAAATTAAAATAAAAGTAAAACATGGTATTTATTTTTCTTTTAAAAAAGCTATGGCTTGTAGAGGAAGTCGAAACTAAAATAATGGTCATGGCGTCAGAGAAGTCATTGTTGCTGCATACATACGACAAAAATATTCCCTTTTGTCATTTAGTAAAACGCTTTGTATAAAAAAGATTCCTTTGGGATAAACGTAAAATTCAAAGGGGTTTATACACCGTATAAAAGATGGTTGTGTATAAAACAAAATATGCCTCAATGAAAGGAGATTAAGACGAAGTCCCATATAAAGACGATATCCTTGGATTAAGGATAAATCAATTACATAGTTATGTGTGAAAAACTAATACACAAAATATAAGTGGATATTATGTGAAAAAAAATCAGAGGTTATTCACACATATTTATAGAACGAAATATTCAAAGAGTACAATCTTATCCCAAAGAATCAAAATTGGGATAAGAAATTCCCTTGCAAAAATTTGACAGCCTAACGGCGTCACTACAAAATTCAGAAAATGAGTTGATGAGAGATAAAAGGGTATCTCATCACTTGGACATAAAATTTAAATCACTAAGGATATATAAGAACATATCCCAACAAAATTTAATGTTAATTAAAAGACATAACAAAAGAAGTCTTTTAAAAATAGGAGGGTGAAAGGTTCCCTTACCGACATGGGTATCTTTCGAAACATACACCCCGTGAAAGAAGGACAATACAACATTGATGTAAATACTCATTAATGAAAGTATATTACACAATGAGTAAAATAATGGTCAGTACATACACCACTCAATGAAAATTGTGGCAAATGTAGCATAAATCTCACGGGAATAAAAGTGAGATGAATAATCCCTTACGAAAACTCGGTAGGCTAACAACGCCACGTAAAACTTCCAAAAATGGATTGATGAGATCAAATAGGGTATCTCATCATATTAAAATAAAATTTATAGAAATAGGAATATAAAATAACATACCCCGTCATAATAAAGAGGACCTTAAAAGTAGTGACATAAAGGAGAGTACTTAAAAATAAAGAGAGAGGTTAGATCTCTTACGAAAATTCAGCAGCCTAACAGCGCTACTCAAAACTTCCAAAATGGATTGATGAGAGAGAATAGGGTCTCTCATCATTTGAATATATAAATTACACTAAGAGTAATATAAAATAACATCCCAATCACAAGAAAGATGAACTTAAAAGGAATGACATAAAAGAGTGTACTTAAAAAGAAAGAGAGGAGTAGGATCCCTTACCTCGAGTCCGACTTGACTCGATCGTTCTTTAACGTCCTGAATAATAAACTTCAGTTAATTTCCACTTTATTAAGAACCTTTTTTCAATTTCATTATTACTTTTATATCACTTATTTCCTGGTTATAAACATTATGTAATCATTTAAATTAATAATGTTTGTTTTGTCGATATTTGGTTCTTAAGTCGAAAGTGGACTTCTTACAATTACATGTTGTTCTTGTGGTCAAAGGTTCATTATATCCAGAATGATATTCATGATTTGGATATCATATATATCATATATATCCAGAATATACATGTATTTATAATATTACATAATCATTTAGACGTAAGAAATGAAATGCACCGTTCATGGAGACGGTAAGCCCTACGTACTCATGAACCCTACTTTCATTTCTATGTCATATTAATGGAATTAAAACTAAATTATAGGTATGTATATTTTAATTCCAGAATTATATTCATCATTTACATGTAACATACATCATATATAATAACTTTAAATACATCCTTTATACATCCCACATATGGCATTAACGAATCAAATCATTTGAGGGGGCGGTAGTCCGCACTTCCTAAAATGAAATTATCGTGTTTACCCAAAATTGAAACCATAAAGGTATGAAAAAAATACAGAAGCTTAAGTAAAACATAAAAATATTATATATCATTTATAAATATATTGATATCTTAATGGCCACCTTTTAAGGTGTTATATGAGTGTTGAATAATCATCGTTTCATGAGGCAGAAATTCGCCATCCACAGAAATAGTATGTTCTTTAACCATTTGATGTAGGTGTGTGTAAGTGTAGCACTAATTATTCTTATAACAACATCCTAGAATATTTACGATACTGGAGTTGTTACAAAAGAAATGAATAAAAAGAGTTTAGGGGGTTGGAGAAGCAAAATAAAACAAAAGAACACAAGTGAAGAAATTACCTTAAAATCGGGTAACTCTTTTTGATTTGATCTCAAAGGCATTCTTGGGAAGACTTCTGCCCAAAGTGAGGCTTCTAAGAGTAAGAGAGGGATGTGTAGAGGAAAAAGGATCAGGGGTTGGCCGAGCCAAAGGCGTTGGAATTGTGGGTAAGGAGGTAGAGGTGGGGGCCTTTTATAAGAGGAGAGGAGGGGCACTTTTGGAATGTAAAGAAATGTTACTTTATTTGAAAATGTGTTTCGGATTTAAAAGGTCCCACATTGATATAATTCAAGGATAAGGTGATATGGTTTCGACATCCATGAATCCAATAGGTTTTGGACATGTGTAGGTCATATATTTTACACTATATTTTCATTTTATTTAAATCTTCTATTAATGAGGTAATCGCTGCATCATTATGATGTCATAAATAATTTTATTTATTTAATGTCTAAAAATTATTAAAAAACTATAATGATGTTAGAAATAATTTTAGCTTTCCAATTAATATTTATAGTAAAAAATTGGACTTTTATAACCCCATATATAAATTGGTTTATTAAAACGACTCATGTTTGTGTCATTTTTACTTTTACATTAAATAAAAAGTTATTTATGTCATTCCCCAACCAAAGTTGCTCTATGGGGTCCCCAAGTTGACACATGGATTGTCTTGTCGGCCATGACACATCCAATAAGGGTAGGACATGTTTCAAGCTCATCTCATATTATTAAAACATTTTTTTACCTTAAACTACACTAATTACCTCTAATCACGATTAAAAACATAAAAGTTACTATTCACCAAAAAATATTTTAATTCTATTGAACAAAATTTTAATTATTAATGAAAACCATGTATGTCAGATTTTTGAAATTAAAAACATAGAGGTGGCAAAGTTTCATTTAAACGAAAAATCAGTTTCTTTAACTACCACTTAGTGGCTTCACTATTCATCAAAAATTGAAGTTTTTCAGAAAAATACCAAAAATTAACCCTAAGCTATATTTGATATTACGAATTCAAAAATGAAGCCTATTTTAAAAATTTCAAAACATATAAGTTGAATTAATTAATTTAATAATTAATTCCCTCTGTCAAAACAAATAGCGTGTTTTTAAGAAACAATAAGTATCGAAAGATTGACTCTAGTTTAATTCCAATTTTAAGATGAAATTAATTACAACGACCACTATTGGATTAAATGGTAAAAATATATTATAATTGAAATTTAAAACAAATTAAAAATATAATCTAATCATATAAATAAATTAGATTAAAAAGAGGTTTTGAATTAAAATACAACATTTTTCACTGTTAATTAAAAAATGAACTTTATCGGAAAAATACCAAAAATTTACACAAAGTAAATTTTGATGTCCCGATTATAAAGAATAATTTTATTTTTTCAAATACAACACATAAAATAGTTAAAAATTGGATTTAAAAGAGGTTCGACATCAAAAGGTGGTTAATCGACCTTTTAAAGAACATTAGAATGTTTACGCTTAAAAATTGAATTCATTCACATTTTTAATCCTCTAACATTTATTGTAAAACGTAAAAATATTTGAAAAACATATATAATCATTTTGTAGTTAGTTCTGTTCATTCCCTCCATTACAATGGTTAGGCGTTAACTACCATTTAAAATAATATTATTTTATTATTAGAGTGAAACGTAAGATTCCCAAGAAACTCGTTGTTCAGTATTGGGTATGCCATCAAGCATAGCGTCCCATTTAAAGTAATATTAATATTTTATTAAAAAATACGGATAAATATAAAAATGTCATATTCTTTATTTAACTGGAGTGTTACATCCTTCCCCCCTTTTGGGAATTGCGTCCTCGCAATTTTAAAATTGGGCTCGGAAACATCCTTGAAAGTCCCACATCGGAACAAGAGTCGGTAAAACAATCACTTTAAAATAAAGAATGATAGGTATAGAGGTCACCCGAGTTAACCCATACTAGGATTCCATGTAGGAAAACATGGACATGGAGGAGAAAACATAGGGTCATGTTCTGATGGAGAGTGATAGAAAACATGTTTAGGAGAAAGTTAACCACAAGAAAATCACAAATTTGTGATGGGTTAAATGGTATTCGATTACCTAGTAGGAAAAGTTAATATACAACATTTTTGTTTTTTTCATTGAGGAATTTATTCATAATGAAACATAATTACTTATCCTATTGACTTTCAACTTTTATTATATTTCTTACAAAAACTCATATTTTCTCCAAAAGGTGAGTATTTAGGAAGACTTGTTCACTATAATCAACTTCTAGAGAATCACCTAATCCACAAAAGAGAACTATATAATTCCCATGACTTTAGACTTTAACCAAAACCAAAAAAAATTGTTAGTACAAGATCAGATAACCAGAAAAGGATAACCATTTATAAAAACAAAATCTATTCTTAATCTCCAAAATTTGTCCAACAAAACCCAAGTTCAACGAGGACCATTTGATAAAAACATTTTCCATAAAATTCATCAAAGTAAAACAAACTAATATTGAAACCCAAATATTTGAATTATTTAGTCACATAGTCTTACAAGGTACAAATTAACTTTTATCTCCAAATAACATCAGTTGCTCTTAAATTCTCATATTGAAAAGTAATTAACCTAATCACATATCCTCGATGATAGGTTAATCATTTCCATAGATAACCTAAAATAAACTTACTCTTGATTCCTAAAATCATCTAACTAAAAAGAATTATTCAAACTAACCAGGGACTTCACATAGTCCGGTGGTAGGCGATAAATACCAGTCGCACTTTGGTTTTGGGTTCGATTCCCGCAGCTTTGTCCGACACGACGGGTTGTCACACGGTCTGCGTGTTTTCCTTTTTCAAAAACTATATATTTCTTAAAACATTCCGCAAAACGAGATAAAATCTTCAAAGATGATCATAACATATTTTAACTTCATCTTTATCTCATGCCTTTCATTTTCCATAATAACATATAATAACCCATAATTACCTCAAAAGTAAGGATCGTAAAAACTCTAATGGTTACCTTTATAATTATTACCTGAACTTCCACATAGATTGGTCATCTCGTACATGATGCATTACAGATCATACCATGGTTGAAGTGGTTGATCACGACTCCTTGATAGTTGGTTTAGAACAACCATGAGTTTCCTCTTTGAATCCCTCATTTTATCTAGTATCTTAATCAGAGAACCACCAAAGTTTCCTTCAAACCTGTTGTCTCTTTGGTCCCTGCTAGATCCATCCATTCACTAAAAACAGAAATGTCAGTGTGAGTATATCAACAAATCCATCATGTACTAATGAGGAAGGTAAACACTAATATATACTTACTCATTCACTTTATCTAAAAGTAGAACTCTTTCTGAAATCCTAACCATTATGGTCATGTCACTTGTGCTTAGAGAATACCCTAACCTCTAAAGTTATCTAAACTGACCTCTAATACCAAATATAAGGCCCCATCCCTAAACCTTACTTAATCTTGAGTTATTACAAGATTACACATTGAGGATCCTTTCAGGTTTAGAGTTTTAGAGAATTAGATCATAAAACGTTCATTACATTCCACATTTAAACAAAGTGGTTACATAAAAGATCGTATTCATTTTTCCCATCAACAGAAACATATTTAAAATAAAACATGGATTCTTTCTTGACACTTCCTTGACACTATCATCATATCATGTACCCTTCCCATGACCTGTGAAAAACATTTCAAAAACTTGGGATGAGCATAAAAAGCTCAGTAAGGGATATAAAAAATATGAAAAGGAAACATGAGTACATGTATACATAAGAATGAAATCATACTTTACCCATAAAAACACGTTAAAATACCTCATAAAATCATGAATAAATCATAGAAATCATAAGACATAAAGGTAACTTGAGGCATTCATAACATTCTTACATAGGGAGTAACCCTCTTGGTTACGTTCGGAATACCCATCATAGTATATTCCCTAAATGTCATCGGAGAAACCTTAACGTTTAACCCCTTCGCGTTACCCAATGCATTGGAGAGCTATATTAGGCTCACCCGCCCTTAGATTATCACTGAACCACCCGTCTTCATAATAATGCCCAAGAACCTCAACATAATCATATCACATAAAACATGCATAAAGGAAACATAACATTTCCACCTTTCAATCACAAGATATAAATACAAAACATTGATATAAAAACATTATGAAAACCATTTTCAATACCAAAATAAATCAAAATTAAAACATGGTATTTATTTTTCTTTTAAAAAAAGGTATGGCTTGTAGAGGAAGCCGAAACTCAAATAATGGTCACGGCGGCGGAGAAGTCGTTGTCACTGCATACATACGACAAAAACATTCCCTTTTGTCGTTTAGTAAAACGCTTTGTATAGAAAATATTCCTTTCGGATAAACGTAAAAGTCAAAACGGTTTATAAACCATATAAAAGAAGGTTGTGTATAAAAAAAATATGCCTCAATGAAAGGAGATTGAGACGAAGTCCCATATAAAGACGGTATCCTTGGATTAAGGATAAATCAATTACATAATTATGTGTGACAAACTAATACAACAAATATAAGTTGATATTAAGTGTAAAACAATAATAGGTTATTCACAAATATTTATAAAACGAAATATTGAAGGACTACAAGCTTATCCCAAAGAAACAAAATTGGGATAAGAAGTTCCCTTGTAAAAATTTTACAGTCTAACAGCATCACTACAAAATTCCGAAAATGAGTTGATGAGAGATAAAAAGGGTATCTCATCACTTGGACATAAAATTTAAATCACTAATCATATAGAAGAACATATCCCAACATAATGTTATGTTAATTAAAATTCATAACAAAAGAAGTCTTTTAAAAAGATGAGGGTGAAAGGTTCCCTTACCGACATGGGTATCTTTCGAAACATACACCCCGTGAAAGAAGGAAAATACAACATTGATGTAAATACTCATAAATGAAAGTATATTACACAATGAGTAAAATAATGGTCAGTAAATACACCACTCAAAGGAAATTGTGGCAAATTTAGCATAAATCTCACAGGAATAAAAGTGAGATGAAAAATCCCTTACAAAAAATCCGCAGCCTAACGGTGCCACATAAAACTTCCAAAAATGGATTGATGAGATCAAATAGGGTCTTTCATCATATTAAAATAAAATTTAAATAAAGGGTAATATAAACGAACATCCCCCATCATAAAAAATAGGAGCTTAAAAGAAGTGACATAAATGAGAGTACTTAAAAAGAAAGAGAGAGGTTAGATCTCTTACGAAAATTCGGCAGCCTAACAGCGCCACTCAAAACATCCAAAATGGATTGATGAGAGAGAATAGGGTCTCTCATCATATTAACATAAAATTTAGATTAATATTAATATAAAATAACATCCCAATCACAATAAAGATGATCTTAAAAGGAATGACATAAAAGAGTGTACATAAAAACAAAGAGAGGAGTAGGATCCCTTACCTCGGATCAGACGTGAATCGATCGTTCCTTAACGTCCTGAATAATAAACTTTAGTTAATTTAAACTTTATTAAGAACCTTTTTAAAGTTCATTATTCCTTTTATATAACTTATTTCCATTTTAAAAACATTATGTAATCATTTATGTTAATAATGTTTGTTTTGTCGATATTTGGTTCTTAAGTCGAAAGTGGACTTCTTACAATTACATGTTGTTCGTGTGGTCAAAGGTTCATTATATCTAGAATGATATTCGTGATTTGGATATCATATATATCGTATATATCCATAATATACATTTATTTATAATATTACATAATCATTTAGAGGTAAGAAATGAAATGCACCGTTCATTGAGACAGTAAGCCGTACGTAAGCATGAACGCTACTTTCATTTCTATGTCATATTAATGGAATTCAAAATAAATGATAGGTATGTATATTTTAATTATAGAATTATATTAATCATTTATATGTTATATAAATAATATATAATAACTTTAAATACATCCTTTATACATCCCACATATGGCATTAACGAATCAAATCACTTTGAGGGGGCGGTAGTCCGCATTTCCTAAAATAAAATTATCGTGTTTACCCACAGTGGAAACCATAAAGGTATGCCAAAAAAGAAAAATACAGAATCTTAAGTAGAACATAAACATATTATATATCATATATAAATATAGTGACATCTTAATGGCCACCTTTTAAGGTGTTATATGAGTGTTGAACAATCATCGTTTCATGAGACAGAAATTCGCCATCCACAGAAACAGTATGTTCTATAACCATTTGATGTCGGTGTGTGTAATTTTAGATCTAATGATTCTTATAAACACATCCTAGTATATTTAAGATACTTTATTTGTTACAAAAGAAATTAATAAAAAGAGTTTAGGGGGTTGGAGAAGCAAAATAAAACAAAAGAACATAAGTGATTACATTACCTTAAAATCGGGTAACTCTTTTTGATTTGAGCTCAAAGGCTTCCTTGTGAATAATTCTTCCCAAAGTTAGGCTTCTAGTAGTAAGAGAGGGATTTGGAGAGGCAAAATGATCAGGGGTTGGACGAGCCAAAGGCTTTTGAAGTGTGGGTAAGGTGGTAGAGGTGGGAGCCGTTTATAAGAGGAGAGGAGGGGCACTTTTGGAAAGTAACGAAATGTTACTTTATTTGAAAATGAGTTTCGGATTTAAAAGGTCCCACATTGATATAATTCTAGGATATGGTGATAAGGTTTATAAATCCACCAATACAATAGGTTTTGGACATTTTTAGGTCATATATGTTACATTATATTTTCATTTTATTTAAATCCTTTATTAATGAGGTAATCGCTGCATCATTATGATGTCATAAATAATTTTATTTATTTAATGTCTAAAAATTATAAAAAAAATATCATGATGTAGGAAATCTTTTTATCTTTCTAATTAATATTTATAGTCAAAACTAAGACTTGTATAACCCCATATAAAAAGTGTTTTAGTAAAACAACTCATGTTTGTGTCATTTTTACTTTTACATTAAATAAAAAGTTATTTATGTCCTTTCCCAGCCAATGTAACTCCATGGGGTCTCCAAGTTGACCCATGGATTGTCTTGGTCGGCCATGAAACATCCAATAATGGTAGTACATGTGTCAAGCTCATCTCATATTATTAAAACATTATTTTTACCTTAAACTACACTAATAACCTCTAATCGCGATTAAAAACTTAAAAGTTACTATTCACCATAAAATTATTTTAATTCCATTGAACCACATTTTACTTCTTAATGAGGATAATTTATGTTGGATTTTTGAAATTTAAAACACAGAGGTGGAAATGTTTCATTTAAAAGAAAAATCAGTTTCTTTAACTACCACTTAGTGGTTTCACTATTCATCAAAAATTGAAGTTTTTCAGAAAAATACCAAAAATTCACCCTAAGCTATATTTGATATTACAAATTCAAAAATGAAGTCTATTTTAAAGAATTAAAAACATATAAGTTTAATTAAATAATTTAATAATTAATTCCCACTGTCAAAACAAATAGCGTGTTTTTAAGAAACAATAAGTATCAAAAGATTGACTCTAATTTAAGTCCAATTTCAAGATAAAATTAATTCCAATGACCAATATTGGATTAAATGGTAAAATTATATTCTAATTTTACTTTAAAACCAATTAAAAAGATAATCTAATCATATAAATAAATTAGATTAAAAAGAGGTTTTGAATTAAAATAAAACATTTTTCACTATTCATTAAAAAATGAACTTTATCTGAAAAATACCCCAAATTTACACAAAGCAAATTTTGATGTCCCGATTCTAAAGAAGAATTTTATTTTGTCAAATACAACACATAAAATTGTTAAAAAGTGGATTTAAAAGAGGTTCACCATCAAAAGGCGGTTAATCGACCTTCTAAAGAACATTAGAATGTTTACGCTTAAAAATTGAATTCATTCACATTTTTAATCCTCTAACATTTATTGTAAAAAGTAAAAATATTTGACAAACATATATAATCATTTTGTAGTTAGTTCTATTCATTCCCACCATTACAAAAGCTAGGCGTTAACTACCATTTAAATTAATATTATTTTATTATTAGAGTGCAACGTAAGATTCCTAAGAAACTCGTTGTTGCGTATTGGGTACTCCATCGAGCATAACATTCCCTTTAAAGTAATATTAATATTTTATTCACAAATATGGATAAAT
This sequence comes from Viscum album, assembly GCA_963277665.1. Classification (NCBI taxonomy): domain Eukaryota; kingdom Viridiplantae; phylum Streptophyta; class Magnoliopsida; order Santalales; family Viscaceae; genus Viscum; species Viscum album. Next base: position 1,093,306,368 of record OY728139.1, read on the forward strand.
ATAAAAATTTCATATTCTTTATTTACCTGAAGTGTTACAGTAACATACCTTAAAACCAATTATATGACTCTCAAAACTTAATTATCATTTACCCAGGTTCAATGAAACATAGCCTTAAATGGTCGTAATCATGGTCAATGTTATGTCAACATATAAAATAGAAATAAATATCACATTTATGATATTTTAAACCATAGAAACCGTGAACAAATATATTCCATCATAAACTATATAAAACATTGTCATAGCTACATTATCGTAAATTGTAGCAACCGGGGCCAAAGCTCTACAACATTAAACTAATGGAATTTCCTATAGCCGAGCCCTATAACCATAAACTAGCAGAATTCATAGTGACATATATATGTCTTCAAAATGTAGAGACTAACATCCTTAGTAGATGATAATAACTATAGGCCTATCATATATGAAATGGAAATGTCTCATTAGATAAATATGGGATAATCATGTGATGAAACATCCATACCAAATGATTATAAATTATATTCTTACCCAATGTCATAAAAATATGGTGACCCGATGCAATAGGGGGATACCTCAATGTTCTTTTTAGATAGGATATCCCCCACTACAAGAATAATTCTCTTGCCTAGTCGTAATCAAGAAAAATGTGTTGTTTAATTCCCTTTACCATGGGATAATTAGATACACGAGGACCCACTATCTTTAGGCCCTTATTTAATTTCATAATGAACTCTTGGGGGTATGAAAATTATGTTCACTAAAAAATAACCCGTTTACCCCGCATACATTCCAATAATTTTGGCTTTAAACTGTATGATGTTTCTTTTAGGATATTTACATGGCATATGGGTATTCATCAACATCATTTCATATCAGGATTTATGTAATGCCCTGACCCTATTTACCTAGAGTCGGTGCATTATTACATAACATTGGCATGATCAAAAGAAAGATCAAGTCTCGAAAGACCAATTAGTTTAGTAGCCTTGGAATAACTAGATACATTCATAAAGTTTAAATTACATCATAAAGTGAAAACTACAATAGCATCTTGTCTCCACACTCATATCCCCTAATACTATCCCTGCAAGTCATTCATAAAATACTTCTTTACATCTTGGGAAAAATAAAACATAGGAAGGGGTGAGCTCAAATTCCCAGTAAGGATAACAATATAGCAGAAACGTTCATAAATAAGTATAAACATTTAAGGCGATGTATAACTAAAACAAAATCCTTTTAAAACTTGAACCTTATGATAATATGGCAGAAATAAAATGAAATAATGCCATATACTTATTCACATGGATATTCTACTAGTCAAATAATCACATGCAATATCAATAATGACTTTTATAATGATGGAATGCATAATGACAGACTATCATAACCACATAGTCAAGGCCTCGTGCCAAGACTACAAATAATATTTTGTCAAGGCCTTGTGCGAAGACACTACTTTGTTTAATGAGACCTACCGATGCAATTTTTTTTTGAAGATACTTACGTTTAAAATTGCTCGAATATACTCCAGTATTGTTTTGAAAACATTATGAAAGCTTCTGAAAACAAAATAACTAATTCTGAGACTTCTAGACTAATTACAGGCCATTATGGGTCCATGCCCAATCCCTTCCTATCTACCACTCTCGAGAGTTGGGTTTTTTGAAAATATTTTTAAGCTTGGGTTAAATACGTATATATTTTTACTGGAATTTCATATATTTGAGAGAAATATCTTGTTTTTTAAAATTATTTAAAAATAAAATAATTATAAAAGGAAAACTTTATTTTGAAAATATCCTTATAAGTGTGTAAGGGAAGCTTCAAAGTTGTAATAATGGTGGAGAATAACCACACCTTCTGTATAAGTTAGAAAAAGACATTCTTAACTTAATTTTGTTGAAAAGGTTAAATAAGACCTTGTTTGGAAAATGACAGAATGATTCCTTTATAAACGTCTTATAAAAAGTCAAACAAGGGTATAAATGACTTTAACCCATATTCTATAAAATAATAACAATTTTTTGAAACACATTTTTAAGAAACAAGTATGTGGATGATAAAGAGGTCCCAGTAGATTATTACATATAAACAACCATGGATAACGAAGAGATTGTGAAAGAAACCCTTACCTTGTACTTTTCCTTTGTTGATGGTATGTTAAACTCCTGTATAATAGTTAAACATTGTTATTAAATTATGAAATAACAATATACATAATTATGATATCATATATGATCATCTAATAATGCTTTGTTAATAATATATTAGTATTATCGTTGTTTCAGGTGTAAACTTACTCATTCTATTTTATGTGTTTTGTTACATAAGACGTATTTATTATCGATAGGTTGTATCTTATTCATATTCATAATGATATAAAGTCCTTTAAAAATTATTTTTAATCATCAAATGAGTATTATACTTGAATGGATACGATGGAGGATGAATCTAATCGCGTTCGTGGAGACGGTAGCCCGTACGTACGCACGAGCGACAATATCGTCATTTTGATTTTAAAATAATATATAATTGGATGGTATATCATATATACAGACTCATTAACATGTAATATTATTTATTTGCATGAATTAAATATCATTATTGTACCCATCCAAATAATAATGTTTTGAAGAACAATTGCACCACGACGTGGAGACGGTAAGCCGTATGTACACACGTATAGTGACATGTCATTCAAAGGATGGATAGAATACTGATTATGGTTGTAACATATTTATAATAACATCACAGTATATAGAATATACTGGATTTATTATTTTATAATGGAAATAACAAAAAAAAAATAAGTGGAAGAAGAAAGTAATTTGAAAGAGGGTGGTGAAAACATTAACTCTTATTCGGGTTCTTCCTTTTGATTTGATTAAAAGTGACCCTTAGGTTGGATTTCTAATCAAAATAAGGCCTCTAGGTTGAAGTGACAGAATTTTGGAGAGTATTTGGGTAGGGTTTGGGCCATCCAAAAGGCTTTGAATGTGTTAATTAGTGAGAAGGGTGAGTGCCCTTTTATAAGAGGGGTGAGGGGCACCTTTGGAAAAGCTACAAATATTATTTTATAATAAATTAATATTCGGTTTATAATGGATAAAAAGTAGACTATTTAAATTTTAAGGTGGGGATAGGTCGATAACCACTCATCCAATAGGATTTAGACAGGTTTGGGTCACTAATTAACATTATATTTTAGTTTTAACTCTTAGTTAATTAGTTTAACATTTACCATGTTACTTGGTATTTTTATATTATATAGTTAATAAACTTACTATATACACCCATGAGACCCCCAAGTGGTCCAATAATGATACACATATCCTGATATAATTCTCTTGGCCGAACCGTATATTTTTAGGAATTTAATATCAATTAATAATATAATATTTGTTTTAAAAACTCTTTTATGTCAATTTTGACACTAATCAATAATTTATTTTTTTAAGTCTTAAAAAATTTATTAAATCGAACTAAAATCATTTCAGAAATCCTATAATGTGATACTAACCTATAAAATTCATGTATGTCATCAAAACATTCTAATTATATTTATATTAACATTTATAATACCAATTATTTGATTTTTTCATTAATATGGAAAATACTACATCATTATTGTGTCATAAATAATATTAATTGGTAAATGTATAAAAATTATAAATAAATACCATTATGTTGGAAATATTGTTATCTTTATAATTAGTATTTATAGTTGAAAATCCAACATATATAACCCAATTTAAAAATTGTTTTTCTAAAAGATATATGCTTATGTCATTTTTGTATTTACATTAACTTAATTAATATAAAGTGTCATTTCACTTAAAAGTGGATCCATGGGGTCCCAAAATCGACCCAAATATGACCATGGTCGGAAATGTATCAACCAATAAGGTTAGGACAAGTTTTAGGGTAATTTATTATTATTATAATATTATTTGTTTACCCTTATTTACCGAATTTACCCTTTAACCACGGTAAATAAAATATTTACCAAAATAATTATTCAAAATGTATAAAAATAAAAGTTACCTATTTACACAATTTGGACATCCTGATTCCAAATATGGAATCCATTTTTACAAATTCAAAACACAGAAGTGAAAAAAAATTAATTTAAAATTATTTCCCGTTGTTAAAACAAAAAGCGTGTTTTTAAGATATAATAACTATCAAAAGATTAACACTTGTTTATGTCCGGTTTAATTGTGAAATTATGTCTAATTATCATCATTGTATTAAATGGTAAAAATATATTCTATGTATACTTTAAAAACACTCAAATTCATAATTTATTACTATTAATTATTTTGATTAAAAAAGTTGTTTTTAATTATAATTTAGTAATTTTCACTATTCATCAAAATATAAAAGTTATCCAAAAGGTACCAAAATTTCACCCTGGGATAAATTCGATATTACGAATCCAAAAATGAAGTCCATTTTGAGAGATAAAATTTATAAAATTTCAAAAAGTGGGTATTACTATTCATAACGGCTAGTTTGATTGGTTGTGGAGTGTGTTAGAACACGAAGTTGCGTACAACACACGCTATTGTATTATTCAAAGAGAAATGTATCGTGGATGCATGGGTTGTTACATTCTCCCCTCCTTCAAATACTTTCATCCTAGAAATTTCTAGTATATTACTTCATAAAAAGACTCGGGTTGTTCTTCATCATAAGTTCCTCGGGTTCCCACGTTGCCTCTTCCATCTTATGGATTCTCCATAGAACTTTTAATAGATGAGTAGTCCGGTTTCTCAGCACTTGTTCTCTTGTATCAAGAATATTGATGGGATCTTTGCAATAAGATAGATCGGGTTCTAGTTCTAATTCCGCATAGGTTAGTACATGCGTTGTGTCGGGCATGTATTTTCTCAACAGTGATACGTGGAACACATCGTGAACTTTGGAGAGATTTGGCAGTATTGCCAAACAGTAAGCTACAACACCAAATCGTTCTAGAATTTCGAAAGATCATATGTACATAGAACTCAATTTACCTTTCTTACCGAAATGTACAACTCCCTTCCATGGAGATACCTTCAATAAAACATGATCTTTTACCTGAAATTCCAAATCCTTCCTTCAATTATCGGCATAGCTCTTCTTCCTACTTTGAGCTACTTTGATGTGGTTTTGGATTACCTTCACCTTTTCCATTTTTTCCTCCACTAGTTCTGGGACTACAAGTTTTCTTTGACCAACATCATCCCAACAGGTTGGTGTGCGACATCTCTTTCTGTATAATTCTTCATATGGTGTCATCTGAATACTTGAATGGAAGCTATTGTTATAGAAAATTCTACCATAGGTAAATATTGATCCCACATACCCTAAATGTAAAGTGAGAAAGATATCAACATGTCTTCTATGGTTTTAATAGTCCGTTCCGATTTTCCATCTCTTTAAGGGTGGTAAGCAGTGCTCAAATGAAGTTCAGTATCTGAGGCCTTCTGAAGACTCTTCCAGAATGTCGAAGTAAAACGGGGATCTCAATCCGAAACAATAGATAGGGGTACTCCATGAAGTCTCACAACATCATTAATATATATTTTTGCTAGACATTCATGTGTTAACTCTTCCCTTATAGTATGAAAATGTGCTGACATTGTAAGACGATCAACAATGACCCACATTTCATTGTTCCTTCTAGGAGTCTTTGGTAGTCTCATGACAATGTCCATAGTGATATTATTCATTTTCAACTCAGGTATGGGAAGAGGTTGCATGACCCCTCCAGGATATTGCCTTCCTACTTCCACTTGTTGACAAACCGTACATCTTGACACAAAATCAGCAATCTCCCTCTTCATGTTGTCCCACCAAAAATGTTTTTTAGATCTCTATACATTTTGGTGCTCCCATGGTGTATAGAGAAATTTGAACTATGAGAATCATCTAACAATTCTCTTTTTAAATCAGGTATATCAGAAACACAAAGTTTCTTCCAAAACATCAAAATTCCTTCTTCATACACAAATTCTCTCAATCGCCCAACATTCACAGCATTAATCTTCTTTTGAAATTCTTCATCATTGGTCTGAGAACTCTTAATCCTTTCTAGTAAAGATGTTTTGGCAACCATTTGAAAAAGCACTGATGTTTCACCTTCCATGGTTATTCCCATTCCTATCTTTACTAGATCCATGAAAATTGGATCCCTTTCAATTTTCATATTCCTCAAAACTCCATGATTGTTTCTTCTCAAAGCATCTACCACCTTGTTTACATTCCCCGGGTGTTATTTTATCGTACAATAATAATCCTTGAGTAATTCAAGGCATCTCATTTTCCTCATGTTCAGTTCTTTTTGTGAGAAAATATACTTCAAACTCTTTTGATCAGTATAAATCTCACATTTTTTACCATAGAGGTACTGTCTCCATATCTTCAAGGAAAAGGTTATAACTTCTAACTCGATATCATGAGTAGGATAGTTTTTCTCATGAATTTTCAACTGCCATGATGCATAGGAAAAAAACCTATCATTCTGCATAAGGACACAACCAAGTCCTTTATTCGATGCATCACTCTAAATAAGGAACCCATCATTCCCTGATAGTAGAGTCAATATAGAAGCATTGAATAATCTTCCCTCCAGTTCTTCAAAACATTCTTCACACTCTTTTTTCAAAACAAATTTAACCCCCTTACATGTGAGCTTTGTTAATGGGTTATCCAATCAGGCAAAATTCTGGAAGAAACGTCGATAATAACCTGTTAAACCAATAAAACTACGTACCTCAGTTATACTCGTAGGTGCTGGCCATTCTGGGATTCCCTTGGTCTTAGAAGGATCAATAGAGATTCCATATTTAGAGACAATATGGCCAAGAAAAGAAATCTCATGAAGCCAGAATTCACACTTGCTAAACATCCCATATAATTCATGTCTTCTCAGAGTCTTCAGGATAATGCACAAGTGATTTTCATGATCTTCGTAGCTTTTGGAGTATACCAAGATATCATCAATAAATACCACCACAAAATCATCGATATATTCCTTGAAAACTCTATTCATTAGATCCATGAATACATAGGGTGCAAGGAAAGTCCTTACAGTCCCTCCTACATGAACATAAAAATTATATATGAATGTAAGTAAATAATTAATGTCTAAATTGGAGTGGATCTCCATTTTGTGATGTTTACATCATATTTATTGTATGGGTGTCACAACTCAGTATTTGTCAGAAGAGTTCCTATTTCATGTAAAATTTAGACCTTGAAAAACTCTTTCCATTTCCATATTTTTATCCATTGATCCTAAATAAGTACATAAATGCCATATTGAGTGTCATCATCAATATTTTTCACACATCTATTTACTTTCATGAGAAAATACTTCTATTTCCAAATAAACGTTTTCCCTCCTCCAAATTTTGGACCCCAAATTGTTTTGCTAACACTGGAAACGACCACATATCGTAAATAAAAATTCATATAACACCTTTAGGCAGTCCATTCCATTTTCAGGTGAATTTTTCAACATACCTTGTTATAAATAACTTTTTAAATCTATAACTAACCCTAGATACCTGATTCTTCAAAAACAGAATCTACACAATAACACTATAATGTTACATTGAAGTATTTTTTCCCAACAATCCCCTACATTCAGTTTTTTTTACTCTTCTCATTTTGATACACTATTATATCATATTCCATATTCTACTACCATTTTGTTATTTATATTTAAATAGGTATGAATAATTTAATAAACACATACAATAAGGCCACATAATCCATGCTCGGTGTGAGAAAAAATAGTGTGATGAAACGTTCATGAATGAATCAGATCATTCAAGAAACAATCCAAATATTTTCATAAAAAAACTCATCTATAATGAAATATTTCATTTGATTGATCACTATTTTCATCATTATCTTTAAAACACTATCTAATTAACTAGTTGAGTTCTGGTGAAAATGAATTCATGAATATGTCAAAGCTATGATCAGATAGCCATGATATATTTCCTCTTAACACCCAATTCTCAACGTGTCACAAAATCATTTCATGGTTTTTTAAACCTGTAACCTTTAAAACATTGAAATTCCCCCTTCTTCACTAATCCCCATATAGGAATCTCCACCTATCTTTCTTAAGACAGTAATTGAACTCCCAACATTTGATGTCATTAAACTGCATCTTTGGGTAAGGCCTTTATTAGAATGTTCAGAACCTATTGTTTGGTAGGCGCATACTCTAACTTACCAATCCTTTTCTCAACCTTTTCCTGGAAAAAATGATAATGTATTTCAAGATTTTTCCCTCAAGAGATGCAGTAAATTTTTTATAATATTTACTAAACATTATTTATCATAATAGATTCCTATCGAAAACTTCACTTCAACTCCTATATAATAAATATATTATCACATCCACCATAACTACATGTTGCTTCGGCATCCACAATATATTCATCTTTTATGGTTCATAATGGAATAAAATATTGTTTCCCACATAGCTAATAAATACAAATATTCCAAGAAAGAATGTACCACTTTATGTTGATATTCTATTAAAGGTTCATCCATTCCAAATTGCACTTGTATATCCCAATAAATCTCTGTGGGATTTTTTATTGTGCAAAAAACCGAAGTCTAATCTGCCCTTGATATACTGAAGTATTCATTTCACTATAAAAATGTGTCTTTCTTTGGGATTGATTTGATACCATGATAATTTCCATTTGAAAAAAATTATATCAGGTCTTATTATTTTCAAGTATAATAGACAACCTTTGATTTTTTATATTATGTTACATTAACTATATTACCATCATTATCTCATGAAATATCCATCCGTGTAACAACCGTAATCCCAATATCATAGTAATTATCCACTCCCAATCATTCCAAATGATTCTTGGTATATTTATATTGAGAAATTAATGTGTCATTATTTCCTTGTGTCACCTTTAAACAATGGAAAATGTCATTTCATCAATCATTGATATTTGTAAATTACTTTTCATGAATTTATTGATGTTTATACAATATAAATACTCTAATACACAAAATATTATGTCATTAACATATATCAGCACCATCATCCATTGATTACATAGATTATTTACATATAGATTTTAATCAACACCACTACACTAAAAATAAGCTTCTTTAAAAATCAATCAACATTGAATACAATGATCTTCATGCTATATTAAACACATATTGGTCCTTTCTCATCCAAATTCTATTTTTCTCATTTTTATGAATGAGAATTCTACCTAGCAAGTCAATAAAATATTCTTATTCAAAATCCCAATTCCGATATGATGTGTTTACAACCATCTAGAAAACATTGATCATTTATTGCAATGACATGTGTTTCTGATGCTTTCATCAGTGCGCGCGTGCACATCCGTCACGCATAGGATGCGCTGCCGCTACCCTTCATTCCCACATTCCATAGGTGGGTGGCATCCACTCCTTATTCATGGACATCTACTCCTTGATTGAAACGTGATGATGGGATGTCAATTCTTCCTTCTGTGGATTCCTCCTAAGAGTTCGTCACCTAGTCTGGGACTCCCTCATAGATTTTAGATGTAGTTTGTGAAACTCTTCCTGGAACCATATCTTCATGGACACCAGTTAATTACACTACTTCTGTCGGGATGCTCCAAAGAGTCTGGTCAGGGAAGCAACCTTTGGTTAGGAGAGTAGTCGTGTTGGGCATCACTAGCGTGTCTTGACACTGGGGGATTGGCATGTCTGTATTCTGTCCTTTATCCTAAGTAATCTCGAGGGAACAGAATCCCAAGGCATCCCACATCAAACATGGGAAATCCTATTCTATATGCATGTATCTGAAGTTTTTCCTTAGCTTCCCATGTTTAACATAGGGTATGCCGCAAGTTTAATGTCGAGCAGAGATGGATCAGACTCATCGGAACACTGATAAGAGTGGATCAGACTGAGGAACCCCTGGGAGGGAACACTGATGTTTGGGCCTTCATGTGGGTTGCTTCTCAAATATTGTGGAGGGGAACGAGGTTCAATGATCCCATCGGGATGTGGTGGCCTGGGTAAGAATTAGGATGGAAGATGGTCTTGGACTTTAACCTCAAAGATACTTCCTACGTATCCCAGAGGAAGGGAATCAAATTTCATGTAGTTCGATGAAATGAGGGAACAACTGAGGAGGCGACCCGTGAGAATGGACACATAGATGGGACCCAGAGGAAGTGGAACCTCCAGGTTAAGTCATGAGCATACCGAGACACGTGGGCTTGAGGGAGAGATCAGGATGAGTCATGGGAGATAGGCTTGAGCCTCATGGAGGCTTCCTATGTAACCATGTGGCAGGGAATCAATGGCCGCTTAGTTTAGGTGGAATCTGGGGCTTACGTTCTGAGGTGACCCATGGTGTTGGTAAACCTATGTGATGGTGGAACTGGGGTCCGAATCGATGGTGGACTTGAACCTCGCGGATGCTTCCTACATACCATGCCTTATCATGGATCAAAGCCCCCATATTTCAGGATAGAATGTGGCTTATGCTCTTAGATGGACCAAGGTGGATACAGTTTAACATCATGAAGGACAGGGGGAAAGCTGACATGAAGGAACAATTGGGTGGTGGGATTGAACCTCGTGGAGGCCTCCTACGTACCATGACTTGTCATGGATCCAAGTCCCCGTAGTTCAGGTTGGATTGGGGCTTACGCTTTGAGGCGGCCCAATATGGTGGATTGAGGGTTACACTCTATGGTGGACCAAGGTGGTGGATTAGGGCTTAAGCTCTAAGGTGGACCATGTTTGTGGATTAGGGATTACAATATGAGGGGGCCCAAGGTGTTTGGTGAACTGATGTGAATGGGGCCGGAACGACCAATGGGTGATGGGCTTGAACCTCGTGGAGGCTTCCAACATACCATGACTTGCCATGGATCAAAGTCCATGTAGTTCGGAATGGATTGGGGCTTACACTCTGAGGCATCCCAAGGTTATGGGTCTTGAACCTCGTGGAGGACTCCAACATACCATTCCTTGACATGGATCAAAGTCCCCATAGTTCAGGTGTAGAGTTTAACATCATGCGGGACGAGGGTGCTGGGCAGTTTAACGCCCTGCAGCTCAGACAAGGGCATTTGGGGCTTACGCTCTGACACAACCCAAGTTTTTTCATGGATATTGCTTACTCTAAGCTCACGGGAGTCATGCTAGGTGTAAGAAACAAGATCTAGTAGAGACCTGGTGATCACATCGTGAAGGGTGTGTCTGTGAGAAATTAAGAGGGGCTTACGTATTGAGTGGCCCAAGGTACTGAGACTTACTCTAGGATAGAGGACTGAGGGAGAAAATGTGATGCAAGAGAGAGATTTGGGACCGAATAAAGGATAGGTCCCATTCCCTATCACACCCTCCACTGGCCTTGGCACCGAAGAAGTGAGGAGGATAATGGGTGCTGCCTCATGCAAGGAATGCTATGGGCTTACACAAAGGTGGTCGCCCTGCCCTGCAGACAAATTCCACTCCAATAAGAAGGATATCATCCCCTGTGAGGAGTGATCACATCCCCATTGAGATGAGTGGGAGTGGATAATGTCCAAGGAATGGGACCATATGTGCGAGGCATGAGACCATGTCATAGTTTAACATCATATGTTGAGGATGATGGTGCTTGGCTGTTTAACGTACTCCCGCTCGGATGAGGTGGGTTTCCTCCGCACCCCCTAGGACTTACATAACCGGTACCCCCTGCCCCTTGTGGAAGGGAAGGAACCAGCAAGGCCATGGCGAGGGGTGTCGTGGATTGATCCAACGAGGGGTCCATGTTATCATGTCTTTGTGAAGAAGTAATAGCCGTTAGTGTGCCTATGAGAAAAAGAATGAGGCAAAGCAGCACAACGGGAAGAATTGCCCAAGGGACTTTGATGTTACTGCGTACAACCCTATAAGGTCATACAAGAAAATCATGTATGATGCGGATGACCGGGCTACATAAGAAACCTACGAAAGTCACTCAGAAGAAGGGCATTAGGCGCCCGCGCAATGGGGTGCCCGAGAATCACCAAGGTGGAGGCCTCCGGGGAATTGCGTGCAACCCTTGAGGTTTGCGCGAAATAAAGGGACCCGACAAGAAAACCCCTGGGCTAGCGTGAAATCATGAATGCTTTCATGAAATTGGAACCAAGGTGTTGCGTGCCACTAGAAAGTATTGCGCGCAAGGAGTATGAATTGCGCACAAGTGGCAGAGGTTGCGCACAAGTGGCAGAGGTTGCGCGCAAGGACAAGGGGTGCGTGCAATGGAAGGAATTGAATGCAATTGGATAGCATGTGCACAATGGAAGGAATTGCGTGCAAGGGGCAGACCTCAAAGGGATTTGAATTCTATCTAAGAAAAAGTGGATCTCGTGCGAAGGCCGACCCCGGGGCAACTGGGCACAAAAAGAACCATACCTGAAGGCCATATTGCGTAAGCACAGAATGCCGATTATACGCACAAGTGAAAGTTCAAATTCTTCAGCCCCAAAAAGGAAGGGGGTCACCTTATATTTATAGGTAGCTGGGGGTGCGAAAAATAGGTCGACATGAAATTATTGCGTGAATGAGATGGTGGCACAAAATTTCAAAAAAGAGGGGTGTGGGCATGAAATTATTTTTCACCTGTGCCGAGGGCTCTTTGTGAATCCCTGTACGTTCTGTGCTAGACAGATTGTTTCACACACTTCATTATTTTTTTCACACAACCCCTCCAGGCCCCTTGGACTAGGTCTCCAGGTTCGAATATGACTTCTCTTTGTCCTTTCGAAACATTCTCCAACACTTAAGAACTTTTCGGCATCTACAAATGACCCCCTTTAGAATTGGATCGGTGAGGGGTCGCCAAGATCGGGTTCCGAGGGAAATGCCAAAATGTAGGGCCTCGTGGGTCCCCTGTGCACTAAAATTTGAAGTGGCATGCAAAACTCAACCAGGAGAGAAATTCGCATTTTGAGTGGGTGAACAACCCGGGCATAGCCTGTTAAAGCAGCTGAGGGTCCCATGTTTCGTGCTACATTTCTTACGCGATAATATTTGAGCTCTTGTGCGTGAAATTTCTTCTACTCCTACGCAAAATACCACCTTGACAGAGTCTAATTCCACTGAGATTTGGCGGTATTTTAAGCGCAAACCTGTGGTTTTTCATGCCATGACTGGAAATTTTGTGACATCCGCTGATTTTATGTTTTAGGGTCCTAGATTTCATGCCAACCATCCGAATTTCGCGAAACACCTCTAAAACACATGGTCGGAAGAAGATGTTTGAAAACTGGGTTGATAATGGGGAAGTTTCTGCTCGCAGAGCTGATTTGGTTTCAAACCCAGAGGTTTATGGCGCAAAAAGGTTTGTTTCCAATAACCAAAAACTCTTCAACAAGCTAACCCCCGCCCAAAAGGAGTATGCCTTGTCTGAAAATCGACCGTTGTGGGACTTCGTCATTCTGGAGGAGGTCCCTCTGTCGAGTATCGAGGTTGATACACCACGGTCATGGTTGACCCATGAAGACGACCTTCCTTAATAAAACATCACAAATAATTGTTATCCTTCTAGGGAAACCAGGAATATCGATGTATATGTCCTGAATCCCAGGTCCAGGACCTTTGTTGGGGGTGACCCTGTTGCGGGGAGTTCGTCGGCCATCTACATGAGCACCTTACGTAAGAGAGTCACTGACGAGGCCAATGGATGGTTATAGTACTGAGATCTATAGTTTGGAGGGAACTTCACTAGCGAGTGGTCCTGGGCGTACTGGGTTCACCATATGTACTACCAATTTGGGGTAGAGCTACGACACATTGGTTTGTTTGAGGCAGTGTGGACATCACAATTACATTTCTACCGCTAGCTTGATCTTTTCCCAGAGTTGATCACCCTATGGTCCCCTTATACCTACACATTCCACCTTCAGCATGGGGAAGTCAGCATCAATCTCTGGGACATCCACTGCATCGAGGAATCTCTTTGGAGGGGCATCAATATGATGAATTCCTCCCTCTAATGAACACTTGGGGTGATAGATATCGAACCCCCATACTAATTTGGAACCTACTAAAGCTATCCAAGGAGAATTTGAGAGTCAAGGACTTCTTGAAGGACATTCTCTACAAGGACCTTTTCAACATGTTCCTGGAGGGGGACCCAGAAGTCAAGATTCCAGGGTAGGGGAAACGTTGTCCAACCACGGCTCTGAGGAGTAAGAGCAGATCATACTGCATCACTCTATAGGAGGGGCACTACCAGTAATGGGGATATAGTGTGAATGAGACCAGAGACCCGAACGTTTGGTACGCCGGATTTCTCGCTACATTCCTACGTGAGTGGCTCCTGCTGGTGAGGGACGCAAGGATTGGAGTCCTTCCATCAACTCTGGTGATGGCGGCCATCATGGTATCCAACAAGAGGTTTAACCTGGGAGACCCAGTGCTGGTTTGGCTGTATGACATTCTAGGACGCATCTCAAGAGGGGGATCACCTAGTAGAGTATGTTAACCCTTCAATATCTTCTATGGCTAGGTTGCGGCTCACTAAGGCATATACACTTTCCCAAATGCCATCCATCCTCCACACAACGGCCTACGACCCTCTCTGCTGAACATTGTCAGGGTCATGCCGATGACGCTAAATGAAGAGGGAGTATATATCAGTATTGGTAACCATGCCAAAATATCCTTCAGCCTATTCCCCACCCCAAGTTGTCAACTGATAGACGATGGGAAAGTCTCACTAGAGCAGAAGGAGTACTTCTAGAGCATCAGAGGCGGGGTGCTTGTGGCCCAGATTGATGGGAAGATATTCTGCAAGACTTATGTGCCATCCAGGTTCACCATGAAATTTGGATGCCGATAGGGAATGCCAAAAAAAGTATACACAGACTTCCTGGAGGAGAGGCATCAATGTGTTCTTCTTCAGCTGTGGATGATGTTCACAACGTACGGCTCTGGTGGCATCATCACCTTTCCTCCCACTGGAGTCTACGATGGCCTCTCAACTGATTATGCCGAACATTGGACAATAGCGTTCTATGAGGGCCTTCTGCAGAAGCGAGTTCGGCAGCTCAATGTCATCAGTGCAGAACCTCATTGGCGAGAGAGCAGGCAGGGTGCCGCTGGAGGGGGGGGGGATCAAAAGCGCCTCAAGAAATGAATCCTGCATAGGTGGGGACCTCAATAGCAGGGGAATCTCATGGAGTGGCTACACCCTCATCGCCTAGATGAGGGGGTCTCAGAGAACAGCTAGAGAACTTCTTGGTAATCAAATAAGATACTGATTGTACCACGATTCACTGTTTTATTCCACCCTTACACCGCTGTTTTAAACTAGTTTTGTAATGAAGATTCCAAATAAAATAATATATTTCACTTTATGTTTGAATCAATTAATTAATTTTAATCCATATTAGAATGAGAAATGTTAAGTTTTTTTATTATTTCAATGTAGGTGGAGGTGATTTGGGGGGTCGTTGATGAAGTGGAAGAAAAATGGGCCAAAATTGCATAGATCCATGGATATTTGTCCACTTTTTTGCATAACACACGAAGTACGTGCATCCATATGGGCTGATATTTTGTGGGGCTGTCCAAATTTTAATATGATACATTTCATATTTAGAAACCCAATCCTGATTCAGCTTCCATGGGGCCCATCTGAACTGATTTGTCCAAGCCACCGAATATGGACCATGTCAGATGCAGTGTTCTGTATTTTATTAATATCTTGAGATTTAGTTGTAAAAATGGTTCCAATACTTCGGTGGAGAAATCCATGAGGTGGGGATTGAACTTTTCTATTTTCTCCAAAGCGATATAAGGCTTTCTGAAGGCCGAAATGTGTTGTACAAGTGGATTGAAGAAATCTGTGTGCCTAAAACCACCTTCCAATTTTCATATAAAATGGCACCTTAGGCTCCCAATTTGGATGTTCGGCCAAGTAGTGAAGTGATGAAAATTTGTAGTCATAGATGAGTCTCCTAATCTCCATTTAGGTTCTGGATGCCCTTATCCTCATAGGGGTATCAACAATGAATAAGGAGTTCCACCCGAGCTTCCTCCTCCACCTGATGTCGAGCTAAACGGTGGGAGTTCATTGTGAGGGAGCTACACACATGTCTAGGGAGTTCCAATGCATATATTAGCTACTGGTTTGTAGTAATTTGGGTTTTAAATCATTTCTTTCCATGTATCTTACGTACATTCATATTTGAATGCTCATTTTGTTGTGTGCGAATGAGATGGTCTTAATTTTTAACCGATCAATGTGAGGTTTTGAGTGCGTGAATTGTGTTGTTCTGATTGGGTAAAACAAGAAACCTTTTGTTACCCACTTTCATGAGATTTCAATCTGATTTTGAGGATCTTATTCCATGCATAATTTCTATACCTTGACAATATGATTGTTATGTCAAGGTTCGGTTCTTTAAGCAATGAAATAATGACTTAAGAATTAATCGGGATTCCAATTAATTTCACACAAAGAATTACACCAACCATAAATTAATCTCCAAGAATGATGAAATTTAATGTATGTAGTGAACTCAAAATTAACCCTTTTATCTCATTATTCTAAAACACCACTTTTTATCAACTATTAAACTCTTTAAATCAATTCATTTTATTTAAAGTGTTTTAAAGCCACCCTTCATTTAGCACTTCCTATTAAAAACACACACTCTGAACCCACCAACGCTCCTTGAGAGATGACCTATGGTCTACCCTAGAATATAAATCAACCTTGAAAATATAATAAATTTGACGTGTCATGACAGCGCGGTAAAATTTTGGCGCCGTTGACGGGGAGCGCTTTGGTTTTTTGTGCATGTTTTTGATAATTTTTTTTTAATTTTTGTGAATATTTGTTTGTTTTATATTCTACCTTTGAATTTATTTTTGTGTTCTAATTTATTTATTGTGTAGGTTCTGTGTATTATGAATTATAATCTGGGATACCAACAAAATTTCGAACCCAAACCGAAGAGGATCCTACATCAACAAAACCCGAGACACATAAGACAACATTTTGAAGGAGGAGTCATCACATCTTAAAATTCTTCTTGAACCTTCTTCTTCTTCTGAAACCACTGTTAAAACTGAACATAACTTGTATAACATGGATGAAAATAATATAACGCTAAAAGAACTAACCTTGCCTGATGTTGATATCCGACCCACTTACATTCAATTACAAGGCGAGGCACCCAATTTTGAACTAAAATCTGCATTAATTCATTTATTACCAAGATTTCATGGACTTCCTGTAGAAGATCCACATAAGCATTTAAAAGAATTTCATACTTTTTGTTCAACATTAAAACCTTGTAATGTGGATGAAGAACAAGTAAAATTAGGGAATTTCCATTTTCATTAGAAGACACGGCTAAGGATTGGTTTTATTATGTTAATTCAACTATTGGAGGTTCGGCGGACATGAAACGACTTTTTCTTGAAAAATTCATCCCAGTCTCTCTAACTACAACAAAAAGGAAATAAATATGTGGGATAAGACAATCCCAAGGAGAAACCCCTCATGAATATTGGGAATTCTTTAAAATTTTATGTTAAATTTGTCCACACCACCAAATAAGCGATCAACTTTTAATACAATATGTTTATGAAGGTTTAATTCCAATAGATCATAACAAGATTGAAGCTGATGTAGGTGGTGCACTGGTGGATAAAACCCCAATAGCATCAAGGACCCTAATTGAGACAATGGTATAGAACACTCAACAATTCAGTTCAAGGTCCAGTGTACCCATTCATGGTGTCCATGAGGTGCAAAGTACTGAATTCGAGAAGAAGGTGGACACAATTTTTGAAGAGGTAAGTACCCTTCTACGACAACATTCTATTTCCCAAGGGAAATTACAATCTACTCCTCCCATAGACTGTGGTATATTCTCTTCTGATACCCACTATTCTGACCAATTCCCCCAATTGGGAGAAACTTCTAAGCGTTGTGAGTCAATATTTCTAGGACGTCCCTATAACCAACCCATTAGGCAAGAATATTACTATCCATCCAACCCTGTGTGGAAATACAACCAAGCCTATAGGCAAGGGGGTATTCAAACTAGCCTCCTCAACCCTGGAACCAACCAGGGCAATGTAGTCATCAACCACCACCACCCAGAAATTTTCAACCACCCTAAAGGCCTTTCCAACAACCCCCTCCAAAACCCGAGCCTAGCCTAGAAGATATGATGAAACAAATGGCTGCCAATAATCTCCAGTTCCAACAAACCACCCAAGCAGCCATACAAGACCTCAAAACCCATTTAGGCCAACTATCTAACTCCGTGGGTGAAATCCAAAGCCATGGGTCAGGTAAAATACCATCTCAACCCCTTGTAAACCCTAGGGATAAGGGAAATGTTAGTGCCATCACCCATAGGAGTGAAACTCAACTTAAAATCCAAATGAACTCTCCATTAGAATCATCCTCTCTTAAGGAAACCACCATCCCAACCACTGAAAAAGGTCCAAATGAGGTGGAACCTTGTCTTGAGAGAAGTCCTACCAAAGGAAAGAGCGTGTCTATTGATGAGTTACAAATCCCAAGAATTCCACTTCCATTTCCAAAAAGAGCCACCCAAACAAGGAAACAAAAGGAAACTGAACTTGATAAAGAAATCTTGGAGATAAAAAAGTACAGGTTAACATTCCATTAATTGATGCCATAAAGAAAATTCCATGTTATGCTATGTTTCTAAAGTAGATGTGTACACATCAAAGGAGACTTCGTGGTGATGAGAAGGAATGTTTGGGGAGGAATGTCACAGCATTGATACAACCATCGCTTCCAACCAAGTGTGATGATCCTGGAACATTCTCAATTCCATGTACCATAGGGGAGTATTATTTTTCTAATGATATGCTTGATTTGGGTGACTCTATTAATGTGTTGCCTCAATCTATTTACTCTTCTTTGTAGGTCAGATAACTAAAGTCCAGAAGAATAGTTGTTCAGCAAACAAATCAGAGTACGGAACACCCTTTTGGTGTGTTAAAGGATGTTCTTGTGAGGGTTCAAAATTTAATATTTTCGGCTGATTTTTTTGTATGAAAAATGGAAGATGATAAGATGAATGGACACACCCCAATTATATTGGGGAGGCCTTTCTTGAAAACCACTAAAGCCATAATTAATGTCCATAATGGTACATTATCTATGGAATCTGGTGGTGACATTGTCTATTTTAACATCCTTGATGCCATGAATCACCCCTCAGAAGAACATTCCTCTCTCTCTATAAATTCAATTGATGTACTCCCTTCCCCTAAAATCACTTCATTTGTTTCCCCTGATCCCCTTTCTGAATTTTCCACTTTGATTGAAATTCTTGGTAATGAATCATGTGTTGATTCTTTTAGTGCTCTAGAAAAGTTTCATGCATGTTTATTAATTGATAATATTTTAAACACGGAGGATCACATGACCATCAATGATACTGCTACGCTTGTAAAATCTAATTCCTCATCTGAGGATGATACCATTGAGAATTCAGATGAGATTAGTGACCTATCACTTTCCCACACACTCCCATCAATCCAAACCCCACTTGAATTAGAACTAAAGCAACTTCCTAAAAGATTTAAAATATTTATATCTTGAGAATAAAAACAAGTTTCCAATCATCATTGCTAGTTCACTCCCTCCTGAGCATTAATTGTGGCTGGTTGAATTTTTGAGGGAGTATAAACAATCATTGGGATGGACACTTGCAGACATTCCTGGTATTATCCCATCAATTTGAAGACATCATATATTTTTTACTGATGAGGCTAAACCAGTGAGGCAGGAACAACGTCGACTGAACCCAAACCTCTTATAATTAGTTAAAAATGAAGTAACAAAATTATTAGCTGGTGGAATCATTTACCCCATCTTTGACAGCCAATGGGCCAATCCTGTTCAATTAGTTCCTAAAAAAACTTGCCTAATAGTAATTAAAAATTAAAACAATAAATTGGTTCTATCTCGTGTGCAGAATAGTTTGCATGTCTGTATAGATTATCACTGACTAAACCAAAAAACTCGGAAGGACCATATTCCCCCTACCATCCATTGAAAAAATTCTAGAGAGGATAGTGGGGAAGTCCCATTACTATTTTCTTGATGTGTATTCTGGATACATTCAGATCCATATTGCCCCCGAGGATCAGGAAAAGACAACATTCACTTTTCCCTTTGGCACATTTTCCTATAGAAGGATGCCATTTGGCCTATGCAATGATCCAGGTACTTTCCAGCAATGTATGGTTAGTATTTTTTTGGATTACCTTGAGAATTTCACGGATATTTTAATGGATGATTTTCCTATTTATGGTTCCTCTTTTTATGAATGTTTAAATAGTCTTGGTTCCATCCTACATTTCATTATTGAAAATAATCTTGTATTAAATTATGAGAAAATCCATTTCATGGTGCGACACGGTATAGTGTTGGGACATGTCATTTCCGGGGCTGGTATCCAAGTAGATAAATCGAAAGTGGTTGTCATTTCATCCTTACCATTAGTTAAAAATGTATGTTATGTGTGGTCTTTCCAAGGTCATGCTGGATTTTACCAACGTTTCATTCATGACTTTAGTAAAATTGAACTTCCCCTCTCCCGCTCACTCCAAAAAAGAAAAGCAATTTGTTTTTGATATGTAATGTAAAGAAGCTTTTAAGAAGTTAAAATTGAGTCTCACATCACCCCCGATAATCCAACCACCTCGGTGGGATTTACCATTTGAGCTCATGTGTGATGCCTCCAACTATGTAGTTGGGGAAGTCTTATCACAAAGGGTCGATCGAGCTCCACATGTCATTGCCTTTGCCTCACATACTTTGGACCCTGCCCAAGAAAACTACACCACCAATAAAAAATAATTTCTTTCAATTGTGTTTACATTGGATAAATTCAGGTCGTATATTATAGGGTCCAAAGTAATCATTTTCTCAGAGCATGTATCCATCCGGTATCTCCTAAAGAAACTGGAAGCCAAACCATGTCTCATTCGTAGGATGCTCCTCCTTTAGGAATTCAATATAGTAATTAGTGATAAAAAAGGAGCAGAGAATGTGGTGGCAGACCATATCAGTAGGATCCTCCCATCCTCATAAATGGTCTCACCCCCCTGTATTCCCATTAATGACATGTTTCCTGATGAGCAATTGTACAAAGTGCATGTTGATATTCCCTGCTATGCTGAAATTGTAAATTATTTGGTAACATCTTTCATTCCTACGGATTTCAACAAAAACCAAGACAGTCATCTAAAACATGAGTCTCATTGGTACATTTGGAATGACCCATAACTTTGGTGCACATGTATCAATCATTTCCTTAGGCGTTGTGTTCACGATAGTGAGTTTCAGTCTGTCCTTAGATTCTACCACACTCTTGATTGTGGGGGCCACTTTGGTCCCCAACTGACTGCTTGCAAAGTTCTTGATTTTGGCCACTTTTGGCCAACAGTTTTTCGGGATGCCCATGAATTTTGTAAATCATGTCCTCGTTGTCAAAGAATGGGGAATGTCTCTAAAAGGAATGAAATTCCACAACAACCCTTTATCTTTCATGACATTTTTGATGTTTGGGGAATTGACTTTATGGGGAAATTTCCCAATTCTTTGGGAAATATGTACATTATTTTTTTCATTGATTACGTATCAAAATGGGTAGAGGCACAGGCCCCAAGGATGGATAATTCTAAAAGAGCTGTAGAATTTTTGAGAACTCTAATCTTTTGTAGGTTGGGATTACCTAGGTTCGTCATTAGTGACCGGGGTTCTCATTTTTGCAACCGAACAATGCAATCACTTTTACATCGGTATGGGGTCAGTCATCGAGTATCTACTGCGTATCACCCAAGGACTAATGGTCAAGCCGAGGTGTCAAATAGAGAGGTAAAACAAATTCTTGAAAAAACGGTCCAACCCAATATGAATGATTGGAGTCTTAGACTCGATGATTCATTATGGGCTTATTGAACTGCTTTTAAAACTCCCTTTGGAATGTCACCTTATAGCCTTGTTTTTGGAAAGTATTGTCACCTCCCTGTTGAGATTGAGCACCGAGCCTACTAGGCCGTTAAAAAATTCAATTCTAAACTTTTTATGCAGGATCTAAAAGGATGTTACAGATACAGGTTCCGGAAAAAATTCATAGAGATTCTTATGAGAACTCTAGGATTTCTAAGGAGTGAACCAAGGCTGCCCACGACCGCGTTATCCTTCATCGAGAGTTCCAAATTGGATAGAAGGTCCTCTTATACAATGCAAGGATGAAATTTCCTCCTGGTAAGCTTCGTTCCCACTAGTTTGGACCATAAATTGTTACTAATGTCTCTTCATTTGGTGTTGTTCAAGTTCAAAATGAAGAAACCAAGAAAACCTTTATTGTAAATGGGTAGTGGCTGAAGCACTTTCAAGAAGCCATTCTGGAGTCCCCGATGGAGGAACTCCAAGTTCAAGAAGAAAAATATGAATTCCATCCTCCAGGTTTTATCCTTCCTTCCCATATTCTATTTTACTACACTGAGGACACTGCATACTCTAGGTGTGGGGGTAAATGGGTACATTCCTGGGTTAGTTAGGAATTTTCATCATTTTCTCCATTCTTCTCTTTTTAGCCTTATTTATGGTATTTTAATTTTTCCCCATCAACAATTTAGAAGTTAGATGATTTGGTGACCATAAAGGGGGGAATGTAAAAATACCATAACAAAGGCTAAAAATAATATATGTATGCATTTAGCATCAGGGAGTGATTTTCTTTTAGTGAATTGGTTTTCTGTCAATGATATAAATGGTTGTATCTATGTGAAACATTTGAGATGATTGATGCCCCTTGTGTGAGTAGTTTTTTGGAAAACTCTGTCACCAATATCTCCACAAATATTTTCACCAAACCACAAAGTGTGAATATTTATTACTAAATATAAGGTAAATATATGTTTGGTTAATATTTTTCTTCTTTAAATGATATTTCCATACGTTCGTTCCTAATCTGATCTATTTAATTACAATACCAGATTGACCTATGCATATGTACCTAATGTCCAACTATTGTATGCCCTCAAAAAATGGTTCTGTCTTGGGCAGGTCAAAAACCACCCCTCTTCAACCATTTATCTAGTTATAACTACTGAAATTAGTGTTGTGAGGAGATAAAACAAGGGTTGAGAGATGAGTGTGAGATTTGGTCCAAATGCAACTTCAAAAAATACAATAAATTATGGGAGTGATGAAATGTGCAATATATGGGGATATCTAGGTCATGAGTTTATGGTTTGACTTCTGGGAATGCTTAAGTGAGTGGGTCTTGAAATATGATTGTAAAGGATATAGGGCAGGTTTGGTGGAAAAAATCATTTAAGCTGAAAAATGTTAAAATTACCTATATTTATTGGATAACAAGTGGAAAGTATAGAATGGAACACACACATGGAGAGTTAGTTTCATGGTTTAATTTTTAATTCCTTTCTCAATTTGGTATCATGAATCTTTTTGAATTTCACTATGATAAGATTTATGAGACACCTTTTTCTATTTTCACTAGGAAGAACTCCTTGGTGTGGTTCGTGCATTGATCACATTACATTGGTGAATTAAAATTTCTCAAATGTTAAATCTTCATGATGTTGGAAATATATATATTCATCATTTTATTAAGATATTTTACTTTTCCTAGGAGTGCAAATGTTTAGGTGTGGGGTGTGATCGTACCACGATTTACTGTTTTATTCCACCCTTACACTGCTGTTTTAAACTAGTTTTGTAACGAATATTCCAAATATAATAATAAATTTAACTTTAGGTTTGAATCGATTAATTAGCGTTAGAAAATATTATAATGGTAAATGTTACTTGTTTTTATTATTTCAATGTAGGTGGAGGTGATTTGAAGGGCCCTTGATGAAGTGGAAGAAAAATGGGCCAAAATTGCATGGATCCATGGACATCTGTCCACTGTTTTGAGTAATACACTACATTCGTGAATCCAAATGGGATGAAATATTTTGGTTCTATGCAAAATATAATAGTATAGATTTCATATTAAGGATCCCAATCCTGATTCGGCTTCTATGGGGCCCATCCTAACTGATCTGTCCAACCCACCTAATATGGACCAAGTCAAATGTGGTGTTCTGTATTTTATTAATATATAGAGAATTGTATGTCCAAATGGTGGAAAACATTCGGTGGATATATCCAAGAGGTGGGGTTACAACTTTTCTATTTTCTCCAAATAAATATATGGTTGTCTGGAGGCCAAAACATGTGGTACAAGTAGATTGAATAAATCTGTGTGCCTAAAACCACCTTCCAATTTTCCTATAAAGTGTCACCTTGGGCTCCCCATTTGCATGTTTGGACAAGGAGTGAATTGATACCAATTTTTAGTCCAAGAGGAGTCTCTTAATCACCTTGGAGGTTTTAGAGGCCCCTATCCTCATAGGGGGGTCAGAAATGTAGAAGGAGTTCCACCCGAGCTTCCTCCTCCACCCGATGTCGAGATAAACGTTGGGCGTTCATTGTGAGGGAGCTAGACACATGTCAAGGGAGTTCCAATGAATATATTAGCTACTGGTTTGGATTAATTTGGGTTTTAAAACATTTTTTCCATGTATCTTACATACTTTAATATTTTAATGCTTGTTTTGATGCGTGCAGATGAGATGCTCTTAATTTCTAACCGACCTATGTGAGGTTTTGAGTGCGTGACTTGTGTTATTCCGATTGGGTAACACAAGAATCCTTTTCTTACCAAATTTCTTGAGATTTCAATATGATTTGGATTCTCTTATTCCATGCATATGTTCTAGACCATGACAATACGATTGTTATGTCATGTTTTGGTTCTTTAAGTAATGAAATAATGGCTAAAGAATTAATCGGGATTCCAATTATATTCAACCAAAGAATTACTCCAAACATAAATTAATCTCGAAGAATGATGAAATTGAAAGTGTGTAGTTAACTCAAAACAAAACCTTTTATCTCATAATTCTAAAACACCACTTTTTATCAACTATTAAACTATTTAAATAAATTAATTTTCTTTAAACTGTCTTAAAGCCACCCCCTCTTTTAGCTCTTCTTATTAAAAACACACACTCTGAACCCACTGACTCTCCCTAAGAGATGACCTAGGGTTTTCCCTCAACTATAAATCAACCGTAGGAATATAATCATTATGATGTGTCATGACAACACGGTCAGATACCTACTCCAACCTTCCCATGAAGTGATCTTCCCCGCGCTATGGTCTGCCTGGCTAACCCTACGGCAGTCTAAGAGTACTGAATCCCTCTGGAAGAAGGTAATGCCAGACAGGATCTAGCTATCAGAATTCAAGCTTTTCTGGGTTGCCAACCAAGTGAACATCCACCGAAGGCATGCATACCTAACATCCATGGACATGTACGAACACCAATGGGGTCGGCGTGTGGAGCCACCTCTCTTAGTGAAAGTGATCCCCGTCCAGGAGTAAGATCTGGAATGGATTCCACTGGGGGAATATGACAGTGATGATTCGGAGTGCGGTGAGGTAGGAGAGGAGGCAGAAGGAGAGGGGGATGGTGAAGGAGAGGAGGATCCCAATGGTTAAGGGTCTCTGGGGGCGTCCTAGTAAGGGATTCTCTGGGAGAGTGGTGAGATCGTCATTGCCGATATGGATGTAACTGAGATAATTGAGGTATACTTCGACCCTTATCATCTCCTGTATTCTCTTTCCTTTGCAAGCATTAACCCATCTTCCTTATCTTACTCAGGAGGACATCAAAACTGATCTAGCGTCTCCAGTTGGAGGAGGGGAGGAAGCACCAATGGGGAAATGTGGGGTACCGATGCCATTATTGAATTGACGAGCATCGAGGGATCACATATTGTGATAGCTCCTATAGTGGCTAGAACATTGGTGGCAGGAACCCTAGGTTCCTGCAGGTTCCTAGCATTGATGTTGGTACTAACTTTCGGAGATCTCAACTGATTAGGGTGATGGTTGTTTGTACAGTGATCATTACATTGGAGGGCTCATCAGGCTACGGAGCTCGGACCATCCGTGAGCGTGCCGATGGAAAACATACCGACCCATCCAGAACATGCCTCCCAAACTAAGTCAGCCCCAGAAATTGAGGAGTAGTGAGAAATGGACATAAGTGGAGCTACTGTCGGGGTAGGGCTAGAAGTCGACGAGGGTGCCACTAGGATCTAGGGGAGAGAGGAAGGTCACCCAGATAATAAGGAGTATATTCCCCTATGAGTAATCTCTGAGGAAGACCCTACCGGTGGCCTATTGGCTATCTTCCCTATCTATCAGCCTGCGGATCCTGAAGGAATCGATGATTCAGATTCGGAAGTGACTGAAGAGAGCTAAATGATGCGTGACAAGGGACTAAAGTGCATCCAGCATTTTCTTAGTCAGCCTTAGGCAGAATGGATGAAGTAGATGGGGTCACTTCAAACCTATCTGTGTTTCCTATATGCTGGAGGGGCGGAGGCTCAACACTTTCACCTGACTATCTATGATTAAATGTCCGACAAGATGTGTGATAGAAGTCGGCATGCCGACTGCACCTAGTTCTAGGAGGAGTCAGAGAGCACTAGAGCTTTTTTATGGGTGGAGAAGGTGGTCCAACGCCCCGAGGAACAAGAGAACGAGCATGATATAATAATCAAATACTTCTATGAGCTCGTGGAACAAAGGATGGCCCAGCTGGTAGATTCCCAAAAACAACTCATGGAATCATGTTGCCAAATAACTAAGCTCCAAACAGAACAGGCGCAGGAACGGGCCAAGGTCAGTGAACTGCACTCTGTGGCCGCTGATTAAGAATGCGTCCTTAGGAGGCGGGAGGCTGTCCTGGAGTCCACTAGCCAAAAGGTGGCAGCATTGGAGAGATCCATCCAATAAGTCGTCCCTTAAGGGCCCTGTTTGGGTCAAACCCATAAACTTACCTTGCCTTACTGCTTTTTAGTCACTGAACTGTATGTATAGACTAATTTATTTACTTGTCCCTTTACTTAGCATAATTTTCCCCTTTGGTTTAACATGCTCAACCATAATCTCGAAATAAATAGAAATCAATCCCTAAGCTCATGTGGGATGTGAGAAGCAAAGGAGGCTCGTACTATCATTTATTTTGATCATTGGAGTGCCGACCAAGCTTCGGTTATTCGAGATTCGAACCAGGATTTCAGAGGAGAAGAGGGAGGTCCAATTAAAGGAAGAATGCCTCAGAACAATCGATGTATCGTCTTCTCAATGTGCTCTAGCGTATGAGTAAGGGAATGCTAGGGGCCTTAAAATTAGTCCAA
Source organism: Viscum album (assembly GCA_963277665.1). Classification (NCBI taxonomy): domain Eukaryota; kingdom Viridiplantae; phylum Streptophyta; class Magnoliopsida; order Santalales; family Viscaceae; genus Viscum; species Viscum album. The sequence continues at coordinate 1,093,333,678 of OY728139.1, forward strand.
ACATAGGGGAATGAAAAATGTGAGTCACGTTACCCAAATTCAGAACACTATTGGATGTGTGTGGCAATGAAGGATGACAGTTGACCATGTTCGAAACACAGTATCCCTATTGCTTTAGCCTGAAATGGGGACAATAAATGAGGGTCGACCACTGACCATGCTCGCAACAAGAGACCTAAATCAAATATTGTCGATCAGTCTTCTGGAACGTCGGGCCAGGATAGTAGGTGGGCCATAGGTTGAGAATTCAAACTGTTAGGGGGTCCCTTCAAACACGATCAGTCTTCCAGAATGTTTGCCCAGGACAGCAAGCAGACCATAGGTCGAGCATCCATACAATTAGGGGGTCCATTCAAATGTGAAAGATGATAATGATCAAAATAAAGGGGCACACAAAGTGTGGAATGTTAAGTGGTGGTTTGTTCGAACAAAATCCAACACTCCCAAGATTATGCCACCGTAGTGTAGGCACATTAGTTGGATGCATCAGTCTGATCATGGATCATCCCTACTTTTAGACAGGAACTCTCTAGTGAGGGAACAGTCACTTCCAAATTTCATAATGGGGCATTGTGAACAAGTTCTAGGCAAATTTTGTTGTTATAAAACTCCTATAGAGGTCAGGCCAAGGGGAAGACAATGAGGATGGATGGAATTTGTGATTCTCGAGGCTGGACCGAAGACAAAATTTATGGTCGTTCCTATGTATCCCATAAGAATGGGAATCAAGAAATACATAGTTCTAGAAAGGGTCTTAGTTTATGTTCTATGAACTCAGACCAAGGATCTACAAGACGTGAAGGATGAACACGGTAAGGTGATTATGAAACCCGATGTGAATGAGGAAATAACTCCAACTCACCATGTGTTCCTGGGGTAAGTGTTCAGGTTAAGGGACTGAACCCTAAAGGTTAGCTTGACCCATGGGGAAGTTCCCAGGAATTCCTAGGTATCCTATAAGATTGGGAATCAAGCCATATGTAGTTCTGGAATGGATCCTGGTAAGGTACTAGTGCAAAAGATGAATGGGGCGTGTGGGTCTGTCCCTCACACCAAGAGAAGTAGTATTCGATGTATCTGTTTATCCTTTAAGGTGAATGGTTTTCTTGTGTGAAGCGACTGGCCTAGGGTAGAAATTTCTGGCATTGCCACAATAATCAATCCATATACAGGCATTGGAAAATGTTATGTTAAATGAATGATACCCAACATGATGTCCCCTATGATGTGGCCATCACAATGCAGCGTCTGTTTCCGTCCTGCAGCCAAGACGATATTATCACAGTTTACGGTCATGTGATTGGACCCAAAAGCACAGTTTAAGATCATTTGGAATGGACCTTGGGGAATGCACATGATGTGAGAAAGCCTTCCAGATATGAATGAGGATGAGGTCCAAATCACCACTGCGCACAACTCTGGGAAAGGATCCTCAGGCATAGAGGCCAACGATGGTTAGAGGATAAGGGGCAGGAGACACTAGCTTCCAGTTGAGCTGGACTTGAAATGAAATGTTCTGGTTACCGCAAATATCCCATGAGGATAAGGGACAAGCTGAAAATAGCTCTTAGATATGATTCATGGCTTATAGTCTTAGCGCTCAGATCACGAGAGCCCCGAGAGACACTGTATATCAGCTTTTTCTGCCTGACGTGTGGAGGTGAACTATGTGATAGTGCGAAGAGTGTCAAGATTCCACCTGGACACGATGGGGGTGAAACATAATGTGAATCATGTAACAAATATTCAAGGCCCGAAGGAGGATGGTGTAGTGATGTATGACTACTATTGACCTTGTTCGCAACACATCATCCTATCGCATTTTCCTGAAATGGGGGCAATGAAATGAGAATCAACCGCTAAACATGTTCGCAACGTGGGATTTGTATCAATTTGTTGTCTGAAAACCTCGAGGGGAAATGGCCCGTAATAGTAGGAGAGCTCTTTTGCGTATTATCCATACCATTTGTGGGGGTCCCTTAGGGTGTGAATGATAATGGGGGACCAAATGAAAGGGAACATGAATAATTACAAGTGGATGGAATCATGCCCCAGTTGAATCTGACACTCTAGGTCCTAGACCAGAGTACTCTTAGGCACATTGGCGAATCATTACAAAGCGTCGATGGGATCATATTGATTGCATCCAAGAGATGGAGAATTCCTAGGATAAGGGGGGCTGGTTCCAAAACCCAACGCAAAGGAGGTAATAACCCTGCATCGAACCTATATATCCCCCTCATGGGGAGGAACATGCCAAGGGGCCTAGGTGATCGGGTGATTGGGAGACCTCTATGAGATGGGGATCGACCCGAAATCTAAATGTTCTGGTAGTACTATGTATCCCACAAGGATTAGAATCAAGCCGCACATAGTTCTTAAAGATACAGTTTAATATCATGCGGGGCGACAAACAGTTTTACGTCATGAGGGACAATATATAGTTTAATGTCATGCAGGATGACAGATAGTTTAACTTCATGCGGGACGATATACAGTTTGATGTTAGGTGGAATGAGCTTGCAGTTTAACCTCATGCGAGAGGAACGTGCAGTTTAGGGTCAGGTAGGACCCACAATGTAAGGTCGTGCGGGACCGTAATCCAGTTAAAGTTATGGGGGACCCTATAGTGTCTGGAAAAATATTTCTTAAGTAAATTTCCATTGGTTGGAGGATTTATATGCTAACCATCCATGGACACTAGGGAGTACTCACCATTGGGATAAACCTTATCAACAATGTAAGGTCCTTCACATTTGTGCTCTAGCTTGGGTGGTTTCCTGATAGGGATCATTAGTGTTGTGAGGGATAGAACCAAGTCACTCTACCGGAAAGAGAGAAGGTCCACCTTCTTGTTGAAAGCTCGAGGAATCCTGCTCTGATGCCTTTCTAGATTTTTCAAGGCACGAAGCCTATTCTCGTACAGTTCTTCCAATTCAGCTAGACGGATCTCATCCACTCTATCTGGTGCTTGCTGGTAATGGACCGCTATGAGCAATGAGGGTAACTGAATCTCAATGGGCAAGAAGGACTCTGTTCCATACACCATAGAATATGGGGTCACCTGGGTGGAGTTACAAGTCATCGTCTGATAGGCCCAGATGGAATTTGGGAGTATATCCGGCCAACTCTTCTTGTTCTGACAAACCATATTCTGCAAAATTTCAGGGATGGTTTTGTTGAACGCCTCAATCTGAAAATTATCCTATGTTTGACAGTTGGAGGTATGGTTAGAAAGGATATTGTACATGGCGTACAACATCTTCAAATCAGTTGCTTGAAAGATGGTGTTGTTATCAGTGAGGATGGCATGAGGGACTCCATACCGATGGATGATATTGGAACTCACGAAGTCCATCATAGTTCAGGCCTTGACATCCTTGAGCAAAATTGCCTCTTCCAACTTGGAAAAGAAATCCCTTGCGGTCAGCATGAATTGGAATTGGCGAGCTGTTGCCGGTGGGTATGGTCTTGTGACATCTATCCCCTAGACTGCAAAGGGACAAGAGTACGTGGTAGTATAGAGAGGCGCTGGTGGCTGATGCACAAAGTTAGTATGAAATTTTCATGCATGGAACCTCTTGGTGAACTCGATGTAGTCATGGATCATGGAGGGAAAAAACCCCTAGTCTCCGGATCTGATGAAATAGTCTTGGGGAAACATGATTGGCACCACAGGAACCAGCGTGATCCTCTTGCATGACTTGTGGAATCTTGACCCCTTGAATTCAACGGAGGAGAAATCCATAAAATCTGTGTTTATAGAGTATCTGCTCAAGAATGGGACCACACTGGAGGGTAAACTAAAGTGTGTGGCATCAGATTTGCTCATGATTGTCCCAATAAACTAAGAGGCAACCATTTTCGAGATAATCAACAAAAAGGGTTCTCCAATCAGGAATTTCTTCAACCACTACACCTGAAAAAACTACGGTTCCTAGCATGGATGCCCCAGAGGTAAGATGGATTACATGTGGGCCATCGTCATCCTCTATGGTGACAGGAGCAATGACTCTCCAATGCTCCACTGGGATAATTAGATCATCCTGATCATGCTATGTAAGTGATGTAGCCTTGATGGCCAAGGCATCTGCTCGATCGTTCCGCGACTGAGGGACATGGATAACCTTTAGCCGAGAAGGGAACATGGACATTATCTAGAGATTTCATTCTAACAACGGTTTGAGCTCTGAATTCTTAACAAAAATGTCTCCATTTAACTGCTTAATAACTAGCTCGGAGTCCCCTTTCACATGAAAATTGGGCACATCGATCTCAAGGGCCAGCTCAAGGATAGTAATGATGGCCTGATACTCTACCTCGTTATTAGTGAAACCTTCTAACAACAGGAATAAGTATGGCTGGAGGACATTTGTTGGGGTAATGAAAATGATACCCATGCCTACTCTGTTGAGCCTCGGATCACTAAGCCTCCTACTGGTGGGGCTCTAGGAGGCGCCATCAATGTGCATATGCCTATATGGGACGATCTGATAGACTAGGAGGATTGCATCATAAGGAAAATATTGGTCCATGGACTGATCTACGGAGGTTGGATGAGTGGAAATAAAGTCCTCCAATTCCTGCCCCTTGATAGCCTTTTGGGGAACAAACCTGATGTCGAAGTGCTGGAGGATCACTGCCCACTGCACTAGTCAGCTAGTCAACATAGGGCGATTCAGAATATAATTTAATAGGTCTACCCAAGAGACCAACTATATGTCATGGTGCTATAGGTAGTGCCGCAATTTCTGAATAAAAAATACCAGTCGAAGGAAACTCTTCTCTATGTCAGAGTATCTGGTTTCTTTATCGAGGAGCCTACAGCTATGATAATAGAGGTTGTTCTTCATCCCCTCATTGTCCTTCTGGGCGAGAAGGGCACCAAGGAACAGTTCCAAGGCGGTAAGATAAAGGACCAGTGGCTTTCTAGAGAGAGCTGGCATCAAGACCAGAGGCTAGAGTAAATACTTCTTGATTTCCTCAAATAAGGTATGGCACCCCTCGTTCCACTCATAAGCAGTGTCCTTTTTCCGGAGCCTAGAAAAGGGTTTACACTTGCTAGCTATATTCGCGATGAATCAACATATGTAGGCCAAGTGACCTTAGATACCTCCATGCACCAGAATATTACTCTGGGAGGCATCTGATTGATGTCCTTGATCTTCTATGGGTTGATCTCGATTCCCCGGTACCTAGAAACAAATCCACGGAACTTCTCGGAAGTGACCCCGATGGCACACTTCAACAGGTTCATCTTCAGGCGGCGGGAACAGAGAAAACCGAACACTTTCTCAAGGTCATTGAGATGGTCCTGACGCTAGTGAGATTTGACAACCAGATCTTCCACAAAGCATTCCACCAATGTCCTGAGGATTATCTTGATTATACGATGCATGGCCCACTGATAGGTGGAACCTTCGTTCTTTAGGCCGAAGGGCATAACATCGTAATAGAAAATCATCCTTCAGAGAGTGACAGTTGAGATATTGGAAGTCGATACAGACTCTGACATGTCCATTCTTCTTCCAAATTGGCATGATGTTGGCTGACCACTTGGGGTACTGGTCCTCCTTAACGAAGTTTTCTCTGATGAGATTTTCAACTTCGGCCTCGACCATGGCACCGTGAGAAGGGTGCATCATTCTGGGAGGCTTCTTGAACCCATGATGATTTTTCTGGAGACCGAGCGGTGAATGAATAACTGAGGATCTGGTCCCGACATCTTGTCATAACTCTAGGAAAATAAATCACAGTTCTATTTAAGGATGTCTATATACTATAGTTTCTCATCAAGGGACATAGTGGCACTGATCAATGTGGGTCTTGGATCTGTCCCACTACTAAGGTTCACCTATTCCAATTAATCAACTATGGCAGAGACGCCTTTCTCAAAGGCAGGGGGAGCATCCTCTATATCCTCTTATGCCGTTATAGAGAGATAATCCATAAGAGAAGCTACTTCTGGGTTTACATGCCCTGATTGGAGGTAGGTACCATCTTGTATGGTAGTGGGCATTGCATTGGACAATTTTGGCACTACTGAGACCGTGACAATGAAGGCTATCGACCCGATCCCATCTGGTCTCTAGCCCAAGGGGCCATGTTGATAATATCAAATCAGTAGTGGCAGATCGGCTGGATCCAACTTATTCAAGCCTGGGGAAACAGACAAGTATGATGTACTACTGTTTCCCTGAGTCGGACATCCCAATACCTGATGGGAGTGGGAGGATTCATGATCACTAGAGCCTGGTTCTTATAATAATATGAAGTGATCTTCCGACATTGCCTAGATTTGGGAGAATGATTACCCCTTGTCTCAGAAATGAATAAACATTTCCCCATATCAGGGGTTGTGGCCTCCAACCGATGGATCGGGAAGATGTTGGAGTCATTCAAGCATGCCTAAGGTTAAATCGTTGGGGCGACAGAAACAACCTGACTTGCCTAGAAATGGTTATCCTTGATCTTGTAATAGTCATCATCCATGTAGCGGGCTTCGCAAGATGCTAAAGGAGATGCACCACCATGGAGTACTCCTACTCGACTATTAAGGGATTACTTGAGGAATTGGTGATACGGTGAGGGGAATGCTTCAAGCATGTGGATCCATGGCCTACCCATCAATGTATTGTATGCGGCATCCTAGGAGACAACCATGAACTCGGTGCTGAAAACAAGGCCACCGAACTAGGTCTTCAGACAGATCTTGTCGACCGGTGTCTGCTCTGTCCTGCCATATCCCTGGATTCAAAAATAGGAGGGAGTCAGGTCATCTTCAAATAAACCTAGGTTCTGTAGTGTTCGCGTCAGGATAAGGTTGGTCCCATAGCCGGTGTAAAAATGATAGTGGTGAACCTCCAAACTGTTTGATTGTCCGGTGATATACTTTGGGTGGGTGTTCCCCTATATGGGAGAGCCTTAAACTTCCTCCAAGAATGAAATGACAGCCTGGAATTCGGCATCATCGACTATTTCGGAATGAAAGGCCTCTGCAGCTGCTACCCCCATCTCAAACTAGAGGGGACTCATTAAAGCCTCGGCGAGTGCTTCGTGCATATCTAGAGATAGGTGAAGGGCTTCAAGAATGGAATTCCTCACTGGGATTCAAATGAGTTTCTTGAGAATGTCGTACTTTTGTGCCAGGCGTGAACTTCTTCTTGGAGGGAGTTTCTCTATGATTGGCGGCACAACGGGCCCTGCCAGTTGGACCAGCGGCTGTCTGGTGCTGGGTATATCCCACTGATCTCTTGTCGATGTTCGGAGGGTTGCTATTGGATGAGGACCGCACATCTGAGATTGGCCTGTAACAGGATGTAGCTGGTCACGACATACCGTAGCGGTTCTGCATGATCATGTAGCACAAACGGTGGCAGAGTTGGGCCGGTCAACGCTTGATGAAGAGGTTGTTCTTGCTGAGTTATGTCATGGGCCTACTGTTTGGTCTCAGCGGCATGTACGACCTGGTTGAAGGTGCCAACTGATTTTCCAGGATGACCTAAATGGCCCTGGCTCCACCGACGTTGGCATCAGCTGAGGACATTGGGGAGTTTCGCATGGTGCTCCCCCTCATCGAGAGTCATATAGGGATTTACCAGCTCAACAGTGTTAACCGAATCAAACTATTGACTATCACTTGAAAAAACATCCACCACTGGGTGGAATCTGGGAGGGGTTCCCATCTACAGGGTCATGAAGTCACCGAGATTGCGAGACGAATATGACATTGGTGGGGACCATTGCTTCTTCTTGCGCCACTGATGATTGCTCTTATAGGAAGAGGATGGTTGAGATGATTACACAGAAGTGGTGGCTGCAGATTCTGAAGGCTCTGGCTAATTCAGATGTTCCCGAATGATGCCATGGGCACGGGTAAACGTTTTTTTGGGCCATCCAGTCACTATAAATCTCAGACCTATGGTCATAAACCTACTGTCACTCTCTTTCATTGTCGCTACTGCTATCTGATCTCACAATGACACCTGCCACATGTGTCGGGGCTGGGCCCAACCTGACTATGATGTTGATCAATCTGGTCTTGTAGCTAGTCCTTAAACACATAGCATTGGTTGATGGTGTTCCCCAGGATCTGATGATAACGGTAGTAGTTGGGTTGATCAGTGAGGTGCACCTCTTCTAGCTTCTGGCACTCAGGCAGTCATACAATTCATGGCTTGAAGGTGCTGTGATAGTAGCCATGGACATGAGCCTCTTCAAATGAGTAGGTTCGATTCCATCTGTATGGAAAGGGGGATCTGGGAGCCTGTCCTTAAGGAGGGGCCAGAGGAGGCTGCTGAAGAGGCAGAACAAGATTATCTCACCTAGGCGTTGGTGGCGCATTACACGGGGGTGCTAGCCGATTCTAAGGTTGCTGCTAGGCTGGAAGCTGCACCCATGGTGGTGGACCTCTGCAAGGCTATGGAGCATGCTCCACTGGTAGAAATCCCAGCTTCCTGGGGGCCTCTATCTGGGCCACCGTGATATGCTTGGATTTGGCAGCTCTCCTTTCTGGGATCACAAGGGGCAGCTGACGTTCCAAACTAGCCTATTGTCGAGCTTCTACGAGGTGCTGGGCCTTATCTAAGAAGTATCAGAACCCTCCAGGATAGTTCCATGTAATAAGGGATGGAAACAGTTCCGTCTTGACATTTCCCACACACATCGTCAGTAATTTCTCCTGAGTCGGTGGCATGTCAAGGAAGTATGTGAGCCCCTTCCACTAGGCGATGAAGTCCGCAACTCGCTCATCGGGCCTTTTCATGCTCATGAAGAGGAATGCAATTTTTTTCTTCTGGGAGGTAGAGCTGAACTTGTTCAATAAATTCCTACAAAGGTCCTCCCAGCTTGTCACAGATGCAACAAGGAGCTGGTTGTACAAGACGATTGTCGGCCCTTCCATCGCTTGAACAAAACAGCGGAGCTTGGTGGCCTACTGCTGCACTAGAGTCTCTAACATAGGCCCACAACTAGAGTTAAAGTGGTCCATGTGCTACAACGAGTCCCCCATTCCATTAAAGGGGGAGAAATTGGGATTCCCAAATCCTGGGGGTGCTGGCATGTCAACCAACCATGCCGGGTATGGCTTTCCATTAGGTGGGTTGGCCACCTGTTGAATTTTCAAATCCTCAATGAGGGAGATGAGCACCGCCATTAGATATTCTGGATGTGGATCCTTATCCTGACGGGTATCCCTAACCATGAGCGTGTTTATGGTCTTTTCAATGTGATAGACACGCTCCGCGGCTCACGGAGCGGTTGGTGGAGCGACCCATGGGGGGGCCGGGGGAGCCTAAGCGGGGTTCTTTGGAATGTCGTGCAGTTCGGGAGGGTTCGGCAAGAAGTACCACACCCTCTTTCCATGATCTCTAGCTTCCACTCTATAAGCGAATGCACCATGATCATGGTTTCCAGGGAGAATCTCGCTGAGGGGTAGTTGTTCCTGCCCTGCTACCCCGATCTAGGATCACCGTTGTGAGGTCGTTGCTCCACAATGCATTCTGCCAGAATTTAATCGACTAACTTTTCTACTCAGCAAGTGGTTGGTGAAATGTAGCCTCCATATGGTCCTCCTCCGTATTTTTCACTGAGGAGGACAGGTCGGAGTTCTTAACGGCTCTGACGTGGTCTTTCCCCTTGCTGATATTTCGGCTGAGTACCAATGCCTCGGTGAGTAGAGGGAGACATAGTGGGTTCTTCTTATGGTGAGTAATCCATTCAGATGGGTCCAGTGGTGGCACATCCACAGAGGGGATGCCCCTATCATGAATCCCCAACTCATTCTCCCCTCCCGACAGATCAGTCATATTGACCGCCACTTGTCTTGGGGGCATGTCCTCACTATCGCCAAGTGAGTCGGGCTGCCGACGAATTGCAATGAAGAGGAGTGCTGCAAACTTCCCCCAGCCACAGACTTGCGCGTGGGGGGTATCCTTTTAAATAACATTATGGGGTACATGGAAACTCTGAACAAATTTCCGTTGGAGGAACCTGTGATGGCCAGGTGACTCAGGGTGCCAGACTACGGAGAGTGTGGGCAGGTCAACCAGACGACATTGTTCGCCGATGTATTCCAGGTGCTCTTGGATCCTGGGATAAGTCACATGTCGGTGGCAAAGATGGATGCGAGTCACCCAAAGTGTCTGGTGAAAAAATTTGAACTCCCATGGGGTGGGAGATTCTGGCATTCCAAAATTTAGTCCTGTGACTAGGTAAAACTTATCAGGGAATTGGCCTGCTGCAAGGATCATCTAGAATCTCCTCAGCTCGAAATCATGGTCTAGGCCTTGATTTACCCACTGATCAACTGTCGGTGGCTGAGGAACTGGCAGCACTACTGAGGCAGGCCGGTGGGATGGTGGACTGGCTGGCAAAGAACACGGTGAGTGGGCTGATTGGCCACCGAATCGTGGGCTATCCACTAACGGTTGTAGTGATCTGGTTGTAATGTCACTATAAGCTGGACCAAAAAATAGGGATCCCAATAAAGCATAGACGTACTCCGAGGTTGGGCCATGCCACAACTCTCCGGCCATTGGCCGCCAAAATAGCTCTATGTATCCTCAATCCAAGATAGAGGGCGCTTCTAGAGATTTAGGTAGTGACTGCACGGTCGGCCCTGAGAAACATGCCAAGGTCTCGTCCTCATGGATATACCTTCGGAGGGAAATAGGGATCCTTTGGATCTTGCATTCATTGATTACAAGGATGATGTACCTCGTTCCTGCTCCAGCCCTTGACTCGGAGGACGAAGAAGATGGTTCCCACAATGAGTTGCACTCTGCTTCGGAGTGTGAGAAGTGGACTGGTCTGATTGCTTTTAGGCCTTCCCCATAATTCCTCTTGTGGCTGTGTCGACCCGCCTTCATACCCCTGGGTGGATCATTGGGACAGGGCTGACTTCTGACATGGGATCCTCTGGCCGCACTGGGGATGGGGAGGATAGGGTTTCCTCCTAAGAAATCCGGGGTGTGAGGAGCACCGGGACAAATGTTGAAAGGGATACGGGGAGGACCTCCATGCTGACGGGTAACCGGACATGCAATGTCTCTATATCGGTATTCTGCGGCAGGGTGAGTGACCCCATACCCAGTGTAGTGAGCATGGGAGAGACCCCCATATGGAGTTTTTTTTCATGGGAAAGACCATCGCTTAGGTTGAAGGTAGCACATGGAAGACCTCCATGCCGAGATTGGAAATAGGGAGGATCCGCATCTTTTGTAGTGTCGGCGTGTAATGATCCTTCATGCGGGGTGGAATAGCTGTAAAATGGCTCGCGGCGGCCATCACCTATGCCAGTGAATGGGAGAGTCGACCCAGCCTGCCTGTGGGGTGGTTAGGGCCTCGATCCAGGTCGGGCGTGAAACTGTACCTGCTCAACATATTCATGGAGTTGGGGATATGAGTCAGTGGTGGAACGGGCCATAGTTGTTACTCACATTGAAGCCTCGTGGCAAGTTTCTTCTTCCTCTCACGCCCGATGCTAGCGTCAAGTCAGATAGACTAGAGATAGTGATGTAGGCATGTGGATTACCTGCTCCTCTGCTTGGGGAACCGGGCGGCGGTGCTAACAAAACCTTGTTTGTGCGCTCACGGGGATCCCTTAAAGAGGGACTCTAATTGGGCCGACCCGGAAATCCCCTACCTCATCAGCATAGGGGAGGGAGCTGTCGAGGAACTTTTGGGACAAGCACCTGAAGCAATTGAATGTTGGGGTTGGGAGTAGAGGCTCCCTATGCAGCCCTCAGGGATGGCGTTGATAGTGTGGCGTAGCTTCCCCGAGATCCACGTGGACCATATCCCTGGTGGGCATAATCCCCCCTTCATCACACCTATGTACAAGATCATTTATTACCCTTCACTAGATAATTTATGATGGGGAGGGGGTACGTGGGTGCCCAACAGTCGTGGCGATCAGGGCTGTCGTAGAAGAGGAAAAACTATGGGGGGTAGCGACGTCGATATTGCCCCTGCCCCAGCACCCGTGGTCAGGTGACCGAGCTCCGAATGAAATGACTTGATTGTCGAATGTAGGGAGATGAACTCTTTAATACTTCTAGGAGAAGGAATTGACAACCAGTTCCCTTGTGCCATTCCATCTTCTGCGCTTCGCTAGAGGGATCCATGTTGACAACGTCGCCGAACCGAATGCTCAACATCCCGACTGTCCCAACATCTAGCGAGTTTCATATCACGCCTATTCGGTGGGACCTGATACTTGATGATGGGGTCAGATGACATGATAAACCACCGATTCCCCAAATGAAGCTAGCCTCCATGCTGAGGAGAGGCGATTCATGCCGGGTTCACCATTTTTTATTTCCGAAGCATTTGCTGGGGCGTGCGCACACATCCATCATGCAGAGGATGCATTGCTGTTACCTCACATTCCCGATTTCCAAAATCGGACGACATCTACTACTTATTCAAGGACATCTGCTCCTTGATTAAAATGGGATGATGGGATGTCAGTTCTTCCTTCCGTGGATTCATCCTCGGAGTTCATCACCTAGTCCGGGACTACCTCATAGATTTAAGACATAGTTCGTGAAACACGTCTCAGTGCCATATCTTCATGTACACCAGTTCATTACACTGATTCTATTGGGATGCTCCAAGGAGTATGGTCAGGGCAGCATCCTTCGGTTAGAAGAGTAGTTGCGCTGGGCATCATTGGCATGTCTTGACGCTTGGGGATTAGAATGTCTGTCTTCTGTCCCTTATCAAAGGGCTTCTCGAGGGAACAAAAGCCAGAGGCATCCAACCTCGAACGCGGGGAATCCTATGCCATATGCTTGTATATGAGGTTTTCCTTAGCTTCCCATGTTGGACAAAGGGTATGCAGCAAGTTTAACGTCCATCAGAGACGGATCAGACTGATCAGAACACTGATAAGTGTGGATCAGGCTGAGGAACCTTTGTGAGGGAACAACGATGTTGGGGCCAGTACATGGGCAGCTTCTCGAATATTGTGGAATGGATTGATTTGGCATGATCCCACCAGGATGTGGCGGCCTGATAAGAATCAGGTTGGACGATGGTCTTGGGCTTGATCCTCGAAGAGACTTCTTACGTCTCCCCATGGTAGGCAATCAAATTCCATGTACATAGACGAAATGAGGGGACACCTGAGGAGGAGTCCCATGAGAATGGATGCATGGATGGAACCCAGAGGAAGTGGATCCTCGAGGTTAGGGAATGAGCTTCCCGAGACACATGGGCTCGAGGGAGTTATCAGGATGAGTCATGGGTGATGGGATTGAGCCTCATTGAGGCTTCCTACGTATCCATGTGGTAGGGAATCAAATTCCGCGTAGTTTAGGTGGCATCTCGGAGTTACGCTCTGAGGAAACCTATGGTGTCAGTATACCGATGTGAAGGTCGGCATGGGGTCTGTATGGATTGTGGGCTTGAACCTCGTGGAGTCTTCCTACGTACCATGCCATGGCATGGATCAAAGTCGCCATAGTTTGGGATGGATTGAGGCTTACTCACTGAGATGGCCCAAGGTGGATACAGTTTAATATCATGCGGGATGGGGGTGAACCTAACATGAATAAACGATCGGGTGGTGGGCTTGAACCTCGTGGAGGATTCCAACTTACCATGCCTTGACATGGATCAATGTCCTCGTAGTTCGGGTTTTATTGGGCTTACACTCTGAGGCGGCCCAAGGTGGTGGATTGGGGCTTACACTCTGAGGTGGCCTAAGGAGGTGGATTGGGGCTTACGCTCTGAGGCAGCCCATGGTTGTGGATTGGGTCTTACACTCTGAGGCAACCTAAGGTGTTTGGTTAACCGACGTGAATGGGGTCGGAACGACCAATGGGTAATGGTCTTGAACCTCATGGAGGCTTCCTACGTACCATGGCTTGACTTGGATCAATGTCTTTATAGTTTGGAATGGATTGGGGTTTACACTCTGAGGCGGACCAAGGTTGTGGGTCCTGAACCTCATGGAGGCTTCCTACGTACCATGCCATGACATTTATCGATGTCCTCATAGTTCAGGTGTACAATCTAACGTCATGCGGGATGAGGGTGCTTGGCAGTTTAATGTACTGCAGCTCGGATGAGGGAAATTTGGGATTATACTCTGAGGCAGCCCAAGGATTGTAATAGACAGTGCTTACTCTAAACTCGCGGAAGTCATTCTCGGTGTGAGAAACAAGAGATATCAGAGACCCAATGATCATGTCGTGAAGGGTGAGTCCATGGGAAATTAAGAGGGGCTTACTCGTTGAGCGGCCCAAGGTTCCGGGACATACTCCAGGATGGAGGCCAGAGGGTGAAAAAGCATAGTGGGAGAGTTATTTGGGACCGAGGAAAGGAGCATTCCCATTCCCTATCATACGCTCTACTGGCCTTGGCACCGAAGAAGTGAGGAGGTGCAGGGGTGCTACCTCCTGCAAGGAAAGCTAAGGGCTTACACCAATGTGGCTACCCTACTCCATGGATAAACACCACTCCAATATGGAGGATATCATCCCCTATGAGGATTAATCCCATCCCCATGGAGACGAGTGGGAATGGAGAATGTCTAAGGCGGGGGGGACCCTGCGAGCGATGCATGGGGCCAGGTCACAGTTTAATGTCATGTGTTGAGGCTGATGGTTCTTGGCAGTTTCATGTCCTGCTGCTTGGATAAGGTGGGTTTGCTCTGCACCCCCTGGGACATACATAATCAGTACCCCCTGCCCCTTGTGGGAGGGAATCCATCAGCAAAGTCATGGAGAGGGGCTTTCATAGAGTGGACCATCGATGTGTCCACATTAGCATGGATATGTGAAGAAGGAAGAGTCGTTAGCGTGCCTATGCGAAGAAGCATGAGGAAAAGCAGTGCAATGAGAAGAATTGTCCATGGGACATTGAAGTTAGTTCGTACGAACCTAGAAGGTCATACACGAAAACAATGTATGATACAGATTCCTGGGGTGCACAAGACACCAAATAATGGTACCCTGAAGAAGAGAATCTGGTGCTCACACAAGGGGGATCCTGGGAAGCACTGAGGTGAAGGCCCCAGGGAATTGCGTGCAACCATTGAGGTTGGCGCGAATTAAAGGAACCTAGTGAGAAAAACCATGGGTTGGTGTGAAATCGCGGATGATTTCACAGAATAGGAACCAAGGTGTTGCGCACAACTAGAAAGGATAGCTTGCATGGAGTATGAATTACGCGCAAGTGGTAGAGGTCGCGCGCAAGGAAAAGTGGTGCACATAATGGAAGGAATTGCGTGAATTGGTCGGCCTGTGTGCAATGTAACAAATTCTGTGCAAGAGGCAGACCCCAATGGGATTGGAATTCAGTCTAAGACAAAGGGGATCTTGTGTCAAGGTGGACCCAAGGGCAACTGGGCATGAAATGAACCATAACTAAAGGTAATATTGCGCGTGCATGGAATGTGGATTAACCACACGAGAGCCGGTTCAGATTCTTCATCCCTAAAAATGAAGGGGGTCACCTTCTATTTATAGGCAGACATGGGATAGAAATACATGTCAGAAAGAAATTATTACGCGACAGAGGCAGTGGCATGAAATGTCAACCGTACGGGGAGAGGGCATGAAATTATTTCAAGCTTGTGCTGAGGCCTGTTCGCAAATCCCGTACTTTCAGCGCGGGACATATTTTTTCGCACACATAATCATTTTTTTCGTGCAACCCATCCGGGCCCCCGGACCGGGTCTTCGGGTTCAAATATGAAATCTTTTTTTCATTTCGAAACTTTCTCCAACATATAAGAACTTTTCGGCTTCTACAATATGTATATGAATAATCTAATTGTCTATAGCCTAGAAATATGTGAAAATGTTTCTGAAGCATATATACCCTCTATTTGGACGTACCCATTTCACAATAGACAAGATTTATTTTGAATCATAGTACCATATTCATTCATATTATTACGAAAGATCTATTTATTTTGAGGACATTCTTATCTATTGGCCTCAAAACAATCACACAAGTTTGATTCGTCACAATTTGGCCTATCTTTTCTTTCATTACCTGAGATCAGTTATCATCACTAGATGCTTCATCAAAGATTAATAATCATTAAATGATATAAGAAATATGTAATATATAAATACATCACTCTCCATGTTTTAAATTGTGCAATCTTATCACCAATGATATTTTTCCTATAAATTTCAGTTTGACTCTTTGGATTCTTTGTTGATACAAATTTGACATCCTTCATCTCATTGTTAGAGTCTTTTTATGAATCATTATGTTCAACTTCTTCCCCCTTGGTGTCTCTTACGTCATAATAATATTAATTAAGGAATTTTGACTATGTTTTTTTATTTTTCTATTAATTTTCCACTATAATAACGTCATTTCTTTCAACTAAGTGTCCAAGACTCTTGTTGATGAATTTATATTATTATTCTTCTCCTAATTTTCCAAGGAATATACCCTGATGCCCATGATACTCAAATTTAATATGCAGTACTTTTTTGAGAATAAAAAATTTACATCCAAATATTCAGATTTGTTTTAGTTTTGGATTTTTTCTATACCATGCCTTATATAAGGATTTTACTTCATTAAAATAAAGCTGGTCCTTGTTAGATATATAGACCGATGTCAATATTACTTCCATATATAATTTCTCAAGAATTCCCTCTTCAATAAGAATTATTATGGACATGTTTTTGATAATTCAATTTATCCTATCAACCACTCCATTTTGATGAGTAGTTCTCACATATGAAACCGGATTCCTTATCTCGTGTTTCTCGAGATAATCCTTCACCTGAATATTTATAAATTTAGTCCAAATATCAGTTCCAAACATTAGATAGTTTTTTCTGAGAATACTATATATTTCTATCGAATATTTTTTTATGAAACTAAACACATTAGTATTCTAGGAAATTTAAAATACCCATGAAATCCTTCTGAAATCAATAATAAAAATAATGTAATACCTCTTCTGGTAAATGGATCATTATTGAGATAGGTTATCATACATCGGTATGGACCAATTCTAGCACACTAGATGACTTTTTTCTTTTTCCTTGTACATATTTCTGATGATATAACCTTGATGACATACATAAAACTTATGAGTATGATCAATTGATAGCATGGAGAGCTTTCAAGTAGCATCAAAATGGACAAGACCTTCCAGGGATGCTTATCAATGATGACCGAGTCACTTATGCCAAAATATATTTGTTCTCCTATAGATAAAAGCGCATATCTTATTATCCACATACAATGTATATAATACCCTTTCCTCTCTTTCCCTATAGAAAAAACAACACCATATATTCCATTTTTGATGAAAATATTCTCTTTAATTATTGTATAATACCTTGATTCACATAGTTGACTGACACTAATAAATTGAGACTGTGACCTTAAATGACTAAGACATCAACATGTCTCATTTATTTTCCCCAAACATGGATTTTTGTGATCCAATTGTCTTCATACTATATCATTTCCAAACATGAAAAAACCATCCTTGTCAAATTTTATGAATGTAAAAATATCCTTATTTGTAGTTATATGGGATGGTCATGTACTATCTAGAATCCATAAACAAGTATGATTTGATTGTTGAAAGTAAATATTCGCAACCACATCATTCTAAACACTTTTCATTATGATCCATGTTTTTAACATCATAATAAATATTGAATGATTATATTGATATTTCATTGTGTTTGATGGTCCATAATAATCTAGATGCGATGAAAATTGATTTTTTGATTTCATCTCACATGGTGATTCATTGAGTTGCTTCTTTGGACAATTTGGTTTTGCTTTAGAAAATTCATCTACATAGTTGATGTACAATATTTATCCATGCATCCAAATATTCCACAAAAAAATGACACTAGAATGATATCATAGATTATTATAATCTTTTTGGATTATTTCATTATTATATTTACCTTTATTATCTTCTAAATATGGAAGACATTTTTTGTGTATCACATCCTCCTACAACAATAACCCCTTATGTGTGTTCATTCCTATAATTCACGTCTACCCCACATGGTTCCCTTAGGTTATCTAAATTGTCTAATTCTACTATTTACCAATATCAACCATCTATCACTGAGTAGGTTCTTCTAGTATGGCATCTACCATTACTGGTATCCCTTTTTTATCAAGCCCAATATTTGCCTTACCATTAGGATTTGACTGTTTCTTCTGTTTTGTTGGACATCTATTCCACACATTCCTCACTTCTAATTCCTAATATTTTTTATTTTCTGTTGTCATACTGCGATTCATGTGTTTTTCGTGATCCATAAAATAGTTTCATAGTTCAATGACTCCCTCTTAAATTTCATAGATATGTTTGATTTGATATTTTCTAATATTAGTCAAACTAATGATTCTTATTTTCTATTATTAAATTTTTAACTTGTACAAAAAAACATTTCTAATATCTTGGGAATTTAATATTTCAACTTTTTAACTCCTTCATTCATCTCATACATCTCTTCTTCATGATACTAAATATAAGTTTCAGATTTAGAAAACTCATTGTTGTATTTCTTCTAATTATATGCCAAGATATTTCTCTCCTCAATAGAGGATTCTAATTAAACCTAAAGATCAACGTCTACTTATATTATTATTCATCATTGTCACGTAATTCTATTTTATGTTCACTACAATAAACTACCACCATATCATTTTTATATGATCTTAGTTGTTCTTTATCTAATCCGACACAGATTCTTTTGAACATACATTTTATTGTGAAAGAATATTCTTTTTTTTGATGAAATTTCTCTAGAACATTTTCTTACCTTCCACATAGGATGAAACCTTCTTCAATGGAATTTTAATTCCACCCTCATCATCTTCATAAAACAACATAGGGTACCTTGCTAAAATATTTCCATCATTTCCACATCAAAAGCATGCAAGTGTGAGTTTCCATTTGAACTTTCTTTTTCCTCATTGTAAATTTGAGGAAAAGAATGGCATCACCCCATATATCTCTTCTTCTTCTTCATGTCCATCTTCAATGGTGAGATTCTTCATGGACTTCAATTTCACCTCTTGGTAATTATCTTTTTCCATTTACACATTGTAACAATTTCACATCTCATATTCAACTATAGTACTTTGAATTATATTCAATGTCATCTTCTATAGATCATTATCATCCAATATAAAAACATTCATATTGAACCCAGGTAGAAGTCATTATATAGTTCACCTAAAAATATTTACAACTTTGATAATTTCTCCATGACCACGAATGTCTTCCACAAAAACAATCACCCAATCAAATGTTTTATCAACAGACTCCTTAGATCCCATTCGTAGATCTTTATACTTGTTTCATGAGAACCTTTAGGTTTTCTACTCAAACCTTTGAGTCAACCTAGTAAATATTTAACATCATTTCTAACATAGAATTTTATTTATTTCAGGATGTCATTGTTGAATAGATTTCATTATATAAAAATACTCATAAGGAATTAAGGAATTTGGAATCAGTATCAAATTCCATTCTTTTAGCTTATAATAAAGCACATCTATCCAAACTGTATGAAATTCAATTCATCATTATTATAATTAAATCCATTCCTAATGATCTGATGTAGTGCAGCATATAATTCTTAAATAATATAAAATTGTTTCCATTAGAGATCATAACCTGTTATGTTTGACAAGCTTATTTGAGACCCCTTATAGTGAAAACCTGAAATTAACTAATGTCTCTAATAACAATTGTAGGGAAAATAAAGATGAATACACTAAGAGGTGGAATTATGGTATGGGTGATTAAACCAAATACCCCTTCAGATCTTGTTTATTTTCTATCCAAAATACCCTTCTCAATATTTCCTATAAAAATGGTTGAATATAAATTATATCATGCACAATACATAGAAATATTACATTTTTCACATACATTGTTCTACATCCAAGGATCATACAATAGAAATGTGTTGTTGTTCCAAATCCACTAAAATTGCACTATTGTTTAAAATGTTCAGAGCGAACAAACTATCCCTCCTAGTTCACAACCAATCACAAATTGAAATCTCACTTCTCAACCAATTAAAATGTCATCACTAATCATTCAGGAGAATCCATTTTGATAACATAATTCAATATGTTATACACCACATTTCGTGTATCATTATGTTCCTTGTTCATCTACATGGTCAATAAATCATTACCATAGATTTACCAGGAAATGCTTTTTAGTTAAAACTTTTTCATTCACATAGACTATGTATTTCTTACACGCAACATTACTAACTTGTGTGAAGAATTAATGATTCATAAGGGAAGTCCAAATTAATTCAAACATTCACAAATTGTGAAAACGTCCTTTTTCATGAATAAAAATGACCCTCTATTATAAACAACACACACTTGAATCATTTCTTAATGTAATACATCTCACATGCAACTTTTACACCTTTCATAAAAATATTTTGAAATTAAAATCCATTATTTTCTCTAAGGGATGAGCTAATGAAATTAGGGGTAGTTCCAAATTTATAGACCCAACTGAACATACATGAAAAATCCTGAAGCGCTCGCCTCAGTGTCCACAAGAAAAATATACACACTCAAGGATTTTTATAATTAACATCATATTTTTCACGTGTCTCTCTTTCACAGACTTTACTTCATTATAATATCACAAGTGCACATAATGTTGTCTCTATGTAAAGATTTACAATTTCGTGAAAATGTAGACCTTGTGCGCAACTCTTGAATTTGTCATATTTTGACACTGTGATCCCGAATCCTGGCATCTTCACAAAATTTAGAATGATCATCACCCTTTTCATAACTTTTTACATTCATGAAATAATATTAAATTTCTAAAAACAAATATTTTCTTCCTTTGGATTTTAGACCCCAAAAAATTTGTAAAACACTAGAAAACACTATTGCCCGGTAAGTGTGTCTTTTTGTGCCACATATAGCTAATCCATTAATTTTTTGGGACCTTTTTCAATAAGACTTCTCAAAAATCCCTCTAGAAATACACAAATGACCATGGAAACCCACTTTGTAAACAGACTCCATCAACCTAAAAATAATGAATTGTTATCTAGATATATTTTTTCTCAACAATATCCATACCACATATAACACCGAGATGCGTCATTTGGAAGCTATGGGATGACCACAAACCAACTCCCATAGCTCCTGATGGTAAAAATCAATCATAACCTATGTAAAAACATAGGATAATTCAGATGATTAATATATGATGATTTGATTTCTTCACCATAGTGTACTCATCCGATTCTAAGTCAATATCCATACTCTCTTTATTCTAGTATTGTATTGGGATTTATTTCCCATTCCAATTGGATATGTAGTGATTCATGGATATCGTATCATGGGTACATCCCGATATTCAACATATTTTTTGGTTATCCATTTCGGTCCATGCATGATCCTCACCAACTAACAAGTTTATCAATTTCATTTGAGTCTATGGTAGAATAGATTATAGGGATCTAAACACTCCCTCATGGACATTCCACACATTCACTTTCATGATCCATGATTTTTTTGAATTGTATAATCATATTCTTCTCGATCTGAATAGTCTCTAAAACAGTAATTATGTCTCGCTTGACTGGCTCGCCAACCGTACTAGGATCATGCTTTGATTGATTTTTTGTAATAGATTGAGTGTATGATGTTTGAACCCATAAAATGGTCAATACCAAATTTCCCCCTTTTGACGAAAAAGGTTCTCAAAATCCATGTCTTGAACATGGTCAACATTTATTCCCAAAATTTTGGACATTCCCCATTTACTATCTAGTCCTTGAAAGACATGATTCTCCGCTCATTATACATTGTTAAGTTGGTAACATGTTCTATTTTTTGGGTTCTCCCATTCAAAAAACAGTAACTATATACTTCTATTTGTTTCTCCCAATGAGAATCACTCATGACAGCTTCAGAGTTGGATGTGATTTTTCTTCATGTTGGGTTAAGACCCATGAGTGAACCTTTAGTCCAAACCCTATTACCTCAAAACAGGAGCACAAGTCCATGTGTCACAAATTTAATTTCTGTGAGTTTCACCCTGGGAATGTATCATGTTGCAACATGCAACTTTTCCCCAATATTCCCATCATGATGTCACTTTTTCATGATAGAAAAGTCATTATTCAGATATTAACATTATTGTCCAAACATTATGTCTTTAAACTAGGAGAATAGGTTAAATAATCATGACCTCAATCAATGTGGAAGTTGTATTAGAAATGTTCCATGTTCACAAGACTATAACGACAATCATTCATGTCAGGATACCTCTCATCTGTTCCACACTCATCCAATTGTGACATGAAACCAATGTTCAATGAATCATGAAATTAAACCGTATTCCACACTCCCTAGATTGATTTCCATGGTGTATGTCTTCATAGGAACTCTACTTCCATCAATTTTTCATCATTTAGAATCATAAGAACCATTATGAAATTGGAACAAGCCTAAGTACATGAATTATGAAAAAAAACTACATACAACACATTCTACTAAGATCTCTGACTCTCAATTAAGAGTATTGGAAAAATCATTATGCAATTAAAATATTTTATAGTCATTGGTCCAACCCGTATGGCCTAAAACTAAGAATATAAAGTGGAACAAATTTATTTTTGGTTGAACAAAAATGATGGAAATATAATCAAGAGTCATACATTATCTTACTCCCCCTATATACATTGATGAGTGGGTGTTATGCACATCAATTAACTAGTCTGTTCAATGAGATAATAAACCTATCTTCATTTTCCCATTGTAGGACATTAAATTGTGTGTCAATATTCCAAACCATATGACATTAAAATTTTTCAACATCATCCTCAATATATAACGATTGACAATCTGTTCATATTCGAAATTTCATAATGTAATACAGTGAAGAATCTTCTTCCCTCACTAGAGAATCCCTTGTCCTTTTATTTTACCATGTCAACTACCACATCATCGATTTCATAAACAACATTTAATTCAAGATGAAACTCATATTGGGAGGTCAAAAATTCCTTTTAAAGACTGTCACACCTACCAAAACTTCTCAAAGCCATAGTGGCATAATTCTATGAGCGCTCAACTGCATCTGAACACTCCCCTAATTCATCATCACGTTTCATGTCTCCAACTTCATGGATCCCCATTATATTCAACATCTGAATGGACCCCCCTAAAGATTTATTCTTATCCACAATTGCTCACCTAAAATCCTGGGATCATTATCTAAAAGGCAATTTATGAATTTTTGAAATACTTCCAGTGTTTTAAACATGGTAAACAGTTGTTCCCATTTTCATTCTCTCCATCCTCAACCAAAAGATATTGAATTTGATGCCTCAAACATGGTCAACAACCATCATATTTCCTTACACAAAAACATTTAAATTCAATATATTGGCCATCTTGATTCATAATATTAATCACTCACCATTCTACTTATTGAATTCAACACCATTTGAATAAACCCATTCATGAACATGTGTGTGTTCAGAATGGAAGTCATTTGTGTATTGAGGCCCATTCCCCAATTTTATTTGTCAGGACACCCTCAGTAGAAAATTCAAACCCTGAGCGTTCAGTAATAGTGTGGGACTCTCATATAAATGAGAAATATTATTTTTTTCCATTATTTCTCACACCGATCATGACTCACATCACATTAGAGAGTAATTGTTGGTAGTCTAATTATAGATTGAAGTGTGTCTACGATGTGTGGTAAAAGAAACATAATTATAAATGTGAGGGGTATAATATAAACAATAAGAAGTAGTTTAGGAGGGAAATCCATGCACCACATAATATATTTTTTCAAAAAAAAAACCATCCCTATGGATCTATATTAGAAAATGAGAACTCCATTCATGCCAACCTCTAGCGGGTGGCCTTCAGAACCTGTTTAGTATTGTGAGATCTACCTCTTCCTCCCAAACCAGAAGGTGAATATCTTTATCCCTAATTCAAACCACACCCTACTCATCTTTGAACTAAGTATTTTGAAATTTCTCCTCCTCTTACTGTACATTAAAAACCACTATTTAAGCTTGTATCATGATGATAATATGTTCTAGATAAATTATGATGATCATGTTATTCTTTTATTACCATTATGTCCATAGAAGTTCTCTATTATCTAACTAGAGCTTTCCGATTCATTATAATTTATCCTAGTTTTACTAGATATTAATTCTTGGACATTCGGTGTGCACCCACTCAATGTGATAATATTTCCCTAGTGCATGGAGTGAAAGATTTTCCACCCCTCTCATGCCTATATTTAACAAATAGTGGTGGAGGTACCCCATATAACTCACTAATTGTCACTCATTAGTATGGTTACAAATTTCTCCATGAACCTCCATGCCTTGTTCTAGATGATTTGGTTCTCCTCAAAAACAACTTACATGAAATCAATTAATTCATTTGGTGGAATATGTTTATACTATGATAATGTCATTATTACAATGGAGGCGAGTTAATATTTAAGGATCCTCTTAGATGGGTGATCTTTCAGGTCTATAGGGAGTTATAATTCATATGAACCTTTTTTCAAAACACCATATTCACAATCATGGAGATCCACCTCCATGGAAATATCACATGTTTCAATTATGGGCTACCGTCCTAGTATTATTGCTAAATCATCTTGAATGGTTTGATCACTAAGAGTTGGATCAACTGTTGGTAGGTTCCCATACGTCACCAACCACCACCATTTATTAGAAATACACACTCTCAATAACTGTTCTAATAAAAAACATTGTTGTTTGATTGATTGGTAATGATAGATTCGGTAAATGTGACTCATATAAAGGGTATGACTTACAGAGGAATGGGTTTCAGTGAAGTATCATCCTGATGTTTCAAAAGGGTATTGTACAATCGTAGATCCTTGAAAAAGGTTAAAAATTAAAAAATTTCCATCAAAACCCTTAGTATAAGAAAACTAGGAGATGTATAAAATGAACTCACTAATGTAATAAACATGAATATCTCTATATAAGACTGAATAAAACCATGACTATTGAAGGTTATGAAGGACCCCAAAATACACTAAGAGGGGAGGGGTGAATCATGTTATTAACATTTTTTTAAAAAAAAGTGATGGATAGTGTTCCCAGATTTGAGGGAACCTATTAGACATACTTGACATGAAAGAGTACAAACAAAATAATCACATTAAAATAGATCCCACATCGATTTTACTTGGATCACCACTAAGGGATGTTCCAAGTTTCTTATGCAGACATTTTTTCGGTCGTACTTATGTACACTAAACATAAATAGTTGTTTAGTTAAAGAATTTAGATATAGTCACTATGTTCCAAGATCACTTCCTTTACGTATTTTTAGGGATATCTCATTATTTCCCTCAGAACACATTTTTTGACTCCCCCTTTCTAACAACTTTGAGATAAGTCTAACTCAATTTATCGACCTGAAGGCCCTTTCAATGGATTAGAATTAAATAATTTATCCCTGACTGATCAAGGTAATATTCTTGCATCAACGACTTGAGTTCATGCACACAAAAATCAATGTTCACTAAAAACTGATGTTCCAAAACTACCTTATGTGTTCCTCCTTTGTGAACCTCCTCTTCCATCATGGAAGTCACTTCCGTCAAAATGTCGACTACATTTGTAGAACAACCATCCTTTATGATGAACACTGAGTCAATGAAGAATACCCCATCATTTTGAAGAACCCATGAATAAAAATGACTAGAATCAGTCAAGACAACAATAGTATTTTTATGATGCTCAGGTAGCATGGAATGTCAGTTTCATGGAACTCCCATATCTTGGAAAAATCAGTGTGATTCCTGATTTTCCTTTAATAATTTCTTCACAAGTGAATATGGATTTCCTCTTTTTTTTAGGCTGGGCCATTCACAAGGTTCCATCTCCTCCAACACATTTTTCAGATACCTTAAAATCAGCTTACCGATGCACATTCTTTTGAAATGTACCATTGAGATTTGAATTTGTCAAAATTATCTCAATCAAAACCATTGTGCCAAAATGATTCTACAATTATAATAATCACATTTATCACCATCACCAATCACTATGATTCAATTATCTATCATTCATGACTCTCTAGGTAATCACATATCACACCCTCAGAAATCATTAATCCATCATGAAACACAACTTGTGTAGGATCCATTTCCTTGTATGATCCCTAATCATGCATGCAAGGAATAAAAAAAACCACACTCCATTTCTAGAAAAGAACATCCTTGGTTCCAATGGGTTATTATTACCCTTTCCCATGGGGATCTCAATGATGGGATTCCCCAGACAATCCACCTCATTCAAGGTTTTCTCTATTGTTATAATTCTAGCGTGTATCCCCCATTATGATTGGGAGGACTAGGGAATTTGAAGACAATCTTCCATACTTCTCATCTAACACTCCCTTTGACTGTGCCTTTAGAATAGTATATGAGGTGTGGCCACTGGTATTCATTCTGGAACACTCATCCCCATCGACTGGGGACCCATGGCCCTCCTCATGTGGATTATACATTGAACAAATACCAGTATAAAACATTTAATAAAATGAAATGAGTGAATGGTTTGGAAGATACATGATGGTTAGCAAATAACTATTATATCACCCAACATATGCACTCTTAATTCATCACCATCATGGGTGACCAATCCACTCCCCAATCTGATTGTGTACTAATCCTCAAGATTCCTTATCAATGGTTCTCTATGTATGGTAATTAAATGATTGAAGCCTCCCAGTTTGATTCTTCCATAGATGTTATCCTCTCAATATGTCCACAAAAAATCACACATACCCATCTAGTTGTAATATTTTCCCCCATGAATTTGTGTGAAATGGAATACATTTCATACGAGTCTGAAAATATCGCATGTATATTCTCTCTTGTACTATTTCTAGAAATACAAACATATAACAACTTGACCCCCTATTAGGTCAATCTTTATAGTAATTGTTCCTCTATTAATGTCAACCATGGTATTTTCCAGGTCACCCAATGAAAAATAAATATATCACATGTAGATGGAAACCACTTATTCTATATCAGGGCCTACCAGTTCTTCATTTCTCATCCTAATAGATCTCTTCCTACTCTCATAGACCAATATGATATAAGCCTTCACCTTTAATATAATGGGGTTTAAGAGAACAATGAGCTACCCCCACATAAGGATCGAAATGAGACCATGAAACACAATGGGTACTTCAAAATGAATCCAATATGCATCCCCACTACTCCAGTTCCTTTCCTGGTGGTGCAATATTCCTCAGATATTGATGTAGGATTACACCTACATATGATGCTATTAAATTTCTGACATAATTCAAAGACAATTTTAAATTTATGTTGGTGGTGAAAACATAAACACATCTCCATTCCTTTGGATATAAACATCTGCCACATTTGATGAATGATACCTAGATGCCATTCCTCAAATATTAAAATTTAAACTCACTTCATCAACTACTACAGAAATCCAATCTATCATTTTAATATAGATATGGATTATGGTTCACAATAATTATTACAATATATTTTATCAACTAATAGTCTACCTTAGGATATATTAATATACTCCCCCTTCTCCAGTGAACCCATTAAATTATAAACCATCTCTGCAGAAGGAGTCTAGAACATATAAAATTTGAGGTTTTGAGTATTTATAATACTTTCCATAAAACAAAATTCCTTAATATTTAATGATCACACCCTCTAGATTTTGAGAATATAAGTTCTTAGTCTATTGTTTGGAGGAATAATGGTTATTTGGAAATTTTATCCCCCCAAGGGTACCACAATCCACTAATGAAAAAATTTAATAGACCACATATCTTCCTAATAATTATTCGATTCACTACATGTACCAATTGACTATAAAGATGAGGATAAACATGTTCTTGCATGTTCACCAAGATTCTAGGCCCAATAATCACTGAAATTAAATGAATCCTATGATTAAATCACATTCTGGACTTCTTCATTGGAAGTATCCAAAAACTAAGGAAGGATTCCTAAAACATAATATAATGAACCACTAACCACTATCTTTATTTCATTCTATAACCACGCTCTTGGAAGCATCCTTAATCCATATTTAGAAAATATGATACTGGTTTCCTCCTTTTCAATCAGTAGACATTTTTTAGCCACCCTAGTATCATCATAGCTAGAGTATAGAAGAAGAAACTCATTCATGTCTGGAATGAAATGTCCTTATTAAATGGTGGATTATGCATGAATTCAGGGGTAAACCTATCTAGTTTAATCTATTATAGAATGGGGGGTAGGATTTTTATCACCCATGGAATTATATTTAAGAAGTAATTCATCAAATTTGAATACTAGATGTGGTATTTCACTATTGCATTAGAGATCCCACAGGATGATCCCCACCTATATATGATGATGGTATATGGTTCTAGGGTCTAGGGGCCACTAACGAAGATCTATTTGTAGCTCCTATTGTATGTAAATGTGGAATTGGGATATCCATAGTGATTCATAATGTATAATGTGAACCATATTATTCTAAAACTATTCACAAATAATTCAAACATATTATGACCATTCCCACTCATCGATAATGTTTCCCCCAGTACACATGTCTCAATATTAATATCAACCCATTCATTTATTCTATAAACTGTTTTGGATGATTTTTTTTATAGAGGGATAGTAATTCCTCCTCCTTTTGTAGTTCCCCATTTACCATCATTTACATCATATAAATGTTCAAATATAGGTGTCTCCATGTTCCCTCGATGGATTAATTAATGTGGTGATGTCACAATGGTTTTTTTTATAATGGTAAGTGAACTTCGATTATAATGTGTTAAATTCAATGGATTTGATATCCACATAATACAATATTATGATGTTGTAGAGGGGAATATGATAACATAGTAAGTATTACTTATATGATTTGGTCCATAGGACCATGACCTCCATATTATCGAAATGATCACTTTTATCATGGGTAATTTTTGGATTCCCTCACATTTCATCGCTTCAGTTCACAGGAGTAGCATCAATTACAACTTGATCTGGGGGTTTTCATTTCTATAATTTTGTGGATTATAATAATTTGTCATGAAATATAGTTCTTTTTCAGGAAAATAATTTTAATCACAAAAAATATGCTGTATTTTTTCTCTATTGGAGTAAAGAAAGGAATGATTATCATGCAAAGAAGATTATGTGCAAGTGTTGTGACTGTGAACATGGTAGTTCACAAAATATATTGATTTCCATAGATCAGAGATGTTTTTTCTAGAATGGAAGTATTTTTTTACAACGGTCCCATCTCCCTATTTATAGGCATACTGCTTCCAGTTCACATGAGCATGCATCTCGGTCATGCAACCCAATATGGCATTTTTCCAACCTTGTGGAAATTATACTTTTCCATTGGTGTTTCTCTTTTAAACCAACCTTATGGTTTCCTTAAACAATGATAGTGTTGTTTTTTTTTCTAAAAATATGTCTCAAATATAGAAGAGTTAGTTTTTTATGAAACATTTATGTGTCCCACTCCAAATTAATATCTTGTTGATGAGGATCAAGTTGCCCCCAAATTTTGGGAGTTGTTCACAAATGATCAGATCGGTGCCAAATGGATTGCATGCCAAAGGTGATTATAGAGATAAAAGTTATGTCATTACCCATAAATCATTAAATGAATTCTGACCCATATGAATGAGAAATAATATCTGTGTGAAAAAACCATTATATGAATAACTATCCTATATTGCGAGATAGTCAACATTGGATTAAACATAATGCATGTTCAAGCCCCCATCGATAATGGGTGGGGAAGCATGTAACCTTGATATGTGCTACAACATCATTTCAAATCATATTCCGCCCATTTAAACTATATATAGATCCATGCCCCAAAACATGTGGGAGAGGATCTCTATAATTCCTGGTGATGTTATTACTCACAAAAAACAACCTTTCATGAAATCGTGCAACACAAAAAACCCCATGGACATTTCAATATAGGGAAACATGTAAGACTTTCCACCCAGGGGACACAACATGCCTTGACCTATGGTTGTAATTTCCACACAAATAACCTCTTAATGAAAATGGGTTCAATCAACCCCAAGTTATAGACTTATGAAAAATAACATGGCTCATGAAACCACATTTCTTTGAAATACAATAATATTATATGCATCAAATTTCTGGTCCCTCAACCACAACTAATATTCTTCACGTGAATCCTAAAAGAGTCAATTAGATTTTTATTAATACATTAGGTACCCTGATTCATATTTAAATGAATAATAGGAAACCTAATTTTGGGTGTCTTGATTTCCACCCCTCCATGGTAGTGGTTATTCCGCTCCCCAACAAGATTTGGATGAGCAGTGGACACGAAAGCTATAAAGGTGGAATAATCGAGGGAAATGGGTTAACTATATATACTGAAAGTACAGTCACTATATTGTCCTCTCTCTTTGATAAGCTCTCCATGGTAGTGTAATCCCATACACATCTAATTTGTAGGATTTGAAACTTCTAATCTCGACATCCATGTCATATGATGTTAAACTAAATTAAGAAAAACATAGAAAATTAATTTAAAAATTCACCCAAAAAAATGTGATGATAATGGAATACCCCATGTAAGATCATTATTAATTTTCCCTCCCCTCCTCCTATGTTTGATGTCACCTTTAAGCTACTCCATTCCCTTGAATTCACTTATGCATAATATTCACACTATATCTCATTGATCATCTGTACGAGACATGAGTTTCTTTATGGCATAATATTAAAATATGTGGACATGTCATATCGCATGACAATAAATTGTGGTATCAAAATATGTCGTTTTTGAGACCAATATTATATAGGGTATGTATGGTTCCATAGTAGGTTCCAATCCTAACACCCCAACAAAATAAATGAACCCCATGTTTGGATTCTCCCCCCTCCCTGAGGGACACACTCTACCAAATTAATAGGCTCAAATCTTACCACATGTACACACTCCATGAAACTCCATGTGTGAAGGTTTCCCCATGGGGAAGGACTCCATCAATTTCAATGTGTGAAATCCCCCCCCCCACACACACCTAGGGACACACACTATGAAATCTTGTGTGTGGAAACATCCCCCATGGTGACACACTCCACTAAAAACCAAGCGAGAAATCTCCTCCCCCACATGAGACACATATAACTAAATACATTATGGGAAATATTTCCCCCATGGGGACACACATATCCAACAACTATGATCCCCCATAATAAATTAAACCTATGAACCATCTACCCCGAAAAAAATTAAATATGTTACTAATAATTCCCTGAAATATATTAAAACTATGACATATCGATCACCAAAATATTTTAAAATTGTTACTAGATCCATAATCATGGAATCATACGATAAATATTAGATTTCTGAGGTAATAATAATTATTATATTTATGCCCCTAGAAAAAACAATCTTTGGTCCATTATGGAATGCCTTGGTTTTTCCACCTATGATGTCACAGAGGAGATTCCCCAAAAAGGGAAAGACTTTATCAGTGACCAAAAATATCAATGTACAAAAATTCCAAGACATTCCCAACATCACTACCCACTATGACATTAGGTTTATTCCACACCGAGATAGAAGTAGCATAATTGAATAGAATCTACCTTGATATGGAACTGAAAATGAGATTCATGAACATTATATAAATATATGTTGGGGACTTATACTAGGTGATGACCTCTAATGAGGAATCCATAGAAAGAGGAATCAATATCCCATATTCCCATTTTGAACAAGGATAAATTTTATTTATTATGATGAGGGAAGATTCTCACATTAATAATTTTGGAATTTAGGGTAACAGATAACGAATTCCATACCTATATGGAAGGAAGACACCCAACCCCAATGGAATTCATTAGAAACAATAACCATGTATGACCTTGGTAAAACCTAGGGTATAATTTATTGAAAATAAGATATCATTATTTAGAAAAACAATGGATAATTTTTCATTATTACAAGATTAATCACTATGATTATAATTTCTAACACTATTCCATTTTATTTTAATCCATGTATTAGACCATAATGAATTATTTTAACACTGAATGTAGACTACAATTTAGTGATTTTCTATATATAACTTGAATAAAATTTTAGAATTAAAAAGAATATTTTTGTTGTGAATAACCACACTTATAAAAATATGTTAAAAACATAAACATAGGTGAGTTTTATGATTAACAAAATAAGTGAAAAATTGAGTTTCATGAAGGCCATGAAGGAATGAAAATTCATCTTACTAAATACCCGGAATGTTGCAAGAATAAACTTGGGATGTCTATATAAAGAATTAGTAATTTGTTTTGGGTTTTGAGAAGAAGTACCTAGAGCAATTAATTTCATCTAAAAAATAAAAATTTATATTATCACAATCAAAAATAATAATAGTTTTACTATGGTTTTCTCGATAGTTTTTGTTCATAAAAGTAAAATGTATACAAATTTTGAAAATTGATTTTCTAAGGGGAAGGATCAAGAAGCGGATAAATAAGGATTTATGATTAAAAACATTACTATGGATTATAATGTGACTATGAAAGATATATTAATGGAATGACTAATTGTGAAATATGATGACGACAACTAGTTAATTTCATAAGAATGAAATTGAATGATTTAAATGGTTTTGAATTGGGATTCATGAATAATGGTGTCGAAGATTATTATTAAATATAATTATATTTAAAATAATCATGAAACATCTAAATACTATTATGTATCTAAATTTTAATGATTATGATGCATATTTTGAATATAACCAATAAACATGATAAGTGGTTTATTGGTAAACTAATATTTTATAAAAATCATGAATAAGGGTCTGATAACCCTGTATATAAAACTAATTTAGAGATAATAATGATTATTTAAGGATAAATTTTTCAATCAAATTGATAAAATAAATTTTTAATTATTGATTTTCTTTGAATTGATTACTGATTAGGTGATAAAGAAATTTATGTCATCTTTAGTGAAGATTTATTATTTTTTCTATTCAAGGAATAAATTCAATTATATAAGATTTTATTTAAGGAATGAGTGTTTTGAAGTCATTTATGTAGTAATTTGTATTTTATGGTGATTCATGTTATTTTGGTAATGTATTAACATGACTAAAGAGAATATAATATCATTGTATTCACATGTGTGGTGTGTTATATTATGAGATGTTTTTTCAAGGAATTAATATAACATGATTTTTTAAATTTTGGGAACATATGTTGAAATATTTTTTTTAATATGATAATATATATTTTTAGGTGTCCTAGTGTTAATTAATTACAAAAAAGATGATGTTAGCAATGGGTTTTTGTTATTGACGTTTTTGAGAATAATGTATTATTTCATCTGAAGTGGATTTATCCAAATTATGTAACCTGTTATTAACATTTTTGGTTAAGTAAATATATATAGAAATGTGTATTGAAATTTAATTATTTTATGTATTTTATAATACATTAAAATATAATTTTATTTCTTCACTCTTGAAAAAATCATCTTGAATATTCATTTCAATGATTAAGAGATATAGTGGAAATTGATCAATGCATAATAAAAGCTGAAAATTTAGTTCATAAATGGAATTAATTCAAGGAAATAGTTTTTTCTTGGGTACATATCTTTATTAAAAAATAATCCCTCATCAATTAAAGTTGAATCATTAAAATGAAAATGTTATCTTCTTATAATCATTTTTTATGAAATGATGATATTTTCACACCTCATTAATTTATGGTTTTTTAGTCACTAAATTTATAATGAACATGTTTTCTATAACCCTATATTAGTTCTTAGAAGTTATTTTAATCCTCCATATATATTTTAAAATTTCATTAAAATGTTATCCTTGTACGGGGATACAATTATGTGTTAATTTTTGTAACCATTATGGTTATCACATTCTTTATGAATCATTAATTATTCCGTTGTATGATGTGGATTTAAAAAAAGTTATTTTAAAATTTTAATATTTTATTATAATGATAAAATATGTGAGGGAAAATTTTATCTTATCATGTTGAATTTAACACCCTCGTACCTTACAATATATTTCTCTTTATATAAATTCCATTTTTTCAATAGCTGTCTTAGTACACCCAACCAAGGTTAGAAACGAGATATATTATAACATATACATTAAATTGGTGTTTATTAATAAGATTAATAATATTATTAAAGTTATATATCATATAATTATTTAAAATTCTATTTTAAGGCATAAAATATAATTACTAAATTTTTAGTAAAGTCCTTTTATGTGTAGAAATATGTTTTCTTCAAGAAAATGTTTCATATTTCATTTTGATAGAAAATAAAATAATTAATTAATTTTTTTTTCAACTTTTATTTGGTAAATTGTTATCATTTTTTAAATTATCTTACCAAATATTATTTTAGGGTGAAATTTTGGGATTCTTTAAAAGGATGGGGTTTATGGTGAATAGGGAAAAGTACAGATTTTTATAAAATTATCATTAATTTAAATTGAAATATCCATATTATGAGAAAACTTTGATCCTCAATTATAATATTTTTTATTTTTATAAAATAATTAATGTTGATAATATAGAAATCCACTTTATTCATTTATTTATATAATTTAATTTTTTCATAAAGACTTTTTTTTAAGAAAAACCTTTTTCATGTGTTTATTATGTTTTTTTCTTTATTATTTAGATTAATTATTAAGTAATAATTATATTAATGAATATATATTTTCAATATTAAATAGTATTTTATAACATTCAATCTGTTTTTTTACCTCACATGTAGAAAGAATGAATTCATTATATTTCAAGAAATTCATTTTTTTAAAATGTATTCATTTTATTTGATGTGATTATTTAAAAATAGTCTTCATAAAATTCCGTAAATTGATTCATTTTAAATTGATTCAATATTTTTATTCAATATAATTCATGTTATTTAATCGGGTCAATATACTTTTTGATCATTAATAATGGTTAACCTGGTAATGATTTATCACCTAGGAAAAAGAGGTAAATCTAAGTTGAAACTACTGGGTAATGAATTAAAATCTTTCTAAATAATTCCATTACCATTTTGTATGAGTGCTATTTGAAAAAAAATTATTTTTAATGTGTAGAATATTTATTTTATAGTATTTTTTTAATTTCCTTTGCCAAAGAATAACTTTTCTTAATATAAGTAATATTTCTATTGCTCGAGATCAATTTTTAATTTTCTAAAATCTGGCTTAAGGGTCTCCAGTGCCCAACATACAACACCAAACCAGTTTAAGAGAACCAAAATAGTAAACAACACAAAATAAAAAATATTTTAACATCATAATAATTGTTGTCCTCCTCATATTCCATACAGATTTCATCTTCTCCAGTAGCTGATTCCAATTCCGGATTTCTCCAAAAAATTTCACTTTGAACTCGATTTTTGAGCAGATCTAGATCAGTCATAACTGATGATTCCTTCTTAACCCCACTGCCCTTTTTGATAGAAATAACCACCTGGTAATTCCTTTTGGAAGCAGACTATGTCCGCATTGGACTCGCGAGATATGAGTAGTCTTTCCATGGCCTCCTTGTTGAGGTTTCATGTGAATTTCTATCACCTGGAGACCCCTTTTGATTCCCATTTTGAACAATATCAGTCAATGAACATCCATCAGGGGTACTCTAGTTCTCTTTTCCACCCCTATAACTCTCCATTCCTACCCCGGACTGTTGCTTCAACCCATCATCCTGACATCCAGAAAAGCCGCTGAGCCTCTGATATGAAGGACTACTTTCCATCAATGGTTTCCACCACTTCTGTAGAGAAAATTCCTCCACAGCCATAGCATCAACCTTTTTCCCCTGATCCTCAAACAGAAAGGCCTCATGAGTCTTACCCCTCCACCAACAAATTCCATTGAAAAAATCTGCTCATCATTCTCTTCCACAGATCCTGAAAACAGTTCCTACCCCATGTAATCCACCTGCCTACCCTCCACCATTATAGCATCACCCTCACCCCCTG
This sequence comes from Viscum album, assembly GCA_963277665.1. NCBI lineage: Eukaryota > Viridiplantae > Streptophyta > Magnoliopsida > Santalales > Viscaceae > Viscum > Viscum album. The sequence goes on from OY728139.1 coordinate 1,093,369,767, forward strand.
TATTGACGTACTCCTCTAGAACCCCATCCATGTTACGATCTATAAGGACATCTAACCAATTATTCAAAGAATTAATGGTTACGCCCAAGGATACAGACCTTTAGCCTCCGTCAGACTGGTCGTACTAACCACCTACAAAAAAAGCACTTCCGGTCCTTTCAACCTGTTTTGGACTCGTAGCATTAGAATGTCGAACAAACCCCTCCATGTCCAGGTCCATCCCAATGCTGGTCTTGCCAACTGTTTGACCTTCCCCAAAAAACATAACATGAGATCCTGAGGCGAGGTCCTCCCTAGCTAAAGCATTCATCTGAGAACCCCTCCTTCCTTCATCTAACCCCTTCATACACAAATCCAGACCCACCCTCATATCTTTTCCTAGGCCAGTGTTCCTTGTACCCTCCTCAGAGTTCATCCTAGCATCCTTCATACAGTAACAAGCCCCCCTCTCTTAGAAAACTTCAATAAAATGTCCCATGCTCTTGCAAAAACCAAAAAAAAATCCATCCAAAATTTATACAAACCTCTATTTTCATCTATACTCCTCCCCGATTGTAATCCAAATATAATAAAAAGGGACGTGTGATGCATCCATTTCAACACACACCCAGGGGTTAACCGGATGGAAAACTGCCTCTATGCGACAATCATACCATAGTTATCTTCCTACCATGTTACCCAATAATCAAATTACATAAGGGTCTTGAAACAGTAAAGGAAGTTTAGGAAAACATACCTAAACAATGATAGAGGGTGAATCCCGGTACATATGGAGATCAAAAGACCAGCGCAGAAGCATAAAATGATTTCCTTTGAAAATGCGACGCACCCTAGACCAAGCCTGAATGAGATATGATTCTGACTCAAATCTAATCATAATTTGATTATTATTCAGTAAAACCACTACCGCACGTTCGCGAATCACCCACGAACCAAAACAATCAATCTATGTCATCCACCACAGGTCTTATGTTCTTGAAATGAGCCACCAGGGTGAGATTCAGCAAGGTTGAAGACTCCGTGAACTCAGATAATGAGAGAGGAAGATTCGATGCACCATCAATTAGGTTATGAACATTAGGGTTAATCAAAGATTTTAGAAAATGGGGAAGAAACTCCGAGTTAGGGAAAGGTTGAAATGACCTAGTCATCACATCAGTTAGTGATTCCCCATCCCCCACCAAGGGGGTTGGAGCTGACGTAGCGACTTTCGTCGTAACCAGAGGGGAGAGATCATTGCGAGGTCAAGGATAACCGCCAGTCCTCGCAGCTTATGAATTTTACCAGAGAGTAAGTAATATTTCATTCAAATTGAAATCAATTTTTTGGGTCTTTTAAATAAAATGAATGATGGGATGAATCCATTTGTAATTATATTTCTAAAACAGAGAAAATTCCTTCATTATTTATTATTTAACAAAAAAACATTTGTAAAAACCTACTAGTTTACTATATTTATATTTAAAATCAATTTTGACATAAATCATGTATCTTCCAAAACACAAATTATTATGTGTTTTAAGATCCTATATCAATATTAATTTCATCGATATATAAAAATATCTTCTCCTAAAAAGGAGTAAATTTTTGTAATCGTCATGCAAATTTTTTATTAGATAGCCCCATTAATTTTTTTCATATAATTATGTTATCATGGTAAAATATTAGGTTATGTAGTTTAGGATAAGATAGGATTAATGTCGTTTAACTAAGATGTGTGTCTAACAATGTATCTGTTGAAACTATTAAATTTTTTCCACACACATTTTCACAAAATTAATGGTGTGAACCGCACATAGACACCAAATTTCGAGTTTGAGTAGATATATGTATTCGTGCTTGAAAAAGTATAATATTGAATTTTTGTGTGTCGTTACCCAACATGTCCTTGATGAGGCTCAAAAAGTTAATTTTGTCAGTGCCCAATTTTTATAGAGGTCAGTGAAGGTGGTGAAGGGACCAGAATAATGTGTTGGGATAACCACACATCACTAATCCTAAGATGGGTTGTAGATGCACCGTCCCCATGGGATGGTGAAGCTAGTTCCCCCAGACTGTTCCCCTAGGTGGCACAGTTTGGAAACATCCTGCATAGCCTAGAAGGTATAACCCCCATACATAAGTCCCCAACACACACCATATGTAAGGTTTAGAAGGCACAACCTCCCCTCTACCGGACACATACACCTTAGACCAATGTTTGGTAAATCCTTTCCCCAGGGTTCATAATTTTCCTATAAATTGGACCCTTGGGATTTAGTTTCACTACTATAAACTTGAAAGATGTCACGACCCATCCTCGGGGACCATGCCGTGACTACCCGAAGCCCGCCTTCCATAGGCCAGGGGCTGGTGACTAGCACCAAAGACATAAATCCTGAATAAAAAGGGAATGAATTGCCTTTATAAAGTAAACAAACACCATAGAGTAAGCAAGCTAAAGTAAACACTAAGTAAACTGGGCACAACTGTAAGTGCTGGAATGTAAATGGTCCAGAATACAAACCCAACTGAATGTAAATTACAATTAAAAAGGAAGTACAACAACTAAAAAGTAAAGCAGCAACGTCGAGCTGTCCACTAGAAATCCCACCTAAAGGGTGGGTACAGATAGTCTCCTCAGCTCCTCGGGTCCAGCCGTCCGCTCCATGTACGTCCCACCTAGTGGTCCACCTCCAGGTACTGACTTGCTCCACAAGCCTCAACCACGATCAGCGTTGTCCATCATTTTCATCCAACACAACGTAGTGCGGGCATAGCCCGTGCAGGGGTGAGTATACTCTACTCAATAGGGACCCCGAGAACCCCAAAGTTCTCCCAGAATGAACAAAGGATAATCCACAAAGGAAGGATACAATCACGAAGTAACAACCAACTATACTTAGGTACATGACCATAAATATACCTAAGTCATCAATTCCAGTTCGGCTCCAACATCCGAACCCAAGTTTGATCTAGTCCACACAGGATAGCACAATCAAATCCACTCAGGATAACACAACCCAATCCACACAGGATATAAAAACAATCATATGGAAGATAATGATTGAATTCCAAGACTATTCTCACACAGGTATACTTCTTTGTAAGATGATAGAGTTGATCAGATGTAGCCACTGATTCATCTAAGTTGTCAGACCCACGTCAGATACAAGACTAGGTAAGCTATCGGACCAACAAATGATACAAGACCAGCTACTCTACCGGACCCACGTAGGATACAAGTACAGAGACAAACAATGTCGGACCCATGTACGATACAAGATTAGTAGTCACGTACTGCCATACGCACATAGGATACAAGAATAGTAGTCATCGCCGTCGAACCCACGGAGGATTTCAGTATGGTTGTCGTCGCTACCGAACCCACAGAAGATTTCAGTACAGTCGTCATCGTCGTCGCAGTCGCAGCCAGCTCTAGGGTTCCTGCACACAACATGCTCGACTCCGGGAGGGTCTTCTCCATGATCCACGTAGGGTCGATACATCAACTGACACGTAGTCCTGAGGTAATGTACCCCAAAGTTCCATCTCGACAAAAGGAACTCAATGTAACAGACGATGCGTCTATCAGACGCCCGGTCTGAGAGATATCGGCTCTTTCATTCCAGGGGCCCGGTTGGTTTTTATTTCAAAACCAACCCGACTGTACTCCAAATACATCCAAACCTCGAGCGGAGTAAGAAAAAAGGTCTATATCACTATGATGAAACCAAAAAAGTCGATGGCACATCAATCGGACGTCCAGAGCTCAAGTTATAGGTGTTTCCGCTCCGAATGCCCTGTTGGTTTCATGTTCAAACCAACCCGAACATACCAAAAGTTCTCCAAAACCATGAGTGTAATATACCAAAATGACTGTCTCTATCCAAGGATTGAATTTCAACTGACGGTGCATCAATCAGAGGTCTATAGCCCATGTTATGGGCCTTTGAACGAAGCTGTCTGATTTTAGGGGGTTTTGGGCACGGACCGTCCCGGCCAAAGAACCCCTGGGTCGGCCCGAACTGGGTCGACCTAACCCGGGTCTTGGTCCAGACCAATAGGGTGCGGCCTGGACCGACTGGTGCGTCCCAGCCTAGCCTGTGCGGTCCAGACCGGTGCGTGGACCCGACCCAGCACTGGCGGCCCGACCCGGTGCGGGCGCCACACGCAATGTGAGCGCGGAAGGGGGGGATACTGCCACCCCCTTCGAACTGAACGGAGGACGCCACGAGGTGTGACCTACTGTGTTGACAGGGGGTTCAATCCCCTAGTTTTTCTGGATTTGGACGGCCGTAACGGCCGGCCAGTTGTGCTGCGCGGGACCCCGTGGTCCCCCCCTCATTGCGCCAGCACCCGGCGGTTCTGGCCGCCCTCTTGGTCTTCCGCCACAGCCAAAACGCCACGGCTCTTGGTGCTCCGGTGGACAGGGAGTCCAGTCGCCCCTGCTCTTCCACGGCCAAAAGCCGCGACCTTGGTTCGATCGGCGTGGCGCGACGGTGCAGCGCCCCTCCACCGCAGCCTGCCTCGGCCATGACCATCCATGGTTCTTCAGCGCAGCGCGACGGCGCCGCAGCCCTGCTCCGTCCGCATTATGTTTTGTCTTCAATGGCGTGGCATGACGGCGCCCCGCTCCTTCGCCGCGGTGATATTCCTCATTCTCGCACAGTGTCGTTGCACCGCGCCGCCTTCATCCCAAAATGCAACGGTGAACATCAACAAAAGGGGAGGAGGATCGGCCGTGTTCTTGCAGTCCAACCTCCTCCGATTAATTTTATAACAGGTGGCCAAATATTTAATGATGACTGCAAGAATAATCACATCGTAAAAACACACCCCTACCTTGAAGTAGTTTTTGAAAGAATATTGTCGTGGAAAACGACGTCGTGAGGTAAAGCTCCGTACGTTCTTGACAGTGGACATCGAAGGTGGAGCGACGTCTCACCCCAGCTGCGAAGAGGAGAAGAAATGCATGACGATCACTCTTTACGGTGACAGCATTCCTGGTCGAGGTCTTGATGTTCTTCACATTCTTTAATGTTGAAGATGACATTATTCAAGACTAGATCCCTCCTCTACAAAAATCATCATATAATGTTCAACAATAATAAAATAAGGCTTTGGATGATTTTATTACTCATGCCAACCTTTTTAAAAATTCCAATTCAATTCACCTAATTAATTAACATGTGGTGTCCAATTACTTAGGCATTTTATTGGAATGTATTTTAACATGGAAGAGTTAAAAAATTAATTGCTAGAGGGGGGGGGGGGGTTTAATGGGGTGTTGGGGAAATTGAAGGAGGTGGGGGCACATGTGGGCCCCACCCCCACTTCCTCACATATTTATTCCCATAACACTTAAACCATCAGTAATGAAATAAAAATCAAATTTTAAACCAATTATATTTTTATTCCTCACATTTTAAACATCTCCTCCCGAGCAAACACAACTCCAAAAAATGTCTTCCTAAGCAATTATCGGCGCTGCAGTTTCATCAGTGTCCTCTGATTTCGATTCTGAGCACCGGTTCAAAAGTTAGGAAAACTCACTCGTTCGTTCACTGAACGTACCCAAGGTAAACTACGGAAAATGATTCAGGGCATACCAGGCCTCAGAATAAGGTGTCGTCAGAAAATGCATACATATAAAATCACAGAGAAAATATAAAAAAAATACCTTGAAATTTACTGGTCTTTTCATTACTCCCACCGCAGGGATTTACATCCCCGTAAAGATACATCACAAACTAGGGGAACAAATGAGGGTACTGAGCATGCATCTGAGCCTCTGGCTCCCAAGTGCACTCCTGGAGGTTCTCGTGCTGCCACCTGATAAACACTAGAGGAATCAACTGACCACGTAGGACCCACTCCTACCGATCCTAGATCTCTACCGGGACCCCCAAAAAGTTTCTCCTTCATCAATGTCCAGCTCCCCATGGTCGATGATATGCGTCGGGTCGTGCACGTATCTCCTCAGTTGAGATACGTGGAAGACGTTGTGCACCCGGTGCAACTGAGGTGGTAGAGGAAGGCGATAAGCCACCTCGCCTATCCTGCTGAGAACCTGGAATGGTCCAATGAAGTTTGGAGATAACATGCTGCCCCGGCCAAATCTCTGTAATCTACGTCGAGGTGAGACCCGCAAGAAAACATAGTTTCTATCCTCGAACTCCCATGGTCTCCGCCTCCTGTCAGCATAAGACTTCTGTTAGCTCTGAGCTGTCCTCATCTGCTCCTAGATGACCTGGACCATCTCTGTCATGGCATGGACCATCTCCGGTCCCACAAGTGCTGACTCCCTAGGGTCTGTCCAGCATGTAGGTGATCTACAAGGTTGGCCATACAATGCAATGTATGGTGCCATCCTAATGGTGGAGTTGTAGCTGTTGTTGTACGCAAAATCCACCAAGGGTAGGTGATCCTCCCAGCTTCAACCAAAGTTGAGGACACATGCATGGAGCATGTCCTCGAGATTCTGAATGGTCCTCTCTTTCTGACCATCCATATGAGGGTGAAAGGCGGTGCTCAGATGTAGCTGTGTCCTGAATGCCTCCTGCAACCCCTTCCAAAGCCGGGAAGTAAAGCGATCATATCGATCGGAGACAATAGATGATGGAACTCCATGAATCCGTATGATCTTCTGAACATAGAGGCATCCCAAGCTCTCAATTGAACCCTGCTCTCTGATGGGTAAAAGGTGGGCCTACATTGGGAGTCGGTCGATAATCACCCAAATGGAGTCGTGACATCGGGAAGTACATGGAAGTCCAGTCATGAAATCCATAGATATCCCATCCCACTTCCACTCCGGGACCTCCAGGGGATGTTCCATGCCTGCTGGTACCTAGTGCTCTACCTTCACCTGCTAGCAGGTGAGGCATCTAGAAACAAACTCTGCCATAACCTTCTTAATACCTGGCCACCAGTGTTGTCATCTGAGATCCTTGTACATCTTTTCCACATCTAGACGTACCGCTAAAGGGGGTGTGTGAAACTCTCCTAACACCTCCTCTTATAAAGAAGCTGGTACCATGGTACGTCATCTGAAAAGGACGTCGTGCTCTCCTCCTAAAGAGAATCCACCATGTTCCCGTCTTGAGGATATCTGTGCACGCCACATCTCATAGTCAACGTCCCCATGTTGTGCCTCTCTCACCCACTATAGTAGTGTAGGAGTGACTGTGAGTGACTACAGAAAGGCTGCTCCATCACTATCCACGAAGGATTTTTGCAAAGTGGCTAGCTGCTCTATCACCTCCCCAGGTAGCCGAATGACCGTCCTCCTACTGAGAGCATCGGCTACTACGTTCCCCTTTCCTAGAGTATAGACATTCTCAAAGTCATAGTCCTAGAGGGACTCAAGCCATCACCACTGTCTATGGTTCAGGTCCTTCTGTGAGAAGATGTACCTGAGACTCTTGTGGTTAGAATAGACTGTAAAGTGCTCACCCATTAGATAGTGTCTTCACATCTTCAGAGCGAAGACCACTTCTGCTAACTCCAGGTCATGGGTAGTGTAGTTTTGCTCATGATACCTCATATTTCATGATCCATAGGCGATAAATGCCTGCTCCTGCATCAAGACACATCTGAGTCTGGTCCCTGATGCATCGCAGTAGACTACATACCCTACTCCCTACTCTGGTAGCCTCAAGATGGGTGTGCTAGTCAATCTCTATCTCAGCTCCTGGAAGCTCTGCTGACATCTATCTGACCACACGAAGGGTTTCCCATTCTTTGTCAAAGCTGAAAGTGGTGATGTAACCCTGGATAAGTCTGACACAAATCTCTGGTAGTACCCCTCTAGACCCAAGAAACTCCCCACCTCTGTCACGCTCCAGGGTGGCTCCCAAGCTAGAACTGCCTCTATCTTCCCCGGATCCACCCCAACTCCTGCCTCATAGATGATGTGTCCCAAGAAGTGGACCTCACGTATCCAGAACTAACACTTCGAGAGCTTACCATAAAGCTGGTGCTCTCAGAGTGTGTCCAGTACAACTCGCAAGTGGTAGGCGTGCTCCTCCTCAGTGGTCAAGTATATCAATATGTCGTCGATGAAGACTATGGAAAATCAATCAAGGTAAGGCTAAAAGATCCGGTTCATGAGACTCATGAAAACTACTGGAGCATTGGTTACGGAAAAAGGAATAACCAAGAACTCATTGTGGCCGTACCGACATCTGAAGGTCATCTTCTGCATATCCTCGTCTTGAACTTTGAGCTCATGATAGCCTGACTTGAGGTCTAACTTAGAGAACCATCGTGCTACCTTGAGCTGATCAAAGAGGTCATCAATCCTCAGTAGTGGATACTTGTTCCTCACGGTCACCTGGTTCAGGCGACGATAGTCGACACACAGTCGCAAGCTCCCGTCCACCTTCTAGGCGAACAAAATCGGGGAACCCCAGGGTGAAACACAGGGTCAGATGAATCCCTTTCCCTGCAAGTCCCCCAAATGTACCCGTAGCTCTCAAAGATCGGTGGGAGCCATACGATATGCTGGAGTGGATATCGGGGCGGTCCGAGGGTACATGTCAATATAGAAGTCTACCTCACTGCAAGGAGGTAGTCCTAGAACGCCGTTAGGAAAAATTTCCGCATACTGATCCACCACTATAGGAAAACTCGGACTCCGCACATCAACTGCTTCTAGGATGAGGCTAGCCAACTGATTAGTGATCGGCTATCATATCCTCTGCGTGAGTCCATCCTGCGCTACAAAGGCTCCCTTCTCATCGGTGAAGGTGAACATGCTCCCATTAGTGTGGACACACCACACCTTGCGCCTAATACAATCGATCTGAGCATGGACTGTAGATAACCAATCCATGCCCAAGATGACTTCGTAAGGCGTCGATGCCACTACAAGAAGATACCAGCCGAAGCTCTCACCTCCTGGAGTAAGCTCACACTGCCATCACAAATGTGTAATCGTCGAGTCTGCTCTTGTAGGAGTCTCTAGACGTAAGTATCAAGCCAACTGCTCTGCCAGAATCTCTGAGATCCGAAAAAATGTAGGGACAATGAAAGAATGACTCACTTATGTGTCTATAAGAACTACAGAAAGGGTGGAGTTGAAACAGATAGTACCTCGAATAATCACTGGTGCACCGTGGTCATAGGCCTCTGCTTTCTAAAGGTGATCCTGCCTTGGCCCACCAGCTCCCTATGGTCGGGGTGGTCCTCCTGGTGGTGGTAAAGCCTCAAAGCGTCTCCCACCACCTGCTACTCGGCCAGCTCCTCTACCTCGTCCGCCTTCTCCCTGCAGACCGCCACGGTCGACCCTCTACCTCTGCTTGGGTGGTCCCTCAACCGTCTTCTTCTCCTCTTCACAGCGGGTCGGGTAGTCACGAACCATGTGGCCCTGCCCGCCACATGCGTAGAACTATCTGCTCTTCGGAAGGCTGGCTCTGCGCCGTGTGCCCCGTACCTTTGAGCCAGTGTTCTGAGGTCGTCCGCTTGCTGGTCTAATCTTCCTAGACCCCTACGACATCCATTGACTGCCAGCTGTAGATGTCTCAGCTACGTGCCTCCATGCGGTAGGTCTCGCTGCTGGTGTTGGCTCAGCAAGAAATCTCTCTACGAGAAGAGATCACTCCAGTACTCTTTCCTGCGTCGGAATGCTGAGGGAGATCATCGATTCCCTAATCTTATGCATCAGTCCCAGCTCGAATGTCTGGGCTCGGAACAATGGGTCCCGTACCATGTCCAACGAATTGCGTGAGAAATCGGTAAATCTCGCTGAGTACTGGGCTACCGTCACGCTACCCTGCCGCAGCTGTAGTAGCTCTTAAATGCACACCGCACGTAGGGTAGCTGGAAAAAACTCTGAGCGGAAGAGGCTCTCAATGTTCTTCTAGAGGAGAGATGCCTCGTCGTGCACCTGGAGCATCAGGATCCACCATATTCCTACTTCTGCGTGTAGGAGACTCGCTTCAAGGGTCACCATGAGGTCAGCTGGTGTCCCTACTAACCTGAAAACTCATACAACAGCCTCCAGCCTATCCTCTGCTGCATGAGGGTCCGTCTCCCCATGGAACCTGGGCGTTCTCTGATGCTGAAACTCATGTAGTGAACTAAGGAAACGTGAACTCTCAGTGGCTGGGGTTGGTGGCATTAGTGGCTCGGATGGTAGAGGTATCGCCGGTGCCTCCGCTGAAAAATGGTCCTACACCAAGGCCTCGTTGCTCGGTGGGCTGTCGTCTCATACAAAGCTCTGTACCCCAGCTGGCTGCTGTCGTGGGGCTATCCTGAAATGAAACAGGTGTGCCACGGTCAATACAGTATACCTGGTGAACTGACACATGTAATCATAATGAAATTTTTTAAAACACACATGCAATCAATGTTTTCATGTACTGAGTCGGAAATCAGAAGTCAGGGTCCTGGTGTGTGGATATGTTAGCCGCCGCACCAACACTGGACTCCCCGGACTGATGCCCACACTCAATACGCTTAACACTATTGCTTCACATATATGAAAGATCAGAGTCCTGAGTTCTACGGTAGAATCAAACTCCTCTGATACCAATTTGTCAAGACCCGTCCTCGGGGCCCTTTTCGTGACTATGCCAAGCCCGCCTTCCATAGGCCATGGGATGGTGACTAGCACCAAAGGCGTAAATCCTGATAAAAAAGGATGTCATTGACTTTATAAATAAACAAACACCACAGTGTAAGAAAGATGAAGTAAACACTAAGTAAATTGGGTACAACTGTAAGTGCTGGAAAGTAAATGGGCCAGAATACAAACCCAACTGAATGTAAAGTACAACTGAAAAGGAAGTACAAAAACTAAAAAGTAAAGCAGAAATGCCGAGCCGTCCACTGGAAATACCACTTTAAGGTTGGTTACAAATAGTCTCTACAGCTCCTCGGGTCCAGCCATCCACTCCGTGTACGTCCCGCCCAGTTGTCCACCTCCAGGTACCAACTTGCTCCACAAGCCTCAACCACGATCAGCGATGTCCGTCGTCTGCATCCAACACAACGTAGTGAGGGCATAGCCCGTGTAGGGTTGAGTATAATCTACTCAATAGGGACCTCGAGACCCCCAAAGGTCTCCCAGAATCCACAAAGGATAATCCACAAAGGAAAGATACAATCACAAAGTAACATCCAACTCTACATAGGTATATGCCCATACATATACCTAAGTCATCAATTCCAGTTTGGCTCCAACATCCAAGGCCATGTTCGATCTAGTCCTCACAGGATAGCACAATCCAATCCACATAGGATAACAAAACCCAATCCACACAGGATAACAAAACAATCATATGGAAGTCAATGATTGAAAGTCAAGACTCAGCTCACATAGGTATACTTCTTCGTAAGATGATAGAGATGATCAGATGTATCCACTGATTCATCTCAGTTATCTGACCCGCGTAGGATACTAGACCAACTAACATGTTGGACCCACAAAGGATACAAGACCAGCTACTCTGCCGAACCCACGTAGGATACAAGTAGAGAGTCAAACACTACCGGACCCACGTAGGATATAAGAACAGTAGTCACATACTGCAAGACCCACATAGGATACAAGAACAGTTGTCATCACTGTCGAACCCATGGAGGATTTCAGTACGGTCGCCGTCGCAGCCGAACCCACGGAGGATTTAAGTACAGTAGTCATCGTTGTCCCAGTCACAGCCTGCTCTAGGGTTCCCACACACAACATGCTTGATTCCGTTAGGGTCCTCTCCACGAGCCAAGGGGGGTCGATACATAAATTGACACATAGTACAGAATTGATGTACCCCGAAGTTCCATCTCGACAAAAGGAACTCATCGTGACAGACGACGCGTCAATCAGACGCCCGGTCTGAGAGTTATTGGCCTTTTCGTTTCAGGGGCCCGGTTGGTTTTTAAGTCAAAGCCAACCCGACAGTACTCCAACTACATCCAAACCTCAAGTGGATTAATCCAAATGGTCTGTCTCACTAAGAGGAAACCAAAAAAGTCGAAAACACATCAATCAGACGTCCGGAGCTCAAGTTGTAGGTGTTTCTGCTCCAAAGGCCTGGATGGTTTCGTGTTCGAACCAACCCGACCATACACAAAGTTCTCTGAAACCTTAAGTGTAATATACTGAAATGACTTTCTCGATCCAAGGATTGCATCGCAACTGACGGTGCATCAATCGGAGGTCCTTAGTCCTTGTTATAGGCCTTTGAATGAAGCCGTCCGATTTTAGGGGGTTTTGGGCCCGAACCAACCCGGCCTAAGACCCCCTCGGTCGACCCGAACCGGGTCGACCAGACCCAGGTTCGGGTCTAGCCCATGAGGGCGTTGTGTTGCCCGTCCGGTGCGACCTGGCATCACCGGCGTGGCCCAGCTCGCCATGGGCACCGCGTGCCACATGAGCGTCAAAGGGGGGAGGGGGGGAAACCCCACCCCCTTCGAACTGAACGGCGGACCATACAAGGTCCACCCTGCTGTGCTGGATGGGGGTTCAAACCCCTGGTTTTTCTGGATCTTGCCAGCCGTAACGACATGCAATTTGTGCTGCGTGGGACACCGCGGTCCTACCCTCCATGCACCGGTGGATGGTGGTTTCGGCCACCCTCCTAGTATTCCACCGCGCCAAAAGGCCGCGGCTCTTGGTGCTCTAGTAGCCAGGGAGTCCGGCCGCCCCTGCTCTGCCGCGACCAAAAGCTATGGCCTTGGTCCGACCTGCGCGGCGTGACGGCACCGCGCCCCTCCGCCGCGGCCTCCTTCAGCCTCAATGGTGCGACGCGACGACGCCACACTCCTTCTCTGTGGTGATATTTCTCGTTCATGCGTGGTGTCGTTGCACCGCAACGCCTTCATCCCAAACTTCAACGGTGAACATCAACAAAGGGGGAGGAGGATCGACAGTGTTCGTGTGGTCCATCCTCATCCTATTAATTTGATAACAGGTGGACAAATATTTAACGATGAACGCAAGAATAATCACATCGTAAAAACACATCCCTACATTGAAGTAGTTGTCGAAAGAAGATTGTCGCAGAAAATGGCGTCGCGAGGTAAAGCTCTGTATGTGCTTGACGGAGAATGTCCTAGGTGGAGCGACATCTCACACCGGCTGCAGAGAGGAGAAGAAAGGCACGACGATCACTCCTTTCGGTGACGACGTTCTTCATAGAGGTCTTGACGTTCTTCGCGATCTTCAATGTGGAAGACGATGTTATTCAAGACTAGAGCCCTCCTCTCTAAAAATCTCCTCACAAAGATTCAACAAGAATAAAATAAAGCTTTTCCTGATTTTATTACTCATGCCTACCTTTTTCAAAATTCCAATTGAATTCACAAAATTAATTAACTTGTGTTGTCCAATTAATTAGGCATTTTATTGGCATGTATTTTAATGTGGAAGAGTTACAAAATTAATTACTAGGGGGGTTTAATGGGGTGTTGGGGAAATTGAAAGAGGTGGGGGCTCGTGTGGGCCCCACCCCAACTTCCTCACATCTTCCTTTCCCATAACACTTAAACCACCAGTAAAGAAATACAAATAAAATTTTTAAACAATTATATTTTTATTCCTCACATTTTTAACATATCCTCCTGAGAAAACACAACTCCAGAAAAAGTCTTCCTAAGTAATTATCGGCGATGCGGTTTCATCGGCGTCCTCAGATTTCTATTCCGCACACCGATTCAAAAGTTAGGAAAACCCTCTCATTCGTTCGCTGAACGTACCCAAGATAAACTTCGAAAAATGATTCTGGGCACACCGGGCCTTGGAATCAGGTGCCGTTAGAAACTGCATACTCGTAAAATCCCAAAGAAATTAAGAAAAAAAATTCATTGAAATTTATGGGTCTTTAAAGATGAATCCTCCAATTTGTGTTCATGCATCCCCATCTGTATCCAAAAACTACTTAGGAATATTTTTAAAAACAAGAGTAGATATAATTTAGAGAGATATGTGATATCAAAGTATCTTCAATATTTGAAACAAATTACTTCTGTAGAGAAACTCTTCTCTCATAGTGGATAACCACCTCTATGAGGAACCTCCCTAAAATAGAACTTGCCTGAGCCTCATCCATTAACTCCTATGAAGACCCATATTTCCTTGGATATACCTTCTATTATGTGTTGTTACTTGGGGCGTTCATTCCCTAGGCATATCAAACTTCTATAGGACTATACCCTATTTTTAAAGAAATTATATTTTCTAAAAATCCATGCATTAGGCACCAATTCCCGCTAATCTAGGACATATTTGATCCCCTCCATGGTAGATAAAATTGAACATAAGATTATATTCTCTAATATGGAATGTCTTCCTCTAGAATGATATAATCTCATCAGTGAGGATGCTATTAGTTTTCACTATTTTAGACCTCAGTAGTTACCTTGTTTTTGGGTTCCTCTTATATTTTTCCAATTTGACCTTGTTGACATGTTTTAGTAAAATAATGAATTTTTGTTGTTGGGAATGAGATACTATTATCCAACTACTAAAAATATTTTATTGAATTCCCCTGGTGGTAAGCCCATAGCCTTTATTAAAGACATCTCCTACTCCATTAATTCAATTGTATATCTTCATTACCAAAATAAGAGGAATTATGCGAACTTAAATACCCTTTCAATCTTTCTTTGGGTATATTTATGATAATGGGTTGCATGTGTCATCACCCCAGGTACATCTACCAGTGTAATGGGGATTTCATGGTTTTCCATATCAGTTTCTTTGTATTGTTTGACACCTTCAAGAATGACTCTTCATGACACATGTGGGATTATGGATTAGTCACAATAATGGATTTTGAATGATCATATTAATGTTTTAGAATAGAATATTTTTTTGGATATTTATCTCATATTCCATCAGAGTGCCTTCTTAGGTTTGGTTCCTCAAGACCATGTATCCAATCTTGTGGAAACAAAGATTGTGTGGTTTCTAAGATCCACTATTTCCTCTTGTTTCTCAAACTGATCATGATTCAGAAGGGCTTAGTGGTTGAAAGCGGTGATGAAATCCACAGGATCACAAAACCATGGTCCTTATACTTGGTATAAGCAAAAACCATCCACCATTCACTAATCATTCTAATTTTATATAAATATGAATTTCTAGGGCCTCCTCATTAAAAATTATTCCTAAAATCTATCCTATGGGAATATGACTAAATATAATCCCCAACCATGTCTTCATACTCATACATGTGCATCCTAGTTGGGTGTATGATCTTAAGAATCCTCTAAATCACAATGAGTCGAGATATCCCTCAAATCTTCTTTCATAGGAAATCCTTCTCAGCAATAGTCCAAAACAGAATACCCTCAATGATCCATAATTTCCAACAAAGAATACTTTCAGTGGTCCCTCATAGGCATGTGTCATCAAAACCAAAATAAATTGGAATTGATTCTTGTCCATTTGGGATACATAAGAAGTCTCCCTAAGGTCCAACCCCAGTAACACAAATTATCCCTATTCTCCAAGGGTGATATTTATAGTGTAGTCATATTATTCCAAGGAATTGATATCCTCTCAAGGTCCCCTTGAAAAATTTTGAATAATTCCCACACAAAACGTTGAATATATAGTTTGTTTCTAGAAATTCTTCCCACATTATGTTATAATGAACATATAGAATCTTATTACATGACCATGAATGTTACGATGTTCCCCTTTAAGTGGAACCAAACTACATGGGTTCAAAATCCGTTAAAAATGATACGTAGAAACTCATTATTGCTTATAGTCTTGACCTCAAAACAACTAATGTCCCCATAGATGAGGATTCACTCTAATGTGCCTCATTGTGTTGCTGAAAATAAGAATCATCATAATAGTTACCTATGATTCTATAATAGGCACATAAGAGTATAACATCGACTAAGAACCTTAGATTCATATATTTTTATCCATTCCGGATGATCCTCATAAACATTTAGATGACTATAAATTCTTTATATGCTCATAATTTATTATTAATTTGATGGTGACCTATTTCATACTTGGAAATTATTAATGGATTCCTAATCATATATTAAATATATATAAGAGTGTCATATACTAGTAATCAATTCCCCGAAAAGGGTGTGACGATCCCAATATGACATCCTCTTGACCAATGTGACAAGTATCATTATCCAAATACCCAAATGGGTGTCCCCTATTGGAAAGTATGTTCATTGTGGATGTAGGGCATTTAGGAGTTTTCAGGTCCACCAATAAAGACATTTGAAATTGTTCGAGTGAACATGAAGTGAATGATTGGAAAAAACTCAACACCCACCAATCAGCTTTCGAGACACGTTTTCCATCAGAAACAAAAATGGTGAACCAAACATCAATCATTATACAAGAAGATGGTGTCACCAACCTATCATCACTCATTATCAATCAAGATGATAGGGGAAAAGTAAAATAAATCATGAATGTGTCCAACAAAATAATATACTATTTTGAATGGGTTTTCTTGTTTCTATTTTTGATCTATATTCAGGTACCATATATCAGAAATACCTTCAATCCAAATGCATCCTTCAAACATTATCCAAATTATTCCTCGTATTTTGTTCATAAAACGTCTTTGGCCCTATAAAGCATGACATCTCCAAATCAGCTCCTTTAATACTAGGTCTCAATTTCACTAGTATGGGAATATTTCATATAAAGTACAATTATGACCCAAGAGGTCACCGGAAAAGAACTGAAACCTATGAAGCCCCAAAAATAAGCCATCTAATAACGACCGATAGTTCAGATGTAGGCAGTGCCAATAGTTGAATTCAACTATTTTATGATTTTATCCCTTGAACACAACAACTAGTCCCAACCATATATTAGGAATTTTTATCAGGAGTCCAGAGACTATCTCATCTAGAAGACATCAGGGACCTTCTAAAGGGATCCTTATAATCATTGTGTCTTCAAGTATATTTGGTAGTGAACCCTCTATATTACGAGGGTTACATCCTTGGTAAACCAACCCAGGTCATACAGACCCTAGAACAAAAGATAAACCACCTGGGCTACAACAACCTAATTAGAAGAAGGGATACATCTTTGTAACTTCAAAATAATCCCACTAAGAAAATTTCATGGCCAACTATGAGTGAACATATAAAACCCCCATAATTCATCTATCCATTAGAATTTTAGGGATAATTTCAAGGAATCTCACAATTTAAATCTAGAGAAAAATCATGAGAAATAAAAAACACTAGCATACATAAATCAATTATTCTAGTAGACTCATCTATTAGAATATAGATAAAACCACCAAATAAATATTGTGGGAATCCAAAAAGAGGCACAAAAAAATTCTAGATTCTATCAAGCCTTCCACTTGCCTAATAAATCAGTTTTAAATGAATCCAACCAACTAATATTGGTGGAAAATCTCATGTAAACACACACTATTGTCCATACATATCATTATTTTCAGAAACCTCATCTAGAAGTACCCGGATAAGTAAATATAAAAGTCCACATGACGAATATTTGGTTGACCCAAATACATTCCCACACACATGGGTACTATCTGTATATACTCACACGTGCAATCAATGTGGTGAAAAAAATTATTTCCTATATGAAAACGCAGTAAAGTTGTTGACCTAGGGTTTCTCTAGAGAGGATCCCAATAAAATTGACCAATTGCCTTAAATATGAGAAATAAGTGGATATTGTTTTTAAAATTGTTTAATTTAGAAAATAAGATAATGTAAGAAAAAAAGAAATTAATTAAGAAATACATTTAACGAAAATTGAGAAATAAATTAATTTAAAATAGTGATATGAATTTTTTGATCTGGTCGGGATTATTTTATCAATAGTAATGCTATCATTATTCAAATTTACCCAATTCTCTTCTACTAATCTAGTTAAACTGGTATTCCATGGCCAATTAATTTTACTCCCTTGGTCAATAGTGATGGTAACAAAAATCCATGCCAAGATCTCAGCTCAGTATACTCTCTTTCCTATGTGAGAAACATTTTTAGTGATTACCCTCATTTAACATAGTTAATTCCCGATCGGGTCTTGTTTATCCCAAACAATCATGAATTTCCACTACCCCTCCAAAACATACATAAGTTCACTGACTATATAACTACTATGCTCTGATTTATCCAATCAATTATAGAATAGATCCTAATAAATGGGGAAAACTACCATTAACCAAAATAATAAAAACAAATGATTTTAAAACCAAATATGATCGTACTTGATAATAAAAACTGCAATTAGAAGTTGAAACTATCATTGAAAAATAGATAATGGATTTTATACCAATAAGTGAATAAACTCAAGAATTATAAATAGTAAAAATAATCCACCACCAATAACATAGAGGATTACACCTTCCTGATAAGGGAGTCTATGATTAAGGGGGAATAGGAAGTCATTACAAATATAAAACAATAAAAAGATGCAAAAACAATAATAATAAAATTTACTCTATAAACTACCCTCCAGAAGATTGCATATGTTATTCCCATCAAACCTCCAAATATCGTTGAAAATTACCTTTAATTTCTTTTCAAATTAATGTTTTATATGCTCCCCAAAAATTTCAAAATTACCAGAAACCTATATTGGATGTTATAAACGTATTACCAAAGTTCATATTTTATAGCCAAGGAGACTCTTGAACTTCTTCCAATTAGGCATATAATGAGAAATATTTATTTAGATACTTTATAAATGAAATATTTTTTTACAGGATTAATTTTTTCCACTTTCATATAAATCTACAATAACATCATTTTTATGCCTTTAGGCCGAGGTATGATTCATTAACTAAGTTAGTGTCCAGTCTATCGGCTAGAAAACATTCTCCTATTTATTGATTCTTTTGGGCTAGTGTGTTTCAAATTTGTACTTGGACAAGAAGACACACCGTACTACCATGAAAAAATGAATCATATTAAAATTTAACCACCTATTTTTATTAAATTATTTTTATTTATTCTCTTAAAATAGAATCTCTAAAAAACAGTAATGTTTTTCACAATAATAAATTTCCACAATTAAGACCAAAATTCACCAAAAATATAAAGATGATATAAATCACCACAAGAAGACAAATTTAAATAGATCCATTCATTTAAACACTCATAATAATGTATTGAAAATATTAACTCTATCATTTCACCCATACATATCCCTTGGACTTTTGGACAAGTAAGCATCAAAATCAAATCAATGCAACTTGAAATGACATGCTCTTGTGATCCACTGATTCCATACCAATAAACAAAAGATATAATCCCTTGTAAATATCCATTATTAATGGTTCTAATTTAGATCATTAAATATTTTTACTCTTTATATATCCTCCTATAAAAATAAAAAAACAAACTCACATAATTTTCTTATCATCAGTCAAATGCGAATTTTAAACAAGGATTTTCTAATCCAAACCAATTAATGTGTCACCATAGGATAGATTAATTCTTACATATACAATAGATAAGAGTAAAAGAATTGACTTTATCATAGTAATTTTAATTTTTTTTATTACTTTTGGTTTGTAGGATTGGATGCCAAAAACATTTAGAGGATGAATGAGGAAGGCCTGGATCTTTTTGAAGGAAAATTGTATAATTATGATTTTCACTCGAGTATGAAATCATACTAACTATCATTAGCAGAAAACCAGCTCCATCATTTGTAAAATAAATTAATGTTCACACCAAGAATACTTTTAGCCATTAAATTTTAATGTACTCAAAAATAATTATTCTTGAAAGATTTAGAGAGGAAAATATTTCATTATCCATTGGACACTCAATAAAAGAACAACTTAATTAAAGCCAAATATCTGAAAAGAATGTTTTTTCAGCAAAAAAACATCTCTTAAGATTTTTATGTTTTACCCAATGTATAACCAAATGAGGTTTCACAATACAATATTAGTTCCCTCATACTTATGATTAAATACATCATGCGATTTCACTTCAGGAGAAGGTCAGTTATGGAATATTGGTGTCCAATGTGTGTAACATAACAAGAATTTCATGTATTATAAGGGATTTATGGTTTAAATGTACATGGAATGCCATTAAGGAAAGGATTATCTTGAAAATGGTATTTAAAAACAAATAAATTCATCTAATATTTAAAACATAAATACCAAAAAACTTGATGTTTGGAAAGTGGTAAATAAAATTATGTATACAGAAATCATAGTTTTTTTCTCAATAAGTGACGTGAATGGAAATAATTTGACAAAAATTATTTCTAATCCACATAAGAAATGAATTTTTAAGATAAAAAATGTTACATGTCTCTTGACATAAAAAAATTATTATTCCTTTCATGAAATTATAAATTATTCAAACATGATTAAATTTCATTTTTAGAATTCTTTAATGATTAGTTTCATAGAATAAACTGGGCATGTCATTTAGATAGGTTTAAAAAAAGGAAGTGATAATAATTTCAACTCAAAAGTTTCAAAATCAGTTAAAGATGTAAGAAGAAACACAACCAAAATTGAAAAAACGGACATTTTTTAGAAAACATAAAAATAAAAAATATGAAAATCATAAACTAAAATTTTTTCCTTCCCCACACTTAGATAATGCAATTTCATGATTGAATTGAACTGGATTTAACATGTAAGACTATTTATAATTGAGTCACATCATGTAATAATGTGTTAAATTCGGGTACTAACTGGCCTAATCATAGTGCAATATTAATTTAACATCAGAAGTTTTTTTTGAAAACCAAAAATAAAATAGAAATTAAAAAATAAGAAATTTGGAAAAGTAAATGAAAATAGAAATATAATGATAAAATAATGTTGGATCTTGGTTCTATCCCCCACACGGGCAGTTGAAGTTAGTGATCATAAATCTGATGGTGGGTGGTGTTTTTTTCGATAATCTAATATAACTTCTTCCTTACATATATCACTTCTTCTATTTTGTTTGAGTAATCCATTTATATAGTACACTAAACCCACACCCATAAAAGTGAGATTCATATGTATTGGTTCTTTTAGAAGAAATAATTAGACCACCTCTTTATTGGTTTCCACTTTCAAAACCTCTACTTTATTTTCCAAGGGATTCTCAAGAAATTATTAATCAAAATTATTGTCAAATAAAATGTTAGATTGAAATTATATTTGGAAAAACTTAAGTTAATAAGTATCAATACAAAATTCTTCCATTTAAAATTATGAATCTTGTGTTTATATTTCCTTAAGGAAATACACTTTTCCACCTCTTGAAATCTATTAAACCAATGATTAAAATGTTCGGTGAGCTCTAGGTTTTCCTCTTTAGGTGCATCTTATTATACTAATTCATCATCCTCGAAGTAAACTATAGTGATGCCTGGATCAGAAAATATAAAACAATGTTATTTAATACTCAACTTATATTCAATAAAAATTGAATGAAAACCATTCAAAAAACGATTATCTCCATGTTTTTCAACTTCAATTTCTTTTTCAGCGGGAAGTGCCTCTTGAAGTTGAATTTCACTTGATAGTGGTTTATAGTAAGGATCATATATTTGAAATATTAGCGGGAAAAAAACATCCACCAATAGTTTGGATTCAGGTTTCAGTTGAGGTCCCCTATCCATAGGTACATCATACTTTTAGTTCAATATTTTATAAGATATTTTCACTTGATTAATCATGTCCACCAATTCTTGAAGTAAGGGAGACGTGACGTGGATACTCAACATTTTCATCACCAAAATTTTGAGTTTATCAAAACCTTATAAGAATGATTCATTATATATTATGAATCATTTATCCTTAATACAATGAGTAATCAATTCATGAAAAATAATTACAATGGGTATAAATCATGTATTTTTTTTAGTTTTGTTTAAATTATGGTATAAAAAATATGTAAAAAATTCCATAATGAGATTGTTGGAACATCCTCCCCGACATTGTTGCTGGGTTTTAACACATGAATTTCATGGGGTGTGATACGAAAAGTATTTAATAATATTAAATTCATTAAATTGGTTGACATGTGATGTCTCCATTCATAATCATAGAATAATAATGTTACCACTTTAAATTTGAGAAATAAATAGATATCGTTTTTGAATTTTTTAATTTAGAAAAAAACTAAAAAATTCTATAATTCAATCAAGTAACATTTTATAAGATATTTTAAAAAGAAATGGATTCAAAAATAGGGATATTAATTGGGTTATCTGTTCGGGATCAGTTTCCCAATTGTTATATTATCATATTTCCAATTTATCCAATTCTCTACTACTGATCTAATTAAAGTGTGATTCCACAATCGCTTCATCTTACTCCCATGGATAGTGGAGATAGAGAGAGTACACATTTTCCATAGACTCATTCAATTTACTATCCTTACAATGTGAGAAACAGTTTTAGTAAATACCATCAATTGACATAAAAAATTCCCGATTAGGTCTTGTTTATCCCAAAAAATAAAGAATATACATTACCCCTCCCACATGCAATAATGATCGCAAAGTACATCACCACTACAAACTGATATATTACATAATATATAGATTAGAACCTAATGGATGTAGAAAAACATCATTGACCAAAGTAGTAAAAATAATCTAATTTAAAACCAAATGTAATCATACATGATAATGAAAACTACTATTAGAAATTGAAATCAAAATTACAGAGAGATAATGTATTTCTACCATTAAGTGCATTAAATATATCTTTAAATTTGGAAAACCACTCCTTCCATAATATGACATATGATTAACCCACTATGTTAAGGGAATCCACGAATAAAGGGAAAGATAAAGACATTATAAAATTAGAAAGAAAGAAAATAGTGAAAAATAAGAACTGAAACATTTCCTCTTGAATCTATACTTTTGATGTTATCTTATATAATTCCAAATAATATGTCAACAAGGATAATTTTTTTAATTAAACATGTTCTATATGGTGATATCTCTCTAAAACTGAAATTTCAAATATATTGCACACTTGTATAGGGCATTTTGACTGAATTACTAAGGAAACCATTTTCTATACTAGTAGGCTCTGGAACTTCCTCCTCATTGGAACATTAAAATTAAGGATTAATGAGATAATTACCCCCATGAAATTATATTCTATAAGGACACATTTAGTAATTTTTTATATCCATCTAGAATAATCTAATTTTGAGGTATGTAGGCCAATATATTCTTCATTAACTGAGGTTGGTTTCATTCTGTCAGTGTGAAAAATTTCTACTTTTTATTTATATTTTTGGGACAACATGTTTTGAATTTCGTATTGGTCCAAAATATAAACATTAATACCACTAAAAAATTCCCATAAAATGAATCAAATAAAATGGATATGAAGTGTCTCATTTTTTCCAAAAAAAGAATCTCCAAAATCTTCCAATTTTTTAAAATAAGAAATTTCCACAACTATGCCCATGATTCACCAAAAATGTTAAAATAAAGAAAAAAACCTAAAATAATTTAATTGGAATGTATTACATTATTTAAAAAATATTAATAAAATATTAACTTATTCATCCACCACTAGGAGAAGGAGGATATGTGTATTAATATATCCCTAATCTGAATAAATGATGGTCATATAGCCTCATTACGGTTGTTATAGTCACTAAGAATATACTTAAAGTGGTATAAGTGAAGACACAAATCCCTTACCGCATCCTATAGAGATTCCATGATATCACAGTAACAAAAAAAGTATTCCCAAATGTATGTAAACATAGTTCTATCCCAAAAAGTGGGGTGTCACATCAGCGTGACACCCAGAGCAGTCCCACACCTCTAATCTCATCTAGAAGGTCCATGGGGGAAACTCCACCATGTTATATGGAAAGCCAAATCAGAAATATACACCCAATATAATAGTGGTTAATTTTCCAAAATCATTGTTCATTGCAATGAAGGAACAAACCCATGTCCATGAATACCACTTTCACTTATAAGAGGCCCCTATCATTCACAGTAAGGAATCATATAAGAATCTTCACGAGAGGAAACCAATAACTGAAGATCCAATCTATGAACTCACTACATAATGATGTATTTATTTAATCCTTCATAAAATTATTTGTTGTCGCTCAATATCTTACACTCTTGTAACCAAATTATGAGGGTAGTTGCCGTAATTCTGAATGTCCTTAAAAACATCATCATGAAGGATTGCATCATGACCAAAATATTATCATTAACAAGATACAATATATTGATGATAGTTAGGGTAACCGCAACTATCTAGAAGATCAATGTAATATAGGTTATATTCTTTTCTATAATCCTGAATTTTAGTCCATTGTATGATGGAATTCATTCTAATGTTCTCAACGAAGTAGTATTTCACATCATCAAAAACATCCCTCCTACTCGAGATGTAGTACTGAGAAATCCATCTTAACAAAATATACATGGTTAACCAAGGAAATAAATTTATAATTCCTTGTCAATAACAAGTGAATGTATTTCTTATCAAGAAGATAACTTAGGGTATTTTTCATTCTCTATACCACCAATCGGTCACCTATCTTCCAAAATTATAGAGGAATTCTCACCGAATATTTTTTTTTTGAAAAATGAGTTGGAATGTATCTATTTAAGTCAAACAATGTCTAAGGGCCTATAATAAATAAGAATATGAGCTTATAAACATGATTCAATAGCTATCAAAAGAAGAAAAACAATTGATATGTTGTCTTTTATCCACCCCTATATAATGAATTTTAGAGGTATTGTCAGAAGATTGTGTTCATAAGATTTTCATAAATATATGGAGAAATCATCAACAATTCAAGTAAAATTATTACCCAATTACGAGTAATGGTGTCTCATAATGGTAATAGAATGGTTTTAATGCCAAATTTAATTAGAAACTCTCCTGTATATATGACATCCAGAGCTCAATAAATATTAAGGATCCCTTCAACGTGCATGACTCATCACTTTATAAATATTGTGATAGATGTTCCTTGATACCTCATCAAGTGTTCATAGCATATGATAGGTTGAAGATAGAGTATTCTATTTCATTATGCTCCCTAACATGAAAATCATTCTGAAATTGGTATCATGAAATTTTTAACCTTCAAGACATCTTCCAAAAATAGATCATGTACACAACCGATGACATTCATAATAAAAAAGGCCCATAATAACTCTTAATGGTGTCAAGATAGAAGATAGTAGTATATTTGGAGGATTTTTCATCAAAAATATTAAAATATTAATCAATCATCCAACATAGGAAAATTTATTCCTCAGAAAGAACAAATGTCAGAAGTAGCATAATGATCATTAGAATTTGGTAATTCAAGATCATACCAGATGATGTACTCATCCCCTATTCAGAAAAAATCCATAAAATAAAAATAGAAATCATGGTAGAAGAAGACCTGATAGTTCATGAGAAACCCCAACCCACATAAGTGGGTTTTTTTAACCCAACCCTCAAGGTCAGCAGACTATTCCTTAAGAGTTGTTAAAGTGAAATGGTAATATCCACATCTATTAGCGATGTCAGATTTTTCACCTCATCACTATCCCCCTAAGAGGATATCAGTCTTCTCCCAATTAAGGGAACAATTGTACGGTGGATTCTACCATTTCATCTCATTACATTATATAATATCCTCATTATGGACGTCCATTATCGAACTATATATAGATAACCTTTAGATTACTATCCACAAAAATATATCCTTGAGAAAAAATAAAGGAGGGTGAAATTCCTCATAGAGGCTATGGGGAAATGAGGGCTTAAAAACACTTTTGAGAGACCCAAAATGAAGTACGAATATTTTAATGTCATCAATATAACCCATACAGAACAAAAACGACATGAGGACAATTCAGAGGAGAAGATGATGAAAAAATATTCAATTTAAAATATTGTGAATGCTGAAATGATTGAAGGTGGCGTGGGAACTCATAACTAAACGCTATCCCCAAATATGGGAAATCCCCCAATCACTCAACCATTAACTCCATAATGGAATCAAATTAGTAAAATGGTAAGGTTCAAATTATACATCACCTTACTCCTTAAGAGGTGAATCCCTCTTTACATTGGGAAAGATTTACTCAACTAGATGAAAATAGGAATGAATTGAAGAGACTTTGTAATGAACTATTATGAGGTATCCGTCATGCAAGATATACTCTTCTAGAGAATAATAAACTCACATTCCCATTTGGCACACCTCATCAAAGAAGGTTTGTTGTAGCAACTAAAATAGGTCTAGGTCATCCTCTAAATATGGGAAACTAATTAGCACTATATATGGATCATGTGGTCATAGATCGAGACTTCCCTTTATTGGGCTGAAGACATGAAGGGGTCCAAGTTCATCCTTACTAGATTTCTTTATTAGGTTATGAATGTATGATACTTCCATAGCCACCCTATATGTCCCTACCGACCACTGAACTTGTTAATGCTACAACTTAACCAAACATTCTGGGAGGGTCATGAACTCTATTGATTCACAGATGGATTTATAGAAATCCATGGAGGAATGTTATGCAATAATATAAAAAAATCCATAAATTATACGAGTAGATCTAAATCACCCACACCAATTATTGGAAATCCTATATTACCTACATTTAATGGTTCATGAGACCCAGATAAGTATTAAACACATTTCATCTATCATTATGATCCCATGATGGGGACCCTTTAAAAATTGTGGCAGTGAAACTCAGTTTCTTCATACAATATCTATAATGAACATCCTTAGAATAATACATGATGTTGAAAGATCAATTAATTAATGGGTGGGAAAAAATATATAATATGATTCATGTCCAGTTAATCTCGATGCAATTGATGAAATAAAATCTCAAGGTTTCAAACTACAAATAGTGGTAGAATAAAGGGTATTATATTTCATTTATTATTGGAGAGGATTGACATACTCTTGGAACCTTACACACCTTCAATTAGACTAGTTTCCCATTTGTATTGAGAATCATCGTAATGAGTTTCACACACCACTTGTCCCTTTAAAATAAATATGGTTTTTTGTGACCTTTACATGATCACATAAAGAGTTAAAGAATCCATCACGAGGTACAAATATAAGTTTTCTTTAATTCCATCATCTCATGAAAAAGAGAATTGGGAAAGGAGAAGTTAACACTGTTACACATAACCAGGCCCTTGTACATAATACTACATTGTATCCTACATCGTATCATGTAGCTCTATCTCCTTAGTGATAGCAATAATTCCTGACTCATCAGAATGATAAAAGTGAGTAAAGGTGAAACTAGTTTGAAGAGATGAAATTTGAGGTCTATAATTTCGGAAATGACTATGTCCCTAACAAATTCATCTTAGCATTGGAGAAAAACTTCATCAAGCTGTAAAATATTAGGAATCCATGAAATTATGGTGAATAATATCTCTAAAAATATTTCCCCTTCCATAAATTATTGTACAACAACATCTGGATTTATTTATCTTCAAAAACATTCTTTAAAATATGGTGGGCATCGGGAAAGTGATGCTGTGAAGCCCACATTATCATGTAGCATGTGCCTCTACCACTGATCATGATGAGGAAAATTAATGATAGGATATTAATAGAATGTGTACACATATGTTCTATAATTTCATGGTTAGGATGATGATTAATCAAAATCATGCTATACTTTGAACACATGTGAAAAATCCAATTACGCATTTAACTATTTCCTCTACAACCCATCTATCTTCATCGATAGCTCAGTCCCCTAAAAGTCAGTCATCTACAATGTAACATTGACTAAAGAGTAATACGAATATACTGGAATATTAGAATATACCAAAGTAGAATTTTTCTTTAACATTAAAAGACTTCAAGCCTACAGTTCTATAAAAATGGGCACCACCCTACCATGTGGTGAAATAAGGGTTAATGTTCTTGATAGAATCTCCATCAGATAAGGAGTTGATATTTATTTCAATTAACATTATTAACATAATGGACCACTTCTCAAATGATGAATTCACTTATGAACACTAATTCCATACACATGATCAGGTCATTTGGGGAAGTGGCCATCAAAATCATGGATAAAGGGAAATATGTGGTCATTTCATTATTAATTAATCTAATTAAATCCGGATCAATCAATCTATGTGGATAAAAATCATGCGATATATCTCCACCTAGCGAAATATGAGTAAGGATTCTCCCATGCAGATGATAGGGTCTACCCTGAAACGATCATTCTATAAGATCAACTAGATGACAATTTATCTCCTAATCAATCTCATTGTGTAGGTAGACCATGTAAACCCAATCTACAAAGAGTATAATCATGTTCATTTCTTTATCCATGTATTGATCCATCCACATCATGTTCTTCATCTCCTAAAACACTAGTAAAAGAGTATCCACATGCTGCGAAACGGAGACCTTTGGGGTATAAGTACAATTATTTGAAGCAATTAGCACCAGTTCTTGTGAATTTTTCAATACAAGATGCACTAAGTATACCAAAAATTATTCTAGATTCACTCATAAAGGAAAGTCCATCCATTAGGAATTTTTAAATTACGTCTCCACTATCGAAGTATTTCAATCAAGGAATGATCAAACAGATTGCAATATGATCGCCCAATTCACAGAACATGCTAGTAAGTCAATAATAATGGGGCATGTTAGAGCCTTTTAAATATAAAAAAGGATAACATACATTGATATCTGATGAGGATTCATTGAAAATGAATTATGAGTCATCCACATATCAATCTGAAGACTTATCCCAATGGGTTTCAATGAAACTCAATTATCACTTCTTCATTAATTATACAGGTTTATCATAAGAATGAAAAAAAGGCCTCTTGAAAAAATAATACTTAGAAATCCGTTCAGGTATATCATGTCTAACATATAATTCATACTTTTTAGGTAGGACACAGCCTTCAACATTCTACAAGGTATATATTTTCTACATCAGAATGTGGCAATCCCATCATCATATAACCAATACATCAAATATAGTAACAATGTTCAAATTACGACATTTAATGGTGAAAAATACCCATTTAAATCATTAGAGCCATAGTTCGAAGATGTAAAATTATATAGTGAATAATGGAAATATTTAATGGTTAGTGATGTCACTCACCTCAATGCCCTAAATAGTCTACAGATAATTATGAAAAAACCTTTCAAAAAACTCAGCATTGAGTATGTGATTCTCATCATTAAAATTGAAGGAGTGGGCCAACATTTGGGCACACATCCATTGGCTTCCATAATTTCTATTAGGAAAACTGAGAGAAATGGAATTAATGATGTTGTCAACTCTCTAAGAATTGATGAAGGCCTAGATGACTATATCATATTTCCATCCCATAAACATCAACAGGTCCATGTTCCTCTAGCTATCCTGGATAAATGTTATCCAAAATCCCTCAAGATGTTTTTTTGGTAGATTGTTTTTCTAAAAGGATTGGGTTTGCTTGAAATGGTTGGTTGTAAAGGTAGGAAAGAGGAGTGGCAATGCTAAACTGAAGTCATAGACCATGAATGACGGAACTGATCTCATGATGTGATCATGGGCGACTCATCTAGTTTTTTATGGAACGTGTAATGAGTAAAATAATGCATTGGAATAAAAAATGTAAATATCAAGATTGAATTATAATATCATGCAGGAATATCATGATTTGCATGACTATATTTGAGTCTATCTCTAAGACATTGCAAAATTCACATGATTTTATTTAGATATGGTGAACAGATCCCACATAACACTCTTGATTGTATTTGGAGCTCGTACCCAGATCTTGTGCAAAGCACAAATCGGACTGATGAACAATACTAACATAAGTGCATGAATATAAAGGTAAAATATGGAAATGAATGAATATTTCATGGTAGTTGATCAACTAATAAAGCACATGTTTGTATTTAGTAATAACACTTTGATATCACACCAAGTGTGACTAAAGACAATGGACTTTCACAATGTACATGTTCTAATGTGGGATAAGGAATTGTGAAATGATTAAATGCTGGCCAAGGATTCACACAAAGGGTGAATATGGACTTGTTACTCATGAAAATCAAGAACATGAATGAAAAAAAAGGTCTCATGAAATTTGAAAATGTAAAATGATGACTCATTCCCACATCTCACACAAATCATTAGAATATCTTGCAATAGGATCACGCAGAGTACATGATTCACATGTGGTAGAAAGTTTTCCATGATTTGTGGAGTTAAGCTGTTTGAATATCAAATATAAATACCCAGAAACCCAAGCTTTAAATTTTAATATGTTTTTCTTATAGCATTGATCTGATGTATCATTTGAAGAAGAGTCTTGTGGGACTGTCTTTAGGAAGAGCTTGATGGAGAAGCATAAATGATTGACATAGAATAACAATTCAGCCTTATCTGAATAATTTATCCCATAAAGTGTGGTGATGATAAGGTCTTGCGAATGATCTGAAGAAGGTATCTCACCAAGAATACACACACTATGGTGTTGTACAACATATGAATAGGGTCATTCACAAAGAGTAATTGTGATATCTCACATGGAACTCATGAATATTCTAAAAGCATTCTTGCATAATAGAATTGTGAAAGAAGACTTGAAAAATAAAACTCACTGAAGGGATTCTGGAAACCAGACACACGAAAGGGACTCGTGACACTACACTCATGGAAGGGACTCTTGATAGCAGACTTGCATAAGAAGACTCACTGAACGAACATGTGTAAGCATACTCACTAAAAGGACTAACGCAAGGGGTTATGCAAAAGGGTCATGAATAGGGTATCACACTAGAATATTTCCAAAGGAGAAAAATTCATATAATTCCTTGTGAATTTCATGATTATAACATATAATTTTTGATGTAGAAGAAGAAGATATAGTATCTTCACCATTCTATAGTACTTACATAGGGTGGTTATTGACCGATAAATTCAATGTATTAAATTGAACACTTGGAATCACTTGAAGATCATTCCTATGTTGTAGAAATTTTTTTCACCAGAGTAATGATATGTTTGTCCATGTTTTATAAAATGTGGAAGTGTTTCTTCTAGTTTTTTTCACATAATTTAATGGTAAACCTAGAAATATCTTCAACAAATCATATACATACAACTGAGGTTGCATTCATTTGTAATAATGAAGGTACTTATATTTCCATAAATTTTGGGAGTCTAAAGTCCATAAACTGTGTGTGGATCCCTTCTAGGGTAATGAGTAAAGGAAGATAAAGATGGTGATCCATTCAACTGGTACTGATCCAGATAAGGAAACATAGGGAGTGTCCATTGAGAAGTTAGTGAGCTGACACAAAATCTTGAAAAGGAATTAAGTCTAGTTATAGAAATGATTTTCCCAAACCATGTAATTTGGTAGTGAAACATATTGTATTTTGTACATTATCACATTTTCATTGTATGATACTTGGATGTAGACCAGTGATGGTGAAGTAGGTAAAAATATTTGGGTCTTTGTGTTGTTTTTCTTACATTACATTTTATGCATCATCTTCAGATACATGTTTAAAAGGATAAAATAAATATAAACACAAAAAAATGTTGTGATGATTATAATTGCGGGTTCAAGATCCAATGGGGATACAAGAATTTTTAAAATAATATATTTACCATAACTCACCCCCTCTAAGGGTATCTAGGACACTGTTGGACTTTAAAATTGATATAATTACATAGGTTAACTTTGTTTATTTTTATGACCGGACAAGGTTTACTCTTCTATTTGAATAGATGATTTTGTTATCTCTTTTATTTTTTTAAATGGAAAAGTGAAGAACTGAAATGAAAAAGAAGACATCATGTGTTTTTTTCATTGTGGAAATGTCTATAAAATTGTGTGACATAGTTTCAGGAAACCAAAAATCTTCTAAAGATATTTTTTGATGAAATAGATAGAGAAAATATTTACTCACACTATGATGTAACATGAATGGGTGAAGAACCTAATATAGAAAGTGATATTGAAACTTATTATGAAAAAGAAATTTCAATAATATTAAAAGTAGATTTTTTCCACAAAACAAAGGAATTTTATTTGGAACTGTATAAATAAAACAAATCTAATGATATTTATATACATGTGTGGGAAATTTAGGTCAACCATTTAAGATGTTTTAATGAAAGGATTATTGATAAAGATAATGATCAAATGGAGAAGAATGAATCAAATATTGATGAACTTTAAATTATTTATATAACGATAGAAAATATCAATGATAATTATAATTGAAATATTATTAAATCAGATGAAATTAAGAATATATAATATAGAAATGATTATCTAACTACATAGTTAACTAATCTAGTTCAACAAATGAAAAATTCGTAATAGGGGAATGCATTTAGTAATGATTCTGTTGATTATATGATTTGTGGGATGAAATTTAATGTAGAAAATAATGCTCAACATGAATTATGGGAAATGAATATTGAAAAATTTGGAGAAGAACTAAAATCATTGATGATAGAATTTGATAAATCTGAAACAAATTTACGAACTAAATTGAAGGATTAATTGAAATTATTATTGGATTGTCCTTTGATGGGTGATAATGAAAATAAAATAAAATATGATAAATTAGAGGAAAAATATAAATTTATTCTCTCCTCATAAAGGCTATCTAGTTTGGGAAATTCAGTATTGAATATGATTAACCCTGACCCATACATGACAGGAAGAGAGATATGAACTGTTCAAAACAACTGATATAGGTTCTAGAGATAGACCTAAAAACGTTTTTACAAGATATAGTGATAAAATATTCTATTTCTATTGGATGCATGGTTACAAATAATATTTTTCTGATGCTTTGGAATATATTTTCTAATGTGAAGATAGAAATATTTCACAATCTAATGATAAGAAAAATCTTCTTGAAATGTATGAATAAAAAGAAACTCATATGAAAGTTTTTTTTCAAATTCTATTACTATGGATACATAGACACACAATGAGTATGTTTTAAGAAGGCCTGTGGCACAATGTTAGACAAATAACCATGGATAAATCAAAATCTATGCTGAGAAAAGATGAAATGAGGACTTCCATTAATGGAAGAAGTTTTATATGTGATAATCATGGTAATTTAGAAATAAATTTTAGAAAAAATAAAGAAGGTATGGAAAAGGAACACAAAAAGAGATCCCCAACACTGGTAGTTTATAACAAAAAAGCATATATTGGATGACAACCTTAAAAGTGGAAAAATAGGTTAATAGCCTTGGGTATTTAGAAGGAGATCAATGAATGGTGTATCAATAATCATTTATATTAAACTCCAAAAATCTCCCTTGTAATGAATTTTGAATGAACATAAAAGAAAAAGTGAGGAGATTATGTAGTTTTGATCAATAATAATGAAAATTCAATAGATTAATTGACAACAATAACAAAGGATGATGTGACTCAGATAGATGATAAAGGAAAAACAAATAGAAATTCCTTCAAAATCCTACATTTCATTCCACATGGAGAGAAGTTACGTAATGAAAATGATCCCTCTAATGGGGGAAGAATCAATAGTAGAATACCAGTGAAAGGATTCACACTCAATGAAAGAATCCTAAAAAATGGCACATCAGTGGATCATAATAAAAGTAAATTCATTCAGATGGTTTTAAGAAAAAAAATTTCAAAAGGCTAATCATAGAGATTCTAAATACTATAAAAATACTTGTTATGTTTTTAATGAATGCTTAGTCATATGGCCAAAACAATTGATGTCTGCTAGGATATTTGAAATAGCACAAAAATAGTACATTGATTTAGAATATATTATTAAAGTGTTGATCCACCAGGATAAACTGAAATCCTCATCTTGATGATTCTAAAAGGTTCTGTTATCCCAATGGGAATAAATTAGATTAACTAATGTCCAATTGTTTCATATTTTACATGAGATACAATCTAATGGGAAGTTTCATCAAAAGATGAAATGTGGGGATGTGATGTGGTCCATAATGTCAAAAAAATAAAATCATCCATCCAAGATGAAGAAAAAATATTGGTTAATTACTTGAATTTTTTAATTGTCTATGTTTTCATGAGATATATAGATATAATTGAGAGAACTAGGTAGTGATGGTGTTACTAACGTTATCACTTGTATCATGCACCAGCTTTGGGATCTGTATGCTTAGAAGTTTTTTAAATTGCTCCTTGATAAGTGGTAAATTTAACCAATGAAAATATCATTGATGTCTTATAAAATTTGAAAATGTTATTTATATGAAGTATCATTGTTTTAGCATGGAGAATTTTGTTGAGCATATATTGTTTCAATAATACTCTATATTTTTATGATAATTTTGATGATAAAAAATACCCTTATTTGATATTATAATGACTTTACATTAAGAAAATTTCATGAAATTAATATTGTTCATATTACATTTTTTTGGACTAATATTAATGAATATGATTAACATGAAATATTTTTCAAAAGTTTTCTGAAATCAATTCAGTGTGTTCTAGAATCACTGTTCATATAATACATTGGAGAGCATAGGGTAAGGATTATATCCTACATTTATTTTAAGGGAGTTAAGAAAATTATGGTTAATCAAACTTTTTTGATTGAAAAGTATGGTAAAATATCATCACATTTGGAAAGAACCTTAAATTTTTTATATGAGAAGAGAATGGATGAATAACCATATGTAAGTATGGAACCACATGTTTTCTTCACAATATTATGAATCATCAACCCTACTTTAGTAATAAACCTTATATTTTTTCAAAAAGTATGGATCATATACCTTATGTTCTTATGAAAAGAAAAATTATGAATCATATACCATAATTTGAAAAGTAGATAAAAAAATTATGGATCATTGAAGTTACATTTGTAATGAACCTTCAATTTTTTTTTTCAACCTTACGTTTTGAAACCTGCGTTTGAATTCTTCAAACGTCGGTGATTTGAATTTTCGACTTTATTATACAACAGCTTTTGCAGAATATCAGGTTGATTTAAAGCTTTATTCAAAGCCTATTTTTAAAGCCCATATTTGTCTTATTAAAATTCATATATATGTGATTCAAAGGATTGATTAAAGAGGAGGATTTTGTGCCGATTATTAAGGGAATTTACAAAAAATCTATTACTAAATCTTTTTGAATATTGCGATTAGACAGGAGAATTTTGTGGATCTGAATTTATGAATAAGCAACAAATATTTATTTTATATATATTCTGTGTATCTATATTCTGTAGAACACAGGGGTGACAAAATATCTCTTGAATTCACGGTGATTACCAAAATAATATTTGGACATATTCAACTTTCACTGAAACATATATTCACCATTACTTTTAAAATATCTTTTACTGATCTACTGCTAAAAAATGATAAATTTATATTATATATCCAAAAGAGAAATGTTGAAGATTTACTTGTTCTACATTGATATCTTTCGTGAATATTTTTCGGATTTGTACATAATACATTTCTAGATCAATTGCAACTAGATCGATTCATAACTGTTCTTATCTAAAGTGAAATCTTTTGAATGATGAAAAATACATTTACTGTAAGTTTCATACTACTTCAAATGTGATGATCAGTCAAAATGTATTTTTTTTAAACAATACTATGTTATTTTCAGTATTGGCTTCTCATACTAAGCTGTTTGATCAATTTTTTATATAGAACTAGCAGGATTTGTTTTAGCACTAAACGGTAAAGGTGTAAAATGACTACACTTTATTGTGGATGGTATTATGAATAGAGGACCAACAAGTAAAAATCACCAAGCTCATGGAGAAGAGTGTTGGTGGAGTGGATTAAAGGATCTTTGGATCCCGAAACACTATAAATCATTATGTCCCGATATCATTTTATTTCCTCTACAAAAACAATCTGATAAATAAAAATGAATAGAATTGATTATCATCATAATATATCGAGGAGTTTTAAAAGAAACAATTCACCCCCCTCTTGTATATATATCATATAACCCAAAAAAATAGGTATCAATGGTGGCACTTTTATTAAAATCTAAAACAATATTAATATAAAATATTTTATATAGACACCAATGGCATATACATGAATGGTAATGTTAATGGTTTGAGATCCATATTTAAATGGTAAAAACTATGGATGTTGGAAATCGAGGATGATCATCTACCTGAAGAATATTTGATATTATGTAATCTCTAAAATTCATATTATTTATGTGATTCTAGAGAAACCAAAAACATGGAGTGATGCAACCGAAGAAGATTATGACATAAATTCAAAATCTATGAATGATAACATCTATGATCTAGTACCGAAAAAATTTAACTGAGTATCACAATGACCTACTGCTTATAAAATGTGACAGACAATGTCTATTTCTTATGAAGGAACTGACAATGTCAGACTAATGTGTCAATCTACAGAAAAGCTGAAATTTGATATATTTAGAATGGTGGATGTTGAAAGAATCACTTAGATGAAAGGATGGTTTATAGAGATAGTCAACAATATTACTACCTTGGGTGATCCTGTTAAGAAATCAGATCAATCCTACAAAGTAATACGAGTACTACCAACCTAATGGATTGGGATATCAGCAACCATTGGCAAATAAACACCTTTTAAAAATAAAACTATGAAAGACTTTATTGGAACCATGATGATTTATGATGTTGAGATGAAGATGAATTTAATGATCATAATGTCATGATATAAATAGAAATCACTACTATAAAAGAATTATCTTAGAAGTAGAGAAGAAAGATGAAAAAAGTGATCAAAAAGGAATAATGATATGAATCATCTGGTTCAGAGATAGAAAAGGAACAGATGGCCAGAAAAAACATCATGTTTTTTAAGAAGAAGAAATGATTCATAAAATCCTTTAATAATGAAGAGAAATATACAAAGGAAGTCAGATAATATGAATGTAGTAAAATGGATCACATAAGACCTGACTGCCCTCTATGGAAAAGATAAAGAAAAAGCAGTTTTTCAAAAATAATGATTACGAGAAGAAAGATAAAAGATAAATGATAGCAACATGGTATGTTTCTTAAGAATCCAATATCTCATCAAAGTCTAACTCAAAGAATAAAAATCAAATCTAAAATCAATCATGTGCTTCATGGATGAAGATAATGGGAAACTAGGTCACAAAATTATAAATTAAATATAGTACATTTATAGTCTATACTCTAGGAATAAGATTGGAACCTCGTCAAATATTAAAACCTTAACTCAAAAGGATGGTTTATTAGTCACATTTTCTGACAATTCCAATGTAAAAATCATTTGTATTGGAACTGTTGGAGATCCAAAAGTTGTCTCAATAAACAAAGTATTTTATGTACAAGGACTGAAACGTTACCTGATAAGTATTAATCAACATTGTGATTATGTTTATTTCTTATATTTTTATAATAATTGTTGTTCTTTCTTTAATGTTTAATTTCTTAAATTTAGAGCACCCAGAACTAACAATGTTTATAACCTAAACTTGATTTTCTTATGTAAACAAAAATTTATTAAATAACTACTATAATAAATTAATACTGGATCATTCGTGGAAGGCATGGACATTACAATGTGTATTCTTTACATAAGTTGTCTAAGAAACAATTTTTTTTGATTTACCCAGACATAAATTTGATAGTGAAAGATTATGTGATGCATGTCAAATAAGAATATATCATAAATCATCTTCCAGATTAATTAACAAAATTTCTACATCTAAAATTCTAGAACATATCCATATGGATATGTTTGGACCTTCAAGAGTAGCATGTTTGGCTGGTAAATTATATGTATATGTTTCTGTTGAGGACTATTCCTGGTTTACTTGGATATATTTTCTAAAATATAAAAATGAATATATTTCTATATTTGAATGTTTTTAAAAATATGTTCAAAATGAAAAATATTTTAAAAGAATTTCAATAAGATGTGATCCTGGTGGATAATTTTAGAATCATGAATTCAATTCCTTTTACTCAAATCTAGGTATTAAACACACCTTCTCTACACCAAGAACATGTCAACATAGTGGAATGGTTGGGAGAAGAAATAGAATTTTTTATGAAATGTTTAGCACTATGATATATGAATACAGTCTTACAACCTATTTCTGAGAATAATCTATAAGCTCATCCTTCTTTTTAATGAATAGAGTTTTAATCGGAACAATTTTCAAAAAGGCACCATATGAACTTTGGAATAATAAATATCATAATGTAAAATATTTTAATGTTCTTTGATGCAAGTTATATATAATGAACACCAAGGAAAATATTAGTATGTTAGATCCAAAATATGATGATGGAATTTTTATAGAAGATTATGATACCTCCCATGCTTATAGAGTTTTTAATAAAAACTCATGAGTTATTGAACAATCAGTTCATGGGAAAATTGATGAATCTGACCCTTTTGACAAAAGGAGTGGTAAAATTAATGAATCTGACCCTAATGATAACACGATACTTTAAATGATAAAAGATTATTTTGAAATTAGTATAAACAAAATTTTTTCTAGTAAATAGGAACATTTCATAGATAAAACTAATAATGTTTCACCTAGAGATTCAATAACTTTAAAGAATCACCATTTAAAAACTTTTATAGGAGACCTAGACACAGGAATAAAAACTATAAGAAATATATAAAATATAGTTGAGTTTTAGGTCTTTCTATACTAATTAGAACCTATGTAAATAGAAGAATCCATTGTTTATGATATTTTGATGATAGAAATACAAGATGAACTAAACCAATTCAAATGAAATGAAGTTTGGAAATTAGTTGAAACACCAATGAACTATCATGTTATTGGATCCAAATGGGTCATTAGAAATAAACAAGATGATCACAGAATTATAACTAGATTTAACGAAATACTATTATCTAAAGGATATAATCAAGAATATGGTATTGACTATGATGAGTCCTTTTCCCTTGTATCTATATTATAATTCATTAGAATCCTTTTAGCCTATTCATCTCATATGAACATTAAATTATTTCAAATGGATGTTACATTTTCATTTTTATATGGTTATTTAATGGATGAAGTGTATGTTGAGAAACCTCATAGCTTTTAAATTTCACAAAAACTATATTTTGTTTTTAAACATACTAAATATTTTCTTGGCATTAGACAAGAACCTAGAGCTTGGTATGAACTATTAAGTTCTTTTCATTTAAAAAATGATTTTACTATTGGTATGGCAGATCCAACACTTTTTAAGAAAACAATAAAATTTAATATTTTATTGGTTATATTTCATGTTGATGATGTAATTTTTAGATCAAAAAATAAAAAATATTATCATGACTATTCAAACATAATTATTTTTTTGGAAATGAGTATGATGGGAGAACTTAATTTCATTTTAGGACATCAAATCTATAAAAATGATTTTTGAAATATTTTGAATAAAATTGAATATATTACTGATTTACTAAAGAAATTTGGACTTGAAAACCACATGACATATATACCTCCTATGTGTACTAATATAAAATTTGATTTGGATGAAACTGGAAATCCAATAGAGAACAAGTTATATAGAGATATGATTGGTATTTTATTATATATTACTTCTAGAAGGACATATATAATGTACTCAATATGTCTTTGTGCACGATTTAAATCAAATCATAAGGAATTTCATATTACAGTTATCAAAATATTGATAAATATTTAAGAGGAACTATTTTTCATTCTCTTATTTATAAAAAAAACATCTGATTTTAATATAATTTCGTACTCGCATGATGATTTTGGAAGATGTAGATTTTTTTGAAAAACCCCTCAAGAACCTATCACTTTTTTGGAAAATAATTGGTGTCATGGTCTAGTAAGAAACAATAATCAATTTTTTTGTCAACTGCTATGGTTAAATATGTATCTGTAGGTAGTGGTTGTGAACACATTTTGTGGATGAAAAGCACTCCTATGGAGTTTGGACTAAATTTTGATTATAAATCTATTTTATGTTACAATAATACTACTATAAATATTAAAAAAATCATATAATTCATTCGATAACTAGAAATATTGATATTAGACATCATTTTCTAAGAGATCATGTACTTTAAAAGGTTATATTTTTTGAATTTATATGTACTAAATTTATATTAGCTGATATTTTTACTAAACTAGTTCCCAATGTAATTTTTTATTTTATTAAGGGGGAGTTAGTTTTATTTAATATTAAATAAATATTAATTTAAATTCATATACATATATATTATTTAATTTTAACTGTAATTTTATTTTATCATATAATTTTTATTTTAAAATTTTTCACTATTTATAATAATTTACTTACTTATATTTTAAATAACTTATAATTTTTTTATTAATTTCAAATATGTTGCATATATATATTAATTTATTTTGAATTCTGTAATGTTTATTGTGTACATAATGACACCGGGATCACGGCTATGTCAGAGCCCATTTCATTTTCAAAAACCCGGTCATATTTTCAAAACCTTTTGAAATTATGAAACCCTTTATGTATTTTGTCTTCATTTAATCACTTCTTGGAATCCCTAGAACCTCAAACCATTAGATATTTTCAATGGAAATTTAAAAAACAAAAAGAATCGAAAAAAAACATAATAATCTAAAGTGTCAACATTTAACTCAACGAAAAATCATTCCGGGAAAAGTGATTGATATGAACGACTGTATCATGCGAATTTGATTCCGAAGAAAGTTTTATCATTTCATGGTATTGAAATGACATTTAGGGAGTACTACACTATATTTATATATGAAGTAGAGTGAAAATTTTTCTTTAAATTTTTTCAATTTAGTTTGGGAGATACTGAATATTCGATTGTTGTGAAGATCAAAGATAAGGAGATATCGATATCATTTATTTAAATAAATATGTTATTGAACTGCCCTTATGGGGGAGTTTTTCCTTTTGATATTATGTTTATCAGTTATAAAAATCATATATCTATGGATATTATGACTTTTCTATTTGGTTGAACTAATATAAAGAACATGTTGAAGAAATAATAATAACCAGATCAGAAAATTTTGGTTTAGTATATTCAGACCAGGAAATCCCTAAGGATGTTTGAGATGAAGAAGATTCTTCCTCTAGATATGTATATATTTTTTTTAAATTGACATAAAGAATAATTTTCCATGATATATGATTATATATTTGAGGTAACATTTTAAACTTGGTGCTCTAATGAATTCATATACTTATGAAAGATTTATTGCAAATTTTTTTTTTATGAATGATATGGTAAGACAAATTGACGGGAGAGTTAGATTTCATCATTGTAATGTGTTGATTGTTGGAACATTGAGAAGGCTAGTATTTTTCTAGAGCATTGTAAAACGTAAAATCATGTATGTTGGAGCTGAAGAGGATCATGAATCTACTCAGGGGAGAAACCTACAAAATTTAAAGAATGTATGGATGAATCCAAAACATGGGATGTTTTAAAGGCATCAAGAAAAGTTATATTTCAAACAAAAGATGAACCTGCTGATGAAGAAATTCAGGGAGGACTTCTAAGTTCAATGAAGAGAACAGTTTGCTAGGAACCTACTACGGAGGAAATTCATGAAACAATAGATCTTTTATGTTATAAGTTTATGGGAGAATATATTCATAATGAAAGATAAGAGGAAGTTTCTTCCCAAGAAGAAGAGAATGTTTTTCCATAGGTTGAGGAAGAGGCATGAACTGAAGAGTTACCTCATATTGAAAAATCTCATGAAATGGAGATAATAGATCAATATGAGGATTACAATGACATTGTACGTCATATTCAAGAAAATATTTTAGAATAAATTTCACAGAAATAGAACTTATCATAAGATTTTGATAATGAAGAACAACTCATTCATGAAAATTTTTGTGAAATTCATACAGAATATCTAAATGAATCTTTCATAGATGAGATTTTTGGTGAAAAATCAGTTGAGCAACAAATAGAGCAGGATGTAGAAGAGTGATCAGATGCTCATTCTTTACCACTAATCTTGGTAGATCCAGTTGTGAATCAAGAATAAGGAGCCTCTGATTCTATATCTGATCATGTTGAGGAACTTGTCATAAAATTTGATAGAGGAAAACCAGAGAATGGATCATTAAAAAGAGAGTTAGTTAAAAAAAAGAAATTTCAAAATCTGAAAGGTAGTTCTATTTCAAAGTAATTTAAAATAGGAAATGATGTCAGAAAATGAAAAATTAAAATCTAAAGTTGTATTGAATTCAGATATGGCATAACTTCAATGTTTTTATGGGAATATAGATTGAAAATATCCCAGGAAGCCAAGAAAGAACATCAGATACATCCCCAGATTTGATCAAGAGATTACAAGCCATTACCACTATAATGAGCAACATTAATGATAGGGTTCATGATTTATAGTGTAATGGAGATCTTTTTTCTATTATGTTAGACAAATAGAAACATCCTGTTGATTAGCTTACATCATGTGATCCCAGTACTAGAGAAATACCAATCAGATTCATTGAGAATCTAAATCTATTTTTGGAGAAGGAAGATAGATTTCATGAGTTTTTTAGAGTAAACACCAATGAATATATTCACTCAATAAGGAATATCTCTAATAATTTATTTGAGATATAGTGTAACGAAGAGATTAAGGTAACATTTAGAAGAGTTGAAGGATGTTATTTTGAATCCCTAAGATACCCTTTTTCAAACCATTAACCCAAAAACCAGAATTACTAATCATTCATGAACTTCTATATTGTTTTATCAATGAAATTTTTTGTTTATCATATTTTATGGTTTCTTATTTTGTTTATTTCTTTATTGTACCAGCTAAAAATATATAGTAGCTTTTATTGATAAAAAAATTCTCAAATCATTTTCTTATAAGTTCAGTGCTACATTAAAATTGTTATATTACTTATTCAATAATTCTTTTTGAAATCAGAAAGGGGGGGGGGTATTTATAGAAAACATTTTATAAAGGAAAAGAAATTTTCTTTTAATTAGACTTATTGAATGATTTTTTTTAAATAGATAATCTTTTGATATTAATTTGGATAAAGTAGTATTCTATATTTTCAAAGATACATTTGGAAGTAAAAATTACTTATTTTTTTATCCTTTCAAAATTCTAAATTATATTTATATAATTTTATGGGGTTTTTTATCATAAAAAATGTAGAGATTTTTTAGCATTTATTACTTCAACAATACTCTATTTTTTATGATTACTTTGATGCTCACAAATACCCTTATTTGTTATTCTAATGATATTACTTCCAGAAATTAATATTTTCTATATTCTCAATTTCGAAATAAAATTAACCATTCGATTCACGTGAAATATTTTTCAAAACTATTTAGAAAGATATTCAGTGTGTTCATGAATCACTGTTCATATCATTCAATTGAGAGCATAGAGTATGGATTATATCAGACATTTATTTTATAGGAGTTCAGAAAAGTATGATTAATCAATCTTATGCTGATAGAAAATTATGGTAAAAGAACCTTACATTTGGAAGGAACCATAAATTTTTTATATGTGATATGTGTGGATGAAGAGCCATACATAAGTATAGAACCTTAAATTTTCTTAACAATTGTATGGATCAACAACTATACTTTTGTAATTGACGTTACATTTTTTTCAAAATATATGGATCATATACCTTAAATTAGTTAGAAAAGAAAATGGATGGGTCATATACCATACCTTTGAAAGTCAATGAAATAATTATTGATTAAAAAACCTTACTTTGGTAATCAACCTTAGGTTTGTAATCAACCTTACCTTTGTAATCAATTTTTTTTGGAACCCTACGTTTGACATCATCCAATGATGGAGATTTTAATTTGTTACTTTATCATAAAATGGTCTTTTGCAAAATATAAGGCTGATTTGATGATTGACATGATGTCTATTTTGAAGCGCATCATTGACTGGTTTAAATCCATATATATGTGATTCAATGGATCGATTAATAAGAGGAATTCATGACAATTATTAAGGGATGTTATGACCACTTTGTTATTAAAACGGTTAGAATATTGTGTTCTATTAGGGGACCTTTGTGGATCAAAATTTATGGATAAAATGGTTGTCTTTATTATATATATTCTATGTATATGAATTCTGTAGATAACACGGGTGGAAAGATATCTCTTGAATTCTAAACGATTAAAGAATTCAAATATATAGATAGTTGAGTTTCACAAAAATTTAGATTCGATTTTTTATTAAAAGGATATTTTACATATACACTACTATAGATAATGATCAGTTTCTATTTTATATCAGAGAGAGAAATGCGGAAGATTTACTTGTTATACATTGGAGATCTGTCGTGAATCTATTGCTGAATATATTTCAAGATCAATTGAAACATATCAATTTAGAACATCTTTTATTTGAAAAAAATCATTCTGAATATGACAACCCATTTACTATCAGTTGCATAATACTGCAATTGTGAATATCAATCAGAATGTATTTGTCAAAACAATACTCTTTTATTTTGAGTATCGGCATCTCATACTATGTTGTTTGATTGAAAATGTGTTTAGAACCAGAAGGCTCTTCTTTACCCTTAAAATGTAATGGTGTCAACTGCTACCACTTTGTTGTTGATGGTCTGGGGAAAAGAGGACCGACTAGGGAAAATCGCCATGCTCCTGGAGAAAACTGTTGGTGGAGTGGACTAGGGGATCTTTGTGCTCCAAAAAAAAAAATAATTATTTGTTACCTTATAT
This sequence comes from Viscum album, assembly GCA_963277665.1. NCBI lineage: Eukaryota > Viridiplantae > Streptophyta > Magnoliopsida > Santalales > Viscaceae > Viscum > Viscum album. Next base: position 1,093,414,447 of record OY728139.1, read on the forward strand.
CTGTTCATTTTCACCACATATACAAATTTCTAAAGATTAAAAGGAAGAATTGATTATCATCAAGATTTATCGAGAAGTTTTGAAAGACACAATTCACCACCCACTTCTGTATATTTTGTATAACATGATTCAACAATTCATATAAAAGGTATTTCTATTGTTAAAATCTATAGCAAGCTAGAGGTAATGGATTATACATATATCTTAATGGATTATACAATAGAGGGAATGTCAATATATTGGGCCTTGTACATCAATGGTAAAAACTAGGGATGTTGGAAAATGAGGATGATAATCTACTTGAATAATCGTGGATACAATGTCTACTCTAAAATTCTTACTCCTTATGTGACTCCAAAGAAACCAAAAACATGGAGTGATACAATAGAAGTAGAGTATGACATAATTTCAAAATCTATGAATACAATCATCTGTGGTATATGACGTGATGAATTTAACAGAGTATCATAATTCCCTACTCCTTATGAGATGTTGTAGATAATTACAGTTGCTTATGAAGGAACTGACAATGTTAGAGAAATGTTTTTTGCTACATAAAATATAAAATTTGAAAACATTAGAATGATTGATGGTGAAAGCATCAATCATGTAGATGGAAGTACTAAATATATAGTCACAAACATTACTACATTGGGAGATTATATTAACTAAAATAATCAAGCCTTAAAAGTACAACTAGTACTACCAACCCAATGAAATGGGATATCAGCATCCATTAGGAAAATATGACCTTTTAAAAATTTATCTTTGATATAATTGATTGGAACCTTGATGATTTATGAAGATGATATAGAAGATTAAGCTAATGAGAATAAAGTCATGATAAAAAAGCGAAAATAATTCATGAAAGATACACCTAAGAAGAAAATAAGAAGGATGAAAAAAGAGATCAAAAAAGAAGAAAGTTATGACTCATCTAATTCAGAGATGGAACTAGCACAGATGGCCAGAAAATTCAGAAAAACTTATAATAAGATGAAAGGATTCTAAAAATACTTCATGAATGATGAAAAAGATACGTAGAAAGGCAGATTCTATCAATGTTAAAAATGGGCCAAATAAGACCTAATTGTCCTATGCTAAAAAGAGAAAAGAAAAAGTGGTTTCTGATAAATACTAATTGTGAGAAGAATGATAATAGAGAAATGGAAGCTTCTTTGAGTGTTTATGAAAACTCTATCTACTTATCAATGTCTAACTCAAAAAAAGAAGAATCAAATCTAAAAGCAAACATGTGTTTCATGTCTAAAAATAATGACCAAGTCAGTCACAGAAGCAGAACTAAAATATGGTAACTAGATACTGTCTAGTCCAGGCTTATGAGTGGATACTCAAAAAACTTTAAAACCATAACTCAAAAGGATGTTGTATTAGTCACCTTTGGTGACAATGCTAAAGTAACAAATATTGGTATTGAAACTATTGGAGATCTAGAAGTTTTCTGAATCAATAATGTGCTTTATGTACAAGGATTTAAACATAACATGGTAAGTATTTCTCACCATTATGACAATGATTATTTTGACGATTTTTCTAACAAATATTATTTAATATTTAAAGATAAATTGTAGAAATTGAGAGCATCTAGAACTGAAAATGTTTATACCCTGCACTTAAATATCTAGTATAAACAAATAGTAAATTGTATAACTGCTAAAATAAATGAATCCTGGATCTGACAAAGAATACATGGACATTGCAATGTTTTTTCTTTACATATTATTTCTAAGAAACAATTATATTTTGATTAACCTAGTCTTAAATTTGATAGTTATAGATTCTATGATGCATGTCAAATTGGAAAGAAATATAATTCAGGCTTAAAATCAATTAACAAAATAACTACATATAATCCTTTAGAACTTTTACATATGGATCTATTTGGACCTTCAAGAGTAGCATATTTGGATGGTAAATTCTATGTATATGTTTTTGTTGATGACTATTCTATATTTACATGGATATATTGTGAAAAATATAAAAAATTAGTCTTTTACTATATTTTAAAGTTTTCTAAAGTTGTTCAAAATAAAAATGATTTAATATAATTTCATTAAGAAGTGATCATGGGGGAGAATTTGAAAATCAGTTAATCTATTCATTTTTCTCAAATATAGTTATTAAACACAGCTACTCTAAAGAAATAACACCTCAATAGAATGGAATTATTGAATGACGAAATAAAACTATTTAGGAAATGGGTATGACTATGCTAAATGAATATAGGATCCCAAACTATTTGTCTGATGTTGATTTAATTTCATCTTGATATGTAATGAATAAAGTTTTAATCCGGCCATTTTAAATAAATATGCTCAATGAACATGGGAATAACAGAAAAACTAACGTAAAATTATTAAATTGTTTTGGATGCATGGTCTATATCCTGAACACCAAGGAGAATTTTGGTATGTCTAATCCAAAATCTTATGAATGAATTTTCAGAGGATATTTTCATCCTACAAAACTTATAGAGTTTTTAATATAAATTCAAGGATTGTTGAAGAATTAGTTCATTAAAATTTGATAAATTATGCCCTTTTGACTAGATGAATGATCAAATTGATGAATATGACCCTAGTAATAACATCAGATGTGAAAACCTATATGGATATTTTTAAAATGATATAAACTAAAGTCAGTCCAGTTCTAAAGAACATGTCACTGATAATACTAATAGTGTTTTACTTATGTAGTCAAGAACTATAATGAATCACCCTTTAGAAAATCTTATAGGAGACCTAGGGACAAGAATAAAAACAAGAAGAAATATAGGAAATCTAGTTGATTTTTCTGCCTTTCTATCCCAATTAGAACATATGTGAATATAATAATCCTTAGTTTATGAATGTTGGATGATGTCAATGAAATAAGAAATAAACCAATTCCATATAAATCAAGTCTGGAAATTAGTTTAAAGACAAAATAACTATCCTATTATTAGAACCAAATGTGTATTTCTAAATAAACAACATGATCAATGAATTATAACTATAAATAAAGTAGTACTATTATCTAAATGATATAATCATGAAGAATTTATATATTTTGATTAGATATTTTCCTCTATTAAAACATTAAAAGCCAGTAGAATCCTTTTAGTCTTTGCATATCATATGAATATTAAATTATTTAAAATTAGATGTTATGTCGTCCTTTTTAAGTGGTTATTTAATGGAGGAAGAAAATGTCGATGACCCTCCTCATTTTGAAAATTCTATAAAACTATATATTGATTTTAAATTAACTAAATCAATTTATGGACTTAAACAAGAACCAAGAGAATGGTATGAAATATTATGTTCTTTTCTTTAGAAAATTGATTTTATTATTGGTATGGCATATCTGACACTTTTTAAAAAAGCTATATATTCTAATATTTTATTAGTTCAAATTTATGTTGATGATGTAATTTTTGGATCAATAAAAAAAACTTTTTCATGAGTTGTCAAACTTAATGCAAATTTTTTTTAAATGAGTATGATGGGAGAAATAAATATCTTTTTAGGACTTCAAATCTATAATAAATATTTTGGGAATTTTTTGAATCAAAGTACATACATTACGGATTTACTAAATAAATTTAGACATGAAACAACAATATATATAAAAATCCTATATGTACTAATATAAAACATGATTTGGATGAAACTGGCTAACCTATAGACAAAAGTTATATATAGGTACAATTGGTAGTTTATTATATCTTACTTCTAGTAGGATAGATATTATTATAATTAGTATGTCTCTGTGAACGATTTCAATAAAATCCTATAGAATCTCATCTTCCAGCTTTGAAATTTATTTAGATTTTTAAAATAAACTATTTTTCTATCTCTTCTTTGTCCAAAAACTTCTGATATTAATTTATTTTTATACTTGGATGGTGATTTTGGAAGTTGTAGATTCGATTGAAAATGTATCTCAGGAACCTCTCACTTTTTAGGAAAATATTTAGTGTCTTAGTCTAGTAAGAAACAAAACTCAGTTGCTTTATCAACAGCTAATGCAGAATATGTATATGCAGGCAGTTGTTGTGCACACATTTTAAGGATGAAAACAATCTTATAGACTATGAACTGAATTTTTATAATAAATCTATTTTATGTGATAATAATATTTCTTGAAATATTTCATAAAATCTTATAACTAAATCTAGAACTTAGAATATTGATATTAGACATCATTTTATAAGAGATCATGTTCTTATAAAGGATATATTTTTTGAATTTATAAGTAATGAATTTTAATTAGCTGGTTAGTTTTACTAAAACACATCCCATTTCATGTTTATATTTTATTAAGGGGAGTTAGGTATATTTAAATTTAAATAAATTTTATATTCAATTATGTTTTATTAATATATTTTAATATATTTTAATCTTAATCTTATTTTATCGTATTATTTTTATTTTTAATTTTTTCACTATTTAAAATAATATAGTTTCTTATCTTTTAAATAAGTTACAATTTTGTTTTTATTCAGCAATAAATTCTAAATATGTTTCATTTGGATTAATTTATTTTAAATTCTATAGTTATTATTATGTACATAATGAATCGAGAATAAAGTCTTTCCCAGAGCTCATTCTGAATTCCAAAACTACTCATTTTCTCAAAACCTTTCGAATTATCTAAAACCTTCACCCCTTTTGTATCCCTTTCATCACACCTTCAAAAACATATAAACTCAAAACATCAGAGATTTATGATTGAAATGAAAAAAAGATAGTCGAAGAAGTAGAAGCCAGTGATGTGAAGTGTCGTCATTCAACTAGATGAAAAATCATTTTTTTAAAAGTCATTGATCTGGAATTATTGTATCAGATAAATCTGATGGTAATGGAAGAATTATCTTTTCAAGGTTTAGGAACGAAATTTAGTGAGGAATGCACTAAATTTTTGAATGAAGTTGAGTTAACAAATTTTCTTAAAAAATATTCAATTTCGTTTGGGTGATAAAAAAGATTCAATTGATGTGAATATCAAATATGGGGATTTATCGATCTCTTCAGCTGAAATAGAAAATATCTTGATATGCCCTCATGAGTGACTTTTTAATTTTTATTTTAAGTAAATCGTGGATAAAAATAATAAATATGAGGATGTTATGTCTTTCCTGTTTGGTTCTTCTAACAAAAGAAAAAGGTTAGTAAAACATTTAGAAGTAGATTAAAAAAAATTATAATGTTTATTTAGACTGGGATAGACCCAAGGATATCTGACATGGAGAAGATTCTTTTTCCATATATTTATATAATGTATCTACTTTAAAGTGACCTAATGATGAATTTTCCATGATACATGATTACATATTTCAGTTACTACAATCAATATGAGGTTCGAATGGATTTTTATCCTTATAGAAGATTTATTTCAATGTTTTTATTTGAGAAAGATATGGTAAGACTAATTGATGTAAGTTTTAGATGTTAACATAGTAATGTTTTGAATGTTTGAAAATTGAGAAAGCTCAGATTTTTCTAGATCATTGTAAAAGGTAAAATCATGACTATTGAAGCTGAATAAGATCATGAATATGGTTAGGGGGAGAAACCTACAAAATCAAAAGAAGGTATTTTTGAATCCAGAACAGGGGAAGTATCATAGACATCAAGAAAAGTCTGTTTTAAAATAAAAGAAGAAACTCTAGATGAATAAAGTCAGGGATTACTTCTCAGTTCAAGGAAAAGAATCTACGGTTGGGAACCGACTCTAGAGATAATTCATGAAATAAGAGAACTTTTAAGGTATAAGTTTTTGAAAGAATCTATTCAAGAAGAAAGACTATAGAAAGATTATTTTCAAGAAGAAGTGGATGTTTTTTCTCAGGCTGAGGTATAGACAATAATAGAGGAGGTACCTTAGATTAAAAAGACTCCTGAAATAGAAAATTATAGTTCAATACATGGAAAAGATTGACCTTGTACATCAAATTGAAGAAATGATTCAAAAATAAAATTCTTAGAAAGAACTCCAATATTTCGATGTTGAGAACAGAGAGAAAAATATTCAAAAAAATTCTATAAAACTCATATAGATCTTCTATATGAATATTTATTAGTTCATATTTCTAGAGATAAATCAGTTGATCAACCATTGAAGCAGGATAACGAAGTGAAATAAGATGCTCAATCATTACCACTGATCCTAGTAAATCGCACTGTCAATCAGGGATAGGGTGCCACTGATTCAATATATGATCATATAGAGGAGCTATTTATAAAATTTAACATATCTAAAGCAGCGAATTATTCTTTAATAATAGAGATATATAAAGAGAAAAATAAATTTCAAAAGATGAAATATATTTCTATTTCAAAGCAATAGGATCATGTTTTAAAAAAATAATATTTGGAAGATGATTCAAAATTAAATTATGAATTTATAATGAAATCATATTTGGCATAACTAAAATGTTTTATAGAGAAAATGTTTGCAACTATCACACAAAGTCAATCAAGAACATCAGGAACTTCACATGATTTGATCAAGATATTCCAAACCATTTCCACTTTATTTTTCTACATGAATGACAAGTTTCATGATTAAAAGTATAATTTCACCGGTTTTTCTATTCTATTGGACAATTAGATACATCTTGTTGATCAACTTAACTCAAGTGAAACTGGTATTAATGAATTTCTAATAAAATACACTTAGAAACTCATTAATTTTATGGATAATGAAGAGAGATTTCATGAATTTCTTAAAGTGAACCTCATTGAAGATATTCATTTTTCTCAAGAAGTAAGAGATAATTGCATTCAGCTGGGAGATGGTGTAATGAAGTGATTAAGGTTACATTTGTAATAGTTGAAGGATGATATTCAGTATAGTTGAGAAACCATTTTTCGAACCTTTAGCCAAACAACCTTTATTCCTGATAATTCATGTACTTATATATTGTTTTATCAATGAATTTTGTTATTTATCCTATTTTATGGTTTTTTAATTTTTTTATGTATGTGTTATACTGACTAAAAAATCCAAATTCCTTTATTGATAAATATTTTATCACAACATTTTCTTATGATTTCAGTGCTACATTAAAATTTTTTTATTCCGTATTATATAATTATTATTAAAATCACAAAAGGTGGTGAAATATGGATAAAAACAAAATTTTATAATAGAAAAGAAATTTTCATTTAATTAGACATATTGAATTTTTTTTAAAATACAGACCCTTTGGAGTTAAATTTGGAAAAGCCAATATTTTATATTTTCAAAGAGAAATATGGAAGTAAAAAATTAAATATTGTTTCCATCCATGAAAATTTATAAATTATATGTAATTAATTTTATGGGATTTTTTATCATCAAAATGTAAGAGATTGGTGAGAATGTATCGTTTCAACAATAATTTATATTTTTATAATGAATTTGATGCTCACAAATACCCTTATTAGTTATTCTCATATTTTTAATTTAAGAATATTTCAAGAAATTAATATTCTTTATATTGCCAACATTGGAATAATATTAAATCATGTGATTCACATGAAATATTTGTCAAAAGAGTTCGGAAATCTATTCATTGTGTTTTGGAATCACTGTTGATATATTACATTAGAGAACATAGTGTAAGGATTATATTCTATGTTTGTTTCATAGGAGTTCAGAAATGTATGGTTAATCAACCTTATGTTGAATGAAAAGTATGGTAAAATAACCATATGTTTATAAGAAACCTTATGTTAGTTATATGAGAAATTTATGGATGAAGTACCTTACGTATGTAGGGATCCATAAGTTTGATTCACAAAAGAATAGATCATCAAACCTACTTTTGTAATGAACCTTACATTTTATCAAAAATTAAGGATCATATAACTTACATTCTAAAGCAAATAAAAAGTATGTATTATATACCATATGTTTTAAATTCGATGAAAATGTTTATATCATCACCCTTACGTTTGTAATCAAACATAGGTTTGTAATAAACCTTATGTTTGGAACCCTACGTTGGACTTCTTCAAATTTCGATGATTTGAATTTGTGAATTTATAGTACAATGGTCTTTTGTTGAATATCAGGCTGATTTCATGATCGATTTATTGCCTGTTATTAAGTCACATCATCGACTGATTTAAATCCATATATATTTGATTCAATAGATCCTTTTAAGAGAAGGATTTTGTGTTGATTATTAAGGGAAGTTATAACCACTCTGTTATTAAAAACTTATGAATATTGTGTTCTGTCAAGAGACTTTGGTGGATCTGAATTTATGAATAAGGTTCTCTTCTTTATTCTATATATTTCGTATAACTGAATTCGGTAGATCACATAGGTGACACAATAACTTTTGAATTCATGGCGATTACAAAATTCAAATATAGTGATATCCTTGTTTCACAAAAACAGAGATTCACCATTTCTTTGGAAAGTTTTTTTTACAGATCTTCTAATACAAAGAACGATTAGTTTATACTTATATAAGAAAGAGAAACTTTGAAGATTTACTTATTCTATATTGAACATCTATCTTGAATTTATTACTGATTTTTTTTCTAAAAACTATTCAAGATCAATTGCAACTGTAATGATTTAGAATATCTCTTATTAGAAGAATAATCTTTCTGAGGATGACAATCCATTTTTTGTCAGTTGCGTACTACTCCAACTTTGAAGATCAATCAAAATTTATTTTAAAAAAAACTCTTTCATTTTTGAGTACTGGATTCTAATACAATGGTTTTTGATTGGTTCTATATATGGAAACATATTTCTCTGTTTTAGCCTTAAACTATAAAGGTGTTAACTGGCAGCACTTAGTTGTAGATGGTCTTTTGAGAAGAAGATCTACTAGTGAAAATCACCAAGCTTGTGGAGAAGAGAATTGGTGGAGTGGATTGGGGGATCATTTTTCACCAAAACACTATAAATATTTATGTTCTAATATCTTTTTATTTCTGCTGCATAAAAAATCAGATAATAATAGAAGGATTGATTTGGTAATCATTAATATTTCTCAATATGTTTTCGAAGAAAAAATCTCCCCCTATTTTGTATAAGTCGTTAACAAGATACAACAGAGTCAACAGCAATACATATGTTAAAAATTTGAGTAATAAATGTGTGATGGTGATATCATATTATGATGATATAATTTTTTGAAAATCAAATGAAGCTCATTGCAATCAACTTTCAGAATTTATGAAATTAAAAATAGAAATATCAGTCATTAGTGAAGTGATGTTTTTCATTTGTTTATAGGTCACACATGGAAATAATGAAACATTCATTTCACAATATAAAAATTACAATAAGGTTTTGAAAATATTTAGAATGAATAATTCTATAGAGATGAAGGCTCTAGGGGATACCCATACTAAACTATCATGGGGTGAGGAAGGATATTTAGTTAATTTCATCATGTACCACTAAATCATTGGTAGTCTATAATACTTGATTGAAACTAGACATTAAATTTTTTCCAACATCCCAATAATCACAATATCAATGTTATACCAAGGAAACCAACATTCTCGATGTTAAAATTTATACATTGGTATATCAAGGGTACTGTGGATTTTTATTTTTTTATATAATGAAATATCTCAGCAAAAGTAATTGGGCTATAAAGATACAAATTGAGTTGGGTCAATAAATTAATGAAGATAAACATTAGTTGGTGCATTCTATCATAGAGGTTTGTGTATTTCTTAGCTAAGAAATAAATACCAATTAATTTAATTGATTACTATAGATGATGAATAAATTGAGGCCACTCAAGCTTGTATGGAGTTATTTTGGATTAACAACATCTTGATGATATATTAGTGAAAGTTAATTCTATTATCGAAACCCATTATGGTAATTTAATTACTATAATTACAATTAAAAATATATTCCCACACTCGAGAACAAAACACATTGAAATCGAGTATCATTTTATCAAGGAGAAGATGAATTAGGGGTATGGAATTTTTGATTACATTCCTACAGAAATATAGGTTTCAAGCTTTATGAAGAAAACATTATATAGAAAAGTGTTTAAAGGGAATAGACAAACTCAATTAGATTTTCTGATTTCCTTGACAAGAAAATGTGTGGATGTTGGGCCATTTATCCCCACAAAATGTTGTTGTTTTCTCAAATATGTTGAGTTTTTTACTTCACCCTATTCTAACAGACAATAAATTAACATTATAGATATATTAAGAAGGGTGGAAGTGTGGATATAAAATAGCAGAAATTTTATTAATCATAATAGGGGATAAGCTGATAGTGTGAGTTGTGATGTAGGGGGAGATTAAATATGATGATACTAGAGATGATCAATCAAATGTTTTATATCAAGAAATATGAGTTTTTTGGTTAAATAATTTGAGTGGTTTTTGAATGAAGTGCTTTATTGATCACAATTTAATTCTACTATTTTTTCTCTTGTCGATCATTGCTCATGTGGGGTTAGAGTGTGCGCTGAGTAAATATCTAATATCTCTTAGAATCGAATGATGTGAATATTGGAAGAATATGGAAGAAACTTCAACAAGCTATCAAAATGAGAAGAGATTTCAGGAAACCAAAAGGGGGATATTGTTTTCATAAAATTCATTTTGATGATAAAATTTGAGTTTATTTTGTTTTTTGACAATTTTGAGTTTATTGAAAAAGGGTGGTTGTCAAAGAAGGTAAGAAAAGTTTGAATGGTAAACCAAAATCCTGAAGTGTGAATTTCTGAAATGATTATGGGATGTGATCACAGCCAATACTCATAGTTTCCATTAGAATTCATGGTGAGTAACAAAAAGAATTTGAAGAAAACAAAAATGACAATCAAAATATTTAATATTGATGGAATAATGGAATATCAAAAAATTTGTGATTATCTTTGAGTATTGTGGTTATATCTGACACAATACACATGATTTTATTTGGATCTCGTAATGGGATATCATGTTGAAAAAATTATTTTCAATGGAATTCTTTCCAAGATCATGCAAAATGTGAAAATATGTCTCACACATGGTACTTCTGGTGGCACATGAAAATAAAAGAAAACTATGGAAATTATGAAAGATTTCATGACCCTTGAGAACTCATGAAGTTCGTGATTGTATTTTGAAGTCAGGATTAGATCTGACACAAGTCAAAAATGTGGACCCGAGACTCCCGAAAAGTGAAATAGAGAGTTTGGACCATGGACTCGCAAAAAGTGTTAATACTGACTAGGGAATCATGAAATGAATGAAATCAAATGGAAGCGATTGTCTTGTGTGACATGAATATTTTTAATGAGGGGACATTCCCATATCATGTGAAATGTACAAGAAGATCTTTCACACTGATATCATGGAAAATTTTATATTCTTAATGTTCATTGTTTCTTGTGATTTTTTAGAGTTAAGTTGATGGACACATTCCTATAAATACCTTAAGACACATCCTTAATCATTGAATAAGTTTCTCATAAAATAATGATATGAATAGTCATCTAGATAATAGACTCATGAAGATATATCCTAACAGAGGTTTTTGGAGAAGGAGTATATATAGTTCACATTATGTTAGATTTGTGTGTTATCTGAAAAAGGTGTCAGGTATAGGGGACTCACGACAATTTTTTGTGCATGATCTGAACAAGGCCTTGGGCCAAGCAGACTCTCACCAAAGTGTTTCACCCGATCTGAACAAGGTCTCACCCAAATAGGACCTGCATTCAGGTTTTTTTCATGATAAAAATTGAATCTTGTGAAAATATAAAAAGATATATCACAATAAGGAATCATGATCATCCAGAAATAAGACTCGTGGAAGAGAAATACGAAATTAGACCTGTGTAAGAACACTCACGAGACCACACATTCAGCAGGGACTCATGAAAGAAAATTTAGAGAAGGCCCTCATAGAAGAAGACCCGCGTAGGAAGACACGCACAAGATGACCAATCGAAGGGACTCATTCAAGGGGTTATATGATAAGGTCTCACATAAAAGAATAAAACTACAATATTGACCAAGGAGATACCTGTTTACATTTCCCAATGAATAATATCATCATCACATATGAATTAAGAATAAGAAGAAGAAGAAGATAGAGGATCATCAACATTCGACAATACATGAAGAGGTAGTTTATTCACTGTTACATTCAACGCATTGAATGGAAGACTTGGAATTACATGAATATCCTCCCAAAGACGAGGTCATTGTTATATCTATTGTAAAGAGTTTTTTTCCAATTTTCTAGAATGTGGATGTGTCGCATATAGGTTTTTTCATTGTAGTGAATGAGAAACCCATAAGGTTTTTCAACAGAGCATCTACATATTTATGAGGATGAATTAAATAGAAATAATGAAGGTAACTATGTTTCCATAGGCTGTGTGGGACTTACATGTCCATAAACTATGTGTCGGTAACTTTCATAGTAGTTATCAAATGAAGAGGAAGACTATGATCCTTTTCACCAATAGTGATCCAGAAAAGAGACATAGGGACTTACCCGTTGGAATATAGTGAGATTAACCTAAACCTTGAAACGGTAGTGATCCTAGTCATAAAAGTGATCTACTAAGAACCATGTAATTTGTACATGGGCCTTTGTGTATTTGGTACATCGAAACATTGTCATTGTATGCTCCATTGATGATTCCCAATGAGGGTGAACCATGTAAAAAATATTGTGTCCATATATATTCTTTGATACATAACATTATATGCAAAAAAAAACATGATAAATGTTTGAAAGGGTAAGAGTACTATAAACACCAATGTGAAAAAATTGACCTATATAATAAAGAGTTTAAGAACCAGTGTGGAAGGATGAATTTAGAAATGAATATCTACACCTTGATTCATCGCCCCCTCATTGTATCTATGCCCCTATTAGACATAATAAAAATGTTTTCATGTGAATGGGAGAAAATTAAATTATTATTATGATTACCCTATCGCCCCTTTAGAGATTCATGAAGGCCTCACTTTATCAATTGTGCCATTAATAGTTGCTTCATCTAATTTATGTCAAAATGACGACCCCTCCCCTTGCATAGATAATCCTCTTTGATAACATATGTCCCAGTAAGAGGATTAAGAGGAGGATGAGGTTACTCATGAGTAAGAACAGTAATAAGAAGAAATCGAGGATTCCACTCCATCAATATTGGAATGTTACTCTAACACTATTGATGAACTCATAGAAATAATTCTGGTTACGGATAAAGATCCATGACCAACTGTGATCAGTGCGGTCATGACATCTGAAGAACATTAGTTATATTCATAATTACTAAAGAGACACAATGATTTAAACAACTATAATTACATAGGGATAATAGGCTATGGTCCTAATGTGGCCAAACATCACTTGGGTTTTCTGGAAGAGCATCATAGATACAAACAGGTAGCCCAATGAAGACACCCATCTAAGGATTCCAAAATTGAGGCCAATATAAACAATCACATCAAGGATGAAATTATCTGAGAGTTATAATATCTAAAACGGATAAACAATATTTAACCAATGAAGAATAGAAATATGACACACCATATTTTCATCAACATCTATGATCTTATTTGGCACTGTACAAAAGATGACTTTCTAGTTCCCAAAACCAAACTCTCAATTGATGCAATGGTTGGTTATCAGACACTCTCCATAACAGAGGGATATTTAGGATATAACCAAATTTGGATTTGCACAGAAAATAGATAATTTAATTCTGTTAGGACCACCTCAGAAGTATTCTACTATCCAGTAATTCTCTTTGGATTGAAAAAGGCTGGTTCCACCTACCAATGTGTTATAAACCACTTCTTCAAATACTTCATAGGGATGTTTTTTGAATATTATTTTGATGGTCTATTGGATAAGTGCTAAATCTTATATGCCCATGTATATGACCCAAACACCATATTCTACAATATAAAACATCATATAATGAAGATGTTCCACTTTATATGTGATTTTCGGGTAAACTCAGGGTTGTTTCTTGGCTTCATAGTATTCCATTGCGGCATTGGTGTTGGCCATAAAAAAATCAGTCCTTAACATGTCACCTACTAATTTTTTTTTGAGGAATTCCATGAAACATTACCAAAATCAGGGACTTCATATCGAGCCTTTAAGGAATTTCTTTCCCTCCACCAAACTAATGAAGAAGGGGGTTACATACTAGTGAACCAATAAATGTTAGAGAGCAACTAATAACCTCAAGAAATAACTCTTGATCCCTCCCATACAAATTCTACATGTTGAGGGAAATTCAATCATTATATACGTGATATCCACATAGTGATCACTAGGCATATACCATGCAAAAATGAACGATGATGGCCATGAAATAAGACAATATTATCTTAGTCAATCCATACTCGATGCTGAGAATCATTATTTATATACCGATAAAATCAATATGTTATTATTATTTTTAGTTTAGAAACAATGTAACTACCTAAAGATCCATGAGGAATATTTGGTCTCTCATAATAACCCACTCAAAATCATCCCCATCAATCTAATGTTGAAAGGATTTATAGCATAGTGGGTGGTTATTTAGATGCCATTCCATGTACAATTTTTCCTTAGAAAGCATTTAGAGTCTAGGCCTTAACATATTTCTATACAAAAAACCCATATATCAAAATAACTTCTTCAAATATAGATTTTCAATATTTGAAGATATTCTTGACCCATGACAGCCTCCAAATATGGGAAATGTATTTTGGATGTGCATTCGAGAGCCCAAAAAAGAGGATAACAGAAGACCGAACGCACAATAACATCAGGATACAGATTATTCTTATTTCCCTAGGGAATGTAGAATATCCTTAATTATTCTTTTAGTTAAAATAATATACTCTAAATGAGGTAGAATATATATCCATCATTACATTCCAGGAACTAGAACCCCCAATACCAGTGGATCATTTAGAAGTGATGGTAAATTCATAGTTAGTAATCAAACATATCAATGATGATTATTCCACCAGAAACTAAGAAATAATCCAACTTCTTTACTATGTACAAGAGTTAATGGAAGATTTTCCCTTAGATCCAATGTTGATTCTTGTCCCACGATTGAGAAATTCCAAGAAAGATGTGTTGGAAAATGAATTTATATTTATGGAAGAACTTAATAGGCACAAAATAGTATCATCATTGTGCATTGTAGAATGGTATCACCTTTTTTCATGTTAAAAGGAAATAGATACATGATTCTAGTACTATCCCTGATCAATATTTTCATAATACTGGGTGGATGGTTCCAATCAATGACTACCTTCATATAGGTTTAGTCCCACTAGGTAGATTTTTGAAAGATAATATCTAATGAAGAGAATCAAAATTTACACTTTATGATTTCCAGAATCACTAGAAAGTCATTTATAAATGAGGATTTGACGATGTCCTTCTTAGAAGTATTAATGAAAACGATATGAATACAATCATGAATGATGTAAAATTGGGAGCATGTTATGCCCACCTATTAAAATATAATATTTATGACCAAATATGAAGTCTTGGATACTTCTAGCCCACAATGACACTAGATTTCATACAATTCACAAAGAAATGTTATTCCTACCAACTTCATTCCAACATCTTACTTCATCTACTAGATATTCTATATAAATCCAAATACTCTTAGCCATTATCCAGATGGGGAATGTATTTTTCAAGGGAATACACCCTAGTTATGTCCAGGAAATTCAAATACATCTTACCTGCTACCAACTTGTTCTAAAAATTGGAATAGGTAATAACCCTCGAAGAAGATGGGGCTAAAATCATTTTCCTTCTCCTAAAATAAATCATCATTACCCGATATGATGTCTCTCATACAATAATGATGTAATATGGAACCAATCTATGTTCTTCCTTGGTAGAGAAGCTATATCAGGATACAATATCAAGTCCAACCATTCATCCCTCTATCATGTAGTGGATAAAAAACTTAGAGGGCTTTAATGAGATCATATTGTAAAAATTAAAAAATATTGTGGATATGGAAAAAACTTGTTATCATTAAAATCGATTCCATACCTTATGGTGTTTTCAGAATGAAACTCGTAAAACCATATGTGTGACCTAGTATGCACTGGTATAGTGAATATAAATAGTTGTACTCATTGATGATCAATATATATCACTCATTATTTCCATTTACGACCAGATATCCACATACGTGAAATCCTAAAAATCAATGGATGAATTAAAGTGACTGGGTGAAGAAATATTTTATTTCCATACATCACATGGAGGTCATTCAAAATTGGAGAGTGTGATATATTAAAAAGAAGGTTCTCCTCTGTTTCATCCTCCATAGAGAAATGGTATTAGTCCTCAAAAATCTAACGAATACAAGAATTATTCCACCAAAATGAAAGCCAAAGTGGAAGGGACCATACTCCATACACAAGGTCCACTCTAACGAAACATATTCCTTAATACGAGTATATGGATATCTCATTACAACCCAAAAAATGAAAGGATCATAAATAAATTATACATGAAAACACACAACATACTTCTCATATTCAGGATGATAAACTTTGTAGTTGGTCATTGTTTTGTGAACATAAATGTCATGACATAATATAAATTCTGCATGATGTTAGACTATGTGGAATCATAATCCTTGTCACAAGACGATAAAATACATGACATATTGTCCTATACATAGGAAATTAAACTACAAGAAACTATTTTTTCTCACCTCGTGACAATAAAATTAATGGTTAATGGCCCTCTCAATAAATGAGGAGAAACCACCAAAATAGCAAGAGCTAAGATACACATTATGGTCCCTTAAATAAGGTCCTCTTTAAAGGTATAATTCCAAATCAGATCCTTATAAACACTCAATGGTTCAATATACCCTCTTGCAGTGACATAAAGAATAATAGATGGTTGCCTCCCATACATAGGCCCCAACTATGAAATTTCTACTACATTGTGTCACTTGGTCCCCATTTTTAGTTATATTCCCAAACATCATCACGTACATACCACATTACATTAAACTGTGTGGTTTACATCCTTGTATCAAAAAGATAAAATGCATGATCTATTCAAGAACTATGTGTGGCTTGATTCTTTCTTGAACAATGTACATACTGACAACCAGGTAAGATCCCCTAGTCTAGAAAATATATTTAATTCAATTCATGTGACTCACAACCATACTGCAATACAATATACTAAAAGGTCAATTTCTTCATTGCATGAAGATAAATTACATGATCTACATGGACCATGTGAAGCTTGATTACCATTCAAAAAACATTCTTAGAGACACCCGAATCTCGAATATTGGGTCCTACCACAACATAAAATCCATCACCTCGTTGAGTACGGGTCATACATGCATAAGGATCCTTCCATGAAATTTGTCTTGCATGAATCTTACCCTAATGAGAAACCTAATTATTCGTAGACCTTATGTATCAAGACCATATATCATTCTAGAATGTATTAATTTCCCCTTTTCTATGAATCATAACCTAATTGATATGGGGGTACTATTCCCATGAACTACATGTGTCTTGATTCTTGTCCTATAAGAGATGTAGTAACTTCCACATCCTGTCCCATGGTCCAACAAAAGTACACATTTTATCCTCAAGAAGCATATTTCATTGTCAAATGAAGTTAAATAGGAAAATTCATCAGGGACAATGTTTGGAATGATTTATATATTTTTTTGAGGTACATAATGACGCATATATTTCTATCCTTGGGCCCAGCAACAAAATTTACCCCCCTTCACAACAGTTCATCCTTGCCCTTAATTAAAGAAATTAAAATACATTGGATTTATATAACTGTTTGTGGAATTATTTGATCTTCAAAAAGATATGTAGTGGCTATCAGGTTCGATAATATGGTCCAACCATAGTCACATCAGGGCACCTTCATCAAAGATGTACATACATCACTTTGTTAAAAATCACAGCTAAATACATTACCACATTAATTTAAACTGTAAGGTATCATATGAACAAAATGTGACATTATTATGTATATATAATGATATGTGTGATTCTTAGGTTCAATACCATATTTTAGCTACAATCACATCAAGGAACCTTTTACCTAAATTCCCTTACCACACTACTTTAAACATGGTTGCCAATGTCCTGGAGACATTATTTTAAACAATTAATTATCAGAAGCACTATGTATGGATGATTTCTCATTTCAATGATAAAATTAATTAAAACTAATCCTAAAATCCTCGTATCATACATGGGGAAAATATAAATTACCCATCTTATACAGATAATGATATGTACATGAGCTCTTAACTAAGATCCCATCATTAGGGTGTCCACTATAGAAATAGAGATGTCCCCCTTCTATATATGAGTAGGATATATTCAATGGAATATATGATTCATGGCCATCATCACTAAAACATCATACATTATTCCCACACATATAACTTAATAATGTCATATTCTTAATCATGGTTACTTTTAGATCTTTACAATCATTCTCCATCTTTTGGTATAGACTTTTTGATAACTAAGGACTTCTTTGCCATAATTTTTTGTAAAACGCCCTAGATGGATTTTCATAAATTAGCAGAAAAAATAGGATTTTTAGTCAAAAGATACTACTAATGACTATATTATAACATGCCCCAGTAGTCTCTATATAAAATACCCCACAAAATAGGATTGTCAACCAGCTATAACCTCAACCTCAAGGGAAGAATCTTCTATCATCATTAGCATTGATGAAATTATGTGGGAACCCATGATTCAATGTATTCTATAGTAATCCCATTAATTTTTGACTTATATCCTTAAATTTGATCTGAGAACCCCCAAAATAATGATTTAGGATTTCCTCCCTCATGTATGAACTATACTGGAACAACCTTGGTCCAAAAAGCCACATAACACATATTATTTTGATAATTATAAGTTTCATGTAATTCACACTAAAACAAAAGGAACAATATTTCCCCCTTTCCATTAAAAACTATATAGGAATCCTATTCCACCAATTATATTGTAATTTTGATTTAAAATACACCTCCTTATTTTCTTACATTCTTTTAAGAAAATAGTCTACATTCCAGGGGAAATCCAAATATCTATAAACATTCCACATCAATATCCATAGAATTGTATAATTCATGAAAATAAATTGGTTTATTATACAATAACACACCATATATGTTTTTTCATAATGTAGAACCAACAACTAGTTATTTAGCAGAAGGATTTCACTATTTACTATGTTGTAACATGCCCTAATTGACTTTTCATAATTTAAACTACCAAAAAGTTATTTCATCCAGTGATAAATTATTCATCAGGAGAGACATCCTATGTCACCATAATCCCTCCCTACATAGCACTTCTCATATCTTGAAATCCCCATATCACAGCTTACAATATTGCCCTCTTCATACCTGAATATGATATCAAATTATAAAAAAAATTATCCAGAATAGGAATGTCATTAATCATTAAGTCAAAGCTAAGGAACATAAATTAACCCCCCTGAATGTCCTTATTGTATGAAATTTTTATTCATAGTAGAATTTCTTAGATTTATGACACTGAACGTCATAGTATAATGCCCTATTTATAATCCATTAAATTGAACAAAAAAGACCTCCCCATAAGATGTTAAAATAAAAAGTCAATGTCCAAGTCACATGAAAATTTAATTAATGATTCTTACACCATTGATAGAAATTTAACTTCCACCTAACATCAATTAATTAACCAAATATTTCCTCCTTCATAGGAAACAAATTTATGTTGGACCAGTTTACCATTCCTGACTAATACTAATATAGATTCCATTTTATTTCATATATATCTTCCATTGGAAAAACCTCATATCGAGATGTTGAGACATCCAAATATTAATAAATTTATATTCTAAATCCACAATATAATGCTGGAATTCCTAATAACTCATTGCCTAATATTTCTATAATTCACCATTGTTGGCTTTGAATAATGTCGCACACAAAATAGGTTTTTAAGCCAAACGTTGTTTCTATTTAACTATGTTGAAACATTACAATATTTTATTTTCATAAAGTATCCCACAAAACTATTTTTCAACCAGTGGTAACTTCACCGAAAATAGATACCTCATATATTCCCTATAATAATGTTTTATATTTTGGAATCACAAAATCATGGCTCAAAATTCCCAATCAGATATTTGAAGAATTTCTAATCATTCTTGGGCAACAAAATTTTTTTGGTCCATCATTTCAATAATTATGGTAAAAGATGTTCGACCTAAAAAACTAGTCTCATTTTTTCATATTTTTTAAAACTAAACTAGAAAAATATAGAGACATGTTACATTATAGTTTAAAAGAACACAATAGGAATGCTAGATAGAGGTCGAGTCGTAGCTCTCCAGTCCATCTCTCTTCA
Source organism: Viscum album (assembly GCA_963277665.1). Classification (NCBI taxonomy): domain Eukaryota; kingdom Viridiplantae; phylum Streptophyta; class Magnoliopsida; order Santalales; family Viscaceae; genus Viscum; species Viscum album. The sequence goes on from OY728139.1 coordinate 1,093,434,843, forward strand.
TTATATAAGAAAAAATCATGTAGTGAAAATATAAAAGGAGAAAAAAATATAATGATAAAAAAAACTATAAAGGGTGGCCTAGTTAAAATTCGAGTCTTTCCCAATAATGTTTTTTAATTTTTTGAAAATTAATGTTAGTTAAATGAAAATAAGATAAATTGTTTGTGGGGTCACCCGTATGACCCAATAAAAAGTCAAATTATTCTCATTATTCCCCATTGAAAATGTAAAAATTAGAGCATCCTACCATAGTTGAGATGTCTACAGGATGGAAACATGATGTTGGAATTCCTCAATGTGCCTTACATTTAACTTAGAATCAGACTCATTTTATTCTAAATTACTTGATTTTGAGTGGGATTAACACTGTGAAATCTATTCCATTATCGTTTCAACTAAATTCATGATGTGAACCTCACAAAGACACCAAATGTTATGTTTTAGTATAAATGCTTATTTATACTGAATAGAGTAGATACGAATTACATCTACCAAAACCCAAACCTCCTTCAAATCAGATCAAAACATTCCTGGTGTGACTCTCTAATATTCATGGGGTTTAGTGAAATGATTGAAGTGTCTTTCCGGAAGGGACTAGAATGAAACAAGAAAATGATCTCACATTGGGGTGTAACCTCAATGGTATGGAGAAGAAGATTTGGAAAGGTTGATTGACTAGGTGGCCCTTCACGCAAACTGAAAACTCATTAAGTGGATGTAACATGCCCAACATATGATTCCTAAAGGGTGAGAACCTCCTATGTGAGAAACCTGCACAAACCACCTGTGTGGGCTAAAAGGTGTAACCAGCCCTAATCAGGACAACAACATCATATATCAACATGAGGTACATCATTAAATCATGGTTCCCTATTTTCCTATGAATAGGAATCACGGGGTCTATATTTTCACAATTGTTAAATTATAATAGGACCCCAAGATATATTCATGAAGCCCCTTCACCAAGGTCTCCTAGAATGCTTCAGGATGATCTCCAAAAAAACATAAGAGTATAGAGAATTTGGGGATATGTTAGATAAAAGTACCATTAAGGTCTAAATCACAAGAATCATGCATGCGAATATCTTCTCCCCAAGTGGAAACCCACATGACCATGGCCCTTTCCATAACCAGGGAGTTGTGTGAGCCTCATCCAAGAACACCTGAGCAGACTCGAGGTGCTTAGAATAAACCCTATCCCATGTGTTTTTAACAAGGTGGTTTATTTCTCAAGGAATTTACAACTCACACAAGACTATACCATTCTGTGTGATGCACATTTAGTTCCTCTGAATCCTTATATTTAGAACTTTTTCCCTCTATGTTAGGACCAATTTGAGTCCCTCTCTAGAATTTCTTCCTAGACACCTGATGGATGGAATCCTCTTCCTTATTCTCCATTGTCTGGAGGGACCAAGATGTAACATCCATAAAATCCTCCAAACATATAAAAACATGGAATGAAGTATAACAATATGTCTCCCATTAGGGTATATATTCCTATAGTGGGTGGTTTACAACACTTTGCATAATTATATATCTAGGTCCACGAGGTTCATGTGAGTGTGAATCAATAAGGTCATGAATACCTCAACCCCATATAAGGTGTTTGGAAACTCTAGATTTTTGGTAATATGTTAAAGACAATGTATTTTTTTCCATCTCTATGAAATTGATCCTCTAGTTCTATGTGATATGGGTCAGGATCACACTTGCCTTCCCCATCATCTTGGAATGATATGTCCCTCTCCAGTTGTGGAAAAAATTTCCCGGAATCCCCCTTGGATTAAGTCTCATACCATTTTTAAATTACCTCTTCCACTTTATTACTTCATATATCCAATTTTACAAGATACAAGTGAATATAGTACTTTGAGGACCTTTCAGTCTACTATTATGTACAAGATATGATGATGGAATGAATGTTTTTTTCCCTGACCTCATCCCCTAAACAAGGGGGTTTTGTTGTTTTCCAGCTCTTTCATTTCCACTTGTTTCTCAAATTAATGCATGACTTTTCAAGACACATGTGGCTGTAGAGTTTAGTCATGACCATGGTTTCTACCTGGTCATTTGTATGTTTTGGAAGAGAATATTATTTTTCATGTTCCTCTCTCCTTACTTTAGAGTACCTATATAGACATGGGTCATCAAGGTTATGTATCAAACCTCTGGAAAAAAATAATTGTTTGGTTTCTCAAAATATCAATTTCCTCTTTTTTCTCACAAAGATCATGACTCAAATAGTATTAGAGGTTATCAGCGGTCATGGAATCCACATGATCCCAAATATATGCACCTAAAACTTGGTATAATCCCTAACCTTCAACAATTGGGGAAAATTTTAGATTTTATGTCCCAAAAGAACCCTATATCCCCCTTAAGAATAACCTCAAACACAATATTTTGGCCTCCTACGTAGAATAATCCTCAAACATATCATCATACACATATGTTTAATCCCCAAATGAGCCAATAAATCTCTAAGATTGAGATATGCTGCATGGCCCATCTCACAAGTCATTTTATTTAGGAATAAGCCCCATCATAATCCTCTAAATGTTATATACTCATTTATGAAAAAAATTACAATGGTAACTCATAAGAATGAGTCCTCATAACCGAACATGATTGGATTTTATTCCCATAAAATTGGGATAAATAGGAAGCCTATGTGTGGACAAAACCCAACACCCCAAATCATCCATATTCACTCAAGGACACATTCCCTAGTTGATTATTATTCATGTTGGTAATACATATACTTTCCAGTTCCCCTGGGCCACATTGGTATAAGTCATAAACCAAATGTTAACTATTGAACATTATCCAAGAGGTCCATTCCACATGAACTTCAACTGTATGGTTATGTCCTTATCTCATTACATTAAAAGTTATCGTGTTCCCCCTTTAAGTTGTACTGAACTATGTTGTGTCTAATCCCATTCACATGGATACATTGGAATGTTATTCTTTGGTCTAATCCTGACCTCCAAACACCACTCATATCCTTGAATGATGATACACTCCAGAGTTCCCAGAGAGTGGATAAAATAGGCATAATCACAATAACTCATAATGAATCTATAATCAATATATAAGAGGTTACAATTGATGGAGAACCACAAATACATATAAATATCTCCACTAATGAAGATCCTTGATTACATACATAAGATTATATATTCCAAAAAATTAACATAATTTATTGTTAATTAAAATTTTAAATACTTCATACATAGAAATTAATGAATGATTCAGGAACATTTCTTAATTTTATAAGAGGGACCCAAAGTAGGATACAATCCCCCAAAAGGGTGTGATGAGCCCGACCACCCATCCTATCGACCAGTGTGAGTACATATGTATTGTTATATTAACTACCCATGAGAATATTCCCTGGGAAATTAGTTCCCTCATGGATATTAGATGATTGGCTATTTCTGGATCCATAAACAATACCATTGAGACAATTCATTAATAATAAAAAATATATGAATGATTGTACAAAACTCAACCCCCTATAATCATCCATCAATTCATGTTTTTTATTTGAAAAATTATCCAAAACCTCTCCAAATTTGATTGGATGATTTTATTTGTCACCTATAACATCATTTCTTAAAATATGGACTACCTCAATGCCACATGAATTTATTATGATATACATTGTTTAACATTTTATGCAATTATAAGTGTTTTATTTCCCTTGTAATATAAAAGGTTGACATATATGATTCATTATTATCAAATTTTGTTTCATATATATCATAAAATAAATTATATAATACCATTATTGATTACATAACCCTATCATAGATATTTTTTCTTAATAATATAAATCCATTTCAAGTATTAAGGTGTAATCAGAAGTATGTTTATCAATGAAGAGGTCCAATTTTTAACCATGTACCTTCAATTAAATTTGATATACTCTTCTAAATCTAGGATATAAATTATAAAATAACTAATTAATTACCATATATAAACTTAATTATTATAATAATTATTCTAGAACCATTAGGCACCTAATTTAAATCATATGAGAAATATAAGTATTGTTTATTAGAATATGGAGACTACCGTCTCCATGAATCAATATGTTTCTATTTTCATCCCAACATCCCATCGATTCTTATAATGATTTATTTTAGGATTATATTATATATATTTTTATATTATTATGGTTTTTAGAGGATAAATATTATTTAACTTTCAATCATTCGATCCATCAAAATTAGAAACACTACCAGTTTATACGTACGAACTACCATCTTCCGGACGTGATGTAATTCATTACTCGTCAACAAATTATATGAATAGTTTTGAAAGTTTATATAATGATTAAATTTTATACCCATGTAGCGATAAATATTATTTATATGATGTAACCATGATCAAAATACAAGTAGTAGGAGATCTAAACTGAAACATGTATGAAAAGATGCAGTTATCACCCAAAAGAATGATTTTTATAAAGAAATGTTAATAAACACCTGATAATATGTTATAAGTAAATCATATATTGTATAATTTATATATTTTGATATTAATGGAATATATTTATAATAAATATGTATTTATAATATAGGATAATTAAACCCTAATGAAGAAAGATGACAATTAAGATAAGGGTGTCTCATCTGACTTTAATTTTCATGTTCCATTTTCCATATTCACCACTTAATTTTTTTGGTGTATATACTACCCGTGAATGTATTTTCTTATTTTTAACATGAAAAATATTGGGATTTACAAATGAATATATGTTTTTTATTTAATTGGTGTTTGATATAGATATTACAAAAGTGTTATGTATTTTTCATATCAATATTGTTTCATTTGCAAATGTAAGATGTTATAAATATATGTATTTTTTTGAGGGGTATCTACATCCTATTTTATATGTTTTTTAATTTATATCCTTATTTTTATGGAACATAATGTTTCATTTGGATTTTTTTTGTTTTATGCATTTATGATTCAAAAGTAACCATTTCATTAAGGGTTTATATTATAATTTAATTATTTGTAGAATTGTTTAAAAAAATTTATTGGAGAAATTTTATAGATAATATCATATAAACACATTATTTTTTATTCTCATATATCTATTAAAAATTTGTAGTTATTATTTCAATTCTCTCTATTTGGTATTTAATATTAATTGGAAAATATTCTAAATATTAGTATACTCATTTTCCAATTTTATCGAAGAACATTTTCTTCAATGTGTATACTCATAAAAAATATTATGATTGTTTTTTTCTATTCATTACATTATATTAAATGTTTTTCTCATCAATTTATAACTTATTTATAAACTACTAAAATGAATATTGAAAAAAATATGAACATGTCTTTTTATATTTCTACAATGATGTGTGAGGAATGATTTATTTTAACATATAGGACATGAATGGATTTTCCCACTATCATGAATGTTCATGAAATTACAGAATAATATAAATGTTTTCCAAATTATTTAAAGTGATATGATTGTATCAATAGTAATGGTATTGATGTGATCAATCCAACATCAAAAATGGGTGGTGATATATGATCTTCTATGATACAATTGATAGGAGTTTGATTCTCAATCCACTATGATATAATGGTGTCAGTAGGGATACATGACTTATGATATAGTTTGTATGCCTATAATAGTGGAACACTATGGTAAAATATTTTTTTTATGATTTTCACTCACGGACTATGATTGATTTTTGATGATTCATCACACTTATTATTTATATATTTTTCAATGATTGTTTTTTTCAGTAGTTTTTTTATCTATAAAAGTTTCCGATTAAACATTTTAAATAATGATCATGCTCTAATATCATTATTATTATCCAATTATTAGATATGATCATAAACTGATATATACCATATTTACCCTTACTAAAACTCTTAGATCTCTATTTTCTATTTTTTTCATTACCTAGGTTATAATGATATGTTTTAGGTATGGTATTCCATGAAGGATACATTCTGAGAAGAAAGTTATGAGATATGATGGATTTTTTACCCATATAAGATGTTTATGTATATAGATTATATGTTCACTAAACCTATATAGTCTGGGATTGTGTAATAAAATTAGATGTAATATATATTTATCAAAAGGATGTAATATATACGTATCAAAATCTTGGGTCACCTCAACAATTGTAATGGGGAAGAAATTATTACCTTTAAAATGAGATTCATATTTTGAAATATTTCTCTTTTATTACTAAATATAATGTTTTATGATTATTAAAATGTTATCAGAAAAATATGAAGCCTAAGGTTGAAATTTAATGTTTAATGGAAATTTAATCTATGTTTAATATTGTAAGTAAAATTATAAATGAATTTCTGATAATTTTTAAATAAATATATATAATAAATATAAATTTCTTTGGTTTTTATTATATGTTACTGAAAATGAATATAAATTGATATGTTAAATGTAAAAAATAAGGTATCTCATCAATTATATGATTTTTATGTTATTTATTTGGGCCCTATTTTTATAATTTATTATTAAAATTTGTTCAATAACATTTTCACAAAATGATTTTTATTTAAAAAATATTATTTCATGTTTAAGAGGTGTGTCCCTTCTATAACATGGGTGCTTGCGAAATCATTTATAAATCATATTGGACTAAAGCTCAAAATATATTATTAATTATGTATCATTATTATTTTTTCTCCAACTTGAATGTTTTTTTGAGTTTTTGATATACTGTCATATTCCATTATATTTTGTTTTATATGGATATTATGTGATAACATTTAAAATTATAGAAGTGATTTATTATCATATAATTCCACTTCTATATTTTTTCTTCCAATTGAAAATAAATCCCATATTTAAACTCAATGGAACCGATCTTAAAACAATGAATCAAACGCACCCAAAACAACATAATTAAACATCATATAATAGAAATTGTTATAAATGAACTTAATAAATGTTTTTAAAAAATATAATTTTAACAGTTTCGGAAATAAAGTAGTATTGAACTTAATTGGATTACCCAAGACATTATTGTCATGGGAAGAGGACTTTCAGACATAAGATAAGAGACTATTTCTGAACATCTATTTTTTCCATTATATTACACTATTTTTGACATTACCCCAATGTTAGTTTTAATTATTTTTATATACACCAAAATTTTATTTTATGTTTCAATAATATTTACCTAGATCAATTCTTCCTTCTTTTATGGGTAAATACATGTTTTATATGGTGGTCTTCATAATTCCTCCAGATAAGAAATCTCTACTAAGGGGAACTTATTCATTTCTTACCCAATATGATGAGCTCTCAATAATATATTTTATCAAATCCTTATTTTTCTAAAAGAACTAATTTTTTCATGGAAAATTTTCTTTATTCAATATTGGTTTTATTAATCCAATGATTATTTTATATTTTAATTTGTTTTTAATATTTTCCATTAAATTGAACTAAAGTAAATAATTTATAATGTTTCTTAAATAATATATTTATATGTCTTCATTTCAATTAGAAGTAATTTGTCATATTCTATTCCTATTTTTCCTTATAACTCTGATTTATATTTTAAATATATTCTTTTATGTGAATTTTTATGATATTATGTTTGGTTATTCCTTATAAAATGAGTACAATAACCATTACTATCACTATTTATCATTTATTTTTTTCACTATATTTGATTCTTTATGTGGAACACATATAAATCAACTTTTAAATATAGGTGCACCCAGATTTAACTCTAATTCATTGGGTAATGTCTAGTCTCAATATTTGAAATGTTGGGATTAAGAGTAATCCTAATTTCGTTATGGGATATCTTCCACAATGTGATATAGTCTTTGAAATTATCCTTGAATCACATTTATTTCATGATATGTGTTGTTTTCATAGTCTTATATTTCCATCATTACACAATCCTATATTCTAAAAGTTATTGTTCTATTTTTTTATTTTTGTTCCATTTATTTTTATGTCATCATGTTAGGCCTTCTAACTCATGTTCTATTTTTTATCATATTTTTATTCCCAGAAAAGGCTTTTTATCTCATCTTTTTATTCTTGTATTCCCCGGGTTAACCTATGAAGAATTAAGAGCTCATATAAATTTTGGAACTCATTATGGGGTTTTTATAAATGGTGTATTTTTTTCATGATTTCTAATTATGTACCTAGTCTTCCCAATACATTATAATTTATGCTCCATGGTTAGATTTGTGGGTTAATTATTCTTAAGATCATATAATAACATGTGTAAAACGATATAGTCTTTATAGTTGTCATCTGATCATTGTCTAGTTATGTTTTCTCATTGGGATGAGGGCTCTTTAGTAATAAACTGAGGGATAATTATGTCACCATTTATAACCTATATTGAAACATAGATAATCGCATGCAAGGATATACATTTAAATGAAACTATTTTCCATCTATTTAAAAAAAATTATATTCTTATTAGAGTTGTGTTTATGAACCCTTAAATTAACATTCTTTTTATTATAAAGTGATGGGAAATATGAGAACATGTGACAATAATCAATGTGATAGGAAATGTGAATAATTCCATATTGAAATGTTAAATTGGATGGGAATGGGATCTCAAAACATCATCATAGTACTAGAAAAAATAGCTTATGTTATGAATAATAAAATAAATCATTGGGAATATCCTCCTCATCCTAATAAAAAAATGGTGTGGTTTATTATTTAATGAAATAAATGCCCCTTATATTTAGGGGATATTATGAAACCCTCATTGTATAAAAATGTATTAACTTCATTGAAAATATATTAGTTGTCCTCTAGTTCAAAGAAGAATAGAAATTCATACTGGTGATCTATCATTTTGATGGGGAAGCTTATCAGTGGTGGAAACTGAACAAAAACAGAAAGTTAAAGGGGAAATATATTTAACGTATCAGAAATAATTCAATAAAATATTTTTAAATAATGATTCTCCATGAACACTTGGTCTTTATTTGAAAAGAGAGTTCCTCATACTGAAGAAAATGAAGTATGAATCTATTTGGTTGTACAAAGAAAACATTATAAGTATTCCATGATATGCCTATGGATTTTTCATAAACACTAAAATCATGGTGGATATCTTCACTAGAGGTATAAATCCATGTTTATGAAAATTAGTCCGGATTAAATAAATTTATATTTATGAGGATATTATTTATTGCGCCCTTATGGTTGAAATGGTTATCGAAGAATCTACTTAGGTCTCTTCACCCTGGAGATAAAAATTGTAAAATGAAGTTTAATATTTGAGGATCATAGAATTAATCTCATTGTGGAAGGAAATCCCAACATTCCTTGTGTTATGTGTTTTGGAAGAATCATTCAAGAAATAGCCTAAGGGGAACTAGTATATTCATAAAAAATTGAAGAGTGTGGAATGAGGATAATTATTACTGAAATAATATGAAGAATCCCACAAATGTGGTAGATGATAGGAAGGTTCAGATGAAAAAATCAGCCAGTAGTGTAGTAGATCAACTAAAAGGAACTAGGGAATAACAACAAAATCTAAGACAACAAGGATAGCCCTATGTGATCACCACTTATAAGGCAGTTCCTAAAAATGTTCTGGTGACACGTGACCTGGTTATTAAGTCAAATATCGTGAACATACTATTAGATTCATGTTATTTGAATTTTATTATATCTTCCAAGATTAGCAAAACTATTCAAACCCCACCTCAAACTATGGAGTTTGAGTTATCTGTGAGAATAGGGAAAGACTATATTGTTGCATCCAAAGTATATTAATCCTCACCAGTTAATTTCTGTTCGATGAATCTTCCATAAAATATTGTCTTACTTCATTTGATGGAGTTTGATGCTATATTGGTATTTAATTGGCTATCTTTATACAAAGACAATATAAATTTTTGGGAATATGAGTTCACACTTCACAACCCAAGTCATCCTATAATTCTGTTTTAGTGGAATTATGAGAATGACTCTCCTTTAAAATTATAATCTCAATTACAGATATTATTTCCTTATTATCAAGAATATTGTAAGAACCTGGTTCTTCTATTTGTGGTAGGAGTTTCTTCTTTTCTCTTTTCCTTAAGAGTTTTTAATAACAATATGGAAAATGAGAAAAATCATATAATTTGGAACTACACGCCGTGTACTTTTCCACACACCGTGTACTTCTGGCCATGTTGGGATGAGTACACAGGGCATGTAGCATAGCCGGTGACAGAGGGTGTAGGAACCAACTACACACCATGTAGTGGTCCTTTACACGCCGTGTAGTTAGTTGGCATGCCTAAATAGTAAGGCGGTGGAAAGGCCGCCAGTTGGGCAACAATACACGTCGTGTACTCAAGAGTACATGTCGTGTACTCATGTCGGCATGTGAACAGTGCCACGCTGGCGGGAGGCCACCAGGTGAACAGTTAAATGAAGGGACTACACGCCGTGTACTTAGAAGTACACGCCGTGTACTTTTTTTCAGGTTAAAATAGCCAGTAGCCTTCTCATTTGGAAGAGGAGGCATTTGAGCCGTTTTGGAGCCAAAAGAGGAGGTTGGACCATTGATGATTTGCAGGCTGTTCGTCTGGAATCGGTTTCCGCCTCGGACGATCTCGTTGGGACCAGATGAGTAAGCCCTCTCTTCTCCCAATATGTTTCTTACCAATTCTTCTCCTAATTTAAGCTATTTACTTTTGAGTGGGTTTTAATCTTCATCAGATCTACGCCGTTCTTGGTAGTTTCTTGAGTCTGCGTCCGGGTATACCGCTCGTTGGTGTATAAGGTAGGTGGCTTGGTGTTTATTTTTCCAACTGTCATGTGTTTTGTGTGTTTTTGTGCCATGAACCCATGTTGGGGTGTCGTGTGGCTGAGGCCCTTTCTATATTAAACACCTAGAATTTTTTTACGTATTTAAATATGATATCAAAATGCTAGTTGGGATCATTGCTTGGATCCGAAACCACCCCGGGGGTGTGTTCCACTGTTTAGCCGTTTGGCTAGGATACCCATGGGTATGCCTTCAAAGTAGTAATTGTATAATTTCCTTGAGAGGATTTGTTTGTTACTTCTTGTTTACTAGTTGGGCATGGCCCGGTTACCTGTTTAGCTTGAGGGCATTATTGTATTTAGCCCGAGGGAGTTGTTTTTATTAGCCTGAGGGCACTACACTATTTAGCCCGAGGGCTATAGTATTTCACCTGTGGGAAAACTTTTGTTCCTGAGGGATTGACTTCTGTGCCTGAGGGTGACACTTCCTATGCCTGGGGGAAATTTTTGTTACGCCTGAGGGAAATATTTTCGGGATGGATTCTATATAGCTCGAGGGCATGGTTCACTATATTAGCCTGAGGGCATGAGACTGTTTGGCCTGAGGTCTTAGTGCTATTGAGCACAAAATGATACTAAATTAAATGTATTATATAAATAATTAATTGGAAATATAACTGGTAAGTTAGTTACTTTTGAGTACTTCTTGGTTTATTGCATTTTACCATTGCACACTGTTGTTGCATGCTTACACACAGTTGGGCATAGGCCTTTGGTGGGTGCCTACTGAGATATATTTCTCACACCCTATTTGGTTCATTCTTTTCGGCCCAAACAGATTTAGTTTCTGCAGGTGTGGATAGGGGAAAGAGTCTCTATACATGTACTCGACTATTGCTGAGGAGTAGGAGGGCATGGGACAGATTCTAGGATCGTGATGCCGCTTCCAGCTATTTTACTCTGTTTTTCTGAACTCTGTCTTTTGTTTTACTGTATTGATGTATAACATGTTCTGGCAGTTTTCATAAAACTTGATACATGTAGAATCATCATTTACATTATGTTGGTTATATTCACTGATGTTGGTTATTTCAGTTGTGTATGGTTTACTGATTCCGCTGTTGATGTATGTTTTATTCTGTATTCCGCTGCGCTACACTTTGAAAAATGAGGGTATAGTTTCCCCACTATCAGAACTGGTCCCTCGCTGCTAGTCTACAGTCTCTGGCATTTAGGGATATGCGCTTGAGGTCGTGTGGAAAACCGGGTTCGGGGCACCCGTTGAGTGGCACCCGGAGCCGGGATGTTACAAAGTGGTATCAGAGGGTTTTTTTTCATTGACATACTATTTAGAGCCTTAGTCAGGGATAAGACGGACCGATAGTTGGTAATAAGATGTGCTCGGGCATATCTAACCCGCGTACATGGAAAATCCAGTCTACCTCGTATTTCTCAATTATTTCGGTTTTGCAAATTTTACAGTTGAAATGTTTTCACCATTGGGTGACACACTTGTATTGTGCTGTTTATCTTTTACTTGCGGGTTCTATTTAGTTGCAACCCAATGAGATGAGGGTATGCCATCACATGCATCATTTAGGCACATGCTCTAATCACATTCCATGCATGGTTTCCATGCCATGTAAGATCATTAGAACATTGCATGTTGTTGTGATAGTTGTTGTGCTAGAAAATCATGTTGTTGTGATAGCTGCACTTATAAAATAACTTCTATTTGATAGGGTAATTTTTTTGCGAGAGGTTCATAGAATGTACGCCAAAATTTGGTTTTTGGGAGTATGGGCCCCCATTTATCAGAATTTGGTGGATCATTGACTGTTTATTGGTTATAACACAGATAAGATGTCAAACATTGATTCGTGGGGAGTAGGGGCCCTCGCGGGTCAGAATTTGACACTTAGGTGTTGTTTTTAGGTATTTTCTGGGTCCCGGGGATGTTTCGGAGGCATACTGTCTGGAAACCCAGTATACACCCCATGTAGTATTTTTGCACACGCTGTGTATGGCTTTCTATTCGGGAAGAAAATTGAACTTTTTAATTACACGCCATGTACTCTGAGTACACGCCGTGTAGTCTCTTCCCGTGTCACAAACCGTGTGGCTGGAAACACGGGGTATGGAACAGCTTGGGTAAAACACGCAGTGTACCAGATATACACGCCATGTAGTTTTGACCCAGAGTCCGGCCATGTGACTAACAACACAGGTCGGTGAACTCCAGTACAGAACACGCTGTGTCAATGATGAACATGCCGTGTAGTGTGACCTGGGGACTTGGCCATGTAACTAACAACACGGGTCGATGCCATTGTTCCATGAACACACCGTGTGCCTTTGAGGAAATGCTGTATAGTCTTTTCCGAGGACAGAAGGTGTGGACTTAGCCATGTGGATGGGAAACGGGGTGATGTACATGCCGTGTGCGGGTGTCACATGCCGTGTATCTTCAATCTGAGTAGTTGTCCAAGTCACAAGTTACACGGGAAGTTGGAAAATAACACCATACACACCGTGTAGATTAAGTACACGTAGTGTAGTTTTCTTTAACGAGAGTCGTGTGTCTTAGCTGTGTAGAAGGACATAGGCAGAGAAAGGGAAGTCAAGTACACGCCTTGTAGTTAGTATACACGTCTTGTGGTCTTGATTGGAAAATTTTGAGATGCCTTCTTACTCTTGTTCCCTTTGTGTTTTCCTCATTTCAAATTTAATAATCTTGAATCTAAGGCGTGATTTTGACCTTGTAGTGTCATGCCGCCTAGACGACTGCGCGTTGCTCGCCAGGAGAGCAGAAAAGAATTTAATCCAGAGATGGTGGGCCATGGGCTACCAGTTTATCCTCTGGCAGGGCCAGATGCGGCACCAGCTGCTATACTAGACACAAGCGCGAAGGTGCAGTTCCGTGAAGGATTATTGCGGTTCATGCAGAAATTTCAGGGAGCACCACAGGTTGCCACATCTAAGGACGAGGTGACATGTATCTTCTTGCAGTAGCATCCGCCTATATTCTCAGGGGATGGTGGACCATAGGATACAGAGTCTTGGCTGGGGTCGATGCAGACTATTTTTGAGCATCTAGAGATGCCTCTAGGGTGGAGGGCCAAGCTCGCGACATACATGTTGCGTGATTATTCCAAGAGGTTGTGGAATGTTACCACCCAGTCAGAGCATCACATGGACATGGAGTGGAAAGGCTTTTAGGCAGTCATCTATGAATTTTTCTTCCCGAAGACGCTGAGGGAAGATAGAGCTCGAGAGTTCATGAATCTGCAGCAGGGTGCTATGTCAGTGATGGACTATTCTGATCTCTTTATGGAGCTTCACGCTTTGCACCTGTGCTGGTGGGTGAAGAGATGCTGAGAGCCAGACGTTTTGAGGATGGTCTTCGGTATGACATCTGAGCGCTGGTGAATGTCTTCAAGTTGCCTACTATACACGCCATCGTGAACCAGGCTCTGATTACAGAGAGGAACTTGTGGGAATCTGGTGGTTTGGGCCAGGGCGGTTCAGCACCAGTTACTGGTACATTTTCTGCTGGCAAGAGGAAGAGACATGAGGACTTCTCTCAGGGCAGCAGTACCAGCCAGACAGTTTCTTCAGGTGGGCCGGTCAGGTGCTACCAGTGTGGTAGAGAGGGGCACAAGAGACCGCAGTGTACATGAGACCCAGTGGAGTTCCAAGCTTGTGGTAATATGGGTCATCTGCAACACTTCTACAGGGCATATCCACCAGTGGCTAGTGAGAGGGGTTCTGTGCAGACTCTGCGTGCAGGGGCATGACCACTGGCTTCTTACCAATCAAGAAACTGGAATACGTCAGGGAATGCAGGCAGAGATGGTGGTCGTGGTTGTGGTAGCCTGACCCCAGGATCTCAAAGGGAGCTGGGCGGGATAGATCAGGGTAGCCAGGCTGTGTCGTAGGGCCGTGACACTGGGCAGGCTTATGTAGTGCAATTGACTCAGCAGGAGTAGGATCCCATATCTTCTACAGTCATAGGTACTATTTTAGTAGCTTTTGTCTTATCTTTAGTACTTTTTGATATGGGTTCTATGCATAGTTTAATATCTGTACCCATTATGGAGAGCCTTGGGCTCTGTGTTTCTTCATCTTCTAATATGTTGATTCTAGACACTCCATTAGGAACTAAAACGGCTGGTGTGTGTCAGTCCAAGGAGTTCCCCTTGAGGTTGGTGAGTGTAACTTTCTTTGGGACCTCCATGTCCTAGAGATGATGAGTTATGACGTCATTCTTGGGATGGACTGGTTGGTTCCCTTTCAAGCGTTTGTAGACTGCTATCGTCACTTGGTGTGTTTCATGTCACCAGAGGGCGGAGAGTTTTTATACAAGGGCGAATGAGATGTTCAGGCAAGTTGAGCTGGACCAGAGCATCATGGGCAAGGTGGAGTCACATCCCAGATTGCTGGTTTATATCTGGATGACCAGGGGACTTGTCATATGGATTTACCTCCAGTGGTTTATTGTTTCAGGGATGCCTTCCCGGATGAAATTTCAGGTCTTCCTCTAGAAAGAGAGGTGGATTTATCTATTGAGCTTGTGCCTGGAGTAGCACCAGTGTCCAGTCCTCCTTACAGGATGGCTACACCTGAGCTGCAGGAGCTCGAGAGGTAGTTAGAGGAGTTACAGGCAAAGGGATTTATCCAACCCAGTACTTCTCCATGGGGATCACCGGTCCTTTTTGCAAAAATGGTGGACGGTACCCTTATACTTTGTGTGGATTATCAGAAGCTGAACCAGTTGACAGTTAAGAGCCGATATCCCTTAACAAGGACTAATGATCTTTTTGATTAGCTTCGTGGAGAACGAATGTTCTCTAAGATTGAACTGAGATTAGGATATCATTAGTTTCGCGTGAGACCATTTGATATACCTCTCACAGCTTTCAAGAGTAGGTATGGTCTATATGAGTATACGGTTATGCTGTTCGGACAAATGAACACACCATCAATTTTCATGGCTCTGATTAATCGTCTGTTCCATCCATATCTTGATTCTTTTGTGGTTGTATTCTTGAAAGACATCTTGGTGTATTCTCAGACTTGACACGACCATGAAACCCATCTTGAGATCCTATTGAGTACACTGAGAGAGCATCCACTGTATGATATGCTCTCAAAGTGCCACTTTTGGATGGTCCAGATTCACTTCCTGGGTCATATCATCTCAGAGGTAGGAGCTTAAGTAGACCCAGAGAAGGCGAGAGCAGTAGTTTCTTGGGAGCATCCTAAGAACATTTTTGAGATACAGAGTTTCTTAGGGTTGACTAGTTAATACAAACATTTTATACAGGACTTATCCCGCTTAGTAGTGTCGTTGACTGGCTTGACTAAGAAGGGTGTGACGTTTGTTTGGTCGGAATCTTGCGAGGTAGCCTTTCATGACCTGAAGATAAGGTTGACATCAACACCGATCCTAATACTCCTAGAGAAAGGGATGTGCTATACAGTTTACTATGATGCATCAGGTATTGGGCTGGGAGTAGTGTTGATTCATGTCGATCGAGTTGTTGCGTACGGGTCTCAGCAGTTGAGGCCACATGAGAGAAATTATCCGACGCATGATCTCGAGTGAGAAGAAGTTGTACATGCATTGCGCTGTTGGAGACATTATCTATTGGGGGATCATTTTGTGGTTTTCATCGACCACAAAATCCTCAAGTATATATTTACTCAGAATGACTTGAATCTGAGGTAGCGAAGGTGGGTTGAATACCTTCAGTTCTTTGATTTTGAGCTTGCCTATAATCCTGGTAAAGGTAATGCAGTAGCTGATGCACTGAGCAGGGAGACTCAGATACAGGCAGTGCAGGAGGCCAGAGGTGAGTGGGAGCTCTTGGATTTGATCTCTGAGATGCATCTGGAGGTGCACGACAGTGAAGGGCATAATTATCTTTCTTCATTAGCTATGACTTCTACCCTCCTGGATAGAGTGAGGATGATGTAGCTATCTGATTTAGAAGGCCTAGTTATACAGGAGTCGGTGGAAAGTAAAGACCCTCCCCCTTGGTTGATGATAGGCGATGATGATGTTTTTCATTTCCATGGATGAGTATCGGTTCCAAGGGATATAAATGAGGAGATGATGCGCAAGTTTCATGCTTCAGCTTGGGCAGTTCATCTCGGGGTTACGAAGATGTATCACGACTTGAGACATCAGTACTGGTGGCCGGGTATGAAGAGAGATGTAACTGGTTTTGTTACGAGGTGTTCCACCTATCAGCAGGTGATGGCGGAGCATCAGATACAATCTAGGATGTTATAGTAGTTACCCATTTAGGAGTGGAAATGGGATGATGTCGCGATGGATTTTGTGACTGGTTTTCCGAGTTCACCTAATGGCAATGATGCATTGTGGGTTGTTGTGGACAGACTCACGAAGGTAGCTCACATTCTAACGATCAAGGAGACCTTTGGTTTTGACGAGCTCGGAAGGATGTATATCCGAGAGATCGTACGTCTTCATGGGGTCCCTCATTCTATCGTTTCTGATAGGGATTCTCACATTACATCTCGTTTCTGGAAGAGTAATCAGAGGGAGCTGGGTACACAGGTGCTTCTGAGCACAGCTTACCACCCTCAGACTGATGGCCATTCAGAGCGTATGATATAGGTGTTAGAGGACATGTTGCGTGCATGCGTCCTAGACTTTGGGGGCTCTTGGGAGAAGCATATTCCCTTAGTCTAGTTTTCCTATAACAATATCTTCTAGGCGACTATTGATATGGCACCATATGAGGATTTATACGGTAGGTCGTGCCGATCATCTTTGTGCTGGTTAAAGGTAGGTGAGGCAGCTTTGCTGGGACCACGTCTCGTACAGGAGACATCTGAGTAGGTCCAATTGATTCAGAAGCAGATGGCTACCACATAGTCTCATCAGAAGTCATATGTTGATCACCGCAGACGACCTTTGGAGTTCGTGGTTGGGGATCAGGTTTTTCTGTGTGTTTCGCCGAGGCTGGGACACAAGTGGATCAGGAGATAGGGTAATCTTTCACCACGGTATGTGGGGCCATTTAAGATTATATAAAGGGTCGGGCTCGTTTCTTATCAGTTGTGGTTACCCCAGCGGTACCGAGCCATGCACGACATGTTCCACGTATCTCAGTTGCGTCGCTATCATTCAGACCCATCTCACGTCTTTCAGCCCGAGGAGGTTGAGCTGGAGGTAGATGAATCCTTTGAGGAGCATCTGGTTTGTGTCGTTGACAGGGGAACAATGGTTCTCCAAGACTGGTCATTTCCAATCGTACGGGTGCTATGGTAGCATGGCCTAGTGCAGGATGAGACCTGGGATCGGGAGGCCGACGTACGTGCTTAGTGGCTGGGGTTGTTCAAGGATGTATCATCACCACCCTTGGAAGGGAAATTTGGGGACTAATTTCTATAATGGGGGAAGTTTGTAAGAACCCTATTCTTCTCTTTGAGGTACGAGCTTCTTCTTTTCTATTTTCGTTAAGAGTTTTTAATAAAAATATGGAAAATGGGAAAAATCCAAAATTTTGGAACTACACGCCGTGTACTTTTCCACACGCCTTGTACTTCTGGCCGTGTTGGAATGAGTACACAGGGTGTATAGCCTTTCCGATGACAGAGGGTGTAGGAACCGACTACATGCCGTGTAGTGGTCCTTTACACGTTGTGTAGTCAGTCGGCAGGCCTAAACAGTAAGGTGGTGGAAAGGCCGCTAGTTGGGCGATAGTACACACTGTGTACTTAGGAGTATATGTCGTGTACTCATGTCGGCAAGTGAACAGTGCCATGCTAGTGGGAAGCTGCCATGTGAATAGTTAAATGATGGGAGTACAGGATGTGTACTTGGAAGTACATGTTGTGTACTTTGTTTTTTAATCTTAAAACATGCAGTAGCCTCCTCATTTGTCAGAGGAGGCCTTTGAGCCGTTTTGGAGCCAAAGGAGGAGGCCAGACCATTGATGATCCGCCGGATGTTCGTCTGGAATCGATTTCTACCTCGGACGATCTCATTGGGACCGCACGAGTATGTCGTCTATTCTCCTAGCGTGTTGATTTCCAATTCTTCTCCTAACGTATGTAATTTACATTTGAGTGGGTTTTGTTATTTGTCAGATCTACGATGTTCTTGGGTGTTTTTTGAGTCGGCGTCCGGGTATACCGCTCATTGGCGTATAATGTAGGTGGCTTGGTGTTTATTTTTCCAACTGTCGTGTGTTTTGTGCGTTTTTATGCCACGAACACATGTTGGGGTGTCGTGTGGTTGAGGTTGTTGCTATATTAAACACCTAGAATTGATTAGGTATTTAAATATGATATCAAAATGCTGGTTGGGATCGTAGCTTGGATCCAGAACCGCCCCGAGGGTGTTTTCCACAGTTTAGCCGTTTGTCCAGGATACCCGAGGGTATGCCTCCAAAGTAATAATTATAGAATTTTCTTGAGAGGATTTTCTTGTTACTTCTTGTTTACCAGTTGAGCATGGCCCGGTAACCTGTTTAGCCTGAGGGAGTTGTTGTATTTAGCCTGAGGGCATTGTTGTGATTAGCCTGAGGGCATTGCACTATTTACCACGAGGGCTGTAGTATTTCTCCTGAGGGAAACCTTTTGTACCTAAGGGCTTGACTTATGTTCTTGAGGGCGACACATCCTAAACCTGAGGGAAATTTCTGTTACGCATGAGGGAAATACCTACGGGTTGGATTCTGTATATCCCGAGGGCGTGGTTCACTATATTAGCCTGAGGGCATGATACTGGTTAGCCTAAGGGCTTGGTGCTATTGAGCAGAAAATGATACTAAATAAAATGTATTAAATAAATAATTAAATGTCTATATAACTGGTATATTAGATACTTTCGAGTACTGGTTGGTTTATTGCACTTTACTATTGTACACTATTTTTGCATGCTTACACGCAGTTGGGCACGGGCCTTTGGTGGGTGCCTACTGAGATATATTTCTCACACCCTGTTTGGGTCACACCTTTCGGCCCAAACATATTACCTTTATATAGATGTGGATAGGGGAAAGAGTCCCTATACAGGTACTTGACTATTGCTAAGGAGTTGGAGGGCATGGGACCGAGCCTAGGCTCACGATGCCGATGCCTGCTATTTTACTCTGTTTTGGTGTACTCTGTCTTTTTTTTGTAATGTATTGATGTATAACATGTTCTGGCTATTTTCTTATAACTTGAGACATGTAGCTTCATAATTTACATATTGTTGGTTATATTCACTACTATTGGTTATTTCAGTTGTGTATGGTTTACTGCTTTTGTAGTTGATGTATGTTTTATTCTATATTATGATGCACTACACTTTGACAAATGAGGGCATAGTTTACCCATTATCAGACTTGGGCCCTCGCTGCTAGTCGGCAGCCTCTGGCGTTTGGGGAAATGCGCTTGAGGACATGTGGCGAACCGGGTTCTGGGCACCCGTTGAGTGGCACCCGGAGCCAGGACGTAACAAATATCTTGCTTAATTTATTCAAACCAGGTAGATAATAATTCTCGAAGACATGCCCATTGTGATTTATTGAACTGATGTGTATCTTGAACAATTTAATGGTCATCCTTCTAATTGAGAGAACGATTTATCAATTGATGAAATTCATAAATTTCTACCTCTATCAGATACTCCTTATAGAATTTCCACCATTGATTTTGGGGAATTCAAAAAAGAAGATACTTGAGTATTTGGACAGGGGTTTCATATGCCCGAGTGCTTAGCCATGTGGTGCACCATCCATGTTTTTCAAAAAAATTATGGATCAAGGTTCTTCTGAATTGAATATATAGAGCTAAAAAAATAATGTTGAAGAAAAATTAACCGCTTAAATTGATTGATTACTTTTTTGGTCAGCGATGTGGGGCCAATTATTTCATTAAGGTGGAACTTTGATCAACATATCACTAACTAAATGCAAGGAAGGAAGATATTCCAAAGACTTCTTTTCGAATGATGAATGGACACTATGAGTTCATAGTGATTCCCTTCAGACTCACTAATTCTCCAGAGAAATACATGTACTTATTGAATAGATTAATTAGAGTTTACCTTCACAAATTTAAGATAGACTTTATTTTTGTTATTTTTGTATACCCCAAGACCATGGATGGACATGATGAGCCTATGAATACTATATAAAAGTCATTTTGAATAAATTTTTAAGTCCAAAGGTATGATGTAAACATTTCCTGTACCCAAATGAAAATTGGATAATTCTAATATTGAATTTTTCACGGGTCTCTTAAAAAATCCAAATGAAATAACGTTATATGGGTTTTGGTAGGTTTACTCACTAAGACTGCCCACTTTATCGCTATTTAGGAAGATCTCTTCCTAGAATAACATTCCAACAAATTTTTCAAGGATGTTGTAAGGATAAATGGGATTCTTATTTAAATTGGATCATATCATGATCTAATGTTCACATCAAAATTATACATAAGTCTTCCACATGTATGGAGTGATGAATTTAATTTCATCATCACCTATCACCCCCAAAATTGATGAACAATTTGAAAGGACTATTCATATTCATAAGGACATGCTGAGAGCATTCTCAAAGGAATTTAATGTAGGATGGTATCAACATCTCCCATTGGTTGAATTATCATATAGAAATAACTTCCACCTGAGTATTCATAGAGCTCCATATATATAATTATATGGGAAGTGATGTAAAACTCCAACTTGTAAGGATGGAGATGGTGAATAAAAGGTACTTGGACCTGATCTTGTGAGAAAATAGTGATATGGTTCCATTTATTAAACAACATATCAAACCATATCAAATATGAAAAAATAGCAATATTGATACTCATTTATGGAACATAGAGTTTGATGTTGGAGATAAATCCTTCCATTGAATATCTTTATAGAAGAGAGCATATGGTTTAGAAGAGAAATGTAAATTTAGAAAAAGGTATATTGGATTATTATAGATCATTTATTAGATAAGAGAAGTGGCCTATCTACATGAATTTATACCAAATATGGATCATGTTTTGGAAGTGTTCTATGTATCAATTCTGAGGAAATACATACCTAACCCCTCAAATGTACTATATCTGGAGGTGGAACAACTAGTGAATGACCTCTCATATGAAGGGAATCTAGTGAAGATCTTTGACCATATCGACATATTCATATGCAACAAGAATAAAGAGGTGGAATGAGAATAAGAGGAACTAACAAAAGATATATAGCCTCACTTATTGTTAACTTAGTAAGTAAAATGAATTTTTAGGGAGAAATTTCATAAGTGGGAATAGTGTAACTACCCAAAATTTTATCAATTGAGTTTACCTTGTTATAATTATTTTATATTTAATACAACACATACATCACATTAGAACCTAATAAATTTCTTAATCTCATAAATGAAGAATCAAATAAGTTGTCATCATATAAATTAAGAAGCATATACTTATGGAAAAGTGTTGTAACCATTAGAATGTTAATATGAAATTTAAGAATAGAATCAAAATTAATAGAATGTAAAACTCACCTATGAATGTATAAATAATAATTAGGAATATTATAAATGAAATTATGACATATTTATAACTTTTTATATTTAAATAAATATTTAAAATTGATAAATTAATTATTGGTATTCTTTTGGAATGTAAATGTTTATGAACTATTTTAGAAATAACATAACGATTTTAATGAAACTTTTTCAATTAATAGTTTCGTAAAATAATATTTTTTTTTCTTATCATATTAAAATAATTTTTGGAGATATTAATTATTTAATAAATGTGACATATATTCAGTTATAATAATAAATTCGATATTTTTCAAGTAAATGACGATTTTAATAAAATTAAATTTATCAAATTTAGGAAATTATTTTCATGTAATGGAGTACATTCAATAAATCTATGTGTTTAAAAAGTTTATGGGAGATTTTTTGGGACTTTTCTAAAATAATTGAATTTTTTGTGAATAGAAAAATATAGTAATTTTTGAAATTTAACATTTTAAGAAAAATACATTAAATTTTGAGTCATGTATTATGTATGTAATATGATTTTATAAATCACATGCACTATTTACTATACATGGTAAAAATAATAAACATTATTGATTGTTTTGCGACAAAATAAAAAAATGATTAAAATTGTTAAAAATATTCCACTCCTCCCACTATAAATAACAACCCTCAATAACTCTTCTCTTCACTCATTTTAAGATTTTAAGCGTTCTTATATTCAAGGAAATTACCCTCTAGAAACTCTTCCACACATCTAGGTTCTTTTTTCTAAACAAAAGGCCAAACCCAAGTTCCTTATGTAGGTTCTCAAGGATAAGATATTTAAGACGTATAATCCTCAAGATTTATCATTTAAATTCATTATTTATTCTACCTCAATATTTCTCCCTCTATCAAAAGATAAATTATAACTCTAGATTCATTAAAATACAATAATTTTATTTTCTTTTAATGTAATATAAATCATCAAATATATTCTCTACTATTTTTTTATAAAAATAAAAACATCATCCCGGGGGCATCGATTCACCCCCTTCGTGGAATATGAGTTTATATATTTCCACATTCATGGTTAGTCATAAAAACATTATTATTGTTAAACTTTTTTTAAAATTTATATTAATTTTTTTATGTTATGAAACTAATATATATGTATATTATTAAATAATAAAATGAAACTAGATTTTTATGTTTGAAAAACTGTGAAAACATACCAAATATTTATCTGTAACATTCTCTCTAATGGATCATATTCATAAGAATTTGATATATGAGAACATTTAAAATTCGGGAGTTTTTTAATTATAAAAAAATTACCATTCTATAATTTTTCCTCCATTTTATATGAACTTCAATAATAAATCATAGCAAACTGATCATAATATCATGGAAAAATCACACCTGGAACAATAAAATTAAACTTCATAACCCATCAAAATGGTCTTAAATAAACTTAAAATAATTGTAATAAATAAAAATTATTTTTAGTAGTTTATGAATTAAAATATTAATTAATCTTATTTTATTATCTATTAAATTAAGTGCATGTTCAATACACATTCATAGATAAGGTAATGAATCCTGTCTAAACCTCCATTTTTTCTTTTAGGTAATGATTTATCTGTTTAATACAAGGTAATTATTTATTATTCTTATTTACTCCTCATATATTATTTTTTTATTTTACAAAAAAAATTTCATAGCTTAATAATTTTTTCTTTGAAAGGTAAATAAATGTTTAATAAGGTTCCCTTGTAAATTTTTGATGATTGGAAAGCCCGATTATAGGGAGCTTCACCATTCCTATTAAATTTTGTATACAAAAAATATTTTTTTTAATACATCATTATTTTTATAAAATAACTGATTTTGTCAAGGAAAACTATCTTTTTTATTTTTTTTATAGAAAAAAAAAATATTTTTATTCTCACATTAAAGACACTTTATTATTTCCCTTTAAATAGAATAAACGTGGCTCATTTATAAAGATTATTAAACAGTCTATTTATATGTTTTCACTTCAGTTGGTTATAATATATTATTATATAAGACTATTTTCCCTTAATATTTCCAATTTTTGTTTTAAATAAATTATTTCATGTCCACTATTATGATATATTATTTGGTTATTATATATGAGATGATTATGATACCCATTTCATTCAGTTTCTAGTACTTACATTTATTCCTTCTGTTTAATCCCTTATGTAGCATGCATATATATGAAAATTTTATGATGGGTGTGCTCAGATTTCTCTCCAATTCATTAGGTAATTTTCTGTATCTTGAGATGTAATGTAAGAATATGGAGTATACCTAATTATAGTATGAGACTTTTTCCACCATGTGATGTAGTCTTGGAAGTTATCCTTGACACATTTTTATGTCAGGTTATATGATTTCAACCACATTCCTATAAATCCATTATTACATGATATTTAACAACCCTATATTTTTCTGGGTAAATTCCTTTCTTATAATCATGTCATAATCACTTGATATCACAACATAAGGTACTCCTAAGTGCTATGTGACCTTTAAACATACTTTTTTCACTCCTGTGTTGTGAATTTTGAAAAGCTGACATACACAGTTGTGATCAGTATGTTATTAGAAGTCCAATAAGAAATACTTATTTTTTGTGAATAGTAACCTACACTTATGAATAGTATCATACCCTTATGAATGGTGATATACCACAATGAATCGTAACCTTACCTATGATAGTATAAAAATAATATCATTGTTGAAGTACGATATACCTATGTTTTGGAATAAGAAAAAAATGTTTTAAAAATGTTTTTTTAGAATAAATTATGATTATAATCAAATATTAAATTAATAATTTTTTAGAAAATAATTTTTAGAAATGGACTTAATTTTTGGATTTTACATGTCAAAAAAATGGTTGGGGTGAATTTTGGGGATTTTTTTGAAATACTAGATTTTCTGATGAATAGTGATATACCATAATTTACCAATTAAGCTAAATACAGTAATTCTATAGTCATGTATGATGTTATGGTGATTAAATCCCAATTTATCTGGATTCACATGGTAAAATTACTATTCATGGAGAAGGAAGAATCGCTATTCGTTCCATTGTGGAGAAATAATAAGGTAAGGAATGTAGTATTGAGCAATCCCCTCTCCCCTCCACTATATAACCCTCCATCACTCCCTCTTCTCTTCACATCTCTAAGCCATGAAGCTCCTCAAAGATCTTCCCAAATATCCTTCCATAGTAAATCCATATGTCCAGGAAGCTCTTGTTCTTTCCAAAAGAAAAAAATCTCTTCCCTTGATGAGGTTCTCAAGGAAGATATTTCAAGTGGTAAAGCACATTTCTTTTTCTTTTAGTCTCCTTTTCATTTTTCTTCTTTTGTTATATTCTAACCACCTCCTTTATCAAAATGACATGATAAATCTAGTATAATCTATATACATTAATTATAGCATGTGAATGGAATAACCATCACCAATATTTTTACTCACTCCCTTTTATTTTATACACGAAGTCAACATCGATAAGGTTCCAATTTATAACCTTCATGGACGAAAAAGTTTAGTTCTTCAACTTCCCCTTTATTACTGGTCATGAAACCATTTTTAATGTTTAAAAATAATTTTATATAGTTATTATAACCTAAATAAGATGCATCAACAAGTATATTAACATTTTATTTAATATTATGAACAAAATATTTCATAATAATTAAAATACGACAAAATAATAAAAGTGAATGTCATAAATATTTCATCTAATTATTCATCCTCCTTTTGTGTAACCAAATTATAGAAATGACCATTATCACAAATAGATGTTCATATATAATATTTAATTTCAATTATGGAGATTTAGTACCATTCCAGTCCATTACATAAGAACAAGTGAACATATTATAAAAATAAAGAATACAAACACTCTGGAAAGATGAAATTCAATATAATAACATATCACTAAGGAAATAAATTAACTAAATAGAATTGTGATAAATAAATACTTCTGAAATATGTTCTTAAATAAGTTATTAATAATTCTAATTTCATATACTAGGTGAATATGTTCAAGAGTAGAACACATTCAGACTGAAGGTAAGGGTTTTTTCAACCAAACCACCATTTTCATTTAGATTATTTTTATTATCTAATTTCCTTAATGAAATTATTTTGTTTTACTATGTATAAATCATAAACTCTTTTTCAGTATTGTATATATTTTTAGCAACCAGAATCCCTCTTTATTTTAAGGGTATTTAGATGTTTTTAAAGGAACATTCAAAATTATTTCCAAAATACAATCCCAATTTAATGGAATTTCTCATATTCATATCTATTTTCAAGGGCATTGTTTACGACACATTTTTGGGTAATGAACGTCCATCATCTTGAGTATGAATGGTGTGGTTTTGTAGCCCCACGTTCCTTCATTCCAATGGTGAGTGATATTTGTTCCTTGTTCTTGGATGTTTGCCCCTTGATCGAAACAGGATGATGGGATGTCAGTTCTTCCATCCGTGGATTCCTACTCAGATCTCATCACCTAGTCCGAGTCTCCCTTATTTATTTAAGACATTGTTCATGAAATTATTCCTACTTCCATTTCTTCATGGACACCAGTTAATTACACTACTTCGTTCGGGACCTTCCAAAGGTTCTGGTCAGGGCAGCAAACATCGGTCCGGGGAGTAGTCACGTTGGTCATCACTGGTGTGTTTGGTCTCTGGAACACTGGCACATCTGGGATTATTCCCCGTATAATAAGGATTCTTGAGGGTGTATAAGCCTGAGGTATCCCATGTAGAAAGCGGAGAACTATATTCCATAGGAATTTATCTGATTTTTTCCTCGTCTTCCCATGTTTAACATAGTGTTTCTCACAGGTTTAACATCCAGTGGAGATGGATCAGACTGATAAGAACACTGATTAAAGTGAATTAGATTGGTGAAACCACGGGAGGGAACACTGATATTGGGGGGAAAGTTTTCATGACTTCAATGGGATGTGGTGTCCTGGGTAAGAATCAAGATAGATGATGGAGTGTTTTAATGAAGTGGATGGTGGTTGGGATGGAACCACCGTGAGGAAAACGATAATGTTGGGCTTGAGTCTCGAGGAGACTTCCTACATATCCCTGTGGTAGGGAATAAATGTCTTCATAGTTTATCTGATGACGACTTACCACTAAATAGGGCTTTCAATGGATTTCCACTGGATGGGGATGCCGATGGCTTACCCCTGAATGGGGTCACAACGGCTTAACGTTGACTGGGGTCACAACAGATTTTTTCTAGATGAGGTTGACAATGGATTACCATGGATTAAGTTGTTAATGGATTACCACTAAAGAGTGTCACAACAGAGTCCTGCTGGAAGAGGTTGACAATGGATTACCACTAAATTGAGTCACAATAGCTCACTGCTGGTTGGGGTCGAACCATAGCGAGGATTCCAATGTACCTTATCTATGGTACAATGATCAGAACCACGTAGTATCTGTGGGATTGGGGTTTTTAAACTGACTTGGTGGGGGACCTGGGGTCCAATGGATGGTAGGGTTGAACATTGTAGAGGCTTCCTAAGTTCCTTGTCTTTGGAGGATAAAAGACCTCATAGTTCATGTGGTGTGGAAACCAACATGAAGGGGTTTAGAACCAATGGGTGGTGGGCATGAACCTTGGGAAGGATTCCTACACACCTTTCCTAGGAAAGGATAAAATACCATGTAGTTCAGTTATGTTTATTGGGCTGACACTCTAGGATGTCTGAGGTGTTGGTGAACAGACGTGAAGATGTTCGAAATGATTGGGTGTTGGGATTGTCCGTCATGGAGGCTTCTTACGTACCTTACCTTGCCAAGGATCAAAGACCATGTAGTTAAGGTTGTGTGGGAACTGACGTGAAGGACGGTCAGAGCCATTAGGTGGTGGGTTTGATCATCAGGGAGGCTTCCTACATACCTTGACTTGGAAAGGATTAAAGACTACATAGTTCAGGTCTGGTTGTGGGGCTTACACTCTAGGATTCCCGAGGTGTTGGTGAACCAATGTGAAGATGGTCGGAATGACCATGTGTTGGTCTTGACACTCATGGAGGCTTCTTACGTATGTCACTTTTCAATGATCAAAGACCACGTAGTTCATGTAGGATCGGGGTTTACACTCTTGGCTACCAGGAGAGGATTTCATGGTTGATGCTTTCTCTAAGACCAGGTGAGTCATGCTCGATGTGAGAAATAAGAGACATCAAAGACATGATGATAACAATGCGAAGGTGCATCTATGGGAAGTATAGTGGGGCATGCACGTGGTTAGCATCCCAATGAGGAAACATGGGCTTACACATGGTTAGCAGCCCATGGAGATGGAGATTGGGAGTTACTATAGGGTGGAGGCTCGGATGGTGGCAAGCCCAGCGGGAGATGGACTTGGAACCTAGGAAGAGAGGAGGAGCAGAGATACTATCTCTTCCATGAAAAACTATTGGCATACACAAGGGTGGATGCCCTTTCATCACAGAGAGATGTCGCTCTGATAAAGGGGATCTCATTCACTGTGATGAATGATTTCACTCTTGTGGAGACCAGTGGGCATAGAGAATGTCCATGTTGGGGTACCCAACATATGATGCATGTGGTTAAGCCACAGTTTAACTTTATGTGATAAGGATGAAGGTGATTGGAAATTTAATGTTCTACAACTTTTATGAGGTGGGTTTAATCTGATCCCATTGGAATTACATAACTGACACCCTCTAAACCTTGGTGAAGAGAAGGAACAGGAAACACCACAGATATGGGGTGTTATGGAGCAAACCATTGGGCGTTCCACATTTGTGAGGCTATGTAAAGAAGAAATAGACGTTAGCATGCTTATGCGAATAAGCATGAGGAAAATCAATAAAATGGGATGTATCGTCCAAGGGGCATTGATGTTGATTCGTGTTAACACGAAAGGATTCACGAGAAAAGATGTTGCAGAGTAGATGGGTACATATGTAGAAGCCTTTTGAAGCTATTGTGCTCCATGAAGTATAGTGGATTTGTGAAGGGATGTGCTTGTTGAAGTGATGTTTCCTAGGCTAGGCATAGGGAATAGGTGCATATGGACGGATCATTGCAAATTAGAAAGGTATTCACAAAGCAATGGGTTGTGATGTAGGGGTGCCTCATGAAGTTGGGTGTCGTGAATAAATGTTCTTCACGAAGCACAGTGACCCTGCCTTATCATACAAGCCCTGTGGGTGTTGTGGGTGTTTCGCGAAGCATAAACGCTTCGCAACTACCCGAGTCCCTTTGGGGATCTACTTTCTTCATGAAGTCTCAAAAGATTCATGAAGGGAATCCTTCTCAAAATAGGGGATCAATTAAGGCCAAGGGGGGGGGGGTGCACTTCACAAAGCAGAAGTACCTTGAAGAACTCATGGTTCGTAAAGCAAGAGGAGCTTCGTGATTTGAGGACTCAGAAGGTGAACAGCCGGATGCTCAATCCATTGGGCACAAGGGGAGCACTGTATTTATAAGAAAGAGGCTCTGTGAAGTAGAGATCGCTTCGTGTAAAGATGGTGTTGGCTCCATGGTGGATCACGAACGTCAAATGTGGTTGCGGAGCATTACTGCCTCCTTGATCTGCAGCAAGTCGCGAACTACAAATGCGGTTGTAGAGGGTTACCGCCTCCTTACTCCGCGGCGGGTAGCGAACGTCAAAATGGCTCATGGAGTGTTACCGCCTCATTGCACTATGGCGGGTCATGAACGTAAAACTGGCTCACTGAGCTTTACTGCCCCTTTTCTCTATGTTGGGTGCGGGGACATGGGGCTCCGTGAAAGGGCTCTGTGGGGCAGGATGGGAGGCATGCCTCTTATTCTACATCTTCACAATTTTATGGATTCAACAAGAACCCTATAATCCATTTTTGGAAACAATTATCTTTATAAAATTACCAATATTATTGTGAAAACACTATAGTATATCACTTCGGGTTCTATATAAACACTTTTCCAAAAGAACTCTTCTTTTCAAAGTAAAAGTGTATTTATCTTAAGAATTACTTGAAGATTTCATAAGAGTATATTCATCTATTTAACCACTATTGTTGAAATTTATGTATTATTGGGAATAATATTTCATGGTATCATCTATCATATTTAATTTAATGATTTATGATTATTTTGGATAAGGATGTTCTACTTTAAAAAAAATTCTCCAATTTACTCTGAATGGTTAGTTATTATAAATAATGTTCAGGGAATGTAATTTACACTTCTTATATTGGTTTCAATAAGAATGTATTTGTGGTTTATATATAACATTGTTCATATGAGGATTGAATTGTACGTATAATGTGTCGACTGGTGACCATTATAGCCCTCCATTTCATTGGTAGGTCTAATGAGACAAACTACAGTCTTTGCAGAAGTCCCCGACCAGATGATTATTTATGGACTTTTCTCGCTTCCTTGATGGTATGATTATGTTATCCTGCATTATGCATTCCCTCAGTTTGAAAATAGTATTGGGGGTTCATGTGGTTTTTCGATTAGTAGAAGATCTGTGATTATGTTATATTACGGTAATATTTACTCAACACATATTTCTTCCATATTATATTCATATTTATTTTTAAAGGAATATGTTTTTATTTATTCAACATGCCTAAAGATTATGTTATGACATCTTCTACTTTATTTCATACTCATACTAAGCATTGGTGGTCACCCCTTTCTTATGTTTCATTTTCTCAGGACATGTAGAGTTTTATTCTGAATGACATACTGAAATTACCTATGAGTAATAAAAGATTTCTTTGGATTTTCTATGTTTTTTTCCCTTTCTTGTTTTAATGATAAACACATGTATGTATCTTGTTTTGAATAATACTAAAGAACTCGGTCCTTTGGGATTCATATTCCTTGATTATATGATAATGTATCCAAACAAGGCACTGGCTTTGGCAAACTAGGTTCATGTCTTTATAGTTGGTATCAGTGGATGTTTAGTATAAAATATAGAAACTAGATTTAGATAACGTATATTAAGGAAGAGTCCCTAAGATAGCCTTTCATCATAAACATACAAGAACGTCCTAGTATTTTGGTAAGGAATAGATTATGGAGATCTTTCATGAAAAACATCCCTGTCTGGATACGAGAAGGTAGGGCGGCCTCTAGAATAGATGTACCTAGAAGTGAAATCTCTGACAGGGAGTTTCGATCATGAGCCGATGTATCCTGGTACATTAAAATGGTCCTTGCTACAATATAGGTTATGAAACTCTTGGGGTATCTGCTTAAGATGAATCATATTTTTTTACAATACATTATAAATGATTTAAATGTAAAATTTTCCACAAAGAACCCTTTTTTGTTATTATGGGATTAACCATGCATGGGATCTCAATTTATTCTATGTATTTTTTTAAGTTAAGAATATCCATTCTGATTCATAACCCAATTGTGTGTATTCCATCATCAAGAAATGGTGCCTAGTGGATGAAATGGAGAACACATTAACAAGCGTATCCCATGAAGGGATTTCCCTCTGACGCAATATAAGGATGAAGGACCTAATACTACTACTGGTGCAGAGAAACTTATAACTATACTGGGACAACTTATATAGGTTATGAACAATGACCTTATCCGTATGGATCATTTAGATCCTCAATGTTGAGGAGATGTGTTAGATCATTTTATGTGACAAAAACCATTATCATTCAAAGGGACTACAAACCCATTTGTAGCTGGGAAGTGGATAAGTTTCTTATAGAATATATTTCTCTTTTTTGGGATGTAATGAAACAAAGAAGGTCATCATAGACATTTATTGTCTCTCAGTAGATGCAGATCAGTAGTGGTTGTTAATCCAAAACAAAAAAGATGCGGAAGAGTTGGAAGATAAGAAATGGAGGAACATTAAAGAATTATTACAAGAGAAATATTTTCCTCGTGAACAGTGAGCGGATATCAAAATACAGTTTCTAAATTTGAAGTAGAAGGATGATTATAATGTTGCAATGTATGAAGCTAACTTCACAAGGTTTTCAAGCCATGGTGTGGACTACATACAAAAGCCATGGAGAATAATTGATCGTTTCATGGATGGTTTGAAACCAATTTTACAAAGGGCTCTAGTCTCCTAGAATTTATTATCATTTGAAGATATAGTTTCATGTGCTATCAAGATAGAAAAGAAATTCTCGAAGTATCATGACTTTAAGGGAATGCAAGAAAAGAAGAGGGTTGAGGAAAAATCTAGAAGAGGAAATAATGAAATTGGGAAGAAGGGAAAAGTTTAATATCTATCAAGCTTTAATTGATGGAAGAAACACCATTGCACTTTGCTAAAGGGAATATGAGTTTTTTACAAGTGTGGAGAAAAAGGGCACCTGTCTCGAGATTGTAAGGGTAAGAAAGAAGCAGTCAATGTTGACTACTACAATTGAAGGGAGATAAGACATTATCCACCTGAATGTCCTAAGATTTAGGGGAACATACCCCAATGAAGTCCATGGAAGCAATGCCATTCTTATATAGTCACATCTATAGAGGTTAAAGTTCCAAACGAAGTGGTGGACATTACATTGATCATTTCATCAAACGTAACAAATTATTTATTTTATTTTGGATTTTCAAATTCACTTATATCTTCCAAATTTCCCAAAAAATTAGATATTTTCAATTTGATTTTATACTGGAGTTATCAGTTAAATCCCCTAGTGGATGTATCATTGCAACAGTGGCTTTCCAATTAGTCACCTTAATGACACATAAACGAGCATCTGTTTTTGACCATATCATCATACTAATGACTGAAATTGATATTATTATTAGTATGAATTGGATATGGAATTATGATGTGATGATCTATTGCAGGAAGAAGGATTTTTAATTTTTTTAGAATGGTGTGGAATCCCATATCTTTAGGTAAGAAACATCACCATCTGATTCCCATCTAGATCCACCCCTAATAGATCAAATAAATTCAATTATTGGGGTGCAAGGAAATGAAATAACTATTGTTGAGTAAAAATAATGTTCCAATAGAATATGTACATATTGTTCAAGAATATATTGACGTTTTTCCAGAGGATTTACTAGGACATCCTTTAGAGCGCAAAATTGAGTTTTCCATTAACTTAATTCCTAGCTCAAGGACCATATCAAAGAACCATTATATAATGGCCACTGTTGAGTTAGTGTGAAAAAATGGTAATTGAGTGATAAAGGATTTATTATCCCTAGAATTTCATCATGGGGAGCCCATGATCTTTTAATTAAGAAGAAAGATGGTTCTATGAGGTCGTGCATTGTATATATGGAGATCATTGATATGACAATAATGAAAAGCTATCCCCTACATCGCATTGATGATTTATTTGATCAACTTCTGGGAGCCCATAAATTTTTGAAAATTGATCATCGATATGGATATCATCAGTTTATTATGGGGATTGAAGACATTTAAAAAATTGTATTCTGAACCAGGTATAGACAATATGAGTTTATAGTAATGACTTTTGGACTATCTAATACACCATGTGTTTTCATGGATCTAATGAATACAATTTTCAAAGAATATTTTTATGACTTTTTGGTGGTGTTTATTGATGATGTCCTAGTATACTCTAAAAATATGGAGATCATGAAAATTACTTGCCTACTATTCTGAAGAGTCTTAGAAGAAATGAATTATACTGGATGTTTAGCTTGTTTGATTTTTGGCATCAATCAATTTACTTTCTGGGCCCCATTACCACTAAAGATTAAATTTATATAGATCCAGAGAATAAAAAGGTTGTGCATGAATGGCATACTCTTACGAACATAGCTAAGGTACATAATTTTATTGGATTTGCAGGTTATTAATGAATTTTCATTCAGAACATTTCCCATTTAGCCCACCCAAATACCAAGCTTACAAGAAAAAGAGATAAGTTCATATGGACAATGGAATGTGTAGAATGTTTTGATGAATTGAAGAGGAGGTTAGTGAATTCTATGATTCAAACCCTACCATCAGAGAATTATGGGTTTTTTATCTATATTGATGCATCTAAGAAAGGATTTGGTGGTGTCTTTATGCTAAATGGTCGAGTGATTTCTTATGCATCTACACAACAAAAAATTCACAAAAAAAACATATAACTCATGATCTTGAGTTAGCAGTGGTAATCGTTGCTCTAAATATATGGAGAAATTACCTATATGGAAACAATGTGAAATATTTAAAGATCATTACAGTTTGAAATAAATATTTTCAATGAAAGAACTCAACATGAGACAAATGAGATGGATTGATCTACTCAAAGACTATGATTTCACAATACACTGCCACCTGAGGAAGGAAAATAAGGTAGAAAATTATTTGAGTATAAAGGACCATGGAATTATGAACAATATGATAGTTGAAAGTGATTGTATGTTCATGGATCTAGAAAATATGGATATGGGAATTATCAAGGAAGGTACGACATTAATACAATTTCAAATTGTTGACAAAACTATTTTACTGAAAAGGAAAAAAATTCTCAAGATGATGATGAGGAGTTTTAAAAGAAAATTAAGGTGGTAAATGAGGGGATTTTGATCGACTTCATTTATGAAGGAGGAACTTGGATATTCGGAAAGAGGATTTTTGTTCCTGCTATTCCTGAGCAAAATAAGGGAACTAATGGATGATGACCATAGCTCCAATTTCTCTATAAACCCTACTATCAGAAAGATGTATAGAGATACAAAGGAACATTTTTTTATTGAAAAATAAAAACATGGAGATTGCTGATAATGTGTCGAGACGTTTGGTGTGTCCACAGGTGAAGGCTGGAAGATATTGTCCTAGAGGAGTCATGTAACCACCTCCTATTCCAATGTGGAAATGGGATGATATTACGATGGAATGTTTTATGGGTTTACAAAAGACTCCAAGAAATAATAATGATATAACGATCATTGTTGATCATATTACAAAATCAGCACATTTTCATACTATAAGATAAGATTTACCACTCAAGTGTTGAGCAAGACTATATATTAATAATGTTGTAAGACTTCATGGTGTACCATTATAAATTTTTTTCTGACAGTGATCCCCATTTTACATAAATATTCGTGAAGATTCTTTAGAATTCCCTAGATACTGATCTTCGTTTGAGCGCTACCTAGCACCCACAAGCAGATGGAAAATCAGAATGGACTATTCAAATAGTGGAAGTCTTATTGAAATTTTATTATCATTACATTCAAGGCATTTGAGATTAGTATTTACCTCTCATAGAATTTTTCTATAATAATAGATTCCATTCAAGTATTCATATGGAACCATATGAAGCATTGTATGGAAAAGGATTTCGTACACAAACTTTCTGTGATGATGTTGGTGAAAGAAAGCTTGTAGGCCTAGAACATGTTAGGGAAACAACAGAAATGTTGAAGATTATCCAAAACCATATCAAAGCAGCTCAAAGTTGAAAAATATCTATGATGATAACCATAAGAAGGATTTGTAATTTCAATAAGGAGATTTCATTTTTTAAAATTGTCTCCAAGGTACGGTATGATACGATTCTTAAAGAAGGGAAAATAAAGCCACATGTACATTAGACCATTTGAAATTCTGAATCAAATTAGAACAGTAGGTTACCGTTTGGAAATTCCTCCATGTCACTTGAATGTTCACAATGTGTTTGACATATCAATGTAAATGAAATACATGCTAGAACGAACAGCTGTACTTATCTATGAAGAAAAAAACATGAACCTGATATCTCTAGTTGTGAAGAGATTATCAAAATTCTTGATAATAGAGAACAAGTATTAAAAAATTAGAAGAATTATCTCTTAAAGGTTCTTTGGGGGAACTATAAGATGGAAAAAGCAACATGGGAACCTAAAGATATTATGTTGAGGAGATACCCAAATCTTTTTAGGTAACATTTTGTAAATTTTTAGGATAAATGTTTTTGTAAGGAGGGGAGAATGTAACAACCCAATATTTTTGAATGGAAATTTCTTTATAATAATCATGTCATAATCAAATGAAATCAAAACATAATGAACTACTAAGTGTTTTCTGACATTTAAACATTATTTTTTAACTTTTGTGATGTGAATTTCAAAATACATACATATAGCGTTGTGATAATTAAGTTTTATGGAGTCTAATAAAAACACATAATTTTTGGTCGATAGTAAACTACACTTATTAATAGTAACATTCCCTTATGAATAGTGATATACACTACTGAATAGTATCCTTAACAATGATAGTGTATAAATAATAATAATTTTGAAGTAATATATACATATGTTTTGGAATAAGTAAATAAATATTTTAAAAATGTTTTTTAGAATAAATTATGATTTTAACTAAATATTAAATTAATCAAATTTATAAAATTATTTTTGAAATTTGGACATCATTTTTGGATTCTATGAATATAAAAATGATTGGGGTGAATTTTTATGATTTTTTTTGAAATACATGAATTTTTTATGAATAGTGAAATACCATAATTTACAAAATAAGTTAAATTCAGTAATTATAGAGTCATGTATGATGTTGTGATAATGTATGGGAAATTTATTTGGATTCAATGACAAAATTACTATTATTGGTCATGTAATACTCACTATTCATTGTCTTATGGAGAAATAATATATTAATGAATATAGTATTGAGAAATCCCCTCTCCCCTCCACTATAAAAACCCCCATTAGTCACACCAGTATTCACTATTTAAGCCTTGAAGCTACTAAATATTCTTACCAAATAGCCTTTCCTTGTCACTCCCCACGTCCAGGATTCTCTTTGGCTTTCAGAAGTCCAAAATCCCTTACCTTAAGGAGGTTCTCAAGAAGGTTATTTCAAGAGGTAAAACATAGTTCGTTTTCTTTTAGACTCATTTCAATTTTTATTCTTTTTTTATCTTCTCCCCATATCCTCTATCCAAATGACCATGATAAATCTAGTATCATTTATATAGAAAAATAATATCATTCTAATGGAACAACCATCATCAATATTCTTACTCTCTCAATTTAATTTTATAAACGAAATCAACGTCCATGAGGATCCAATTTATATCCTTCATGGATGATGATGTTTTATTCTTTAATTTCTCCTACATTACTCATCATGAAACCATTTTGATGGTTAAACCTAACTTTAATATATTTATTATAACTTAAATAATATTCAGAAACCTATATATGAATATATTATTAAATCGTATGATGAAAGTTGTTCCTAATAATCAAAATACTGCTAAATAATCTAAGTGAACGTCATAAATATTTATTCAAATGATTCATCCTCTTTCCATGTAACCAAATGATATAAATGACCATTAAAACTTCTGGATGTTCATAAATAATATGTCTAATTTCTTATTCCATGAGCTTATGTACATGAAATGAACACATGCAGACTTAAGGTAAGTGTTTTCCCACCCGAACTTATATTTTCTTTAGGGTGATTATTATTTTCTAATTAACTAATTGAAATTAGAGTGTATTACTATATATAGATCATAATTATTTTTTATTCTTCTATATTTGTTTACCAACCAGAATCCCTCTTTATTTAATGGGTATTTATAAGTTTTTAATGGATCATTCAAAATTATTTCCTAAATACTAGCCCGGTTCAATGGAATTTGTCAATTTCTTATCTATTTTCAAGGGCACCCTATAATCTGTTTTTGTAAAACATTATCCTTATAAAATAACTAATTTTATTACGAAAATACTATCTTACTTCACTTATGGTTATATTCAAATACTTTTCAATATGATCTCTTCTTTTCAACTTAAATGGTATTTATCTCAAGAGTTACTCAAAGATTTTATAAGAGTATCTTCATATATTTCAACACTCTGTGGATCCTTATGTATTATTGGGATTAATATTTCATTAAAACATCTTAAGTATTTAATTTAATTGTTTATGGTTATTTTGGATGTGGATGTGCTATTTTAAAACCATTTTCCAATTTACTCAGAATGGTTAGTGATAATGCTTAATGTTCAGGGAAAGTTATTTACACTTCATATATTAGTTTCAATATGAATGTATATATAGTTTATATTTATCCCCATTCATATTAGTAATTAATTAAACATTGAAAGTGTTGGGTGGGGCCTCCTATAGCCCCTCAGTGCATCAATATGTCTTATGAGACAAAATGTAGTCTTCGCATAAGGCCTTAACAAAATGATTATATATGGTCTTGGCATGAGGCCTTGAAAGTATAGTTATGTTGTCTTGAATTATGCATTAGCTCATTAATAAAATAGTATTGATGGTTCATTTGGTTATTTTACTAATAGAATACCCATTATTATGTTATATGATTGAAATATTTACTTAGCTCATCTTTCTTCTATATTATGTTCAAGTTTATATTTAAAGGATAATGTATTAATTTATTAAATGCGCTTAATGTTTTTTTCTAATATATTTCACTGTATATCTTACTCTTATTGATATTTTTCCCTCACCCATTTCTTATGTTTCATTTTCTTAGGAAATAAAGAATTTTATTTTGAAGGAAATACTGAAATAAACTAGGTGTAATGGATGTTGTGTATGGAGTTTCTAAGTTGTTTTTCATTTGAAGTTGTAATGTTTAACATATGTATGTATCTTGCTTCCAATAATAATAAACTAGTCGGTCCATCAGAATTTATATTCGTTATTTATATGCCAATGTAGCCAAATAATGTACCAGCTCTGGGGAACTCGGGTCGGGTTATTACATGATACCATGGAATATATTTTATTATACTATATGATTAATCTGGTTCCATGACTTTTTATGCCATCATGTAATTCCTTCTATCTCAATTGTTATTAATTATCTATTGTTTATTCCATTAATGGGATTTTTATCTTATTTATTTTTTCATGTATTCCCCAGTTTATATTATACATATTTAAGATCTCAATTTATGTTAGGAACACATTTCTGAGTTTAAAAAATGTTTTTATTTTGGTTTCATGCTTTCTAATTATGTACCAAGTCTTCTAAAAAATCTAGATATTATCATCATTATTTTATATTTGATGGATATTTATTCTTAAAATCATTTAATAATATTAGCACACGGCTAGGTTCGTTATAATCATAGTCATGAAAATGAAAATATAAATGCAGAAGAGTATTTTAAATGAAATATGAATATTCAAAAATTAATATACATAACCTTAGGAATCAATATGAGTCAATGACCAATGAATAGAATATGATTAATTTATAGAAATTATGGATTTGAAATGAATGGTACAAAATTTCCAATTTTAATAATAATAAGTTTGTTAGGAATAGAATGATTTCCTTTAGAATAATAAAGCCAACTATGGAAATGTAATATAATATATAGGGAACATATAAAATGATATTTCATACAAATAAAAAATAATTTAAATGTTATAAAAGAAGTGTTTTTATTTTTATAAAGAATATATGTTTAATTTTATTTTTGTAAAACATATAATCAATTAAAAAAAATTTTATTTTAATAAAATGAATTTATAAAAAAATATTATGTTTTATTATAATTATATAATAATTTTGTGAGACCATATGTTAATTTTTGAAGAGATTAAACATCTATCATTACTATTAAGATTTATTTTTTTCATATAAATAAGAATTTTCCTTAAAAACTAAATTTCAAAAATTTCGAAAATTAACTCCATTAAATTGATTTATTATTTTGGATGTATATTTCAAAAATATTTTTTTGGTGATTTTTTTTTCTCTAAAAATTGAGATTTTTTTTTGAATAGTGAAATATCAAAAAAATATAGTATTTAACATTATAAGATAAATACATGAATTTTTTAGTCACTGATATCCATTATTTAATTCTCACATGAAATATTTACTCTATATAGTCCATATAATGAATATAATTGATATTATTGAGCCACAATAATATACTATTGAATTTAATAATCAAAATCACTAGTATGCTCCCCTAATAAATACCACCCCTCAAAACCTGTTATCTTCATGCCTTCAAAGAATTATAGATTTAAAAAAATCAACCAAATTATGGTCAAAATATTATTTCACACATCATAGGGTTGTCGGTCTCATCTAATGACCAACCAAAGGTGCCTTATGTGG
The DNA here is from genome assembly GCA_963277665.1 of Viscum album. Classification (NCBI taxonomy): domain Eukaryota; kingdom Viridiplantae; phylum Streptophyta; class Magnoliopsida; order Santalales; family Viscaceae; genus Viscum; species Viscum album. The sequence continues at coordinate 1,093,475,272 of OY728139.1, forward strand.
AATCCCCGTAGGAGACATCCAAAGGATAAGGTAACACCCTAAACAATGTCTTTTAATTTTTTTTCCTGATCCTAAAAAACAATTCAATTATACATTGAATATTAAATCAAATTTCATATATATTTTTTAATTTAATTATTTTAATGGAATATCTATAACCCATAAAATTCTCTTATCCTCTTATTTTTGAAATGAAAACATAATTTGTTTTATATCAGATCACCATCTTTGTGGATGATAAGTTTTTGTTTTCCACTAACGCATTCATGGAATGTTTAAATTCAATATGAATTATTTTTAATGACATAAATTTTTATATTATGTAATTTTTATCATTATATACTAAATATAGTTATATAATCTTAATAAATCCAAACTTTCTCACGATGTTCTGTAAAATAATAGAAATTATTAATCATGTAACGTTAACCTTTTTATAAAGGAATCATTTCAATTTTTGAACACATGTATATAATTGGGATCAATTCCATTTTTATGGTCATGATTACCATTTCATTCAACATCTTGAGTTTTGGTACCATTTGATAATAACTTCAATAATTATCTTCAACTGATCGGACATTCATACCGTGAACTGAACACGCATAAAATAATGAGATTAATATTTATATCTCATTGAAAATTTTATAAATGAACATAAAAAAATTATATTGAATCTAATATTTGTTGAAACATTCATTAATTAAGTAATTAATGTGGAAAATGTTATTATTTTTGACACTATGTGAAAGTGTAGAAACATTTTTCAACAAAATGTAAGGTATCTATCAGAACAACCATTCTTTAATGGGTTATAATCATTCCCTCTATAACTGACATTCACTCTTTTATAGATGATTAATTTTTTTGACATTATATATATATATATATATATCATTAACATTTATTCTTATCTTATTATCACTTATTTTATGGGATAATACTATCCTTATGTTTTTTTCTCAAATTCCATATGATTATGCCATATGATTATTTCGTATCATTGATTGACTTTTCTAGAACACATTATCATGTACATGTTATTATGGGTGTACCCAGATAGTTCTCCAATTCATTGTGTATCTGTTTTGTCTCATGATAGTTTATTTATGGGATTAAAGAGTAATCCTAATACATGATCAGTGTAACACCCTAGGAAAAGTGAGACTTAAAAGGCTAACTGTCACTAACCATGTCAATAATGTTCACCTATAATTTCAAAAGCCTTAAAGATTAGAAATATATAGTTATGTCTTCCTATTCTAGAGACATGAACCTGATGGGTGACCGATTGGGATATTTCAAAGGGTGTGAGTGAATTAGTAGAATGAAAAAATGAAAGAATATATATTGGATTGTTGAGACAGACATTATTATGGTAAATGCACCTAGTTGTTAATTCCATGTGGTATATTGGGAAGGAAAAAATATATTTTAAGAGACTCATAGGGTCAATTTACCATGTTCATGGCCTGAGGTATGATGATTTGTGACTAATGATATCCGAAATAATACCCATTTTTAGGTATAGATGTAATTCCATGTTTTAAGGTTTGGTTTTTACAAAAAGGGAGTTGGGATTGAAATTTGTTGAGAGTGTAGCATCTGAGGAAAATTGAGACTTAAATGGATAAATTCACTACTATTTTCGATAATGTTATCCTTTTCTTATAGGATATTATCTGAATAAAAATCAAAATTTTTTCTTTTATTTCCTAGAGTAGTAATCTGGATGGGTGTTCTCATGGGGTCTTTCCAAGGGGAGTGTGTGTGTGTGGAGATAGAACAATAGAAGAACATGTGTTAGTAAATAGAAAAAATCCATAGTTTGACAAGTAACCCTAGTATGAAATAGAATGTAGTGTGTTGGGAATGAATCCAAGGTATTTTGGGAGACCCATGTGGTCATTTGACAAGGATTATTTCCCAAGTCATTTGGTTCATAAAAATGGGACACTATCAATCATGTCTTGTTGCCAAAGAGATTATCCATGTATTTATATTATGAGATGTTGTATGTGTCCTGTATAATTTCATTAAAATTTCATGCAAATATATTAAATCTATTTTCATGAATACTATTTATATAACATAATGATCCCCTCCTGAATCTTATAGGTCTATTATCTTTTGAATCATGGAAATATAAACAACTGGTTAATGATATTAATATATCATCTCCCACATATATCTTCATAAGTATACCCTTATTATAAATTTCTTATATAAAAAATTTCCTCAATATAGGGGAATAGAAGTATAAGAAAGGGTGAGCTCTGATGTTTAGTATGGGTAAACAAGAGAGACATCCATGATCATATTTGCATAACGTGAGAAAATGGGTATGAGAATATAAGGAAAACATTTGAAAACCATAAAAAATATATATTGTATCATAATATTGATTCATGTAATATATATTGGTAAATCTTGAGTCATAATATAATAAAAAAATCCTTGAGAGAATAATATTGGAATAAGACAATGAATTTTGGCATTCACATAAGTATTTAAAATAAATTAATTAATATTAAAGGATATTTCAAAATACTATCATAGTGGAATGGGTTGACACACTAAATCATCACACACTACTCTATATTGGTGCTATATCCATGTACATATAGCCACGATATGTAAGGACCTAGGATATAGCTAACCATTGCCCATGATTATTATAACCCCCGTGGGAGTAGCCCCAGATTTCTACCATACCATAGAGACCCTCCTCCACCCAATGAACCTCCTATCTTAACGATTCCACACAACCTCCTACTATCCTCTTCCTTCAATGTAGGCATAAATCATCCCCATGACTATCCTCCTCTAATAATGCCACCTCACCACCCCCTAGATTTTGTTCTAATATGTACTCCATTCCTCATTACTTTATTATATACTCCCCATAATTCCAGAATCCTCCTTCTTCGACCTGTCTCTAAAACAAAGTTGACCTAGATCAAACATAGCTCTGACATAGCCACCCCAACTCTTGGGATCCTCCTCCTTCATCTTGTCCACCCTCAATCCTTCTCCCCGGATGCGGAGACCCAAAATCCCAGATTTCCCACTCAAACCAAACCATACCCTCATGATACTCATCCATCCATTGTTTATCATTATCCCTATATGTTCAAACATATATATTTCCTCCATTCCATGGTTTTTCATGATAAATACATTCCTTAGAGTCTCCAATTGAATTAATTTTTCATAACTTTTTAGGGTTCCACCAATCTACACTATATTCTATTTTTAACATTTCAAAAACATGTGCTTAGTTATAAAATGAATGATATTGTATTCATGAACCTAAAATTCCATTTTTACCCTACATAAATTACTTATTTGGTTCTCAATTTTTTTTCTTTCATAAATTTTCCCACTTTTTATATATTCCAATATTGTTTTAAATGAATTACTTGGTAATTTTTCATATTTTTCAACGTTTTTATTTATGTAATCTTTTAGTGGTGACTGAAAATCATGTTATATAATCCCTTTTCCTATCTCATGTACCCAACATGAAATAGTAGTAATATTACATGGTGATTATTTGTATAATGACGTTTCTAGGAACTACTTCATTAACATTTTCTTATAATGGTTTATTTGATAAAACATACTGAAAACAAAATAGAAGTCATATCACTTATTATAATTTATTTGTAGATAAGTTTTTCGTTGATGAAATCCTTCAATAAAACTTATTTATTAATATTTTTCATTAATATAATGAACCCTTTTTATTTTTAAAATAGATTAACATATGGTATTAGTGTGTAAAAATATTTCTATAAGTGAAGTCAATAATACACTCATGGTTTCGATGTTATGTTCTTAAATATTTTTCAATAAGTATAATAAAATTTTCCATGTCATAAATGTCTATAAGACCTCTACATTAATTAATTATGTTTCAGTATATAATATTTTTTATGATTTTATGATTGTTTTATATGTATTTTTAATATATATGTTTTACACTAAGACATATAATATTATTTATTTTCAATGGTATGAAATTTATCATTTCAAAGTCTCATGATTTTTAATTTTTACAATATTATTCATTTACCTGAATACATGGTAGCGTTAGATGTAATTCAAAAAAATATAATGACTTTCTCTATAAATGGGTTATTAACTATTCCATGAATAATTATTTTTGATTAATTACTTAATGTAAAATAATGTATATTTTAAAACCATTTTATAATTTGTTTATTGTTTGTTCAAAATTTATTATTTTGTTCAATATTGTGTTTCAATTAGTATTAAAAATGAATAATAAGAGCATTACAAGTAATTATAAAATTTTGTTGTCCTACAAAATAAACATAGTTGACTCAAATTTCATTTACATTTTCATTCACTGACTTCAGGAAAAATCATTAGATACTAAACTATTTGAATATTTGGTAATATATGTCACATCAACTCAACAAATGCTTTCCTTGAAAAGAAAATTCAATCCATGAATCTTGGTGTTTATTGTGTAACTCATTTTATGACACATATACTATGCTGAAAAATATACTTCAATGGATTCCTTTCATCCACTTATTATATTTTTTTCAATGATATTATAATTTTGGTTTATGTTATTTTTTTTGTTTAAAGAATTTTCATGTATGATGTTTTATTATTAGACGATTTTCTTTTTTTCAAACCATTTATTATTGTAATGTGATTTTTTATACGTTTCATATTTGTAATTTGGGTTTAGTTTTTAGTAGTTTAGTATTTCATTTATATTTTTAATGGTTTTATAACGATATATAACTACTTTATATTAAATAGACTTATTATTTTATTTTTTATGAATCTTTTTCATGATTTTAGTCTATTATTGAGGATGGTCCTATTTTGTTCATTGGCATAAGAATAGTTACTTGGTTACAAGAGTAAAAATTATTATCTTCTTCCAGCCACCTATGTCAAAAATATGAGTAGTCATTCAATTTGATAAAACTATTTATTTTCTTATGGGGTGTTTCATCTGATGGAAGTTCTCAAAAAAATACCACAAGTAATATATAAACTTCACAATTGTACATAATAGTATGTAATAATTTATTTCATATATAATTTACTTCTGTATTAAAATATCATTGAAAGATATTCCTTTCTCTTTTTATATTTTTAGTTATTTATATTTTAGTTATTCTACTATTAATTTTGTTCATGAAATAAGTGTTTATCTGTTAATTTTATTGAATTTTGTTATCTTATATGATATTAAATTTTTATAATTAAAAACCATAATGTAAATATTGTTTATATTTCTTTATTAAACAAATTAATAGGGAAAAAATATATAAATTCTCCTTTAATTTTGATTTTATTAACCTAAACAACTCACAGATCAAAAATTATTCATATAGGTATTTCATAAGTAATTAAGTTTATATGATTATAAGATTATTATTTGATAATTTTTATATGTTTTTAAAAATTATATTTTATTCAATTTATAAGTTTATATATCATTATATTTTTTATTTTTATTTATTACAAGTAAGAGAACACAATCCCAGATATATCATGATCAAATATTAGTGTTCTATATAAAATTAGATGTAATAGAATCATCCCCAAGATAATGGTGGGGTCATGGAATTTGGGGTTCTTTGTCATAATGATAAAATTATTTTTAAAATATTATTATCTTTGGTGGTTCATAATAATTAGAATTCCTTTATCATTACCAACAATGATAATGGAGTGATTGTCATCAAATCTATTCATTGGTGACATTATCCCAATTATATAATTCAAATAATTAAAATGTTAAATGTTATAACAATTTATTTACCTATAGATAAAAAATATAGTAATGTTTTTTCTAATAAAATATTCTGTTTAACTAATATAATATTGATTATTTACATCCCATCTAATTTTTTTAAATCATGTTTCCTTCTATGCTTTGAACTTTTAATAGTGTTTTAATTATTTAATATGCTTCATTGAATGATGAATCATCATTGATATTATATTTAAACCTCATTTACCTAGTATTGATTTTTTATAGCTACTATTATTCTGGTCTTGGTATTAAACACTTTGATAATATAACAGTATGAAATATAGTTCCTTCAGTGTAGATTAATACCAGCCCTCAATAGTGAATGAAATATATTAAAAGGGTTTCCCCCATAATGACTTTTTGATAGCCCCATTTTTACTATTTTATACTCAATATAATGTTTGCGGAGTGTGATATAATTAATAATTTATATAACATATATTAGTTAAACAAAAATAAATTGCACCCAATCTATATGTCAGTATCTTTATTATCCGTGCGTTCCCATTTTTTGTACATCACCTCTAACCCCCTATTCCTACCGAATGACCCTATTATCATCAATTTCATTATTTTTTAGAAATAACTCAATTAAAATATTCTTAATAAATGTATTTCATTAATTTCCCAATGTATATTTTATTTTATTTCTTTATTAAAACATTATTTCTCATGTTTTTTTATTTTTTTAAAAATATATTATCATTTATGTTTATAATACCATAAATATTTGTTTATTAGTATAAGAATAATTTTACTTTCATAATTTTTTATGACAGATTCTCATTTATATTCATTAATAATTAAAATTCTTTCTTTGAGATATAATTTTTTTTATCTCAAATATTTTTTGATTTAATACTATTTATGTCTCTTTAGATTTTGAGTACAATTAACAATATTAGATCATAGTGGAATAATGTCAGTGATTTTTTTCTAAAATATATGTAATTCACTTTGTATAAAAATGGCATATAAATCATGAGATTGTTTCTATTAACAACTATATTTTTCATGGTTTTTATAAAACTGAATTATATATAACTAAATCATAATTTTTATTCTATATCATGCGGAAGAATTATTATTTCAGATTCAGTGGGAAACTATATATTTTTATGGAAAAATATTTACTATCAATGTAAATTTTATATTAAAATATACTAGACCACCATCATGCATTGGATAAAAACACATATGGATTTTTTCATTAATAAAATTTAAGGGATTCATATGGGATTATTTAAATTTTTATATTATTTCAAATTTGTACTGTTATTTATATTCATATTTTACTATATAATTTTCACATATTTAACCATACAAATTAGTTTTGTGGAATATTTTAATTCTCACCTATTTCATGATGTTATTGGGTCATCATGTTTCAATAGTGGATTTTTTGAAATGATGAGTTCATTTATTTTCAACCCACGTTGTGAGAACCTATAGTCAATAGGTCATTTATTTATTTAAAATATTGTTCATAATAGGTTTAAATCAATATATACATTTTTTTAATAATATTTTCTTCTTAATAGAGTTTATTCTATATAAGCATGCTAAATTCTCATATATTGTAACATATCATTACCGTATTCCAGGTAGTTCTCTTATCTATGATTATTTTTTCAGTAATATCTTGAATAATTAGACCCTTTATAAGGGGTAAAATTTAATGGGAAAAGTATACTAATGTTTAAGAATGTATATTTTTAATTTAATTGAGTCCTAGCTTAAATGTCTTAATTGATTAACGATATTCTCCTTGAGATCGGAGAATATCCAATGTTGTTTAGTTTTTCATATAATAATATAGATTTAATAATGTCATTACATGAAATATAGAGTGTGTAATGGGGGTATATGATGTATACTTAATGCATGGGGGATACTATGAACCTTGTACACTACATCAAGGGAATATATACGATATACTGATTACGTGTCCTATAATGGTAAAATATCATTTTTAACAAAACAGTTATGGTTTTTTAGAATATCTTGACACTGTGGGTTATAAGATGTGTAAATGGTTTACCCACCATAAATAGTGTCACAATTTGGGTTATTAGGGTTTTTTCATAGATAATATTTCATTTATTCTTCCTCACACCTCTTCTCTCTCAACCTAGATGGACACTCTAATGAGGTTGGGTGCCTCTGTTCATTCTGGATCAATTCTTTAGGAATCGCATCATCAGAGAAGTTTTTTTTGCTTCTCTCTATGAAATAATTCTATTCTTTATCCTCATTTACTTTGATCTTGGTATTTTTGTTGCATTTCACTATTTATTTTTTTAATATGTGGCGTTATTTATCTTGAATACCATATAGAGATGTTGTGTGATCTTGCTTCGAGGGATGATCCTTTATTGTTTATAGTGTGGAGAGTATATGGTATTGAGTAGTTTTTTGAACCTTCTAATTTTCACACATATTTGTTAAGTTTAAACAATACTTGTATTTTTAGACAGATTCTATTGCCCCCATTTTCATTAATGGGTTTTTTATTGGTGGATCCTATTACGGGCATGTGTGACAAGTGTTTTGAGGCAGGTCGTTTCATCTAAAGCATGTTTTGGTGTATTTATTTCTCTATTTTTATATATAGTTGTATCAACTAAAATTTCATTATTGAGTGATTGAAACTGTGTCTTTAGAAATGGTTTTTTTTAAATTATTTCCCCTTGCGTGGTAATTGAACAGGTTTTTTAAACGCATTGTGAAATGTTTCCCAAGGATTGATATAATATAATTGTGTTATGAAATGGGTTGGAAAATATAACACATAAGAATCATTGGGTTCTGAGGTGAAATTTCTAATTATAGGACTTATCAATTATTATAGGGTTTACTAATGGGAATTTCATATGCTTCTTAGGGCTGTTGTTTCTAGGGACATGGTAGAATTTTTGGGGGATTACTTATCGAGGTGTTCCTATACTCTCTAGGTTTGATGAAAATGTTTCGAGTCTTGATTAATTAACTATTATCTATGTTTCTAATGAGTTTCTAAGATAGAATAAAAAAGTGTGGTACTTGGTGTGATGTTACATGTGCTTCTAGCTAATTTGGGATGTTTGGGATTGTAATATTTTAATATTACTACAATGGATTTGAAATGATATATGATTCATGATTTTTTCATGATATAGATGATGTGATATATGTATATAAAATTCTATGAAACTAATTATTCAGATTTATTTTGAAATTTTGAAAAGGGAAAAATTACATTCTATTTCTATGGTTATAATAATAGATTATAAAACTGAATATCATTATAAATTATATTTAAAGTATATAGTTATTTGATTATTGTCTAAATAATTTATATGGATCACTAGGTTGGTACCCTACTGATCCTATTAGCTTACACCCCATGTACCCCTTCTGTGGTACATAAACATGGTTATGTATTTTGATGTTAGGAAGAGTATGGTACTATTATGAGGTAGAGAGTTTTTTTATCAGATTGGTTTGGGTAGCATGATAGTGATATGGTGGGATATTTCACACGCTATCCCATGGCTTTTTTTAGTGTTTTCTTCCATCGTAGATGGACATGTCTCTTCACGATTTTTTACTACCATTTTTGTTGAATTTAATCCATTCTTACTTATCTATTATGCCATATTTTTATATCTCTTCCCTTTTAATCTATACAATGTTATATAAGCCACATTATTGTTTCTTATTATTCAAATTTGTTCCCTCTGGTTATTTTTTGATGATCGGGTAATAGTCTCATGTCCGTGGAGTTCTGGGATGCCCTCTGGTTTTGTGGAGAATTGGATTACGAACCGGTATTGAGAGGGTATCTAGGTTGGTTCATCACAAAATGTTTTTGAAGGAGGTTTTTCCTCTACATTACTTGTCTTCAGACATTTTTCAGACTAGATATATGATTTTTAAGATTTAGGATATAGATAGTTGTGTGTGCATGGCCTACACATTATATGATGGGCTCAAGTTACTATATGATATTGGAATGTGTTTCTCCTATATTGAGTTATTTAACTTCACATTAGTTTTTTATTATTTTATTTCTATTTTAACGTGATATTATTTTTTTTAATCATTTATTTTATTTTGATATGTAGATGTATGCCTATGAGATGTGTTCTGTAGTTTCTAAAGAGGGATCAGATAATTCCATCCTTTTGAATACTCATATGGATCAATGTTATATTGATTAAATCATTTGGGATGTTTGTGATATTAATCATAATGTAAGGAAAATATCTATCACAATTGTAGAGATATAATCAGAAGCTGTATGAGACAGAGATCGATCATTGGGGTCCTTTTCCTAAAATATACCATCCTTAAAAATACTAATGATCCTCTAGAGTTGGAGTACTAACCAGAAATGATTTGATCATATCACTTAATGTTGGGATACAATTGATAGTATCAAGGTTATTTGGGTGTTTTTTATAATTTAGGGTCCTACAGAGTGATGGTGTGACATAATGGTAGAGGTAGATTGGCAAATGGGCATGGGATGGAAGGGTTTCAAGACCATCTTCTTGCAAAAATTTTGTCTAGATTAAATAATTATGGTAAAATATCTACATTTCCTCTCATTGTAGCAGGATGAGCATTCCGTTTTAGCACACAAAAATAAATTTTCTAATATATTTCATTTTACACAATAAGTTGTAATGAAGGACCAGTTGAAAGCCTATAAGTATCCAAATTGTTTGAGAAATAATATCATGTAATAGTACTTTATAATGATCTTTTCACCAATTTAGTGATAGTAGATAGGGATATGATGGATATGAAGTATACGAAAGGAAATATTAGATATTCTTCCCCTTCTCTTCCAACTAATAGTAGCTTCTGTGCTATACTAGGGAAAATGAGGAAGTGGCAAGATCATCGCCAGAGGGTGGAGGTGGTTCTCAGCAAATGTCCACTTCAGAAACTCCATTTATAGCTCGTTGTGTTCATATAACATTCTATTATAATGAAAATGGATGATACATGTGGAATAATTGTTTTCCACCGACCAATATGTGAAATAGTATAGTAAATTATAGTAATCTACAATGTTTCTATCATTCCTTGTCAACACAACTATATATTTCGAAATCATTGTATCCATATGTTTTTGTGGTGTAGTCAGATTCATTAAAGACTATAGTGATCAGGAAAATATCCTCATGAGTGACCCAACATCAAGTAGTGGGTCAGGTTTTGATGGATGTAGACATGGGTCCATCGATAGTGAGAGGTAAAATATTTATTTTTTCTTTCATAGAAATTTCTATAGTTTATATCGGTGCCTCTAACTTATTTAAATTTGGTAATTTGTTTTATATTATTAACATACCAGTATATATAATTCCATTTACTAGAGAGTTAGTGACACCTCGTGAGAGGAAGAAAGTGTATTATTTTTTGTACCCTTGTATGTATCTATAGCTATTTCAAAGTTAATCTACTCTTTTGTTGTCTTTAATATTGAATTGGTTTATGTAATCATCAAGATGGAATATCTTGTTTATCAGCTTGGTGAGGTAGATAATTATCACTAGTGTGTCTCATTTTTTACAAAGGATTATATCTCATATGTGTTATTGGGAGAGTCAGATCTGAGGTCTAGTCATGCAGGACATTCTTGCTTAGAGCTCAGTAGTTTTTTATCTACATTAGCAGTTGATTATGATGTATTTTCTCCTACTGTTGATCTTCTAAAATTTGTTTACGGTTTTCCAAATGTGTTCCTAAATTTTTTTACATGCTTACCCCAAATAGAGATTTGGATTTTTTAATTTAATGGATTTGAAGTATGCAGGTGCTTTTGATACCTTCTAGTCATATAAAACTAGTAGAGCTTAATGATCTCAATATTGAGTTGGACAATCTATTAGAGAAGGGTTTATTTTACCCTAGTGTTTTGTCTGGTATATCCCAAGTTCTATTTTATAGAAATATTATGATTTAATTTTATTGTGTATGGCCAACCATATGTTGAACTAGGTAATTGTAAAGAACAATTATGCTTTTCCATTTTCTGGGTCATTTGTTTGATTAGTGTATGGGTCCAACATATAATTCAATGATTTATCTTTAGTCATGTAATTATCTACTATGGGTTTGGGATTTTGATATACCAAAGACATATTTCAGGTGTAGTTATTTCCATTTAGAATATCTTCTGATGTTGTTTGGTGTAACAAATACTCCTATTTATTTTGTGGATTTTATTAATCATGTATTCCATCACTTTATTAAAACTTCGTTGTTATTTTTCATTGATTATATTTTTGATTACTCAATATCTGATCATGATCAATAGTGACATATGTGTTTTATTATTGAAAACATGAGGGTTTTCCATTTGTATATAAATATTTAGAAATGAAATTTATATATTCAATAATTGATGTTCATCAAACATGAAATTTCTTAACATGGTTTATTAGTTGATCCTATGATAATAAAGGAAGTTTTTTCATGCAAAGAACGAGAAAATGTATTTTCTATTTGGATATTCCTTGTTATATCTAGATATTATTTGTGGGTCATAATGTTTTTCTCAGAGTTGGAATCACCTTTGATAGCTCTTACACATAATGGGTTTACATTCATATGGGATAAAAACTATCATTTTTATTCTGATTAGCTGAATTATATTCTAACAGTAGCACCTATTTCAATCTTACATAAACCGGGTATAGGGAATGTGGTTTTATCTGATGCTTATGGACCTATTTTGGGTTCTGTTATCATTCATTATTTTCATGTAGTAGATTAAAAATCATGTAATCTTTTCCTGGATGATAAGAATTATCCCACCCATGATTTATAGATTTCTATAGTTGTGCATGCGATTAAGTGTTAGTATCACTATCTCTTTTTGGGAAGGCTCACGGTACTTTCTAAACACAAGATTATGACTTATGACTTCTCTCATAATGGAATTAATAATTAATAAAGGAAGAGCATTGAATACCTACATACATTTGACTTTTATATCTTCTATACCCTATAGAGAGAGAATTACATTACATATTCTATTAGTTTGAATGTACAATTGCTGGATGTTTATAAATAGAATTAATAATGAAAAATTATGTTTATTTTCTCTCAGTTTCAGTTGGATGCTTTGGAGGATGTTTTAGGTTCTAATTTTTTTGGTGTTTAGTAATCATCATCTATCCATGACTTTATTCTATAGAGTCAGTAGACGGATGATGGGATCAGTGGAATTGAAGAACACCTATATGACGGGGACATCATTTCTAGTTGGTCTCTTTATATAGATATTACTATAAATTTTTTTGATAAGTTTTTCATTTTAATATCATTGAGGTTTGTAGTTTTTTTTATTTTAATCATTCATTTTGGGTTGTTCATATGGTCATTAGGAAGATGTATTATGACATTAGATGGTGAATCTAATTTCTAAGTATTAAGCATAACATAGCTGATTATATTTCTTGATGTACAAATTTACAATTTAAAAAAACTATGAATCTAAAACCTTTAGGCCTTTTCAATCCTCTCCTAGTTCTGATCTAGAAACTGGACTAGATATCCATGAAGTTTTTTGGATTACCTTGGACTCCCAAAGGGGGAAATTATTTTTAGGAGTTGATTAATTGGTTGATAAAGACGAATTATTTCATTCTGATAAGGTAAACCACTACATTTGATGATATGGGAATGTTGTATATGTATGAAGTTATGAGGTTACATGGGGTTCCCCCAAAAATAGATTTAGATAGGGATTCAAGGATTACATCTAGGTTCAGGAGGATTCCCAAGAAGGTGATGGGGACTCATGTCCAATTGAATAAAACTTATCATCCATATATATATGGTCATACATAGTGTGAAATTTAGTTCATGGAGAAAGTTTTATCTACCAATGACTTGTATTTTGGTGGATTTTGGTTTATATATATAGTATTAGTTTATTTTTATTATAAATTATTATACCACCCATCAATTTGAATTTCTTCTTTCGAGGGTTTGTATGGTCACCATGAAGATAACCTTTTTGTTAGGAATAATTCAGAATATCTATTTTGGTGGGATGAATTTTGGATTAGGAGACTTCTTTCATGATTCAATATATACATTGTGGACTGGTTTTATTGTAGAGTCCATAGAAATATTACTCTGATAAATTATGTTTTCTTTAGAAGATTGGGTTTCCATTACTCAGTATCCTTAGTTAGGTCATCATCGGCATGGAAAATGATGAAAGATGACATTGAGATGTGATGAACCTTGTGAGGTCACTGGGTGTCTTGGGACGATTTCTTAATCTTTAGTATTTTTATCTCACTTTAAATGAATTCATATTGTTTTCCACATATCAAAACACAAAAAAGATCATTCAAATCCTCTCACATTCTATGTTGGAATGTGATTCAGTTAGATCCATCAGTTTCTTATATATAGAATCAAGTATATATTATTTTCTCTCAAGTGAAAGTATTGTGTTGGAATTCTATTTTGTTAGACATGGTGTTATGGAGACATTGATCATCTTCTTATGAGACATTGGTATGTAATTCGATTATGAGGGAGAAATGGCCTCACCTCTTTATTGGACTTCCATATTCAACATGACTACTCATGGATGTAAATTATTATTATAGGGAGCTATTAACATCGTGTTACCATATATCAGGTAATTCACTTCACTTTTCTTGTTTTCCTATTTAATAGGGTACATAATTGAACTCCTTATTATGGAGAACATTTACTGAGAAAAATGACCAAATGGTCATGGAATTATGTTTGATTTAATAAATTTATTCTAGTTAAAAAAGTATTAATATAATGATAGAATTGTCCTTGATTTGGAAAATTCATAAGGTAGTTTTATATTTCATGTAAGAAATTGGACATTTTTATTCATGCAGGAGAAGTTCATGTCATATAATGGGAGTACAAGATGTGTATTTTCTATAAGGTAGATTACATTAGCCTCATATATAATGTAAAGGGAGTACACATTGTGTACATATAACATGGTTTGAAATGCTAAAATATTGGATTTAAATAAAAAAGGTGATGGGTGTTTTGTCATATCTAGAAATGGTGGTTTATATGACTTGTAAATGGGTTTAACAACATGTGTGGGCCATGAGTTTTGATTTTTGGGTGATTCATAGATAATATTTCATCCATTCATCCACTTTCCTCTTCCTAGTTGACCTAGAAGTATTCTACAAGGATTTTAGGGGAATCCATTCATTTAGGAAGGATGTGTTTGTTGCTGGATCATCAGAGAGATTTCATTCAATCATTCTCGTTAAGATAACATTTGGCCTTATTTTTATCCATTTATCATCATAGTGTCATTGAATTTATCTATTAGATTTATTGATGTATAGTGTTATTTCTCGTGATTCATTTATACACTTATTGTGTGATCTTTTTCTGGGCTGATCATTTTTTGGTTATTCAGTAGTGAGTCTGAGTTCATATGGTATATTGTGATATTTCTTCTTCACAAACTATTTTATTGAAATAAATAAATTATATTTAGTATCAATTAATTGTAGATACTCTGTTTTTTTATTAATTCAAGATGGTGGATCCCTTTTCTTTTGTGTGTAACCAAAATTTTGATGTCGATCGTTCTGTATCTACCAAGTGTTGGTGAACTGCATTCCTCTTTTTTGATAAATAGATTTATTAAATGAAATGGAAT
Source organism: Viscum album (assembly GCA_963277665.1). Lineage (NCBI taxonomy): Eukaryota > Viridiplantae > Streptophyta > Magnoliopsida > Santalales > Viscaceae > Viscum > Viscum album. The sequence continues at coordinate 1,093,490,772 of OY728139.1, forward strand.
GATGGAATAATTTTACATGTGTTTTTTTGATATGGGTTTTTGATAAAATATGATTTCCCCAAGGTTATTATAAATTAAAATGGGTTTTTATATAATTTTAAAATGTTTTAATGGAATATATTTCAAATTATCATATAATAAAATGGATTGATGAAATGGTTTGGAAGAACGAGCACATGGGATGCATTGGGTACTTATTTGGAAGATGTAGTAATAGTCCTCATCCACTGTTGGGGTGTTTTCTGGTGGGGCTATCCAGATCTCCTTAGGGGTGTTATTCTATTAAATTTCCATACAAGTTGGGGTACACTTTTGTGGGTGTTCCTTTTCTTTCTAGGCTTGAAGCATTTTTCTAGGGGCATGATACCTACAAGAATTTAAATTTTACGTACCATTTTACAGGCTATCATGATGTAGTTTGATCCTTGGAATGATGTTATTGGTGCTTCTAGCCACTTTGGGTTGTTTAAGTTTCTATTGTATTGATTATGATGTCGTGGTTTTGATATGATATGTCATTCATGATTCATTTTTTAAATGATATATCTTCTATGATATTTTTATATTTGATGCCTTAAAAATGATTACCATCATTATATATAATTTGAAAAAAATAAATTTAAATTATTTTCCTTGATTTAGATATAAAACTCTAAAATTGTATATCATGACTTTTTTTGAAAAGTTGATCAAGCATGTATTATTGTTCAGGTACTTATTATGTCACACAAGGTTTGAAAACTACTGAGATTGTTATCTCACACCATGTGTACCACATTTGTGGTCCATAGACCTGGATATGCCTTTCGATATAGGGAATGGAAAGGCACATTATTGAGGTGGTGAGGCTTTCTGTTAGATGGGTTTGTGTAGCTGGTTGGTGAGATAGGGGGATATTTCCCATTCTATCACATGGATACTATTGGTGAGCTATTTATCATTACAATTAATTGTAGTTATATTTATCTCATAGAGATTATTTTGCTAACTTTTTAGTTATATTACATCTTTTTTTCCTTATATATTATGGAATATATTTATATATCCTCTATTGTTTCTCATGGATATGAATATATATATATATAAGTTTTTGTTTCAGGTTGGTAAAAATTAATCCTTCTAGTCATTGTTTGATTCCCAAGTTCCAGTCACCAACCCATAGGGATTAAGAACATGGGTATGTGCTAGATTGATTTATGTGCTAGTATTTAGAAAGTATTTAAATCGATTATTTTCAATGTGGTATAAATGAAGGTTTTTCTTCATGTTGTCTAATCATGGGATGTTTAATAGAATATAGATTGGATTTTCAAAACATAATAGGTGGATTTTGTTGAGTGCATGGGAATCACTTTCCGTGATGAGTCTCAAGTTACAGTGAGAGTTTGGGATGTGTGTCTCATATTTTGAGTTTTCAAACGTAATATCAGTTTTCATTTGTTTTCTAGTTTTATTTGAGATTATTATATTTTATGAGAATTTATTATATTTTGATGTATATAATTATGATTATGATATGAGTTTGGTGGGTTCAAATGGAGGTTGCAGATGATGATCTTAAAGAGAATCCTCTCATACCATAAAATTTTATCATGTAAATCGTGAAAATGTTTTCTGGTGTCAACTAAAACGTACTAAAATTCCATAATGTTGTTTTTAGGTACATTTTAGTGATGAAGAATGCATAGATCAGTCACCTGAGTTATTTGTATCAAACCACCATCATTTAAATGTTCAAATGAACCTCAAGAGGCGGGGGACTTCTATAAAAAGTTTTATCAGCTATTTGACATCCTAGATACACCATAGAGTATCAAGGTAAGGTGTGTGGTGTATAGACTTATATGTCCTTTTAATCAATGGTGGTATCTCCTGGTGTAGGTATATAAGAACATGTTCTTGAATGGGAGGGGTTTTTAAGACACTCTTCATATTTGTTTCCACAGTTTCTAATTATAGTGAAGTCCTTGTTTTTATTCAATTTGAATTATGGAGAGCATTCAGTGTCATCATACATCAATTAGTTTTATGGTTTGGTTCAATTTTCACTAGTGGTTCAAATGAATGACAATTTGAATGCTCAGAAGTACTTGATGGTTTTGCAACCAGATTTCAGATTTTTGTTTTTTATACTAATGTATTTGACCTTTATACTGATAGTAGACATTACTGTGATATATGAGATGAATAATAAAAGACTGTTCAGAAATTATAACCCTAGTTATCCAGAAACTATAATATTTTTTAGTTCTATACGTAAAAGCTGTAAGAGATAGGATCATCATAGGAGGGATGTTGGTTATTCTACGCAATAAGACTCTTCAAAACCTCCAGTTAGTACTAGTGGTGTGACACAGACATTCTATATGTGGAAGATAGTTCAAACGCACAATAAATTATAGTTATTATCATGGATATATGTGTAATATTTATGGACATTATGGTTTTCTATAACATTTCTGTAAGGATATGTCTACACCTTGATATGTGTGGGGATCCTCATAACAAAAGACTACTAAGACATAATAAGATTAATCAAAGACTAGAGGGATCTATCTATATGAAATATGAGTGAATCACCTACATGAAGTGTATCGTTTTCCATCAAATGTTGAAATGGGTCCATTGACAGTGATAGGTGACATATTTATCTAGTATTTTGTAGTGATTTCAATTTTTATATTTGTACTTCCCACTATATTCCAAATGGATTTTTTTTGATATTATTAACCTTAGAATAGTAATCATTTGATTTTTATAGTGTTAGTGACACCATTATGGAATTGGAAATATTATGGGTTTTTTTCCAACTAGTGTGTTATTCATATATGATGTTGATTTAGTATATGATTTTATTGTTATTGATCTAGATATTTTTGATGTCATCATTGGGGTATATTTGTCATTTCTCATCATGTCTATGTATATTTTTTTGATCAGAGGGTGTTGTTTCTAGTAGCTGATTAGATCTCAAATGTGGATTAGGGGGAGTGGAATATAATGTAAGGTCTTCCAAGACTATCCTAATAATACTGTAAAAAAAATTTATACTGTAGAAGTTGATCCTAAAAATTTTCATCTATTTTTTATCTTCTCTTAATTGTTTGGATTTTTACTTACATTTTCACAAAGTATTTCTATTTGATTCCACAAGAGGGAGAAGTATAGTTTATGATTGATATTGTTCTAGTAATGTATCTTATTTTGATACCTTCTGATCCAATGCACCAGCAGAGCTAAAAGAGATCCAGATTCAGTTGGATGATCTATTAGGGGAGTGTTTTTTCATCCTACCGTTTCACCATGAGAAGCCTCAATGACCAATTCCAATGAGCAATATGGTTCACTTCAATTGTGCATGGACTATTAGAAGTTGAACCCATTAATGGTTATTAATAATTTTCCGTTTCCTAATCATTTAATGGAGGTAAATTATTTTTCCCATATTGACCTTCATTCAATCTATCATCAGCTCATATTTTGGGATTTGTATTTACCAATGACGTATTTATGTTGTTGTTATGCCCCTTTCAAATATAGTTTTTATGATGTTTGTTTTGACTAAAGATCTTGTTGTAATTATGGATTTTATTAATCATATATTAAATCCAATTATTATTACATTTTTGTTAGTTTTAATGGATTATTATTTGTTTTACTCAAGATCTGAGCACGAGCAAGTGTTTCATTTGTTTTTATGTTCTAGAAATACTAAGGGGTCGCCATTTGAAAGGAAGAATTTTGAAATGAAATTTATGGAATAATAATGTGATGGTTTTTGTGTCACATGATTTTTAGGAATATAATATCAATTGATCCTAAGATGGGAATGGATATTTTATATTTGGATGAAACATATAATTTCATTGATATTAAAATAATTCTCCATCTTGTTCGATATTATACGCATTTCTCCTTGTTTTTATCATTTCTGGAGTAACTATTGAATGATCTTTCTATGAATGTGGTGAAATTAATATGGCATGCAATGTGTTAACATTGTTTCTATAATATAAATGAATTATGAAATTGGATTATATATTTACATTTCTGTAGCTTGGTGCTGGAAATGTGGTTTTCTATGATTCTTCCAACATTGGATTTGGTAGGGTGATCATTATAGAAGATCATATGGTAGAATATAGATGTGATTAGCTATGAATACATGATAATAATTATACATCTCAAGATTTATTGATTTCCATATTTATCAAAACAAGTATGTTTTGGTGACATTATCTTTATATGGAATGGATAACATTATTTTCTAAACATTAGAGTCTGGGTTTTATCTTTTCATTGAATAAAAGGAATCTCTGAATGGGGAAGATTGATTAATACCTTCATATGTTTTACTATGACATCACCTTCACTATAGGGAATTGGAATTTCACATAAGAAACTCTTATTAGGAAAGTTCCATCACATATTTTACTGGAATAGAATGAATAATGAAGCCTTATAAGGATTTTATGTAATTTTTTTCTTGATGCTCAGAAGGATGATTCAGTTATGGTTTTCTCTAGTGTTTATGCATCATCACCTCTCCATAATTCTATTCATTATATTCAGCTGCAAGATGATGAGTTCAAAAGAACTCAAGAAAACACATATGGTTAATAGATCATTTCAATTTGGACTCTTTCCCTATAGATGGTATTCTCATTTTTAGGGATTCGTTTTTCATGATAACATCTATGAAGAACCTAATTTTTTAATTTTTAATGATATTTGTTCTAAGATAATCTTTTTATTATGAAGAAGTATTATGAAATCAGTCAGTGATTCTGGTGGCTAGGAAATAAGCGTGACATTAAAAATTATGTGTCCCATTGTTACACCTAGAAACTAATAAATGTGGATCATCTCAAAAATTCTGGTGCCCTTCAGCCTCTCTTAGTACAAGTCAAGAAATAATAAGACAAATCCCAATATTTTGTTAGTTCATTACTAAGGAATCCTTGATGGAGTAATACTATATAAGAGGTGATTAATTGGTTAACAGATTCAAATCATTTCATTTACGATAAGGACACAAATAATGATGAATATTGTAGTTTGAAGTATCTATAAGAAATCATGAGGTTATATGAGGTTTTTTAAATTATTTTTTCCATACAGGGATCCTAGGTTTACTTATAGGTTTTGGAGAAGTCTTGAAGAAGAAATGGTGACTCCTACCTGATTGAGTACAACTTATCATCCACATATGAATTGTCTTACTGAGTTTTCTATTCAGATTTGGGTGGATATGTTCCATAATTGGGTATCAAATCATGGTGGCTCATGGTATATTCATCTATGACTGGTTGATTTTTCATAGAACTAAAACTATTATTCAACCCCTTAAAGGTCTCATTTCATGGATTTGTATGGTTACACTTATAATTTAGAAATTTTTTGGGAATAGGTTGGAGAAGCTTATTTGGTGGGTTTTTGTTTTCTTTAAAAGGCTTCAATTAATATTCCATATACACATCAGCCTATGGTATTATATTATATTCCATAGAAATATTATATAGATCAATTAAGTCTTTATTTGGTGTTTTTCATAGGTGATTATGTTTTATTGAAATTTTCTCCTTTGTTGGGCCATCTTTGGCTCCGAAAATAAATAATTTCCACTATAATATATATTGGATCATTTGAAGTCACTAACGGAATTGGGAATATTATTTATTAGTTATAATTTTACTTTTTGTTTATAAGAATATATGATGTCATCCATATATATCAACTCATGATATTCCATCCTAAAACTTCTCACATTCATAGTTGAAAAGAGATTCAGTTATAGGAAAAATTTTCTGTTGTGGACAGTCTTGTAGATATCATGGAAAATCAAGTGAATTACGTGTGTGTGATGTTGATTTCATTATTCAATGTTTTTTTAATAAATATATAATATTCTCATGAGACTTGGGAGTTTGAGTCATTGATGAGGGATAAGTGGACTCAACACTTTAATGGGCTTCATTCTTCCAAATGAACCCTAGAGAATAATAGTCTTGTGTTTTAGAGTTGGTAACATCCCATTACTTTTTTATGTAATGTTATATATTTTTCATATTTTCCTTATTAATATGGTGAATCATTGGACTCCTAAGGATGGAAAAAAATTTCGGATAAAATTGAAATAATTTTTTTGGAATGAAATTTTTTTAATTAATTAAGTATAGGTATAAATATGTTAATCTGTAAATGGGATTATCCCTATTTTAATATAATAATAGTGGTAGTTGGGGCTCTCATGTAAGAATCCAGACTTATTATAGTTTGTTTGAAAAATATCCACCACCTAATTAGTGTAAATGATGTGTAATTGTTTTAGTGTAGATGTTGTGAACATTGTACAAATCATGATTAGTGTACACACCAAGTACAAAATAAATGATGTGTATTATTAGGCGAACAAATTTTAATACAATTGGAATGTTTTTTTTATCTAGCCATAGTGGGCCACAGTTCATGTGATGTGGTTAATATTCATTTAAGTGGCACGATTTGAACTTCTAAGGTGTTGCACATCTGATATTAGATTCATTATTCTACATCCCGATTCTTTATTGACCTAAATGAATTGACCATTATGTTTGGGTGAAACCATTCTTTCTAGATAGATTCATTCAACATTGTATCATTAGGGATGTTTTTCTGCATCTCTTAGGATAAGAGATCCTTTCTTCTGCCTCATTTCCATTGATCGCATTACACTATTGTATTTTTCTATTGGGGTTTTCATGAATTGTGTTATTTAACATGATTCAATTATAGATCTATTGTATGATCATGATCTGTGGGCTGATCCATTTTTTTATTCTATGAGGCGAGTGTATTTTCTTGAGGATATTTATCCTTCTTCTTTGCTGGCCGTTTTGTCAAATTGAGTTAATCTTGGGATGTGTAGATTGATTCTAGTTCCTCCATTTACGCATTTTTTCCATTCTTGTTGTCATATCACATCACAGTGGTATATGATCACAGTTTTTAGATAGGTGGTTTTATCTCAAGTATGTGCTGGTGAACTGCATTTATCAAATTTTATAAATTTTTAATAAAATTAAATGGGCTGAAATACTGATTTCATTTATTTTTATAGAATTGGTTTTTCTGATAAAGGGTTTTCCCTAAGTTCTGTTAAATGAAAACAATTTTCAAGGAATTTTTATATTTTATATTAAATGGTTTTCAAATCATAATACTTTGAAATGGTTTGATGAAATAGTTTGTAAGATATATAATATAAGAACCCTTGGGAAATTAGGTGGTAGGTGTAGTAATATGACTCATCCATTATAGAAGGGTTTACTGATGGGGTGTTAACTACTTATTAGGCATGTTGTTATAGTATCTTGTTTGAACTATTGGCGGTACCCTTTCTGGGGTGTTAATCTATTCTCTAGGCTTGACTCAAATGAATATTGGCTTGGATCGTGATTGATTTTCTATGTTAGGTACTAGTGCCCTAGAAATCCTAACATAGTGTGATATTTAGCATGATGTTATCAATGCTTCTGGTTGATTTGGGTTTTCTGGGCATGTAATATTTTGATATTAAATCCATGGATTTGTTATTATATGTGATAAATGGTTTATTTTTACATGATATGTCTTCTAAGTTAAATTTATATGACATTATTTGAAATATGTATAGCTAAATTAAATATAAAAGTGGGAAAGTGTGAACTAATGTTGTTTTTCCAGGATTTTGATATAAAACTGCAAAATTGAATATCATTCCTTATTTTCAATATAGATGATCATGCTTGGAATATTGTTCAAATACTTAATATGGAAAAATTCGGTGTGACCCTACCAAGTCTATTAGTTCACACTATGAGTTCCTCAACAAATATACATAGATTTTCTTATTCCATTCGATGTGATGAAATGAAACATTTCATAGTTATGTGATGAGGATTTATATAATCATGTCATATGTAGATCGATGGGGAGATAGTTATATCATGAATGTGTTATCACATTAATACTATTTGTTTAGATGTTTATCTTTTTAATTAATTTATATTAGAATTTTCTGTTGGACATTTTTATTCGACCATTTGTTTTGTATCTCTTTTGTTGGTCCTTATCTATTATGGAATATACTTTTATCTCTTCAACTATTTCTATCCTCAATGTGTATATATATGATATATTTTTACATTAGTTTGGGAAAAATAATTCTCCCTTATTGTTCTTGATGACGGGGGTCCATTCATCAAACCGTGGAGATAAGGAGCACCCTTCTGGTATGTGGAAGATCATGTCTGTTTCCAGTAATGAGAGGGTGTCATTGTCAGTTCAACATAGAATGTAATCAAATGATGTTTTTTTGAACTTTTTCATGACTTGGTTTGTTTAGAATACTACAGATAGGATTGATTGAACCATAGATGTATATTGGGGAGAATTCTAGCCCATTACTTATAATTACCAAACTCAAGTTACAATAGGATTTTTGAAAGTGTGTATCTTATTTTGAGTTCATCTACATAATCTCATTTTTTTTTGTGTTTTTTTTGTTTTAGTTGATGTTATTATTTTTCCTGATCATTTATTTTTTTCAATGTGCATTTTTTTGCCTCTAAGACATGTTATGTGGGTTCCACATGAGGGTGGAGTAGATGCGCCTCAAGATAATCCCCATGTGGATAAAAATTTTATGAACGCAGCCATGTAGGCAATTTGTGATAATAAATAAAAACATACTAGAGGTATAGAATTTAGGTATTGCAGTATGGATGAGAGATATTTGAGATATAGATGGATCATATGAGTCCTTCAAAGAGAATCCAACTTCCTTTAATGGTGAAAATTAACCTCATGATTTGTAGGATTGGAGGGATATGATTTATTAGATCATTGATATCATTGATAAACCTTATTATATCAAGGTAATGTGTGTGTTGTTTAGACTTGGGGGTCCTAGAAAGCGATGTTGGGGTAGTATGGTATAGGTAGACAGGCATCTAGATTTGGACTATAATGGCAGAATGGTTATCTTCTTCTGTTAGTTATTTCTATAGTTTTTTATGATAGTGATGTCTCTAGATTTACTATCTATGCAAAAAAGAGATTGTTCAGTTAAAAATTACACTAATTGGTTTTCTGAGTAATTTTTTTCAACATCGGTTATAAAGAAAACCATATTAAATATTATAAGTACCTATAGGGTTTGTGACAAATATTAGATCACCTGTCATTATACTGAATCATTTGACACATACACTGATAGTATACCAGGCTATGATTGTTGAGATGAATATAAAAGGCATGGATGGATATTATATCACTTCTCTTATATACAGTGGTAGCTTCCGTGGTGCATATGAAAAAACGGGGAGTTGAAGGATCCTCACATGAAGGGTGTAGATGGTTCTAGGTAGCATTCCCCATCAGGTCCTCTTGTAGAAGGTAGATGTATTCTTGTGAATTTTTATTAGTTTGGCATGGGGGATACAAATAACATTCTCTTCCTTCAACTATAATGATGTGTAAATTTTTTAGACATTATAGAAACATGAACTGTTTATATCATTCTATGTATAAACCTCTATATAGTCATTGATCGTTATATCCAAAGGACACTATGGAGTATTTAGATGCATCATAGACTATATGAATCGATCCACATGCATCTGGACAGAAGCACCTTAATTTAGTAACTGTGTTTCTAGTGGATGTAGACATTGTTCCACTGATATTGATAGGTACTATCATTATTTTGACATTTGTATCTATTAATGTAATTTATATCAGTACACCCACTTTTTTATCTATGCTTGTTTTGTTGACATGATTAAAAATACAATAATGGTCATATCTTTTAAAATATAGTTGGATAAACTTATTGGTAAGGGGAATGATTAGGGGTTTATGTGTCTTCCTTATGAGTTATTGATATCTAATGCAACATTAGTATCTGATTTTCTCATTCATGATCTATATTAGTTTGACATCACCATCATTATGGGATGTATTTGTATTATCATGATGAGGTTGATTGTTATCATCGGTGTATCTTCCATCATATAGTTGATGGGATCTAATGGTTTTTTATGGAAAGTGGTATCTGAGGTCTGGCCGTACAGAAACTTCTTACGCAAACCTCAGGTTTTTTCTATAATAGTAAAGGGAAATGTTGCTTCTCTTATTGTTTATACTATTTTTTTATTCATGAATTTCATAATTTTTTCATAGAAAAATTATCATGGAATCCTACAGATAGATAGGTGGAGTTTACAATTCACCTAGTACCGTGTAAAAAGTCTATTTCAATACCTTTATATCAGATAAAACTAGAATATCTGAAATATCTTATGATTCAGTAGGATGGTCTAGTAAACAATTGTTTTTCACTATTGTTTCACCTTCGGCATCCAAAGTGCTCTTTCATAAGAAAGAATATGGTGCATATCATTTTTCTGTGGACTACATGAAGTTGATCCATGTAATATTTAAAAATGGGTATTATTTTGTAATTTTTTATTATTTTATTAATCATTTAAATAAGTTAAAGAGGTTTTTAATAATCTATATTCATCCAGTTATCATCTGCTAAGAGATTATGATTTCAATATAATAGAGAGAACTTTTTATAAAAATATGTCCATTTCAAATATCTTATTAAAAAAAATTTTCTATCTAACACTCACACTATTTTTTTATGTTTCGATGAATTTGATTTTCCATCAATATCTCAACAATTTTGTTTTAGTTTTCATGGAAGATATTTCTTTTATTAAAAATATGATCATGATATTGAGTTCCATTTTTTCTATAAATCCTTAGGGTTCATTAGTTTTATGGAATTATTTTGAAATACAATGGATACAAGAAGTGAAGTTCATGGGGAATCTGATTTATGAGCCTGGTTTATCAGTTTATCTTGAGATGGTAAAGGAAATTTCTTTATGGGATGAACAAGATAATTTTTTTAAGATTTGGAGCATACTTATTCTGTTGGATATTATCAATGGTTCATCATGGTTTTCTCAATGTTGGAATCACCTATAACTTATCTTACTAGGAAAGGGGTGAAATTAATATGGGATGCAAGGTGCTAGTCATATATTGATGAGAAGAAATGACATATGACATATGCTCCTTATTTTAATATTACCTAATCTAAATAGGTTTTATGTGGTTTTCCATGATTATTATGGTGTCAGTATTGGTTGTGTGATCTTATATGATGATATTGTGGTTGATTATAAATATTTTCAGCCTCTATCACGTGTGAATAATTACACTACTTATGATATAGATCTTTCTATATTTATGCATTTGATGATGTATTTCAAGAAAGATATTTTTTGGGAAACCCATATAGTCTTTTTAGACCATATAGAATTGAGTGAAATATTATCTTAGAAAGATTTGAATATCATATAGAGGTACAAGGATGAATACCTTCAAATGTTTAACTTCAATATTTATAACACCCTATGGATGGGGAATGTCAGTGTAGATTATCTTAACCAGAATTCTCCAACACAAACTATTCATTAATCAATGGAACAATGGGACCATATGGGGATTTTTTATCAATTGAATCCTCATGCATAAGAGGTTGTTTTAGGTATGGATTTGTCTAGTGTTTAGTTATCATCATATTTCTTTCGATCAATTATATAAATTTAGTGGAAAGAGGATGAGTTTAAAGTATTTTGGGACACCCTTTATAGTAGGGAGACCATTTATGGTTGGTCTCACTCTTCAGACAATATTATGATTTTTGGGGATGGGTAGTTAATCGTAGTGTCTTGAGGAGACTGTTTTGTTGTTGTCATTATTATTCATTGTACATTAATCCACATACAATGAAAAAGAATTAATCAAGAGACAATTATTCTTTTCACATAGTATGAATCATTACATTTATTATAATGTACCCACAATAACACTTACCAACATATAAATTTAGAGATTTTAAAACCTTCTTGTTAGATCTATCCACTCTCAGTTCTAGTCTAGAAAAGGGAAGATGCATCCATGGATTGTATTTTTGGATTATCGTGGACTCCCTGAGGAAGACCTTCTATCTGGTTGGTGATTGATCAATTGAAAAATTCAGATCATTTCATTACATCCAGGGACTCTACGAATGTCGATGATATAGGATATATATATGTATGTATGTATGTATAACATTGTGATGTTATATGGGGTTCCCTCTTACATTTATTTATAAAGGAATCATAATTTTACTTATAGGATCTTGAGGAGTCTCTAATAGGGGATTTGGACTCATGTTAGATTGAGTACAGTATATCATCAACATATATATAGTCCCAAAATTCATTTTATTTAGTTACATATTTATATTATTTGTTCATGTGTCCTGTATTTTATTAGTTCATGGGATATCCATCTGGGATTGGTTGATTATTCTTATAAAAATAGTTATATGTCATAAATCATAATGTATCCTTTTGAGGATTTGTATGGTTTTCAATGAAAATCACCTCTTGGTTGTCAACAAATGTTAAAAGATTGTTAAGTGGGATGATTTTGGATTAGGATACATATTTGTGGAATTAATAAAAACATCGTCAGCTATTTATAACACATTGTTGGTAAAAATCATACCCAGATTAAAGGGGTCATTCATTAGAGTGTCTATAGGTGAACTATTTTTAATAAATGCTTCCCCTATGTTGGTTCATTTTCATATTTGAAAACATGGAAGGATTCCTCTTAAAGATGTTGGACCCTCTGACTTCACTAAGAGTTATAGTTAGGTTTTGTATCAGTTAGATTATTTGGTCTAACCGACATGCGTTTAATATGTTTTCCGCAGATCACAGCTCAAAAAATGTCATCACAATCCTTCTCATGTTGTGAGTTAGATAGATATTAAGATAGAAATAAAATTTTAAATTAATGAATTCGCAGTAGCGAACACAATATATAAATTAAAATTCATTCATGGTTACTCAATTCTATAGGTTACAGTTTTATGGAGATACATATTTTATTTTCATTATACATGGGACTATGAGTCATTGATTTGGGAGAAATTGTCTCACCACACTATTGTACATCCATCTTCCACAAGGATTTTCATAGAGGGAAAGTATTTTTTTGGGGAATTTCTCATATCATGTTACCATATTTCAATTATTTTTATTTTTTTCTTTTTTTCCTGCTTAATATTTTATGTTTCTAGACTCCTGAGGATGTAAAACAATTTTTCATAAAACTGACCTAATTTTCAGGGATGCATGTTTTTTTTTTGAATTTTGGTATTTCAAGTATAATTTTTATAATAGATTAGTGGGGTTATTCATGATTTTAATGAATTACTTAGATAGTTATAATATTCATGTGATAATGTAGATATTTTTTAATTTACAAGAGAAATATACACTATGTAATGGGAGTACACGATGTATAATTTCTAAATGGAATATTTTTGGAACATGGTACACAATGTGAATGAAGAACACATCACGTAATGATTATATATTGTGTAATGATAAAATATTTTTATTATTAATAATGAAATATGTGTTTTAATATATATATATATATAGTAAACGTGGATCACACAATATGGAAAGACGTTACACATTGTATAAGTGTAGTATGTTGAGATTATCGAGTACTAAAAGGCTATTGTTTCTTTCATTCGTCCAGCACCATCTTCCATATTGACCTAGAATGATTCTTCTTTGATTTTTGGGACCATTATTTGTTCGATATTGATTCATTATCCATTGTATCATTAGGGTAGATTTGTTGTATCACTCAATTTATGTGATCAATTATTCCTTTTTATTTCCCATGATCATGGTAGCATCATTGCAATGTGGTATTGGTTTTTTTATCAATGGTTTTGTTCTCTTGATTCACTTATAGATATGCTATGTGATCTTATTCGGGGGGCTGATAATTTTTTGATTGTTGTGCAATAATGGTTCATTCTGAAGGAATGTTGTGATCCTTCCTCTTCACAAACACATTTTTTAAATTTTATCCATTGTGAGATATATAGATTATTATTAGGGCCTCCCATTTCAATGATGGATTATTTCATTTTGGTTTATTCTGTTATGAGCGTGTGTGACCCAATTTGTTTGGTTGGTGGTTCCATCAATTTTATGTGTTGGGAACTAAATTTCACCTTTATGAAATTTTTTAAAATTAAATATATTTATTGATACATGTGATTTGTTTGTGTGGAAATGAGTTTTTGATAAAAACATTTTCCGATAGTTTTGGAAAATGAAAGGTATTTTTCAAAGCATTGTGAAATTTTTTATGTTATGGTTTTTTAATAATGATATGATGAAATGGTTTTATAAAATGATTTGGAAGATAATGAACATGGGATTCCTTGGGCATGTAAGTTGATGTTCTAGAAATATTCCCCATCCACTATCCAGGGGTTTTCTCCGGGTAATTTTCTCATCTCCATGTGACTACTTTTATGGGGAATTATTAGACCTATTAGGGGTTTCACTTTTAAGGGTGTTCCTTATCTCTCTAGGATCAATGAAAATGTCAATAGGATTGATGCGTATATGATTTTCAATGTTAGGAAAGACTTTCCTAGTTATCATATATGAGTGTGATCCATAGACTAATCTAAACTATACATTTAACCAATTTTCATTATTTGGGTTGTATCTGATTAATTGTACTTCCAGGATCTTGATACGTTATGTGATGAATGATTTTTTTAAAGATATATCTTATATGATATATTTATTTGAAATACATTGAAACCAATTTATCTTCCTTATTTTGAAATGTTTAAACAGGGGTAAATAGATTGATTCCCTGGTTTTTGATATAAAACATTAATAAAATATATCATGTCATGTTTTCCTTAATGTTGAGAGTGATACATTTATTATTCATAGAATTGAGATGGGACAACTTGGTGGGACCATACTAATCTGGATATCTCACGACCCGTGTGCCCCTTATCCGGTGTGGAACCCTAGTTATGTCTTTTTATGTAGGGATATGCAATGTTCCGTAGTGAGGTAGTGATGTGGTCTATTTTCTAGATTTTGGTAGTAAGATGGTGAGATGGTGGCAGATTTCCCATTCAAACACAAAATGATTGTTGGTGTTGCTATTTAGATTTATCTTAATTTTCAGTTGGACATGTTTCTTTGAGATTTTTATCTATGTTTTCCATTATATCACTTATCTCGTTCCTTATCTATTATGGAATATATTTATAAGTCTTCAATTTTTTTATCTACTATGTGTATATATATTCCATGTTTTTTCTTTAGGATAGAAGAAATAATTTCTTCTAGTTGTATTTTGATGTTATAGTTCTTGTCACCATATGATGGGGATCGAGAAAACCATTTGAGAATGTGGAAGATTAGGTCAGTCCCTGAATTGACAGGGTATCTAGATTAGTTCTTCAATATTATTTTGATTTCATTCAATATAATTGCTTTGACAATCACATACATGATGAATAAGTTTTCTCAATCGTTAATAAAATTCATTCTTAAACCGAAAAATGATAAGAAAATGTAACACATTATGTTAATATAAATCATTAAAAATAAGTAGATATTTTCAATAGGAAAAATCCTCAATACATAAAAAATTTAAAAATATGAAATATGAAAGGATTGTAGTACATGAAAACCAATATATATATATATATATCCTTATAAATATTATTATTCTTATTCAAACACTTCTTTATATACTTACCAAAATAGAATCTTATAAAGAAATTAATTATTAAATTTCCTAGAATTATTATCCAACTGGTTCGTAAAAAATAATAAAATATAATTTTTTTTGAAAATACCATAATTTATTCACCCCAATTGATATTAATATATATACATTGTTATAATTATTATTCTTATGCATAAATTTTATTATAAGAATTCTATAATATTATAATATATATTTCTTGGAATGTACTCATACATGTGGCAATGCTGATGCTTATATAAATATTGAGTACATACTTACATATTTATAGGCATATACATATTCTCATGTTAATATTTATAAAATTATTCATATAGAAATATTTTGAAGTTGATAGTTAATATGATTACACATTTTCTTAGACATGTGATGAAATACAATCAAATTTTCAAAATAACAGTTTGAATGCCTAGGATAATTTTTATCTCTATTCTTATATAAATAATATAAAAAATAAGTAAATTAAAATACTATAATTTTAGGGTAGTGTATAAAAATAAAATAAAATACATATCGTAACAAATGCATTTGATTAGTCATATTCTATATACCAACATTATTATTTACATGGATATGCTAATGAATATAGTAATTATTATTCTTATACATTGAAAAAACATAAATAATACATATTCTCATGTTATCAATTGATATTATTTCTCGTTTATATAGATATATTATAATATATTTAATTATCATGTATAAAGTGTGTAAGCTTAGGCTAGTGCCTATAGAAATTCTAAAATACATACTAATTAATCATATTCTAATGTGTTGAATTATATTAAATTTTCTCATAATACAAATCAATTTATAATATACCAACATTTTAAAAATGATAAATATAGTTAGTTTTTTATGAAATAATCACCATGATATTTATATATGAATAATATGTGAAATTTAATAATATTTTAGTTATTAATTAGATAATATTTTTTTTCTTTTAGAGTGATTAGTTGATAGACATAAATGATAAATATTAACTACAAGTTAGTCAAAAGATAAATTTATTTCTAACATGTCAATTGTTATTTTTAGTTTCTGTTAGTTTTGTTAAACACATAAAATTATATATTTTTTATAGATCTTAATCAGTATTATCTAATATTTATAAATTTATACATTAAACATAAAATCATCTTAATAAGATCATTTTTTTAAATTCACCAGGTGAACATTTAATAAAACATTTCATCATCATATTAACATTTACTCCAAGTTTTTACTAATTTTTATGAATTAAAATTTTAATTCAATGAAACTCATAATTATTATTGACAGTTTTTTCATTATATTTTATGAGATGTTTTTTTCTATAACTAATTTACTCTAGTTTTAATATTTCAATATTAAATTTTTCTTCTTATTTATCTAGTCAAATTATGAATCCCTTAACTTAGATATTGGCACATTCTATTTTAAAATCTTCCATATAAATTAATCATTAAAATAATTATAAAGTATATTTTAGGGTTATCATTTTCATTTAGTTTAGAAAATACTATTATGTGAATCTATAAAAATTTTCCCTTGATTGGAATTATTCTACTCTTAATTTTCTAACTGTTTTTTCTTTATTTCCCTATTATTGATAACTATTTTTAGATACTTTTCTAGCCATAAAGTTTTACAAAATTCTAGATCATGATATGGGATCTACTTATATTTTCCACTAAAGTATATGATCAAGGGTGTAAAATATTTTATCTCATTATTAATATTTCCACCTATTTCGAACATCCTATTCATCTATTTTTGAGACAGAATACCTTCCTGAAATTTAATTTTGGCATATTAATTTAGTGGTTGAAATTCAACTCATATTTCTTTATTTTCATTCAAAGTAGATATTAGTTCCAAAAGTAGAAATTAAATATTCATTTCCTACATTTACTCTAAAATTTAAACATTCCCAAATTATATAATTCTGATGTGTTTTCACCCCTAAAATTGATAATTAGGATGTTCTTGTACCTGAATTTCCTAATTCCTTTTCCAAATGTAGATGAAATTATTCCCTTTGTTTTAGTATATTATTCAAAAAATAAAATATCATAAACACCATATAATGTTTTGACAATTTTAATATCCATGCCACTTCTTTTTTTTATCAATAACACACATTATATGATGGGGTTTTTTTTTGGACTAACATTACATCTTGTTTCATTTTATAGTTTTATTTCATATATATCTTCACTTGTGAATTAATGCTTCTAATATAGGATTTTGTGTTATTTGAGATCATTATAATAAATGTTTCCATACTTGAGAAGTTAAATTGACTTTATATAATATTTTCCTTAGTGATTTAGATCAATATTGAAATATTTATTCACTACTAAAGGCCATAGATTGGACTCTATAAAGATGTTCTATAATTATCACAATATTATTGTTATTATTAGTTGAAATGGGGAATTTATACTCATTTATAAATAAAAATTAATGACATAATTACTTACTAAATGTTTTTTAAATATATTACTTATAAGACTTGGTTTCTCTTCTATAGGAATTTAAATTTACTTCCTATAATATGGATACTTTGAATTTAAGAAATCAAAAAAACACTTAATCAATACCAAGTAGTAAAATACTGAATTCAAAATGAATATTTATAATTCTAAATGTTTTTTTCTAGTATTTGGGGATTGAATGTGTTTTTGATGGATTCATGGAAAATTCATTATCTTGAATGTAAATTCTATATCCATAGTTTTTTACTATTTCAGAAGACTTGATTCTATAGTTTAAATTTTTGTAGAAACCTATTTCAATATATATAAACAATGGGAATAATTTTTCATCATTAATGATATATAATCATTACATAACCATTGAAATAGACTTATTTATACAATTATAACCTTTTATAGTGGTATAATTTTATGTTTAAAAATGTGATTTTATATTTGTATGGAAAAAATATGTACATGTATTTTAACTATTAAATTATATCTTATTCCAAAATTCAAACCATTTATATAACTCTATTACAACAGTTTGAACATTGGAAATATTTCTATTTTCATGGTTGTTTACTGTTGATATATCCTCTTCTTTATTTCCGCACCAATAGAATACATGGCTCTGAAAACCATTCCTATTATCTATAGCCATGGTTCTTTGGTTATATATAAAGTTACAAACTGCGGATATAGCCACATTTTCTAATAGTGTTGGTATTATAGGATCACTCCCTACACTATAGTATATGAAAAATTCCCTCATTGGACTGGGATCTCATTAAATTCAAACCATATTTATTTGATAATATATTAATCACTAAAGAATGAATTGGATGTAAATATTGGTATCACCCATCACATGATGGAAATCATACGTATTTGACCTGAAAGATCATAAATCATTCATCATATAAAAACCCATAATGATAAATGGGTTTCATAAACTTTTTATCCAAGAATAACTCGTGGAAAAGGAATTGGTTTCATAAATATCATTCCATAAAATAAATAAACCATATAGGGAAAGAAGAAGGTGGATATCTTTGGATCATAATCCTAGTAAATCCTTAGAAACATTTATGGTTGTTGATTATAATGAATAAAAATATCACTATAACAATATTGTTAAAAATTAAATTTCCATTTTGAAATTATATATTTAAAATCTATAAAAAATGCCAAATATTATTGTAATAACTCATAAACATATATCTCAGAGATGGATAATTACTTTATTACATTAAAATATATACAAGATTCAAATCACAAAAGGCTGATAAGTTTACTAGTCTAGAAGAACTATATTCATAAAATATGACATTATAATATTCGTAATTAAGTATAAAACATAAATGATGGAATTATATGAATCCTTGAACCAATTCAAACATTTTAGATTCATATCTATGAAAAAATAGAATAATTAAAAGGTCTATCTCAAGTTCGTAGTAAGGTTTAAGTATGACAGAATCTTTCTTGAATCAATAATAATTAGAACTTAATGAACAAGGTAAAGTGTATATATAACTTAAATATACGCCATATAATAAGAAACATTTAAATCATGAGATAAAAAAGAGTCATCATCATGGTAATGTATGTTATTGGAATAAAATGTCATTTATTGAATAATATGAGCATGATATAAATCCATAAATAATATAATAGTGAAAATCACATATAAAATCATTACTAAAATATTAATAAAGTAAGTGGTTAATAATTAAGATTACATGATCTCAGGCATTATGGTAACTTTACCATCTATACCATTCAGAGTACAGTTCAATCTTTTCTTTTAAAAACCCATTTAATTTTAAGAAAATTCAACTCATGAGACTACCAATGCATGAAAGGGATATTTATAACCCTGAACCACATGTGTTGTAATGTCCAAAGAATTCCTCAAATATCAAAATTAATTATTTAATTGATGAATCAATTTTCTTTATCAAAGAAAATCCATATTGAGTAAAATATACAGATTTAATATTTTTTCCCTAGTTATTCATGTAAATTTCAATGTAAATACCATATGAAAAAAATTAATATATGGATTAGGCAATTAAAATTTCCATGATATCAATAATATAATATTTCATGAAATATTCAACAAATTATGATAATAAATTATAGGGATAGTGTGTACCCCATGGAAATAAAAATAGGTACAAAACATAAAAAATATGCATCAATGAAATAAAATATTGACAAAGTCCCTTATAAATAAAATATAGTTAATCAAATCCATTGATTATCTATATTCACAATAAATCCAAAAAATTAACAAGAAATTAAATATAAGATAGTGAAAAGACATTTTAAAAATAACCATTGTGATTATCCACTAAAATAAGTGAATAATCATTTTTATAGTATATAAATTTCATGTGAGTTATTATTCATAAATATCATGTTTAGTTCATTTTAAAAATTGATGAAAATTTCACATTATGGTTGTGGTTCTTTAATAATGATTACTACAACCTAAAACATATTTTAACACCTCCATAAAACTGAAATAGACATGATATTAATTGTATTTTTCATTTTCGATTTTTTATTCCATTGGGAAGAATTCATTATTTTGGAACACTTGATGATTCACATTGGATGACCACCATTTTTTATATTTGTCCCAAGATATTATAGGAACAAAGAACTTGAATTTGGCCCAACAATATAACTATAGCATTCATGAATCATGAAAAATGAAGATAAAATTTTACATGAGATATAGGCTATCATGAAGAATATTTCCATCAATAGTTCATAGAGTTGATTTTGACTTTCAAGGGATTTTTAGGTAAACAAAGTTAAAAATGAATTTCTATTCCAAATTACATAGCCCAAAAAAACGAACCACCATTTTGATATAATCTATGAAAAAAATTATAATTGGGATGAATTTTTGTTGGGAAATAAAATAATTGTAGGGCTTTAAATCATTCTTTAATGGCCCACCAAAATTCTTACATATAGAAGCTAATATTGGAAGATTTGTTTATTAGATGCAAGCTGGCTCAAATTATTCTCAGGGGTGGAAAATTCTTCTCACAATTAACATTACTCATAGTTGTGCCTATCTTCATTAATTATGAGGAATTTCAGTACATTAGGTTATACCCAAGGATTCAAACAATACTATTTTAGTCAGATATGTTGAATGAGTTGAGTGAATCTTGGTGTTTAGATTCATTTTTATGTTTTTCTACTGATTTTTCTTTATAACATTCTTCCTTAAGATTTAAATTTCTCAAATTGCAATATATTCTTAATAAAGATTCTTATTCATATCATTTTATGTTATTTTTGTTAATACATTGATACAGTTCCATCATGGAGTAAATTTATTCATAGAATTAAGGGATAAATCATTTAATAATGGTTGAATATTCATTATTTCTTTGATTTTCACTTCTTAAATTCCTCCCTTATGAGTATAATTTTCGCCTCCATTGAGTTCATAGCAGCAATGGATGGATAATAGACAAATGGGTTGATAAAAGGGAGTATAAATGGTGTTTATTGGATGTTATTTTCCACTCTATTAATTCATAATCACATTTTTTAATTAAGATGTTTGATTGATGATCTTAAAACATAATCACCATTTTTTAATTTCAAGGCCACACACTTCAAGTTGTAATATTAACCATTACCATGTAGTGGTAATAAAATTTATCCTCCAGATGTATAGTTGATTAGTATTAGGGACTACATGTATTAGTCTAGGAAGTGGTGATGGTATTATTACCTCATTCAATGGACTTATTTGAAATCTATGAAATTGAAATAGTCTAAAAGTACATTATTCCCACACAACCCCAAGTTATATACTTAGTCCAACTTAGTTTTACCTAATTTTAATTCAAATATATTTTTATTTCTCTTTAAAACCCATCTAAAATCAACCCAATGTTTGAAAAATCATAGCCAACGACTCTATAAAATTGAGGTGTTTGTAGTTTTCCTCATAGGTCTATGAGAATTCGACAACCCATGATACACTACAAGTGAAAGATTAATGCTAAAAATATTCATAAATTCTGGTGATTAAATATATAAGTGTCGTATCCAGTGACATATATTAGTTATCATATACACATAGAAATTATTCTCACACCTCTTCTCTTTTCTCATTTGATATTTTACTCATATCGAAGACCATTTTGAGAAAATCCATATACGGGGAACCTCAACCAAAATTGACTATCCAACACCAATTATGAAGTATAATGATCATCCTAGTTTTTGTGGGTGGGTTAATAAAAAACCAGGTGAACCATATTTTTTTTACTCAAATGCATCACAAAAGAATCCATCCTATAATGGGTTCCAATCCCAACCAGTCCAATCGGAACATCCTCCTCTTCAATTTAGGTAATATAATTATCCTCATTGAATAAAGAATTTTACTCAACCCCTTGAATATCCTGATCCACAACCATTATTAGAAAAACCAGGTCAATAAGAGGAGATAATTTCCTCAGATGTTTCATAATTTAAATTTAAACTACAAGTTAATTAAATGGTTACAGTTTCCATTCCTATAACACCCCATGATTTTGTGTAAATTATTTAAAATTAATTTAACATTTTTGATATTTTTTATTTCATTCAACACTGAAAATAGTTTATTTTATATTAAATAATTATATTTGGATTAAATTAAATGAAACTCCAATTTAATCATGATCTAAACACAACATTATCATTGGATTTATATACATGGAACACTGAGGTTAGAATTCATTATATGCAACAATGATTTTCTTTAATGCCTTTCATAACACACAATCTCGTGGTTTACCAAACAACAATATATTATTAAAATATTATTATTTAATACAATAAGGTAAAACCTTGAAGATAAATTATATTTTATGAATTGAAATATATAATCTACAAAAATGTGGTTTTAACACAATATAAAATGAATTCATATATTAACAATAAATTATAAATGACTATTAAAAACAATTGAATATAAAATGAAATATTATTACGCACACAAAGGTATTTCACTTGGAGAAATTATGTTTTCATTTATGTCTAGAAAAAAACTAATTCAAACATTCCATTCCCATTTAAATAAATTATTTTTAGTTATACTCAATACATATTTGGTGTATGAGTTGGAAAACGTTAAATGCAACATTGACGTGGCGTACGATGCACAAAACACTAGGTTTTTAGGAAACATATTTTTTATATAGTTATTTAAATTAGATGATCAAAACCTATACATTAAACATAGTAATAGGAATAATAATAACTACATCTCAAATATTTTTTAAATTTTTTATATAAATAGAACATATTGATAATGAAATATATTATTTTTGGTAAATTCCTTTTTGTTAAAAATACACTTATCAAGAAAAAAATTATTTTAATAAAAAAATTAAATAGTGAAAAATTTAAAAATTTAATATTATAATATAAAATTAATTTTTTATTTCCCAACGTTGAAATTATCCAAGGTTGAAATTTTGGGATTTTTCTAAGAAACATCAATTTTTGATTGATAATGAAAATACTAGTTTTTAGTTAACGACTTCTTTTTTGATTAACTAATTATCGTTGTTAAATGTTATTATAAATATGTTATGGTCACATTATATAAATATTAAATCTATTTTAATAATTAAATTCATTATAATCAATTTGACTTTGAAATTTAGCACAAAAAAATAACATAAGTTTTAACATTTTTCTACTTCATAACCCTGATATTTCATCCCATCTGTTGGATTAGAATTAATTTTAAATTTTATTCCTATTTGAAATTAATTTTGAAAATAATACATTAATAATTGTATTATTTATAATATTTATTGTCTACTAATAACATGTTAATTTTCTACAAAAAATTATTAGTATAAGTGATTAAAATTAATCACGGCGATTAAGGCCAATTTATGCCTAATTAAGGATCAATTCATAAAATTAAATTCACAAATAATCTAACCACATTTTAAACCCCATTGGTTTGTATATTTCTGGTATAATACATCCATTATTGATTTTGGTTTTGTTTATTATGACTGTTTTTATGTAAGAACATGTGTACACCTACGTTGTTTCTAAAAAATCCAAGGGATTCATTTTCCTTCCCTATAAAAAGCTGCCACCTCTACTACTTCACCACATTTATAAAAACAATTATGTTCATATGTTTTCTACCCAATCAAATTCAAAGTAATCCCTTATAATTCATATAATCCATCTCTTGGGAATAAAGAAATCCAAGAAGCCTTTTGGCATAAACCTAAAGGAGTTGCCTGATTGTAAGGTAAAGTCTTCTCCCAAGTCCTCTCATTTAGATTCATTCTACACCCTCTACAACTCTATTTATTCTATGATTATATAATAAAAATTGTATCCTCAATATACTATTAATTTGTTTTGGTAAATGGTTCTACCAATACTTACAAAAACCTACGTATAAGGGGTAACAAACATATTATTTCTCTCTACGATGAACTTCTACCTCACGAAATGACGATTGTTTAGTTTTCCATTACCACATATCATGGTGGAAATTATGATGGAAAATATATTTATATATTATACATATTATATTTATAATGTATTTATTCTTATGTATTTTTTTTATTACGACTATAGATTTATTCTTTCCATCTTATTTAAATATAATAATTTTGTTGGAGTAAGTGTGGACTACGTCCCCATAAAAAAGATGTGATTGTTCCATACACAACATTGATTGGTTTAGGATGGTTTTACTGAATATATATGATATAATAAAACTAATTTAATAATTATATGGAGATATATATATATATATACACATATATTTCTTTTACATTCTTTCTCAAAACTAGACAAATAAACAGAAATAGCATTCATGAGTACGTACAACATATGGTCTCCATGAATGATGCAGTCTATTTCATAATTATATATTATACAGACTATTTTAATAAAAAATTATTATATATACATGACATTATTATCATGTTTTACTTTATGGAATCATAATATAAGAATAAGGAACAACAATATAACATATTATGATACAAATGTATAATAAAGAGAATATTACCAGAAGATAAACCATAACATATCATGAGTAAAAGACAAGTAATAAAAGGTTGTAATAGAAGATAATAAGGTATTATATATAAGAATATGGTTCCATAAAATATTTTTATTAATTTTCTATATATTATACATGTGTTTTTATTGAGTAATATAAGAGTCTAGACACAATGTCAGGGGATTTCATCTCACATTTTATTTCTGTGAGATACATTCTATGATCTCCACTCTTTCATTTTGTGTCGTTTATGTAAACCCCATGATTTTGTTATTTTGAACTTATGAAAAAATGTATGGGTATTAAAATATCCATTTTATGAGCTTTCATTCATGGTATTATGTTTCAAAAGTAACCAAACCGGAAAAAATGTTTAGTATCAATTTTCATTCTTTGACACTCATGTTTTGTTATCCACCTAAACTCTTTTTCAAGGTGTAAATACATCAATTTTACATGATATATCATTAATATACATCATTTAATTCCATTATAGGATTCATTTAATTTCATATTATAACATGGAGATTATAATTCTATGTTACCAAGGTATAAGTGTTTATGGAGACAATCTCATCTCCTCTAGAGATTGTTTACATTTGTTCTTCAATTGATGAAATATTTTGATCCATATCTCATGAATAATATTGATCTTCATTATAATAATATTATTAAATTTATCCTCATGTTTTATAACCAATTATTCCACTCATTTATACTTAATATAACATAGAAAGTGTTTATAATAAAATCTACCTGTATTACTTTCTTTGTCCAGAAATATATTTTATTTCAAAAACCACATTTTCAAGTATGTGTCCAAATAATTTCCCAAATAATCCTTGAATATGACTCTAAAGGAAAAGGATTTTAAAAATATTTTATTTTTTTCAATGATTCATTTATATTGTTTCAAATATATTTTTAAAGAAAATGATTTTAAAAATGTTTAAAGCTTCTTTTATAAATTTTCATGTATAAGGGTTTTAATAACATTATTAATATTTCATAATTTATTTTCAAAGTGTTTTCAAATAAAAAGGTTTTTACAATATTTTTATTTATTTAAATAATTTTTTAATGGAAAATAGTTTATAAAATGATATCAGGTCTTCATTATATTTTATCAATGTAATTTCTACGAAAATGACCATAAAATTGTTTTAAGTATTAAAAATATATTTTCAAAGATGAAATGATATTTTTCTCAAGAAATGTTTTTAATGTTATTTCAAAATTATTTTCTATCTATGATGACATCTGTCAATGTTACTTATTCCTTACTAGTAAATGTTGTAATGGTTCCATTAACATCCTTTCTATGAATGGCTTATGATTAATTTCATAGTTAATATGATTATCGTTTCCATTTCACTATTTATATGTTTATGAATTATATATCCCTTTAATAGGTTATTCTTATAATGAAATTAGTTTGAATCATGTAACTTATTTCATATGTTATGATTTGTTAAAATTTTTATAATACCCATTTCATTTCATGGGTTCTAATATGATTATTTATGATCTTATGTCACATGTATGTATGATTTAATTATGAGATGGGTGGACATATATCTCCCTCCAATTCATTAAGAAAGAATTTTTATCTCATGAGATATAGTAATATTTTATTTGAAGTGATCCATGACTAACAAAATGGTATGGGGAGTAAAATAATGATATTAAGATGGCCATGGGGGTGAACCATGACTAACATGATGGTATGAGTAGAGATATCTTGGTACAAAGATGGCCAAGTGAGGGAAACTTGACTCCCTATTTGGTATGAGGTATGAAATTAAGCAACTAAGATGGCCATTATAGTTAACCTTGACTACCAATATGGTATGAAAAGTTAACCAATAATATAAAGATGTTCATGGAAATGATTCTTTGACTACAATGTGTAAACCTGATTACATGTTCACAATATTATGCATGGACCTAGTTTCCTGAACATATGTCTATATGAGGGCCTAATCTCATGTCCTTATACTAATAAGTGAACTTGTCTCTACATATGTATGTTCACTATATTATATTATTATGTGTTCTCCGTATTCTTTGTTTTATTTCTTTTATATGACTTGACGGAATATGTTATTTTTTCATTATTATTATTATCTTATGAAATTAAAATATTTACTATGATCCATACATGTAGGGTATGATCTTAAATTGTTACCCTCAAATTCCATACCTTTTATTCATGTTATACTTTAGAATTTTCTTTATTTACCATTATTAAGCATTTGAACTCACCCTTTTCTCGGGTTTCCTTTCTCCAGGTCATGAAGAATTTATTTAAGTAGAAGTAATAGTGTTGTAGATAATTTTGGGATATATTGATGATATTTCACTTGGATATAAGATTCAGTTTCTAATTTCACAGTGATACAAAACTATTATAGTCCCCAGGTAAGTATTTTATAATGTACTAAATATTCATCTAAAATGATTTGATATCCATTTATTTAAACTATAGTTCAATAAAGATTGAATAAAAGTAATGTTTTAGTAAAAATTTAGAAACAATGAATAGAAAACATTTTGGATATCCCTAGGTATATTTCTAAGGATTTGTCAAGATTTGTCTCTATGTATAAATATAAGGATGTGTCAACATTTATGAAATTTTCCTAGATTTTTGGTAAATGGTAGTGAGATTGGTCTCCTAGTAATACATCTATACTTTGATTATATAAGGGTATTTGTCTCTAGAATAGATGAACATAGGTTTAACAACTCTGGAAAGATGTTTTGGGCCTGAATCAGAGTAATCTAGTACATGAAAATGGGCCTTGCTTCACAGCTAGTTCGACACTCTTGGAAATATGCTTTGGAAATTCACAAACACATTATGATCCATCATGAAAGATCAAAATATACATTGGGTGTAAATAACCAAGGATGAAACTAGGGTGTTATATATTAAATAAGATTTCATGATATTG
Source organism: Viscum album (assembly GCA_963277665.1). Taxonomy (NCBI): domain Eukaryota; kingdom Viridiplantae; phylum Streptophyta; class Magnoliopsida; order Santalales; family Viscaceae; genus Viscum; species Viscum album. The sequence goes on from OY728139.1 coordinate 1,093,518,974, forward strand.
AAATAACATAAGTAAATTTTTTCATGACTATGTGATTTTCTACTACGATAAGTGATACCCACACTATGCCTTTAGTTTTAGTCAATGGCGGGAACTAAAAGGGAAAAAATTAATGCTGAATGTGATGGATGATTTTTAAATACCCGGAAATTTCAAGGAAATTTTTTTCATAATTTCTTTGGATTTTTACGAGTCTATGGCATCTGACAGCACTTGAGTATGTGGCCCAGTGTGCGTGGAATCAATTTCCGAAGTTTATCTTTGGTACGTTCAGTGAATGAACGAGCGGGTTTTTCTATCTTCTGAACCGGTTCCCGGAATTGAAATCTAAGGGCACGAATGAACTCGCATCGCCGGTAATTTCTTAAGGATACCTTTACCGTAGTTGCATTTTGACGAGAGAAGAGGTTAATTTTCGGTTTTTTTTAGGAATTAATAAAAATATGTGTTTGTATTTTTATTTCTGGAGGGTGGTTATTAACCTACAAAATGAGAGTTATAGGTGGGCCCCACACCCACCTAACCCCCGTTGTAGGGTTTAGGATGGTGGGGCCCACACAAGACCCTAACACCTCACCTCCCCCATAACTCTCATAAACCACCTTTTTAATGCTCCCTTGTTAAATTTTGATAGCTCAACTCATTTATGGGACCTCTTCACATTCTCCTCCTTCATTAATTCATGAAAAAAACATAATTAATAATTGAATCCTCCAATTTAATTAATGTGGTGTTTGAATTTTGAAATGGATGTGTTAATAAAAATATTATCCAAGTTTATTATTTTATTAAGGGAGGAGCCTTTTGATGGGAGGGGGATCCACAGGAGAACATCCTATCCTTCCTTTACTCCCTCTCCTTCCTCCATTGTTGCACCACCGCCGGGGTTCTATCTTCTCCATCAAGACATCGATGAAAGAGCAGGGATCGATAATGTTGTGTGGGCACAATGAACTACGTTGACTTCGACGGCTTCCCTACATCAGATCCAACGGATGACACTCGATCATGGATCAAAGGCTCCTTACGGAAATGAAAAATGCCAATGACCGTCTTCACCATCATCTCTTATCTTGTGATGATGTCAATGAGCCGACGTCCGCCCTTTCGTGACACCATCATCCACGTTTCTCGGCTACTGCAGATCTTTATCGAGGTAGGGGTTGTTTTGTATAATTCTAATTATGTGAATTATACCCTCTATGTTTGGAATTCTTATTTGTTGAAAAATGGTATGAGACTCTAATGTGGAGGGAAGAGGATACCGAACAAGCCCGGACACTCCGCTGGTTGTTCTTTGTGCGCAGATTGACGGGTGATGGCAAACGGGGCCACAATGGTGATTTGAAGCCTCTACAGTGATGTTTTGGCCCCAAGGTGACCTTAAGTGCAGACGGCAGGCAAAATGGACCCCCGAAACATGTCCGGCGGTCCAAGGAAAGCGGAAGCGGCCTGCCACAACGGGGTGACGGTGCGCCGCTGGAGAAGACTGCCGCGGCTGATCTGCGGCGGTGGAAATTGAATCCGAACATCTTTGTCGTTCCGGATTTGAGAGGCGTGACATTAAGATACACCGGTTCCAATCAACAGGGGGCAGCACCCCCCCCTCCACACGTTATGCGTGGCCAAGCTAGCCGAGTCAACTTCCTGGCTGGGCCGGGGCGGGCCATGTGGTCCAGGCCATGCCAGTCGGGTCGGACCAACCCAGGTGGTGTGGGGCCGCGTCGGATCGGGCCCAAACCCCCTATTTCGGACCATCTTTAGTTAAATTCCCATAACATAAATTTTTCACCTCCGATCGATGCATTTTCAGTTGCATAGGCTTACTTGGATTGATACGGTCTTTTTAGTATATTACACTCAAGGTTTCGGCGAAGTATGGGTATGACTGGGTTGGTTCAAACCCGTATCCAACCGGGCCCTCATAGCGGAAACACTTATAACATGAGCGCCAGATGTCCGATTGACCTGTAGTCAACTTTGTTGGATTCCTCTCGATGAGATGGTTGTTTTGGAATACTTAACCTGAGGTTTGGACATAGTTGGAGTATGACCGGATTGGATTGTACATGAAATCCTACAGGGCTCCTGGAACGGAAATGCTTATAGCTCATAGATCGGGCGTCCGATTGACTCACCATCTGTTGAGTTGTGACCCATATGATGAGGAGGTCCTTTGAGATACTTCCACATGAGATTATGTGACACTTGGAAGTACCGACCAGTAGCTCGTGGAGCGGATCCTCCCGAATACGAGCATATGGAGTATGATGACATTGTAGCTGGCTGAGACCCGATGACTACTTATCTGATTCGATTTGTAGTGAATTGTATAGCCCAGTGGGGAGCACTAATTTTTGAGGTGGTAGAACCATAGTGGAGGCTATGTACTTTGTGAGGTGGTAGACCTGCGGTACTCAACAGGAGTAGTACCTCTGTAGGCTTTGAGGGGGAGCACTACTTTGTGAGGTGGTAGACCCATGGCGGAAGAGCACTACATTGTGAGGTGGTAGACCCAAAGTACTTGATAGGAGGAGTACCTCAGCATTCTAAGGATAGTGATTGGAACCTTGGAGTCATGGCAAGACTACTGTGCTCGATAGAGGAGAACTTCTCTAGTAGCTGAGTTTTCATCATCGTGAATAAAAATCTTGGTTCGAGTTGAGTCAATGACCATTGTGTTTTCCTCATGATTGAGATGGGTCAGTTGAAAAATTAGGTATATGTATGGGCATATACCTAAGTAGTGGTTATCCGTTGATTTCATATCCTTTGTGTTTCCTACTGATTGAGATGGGTTACTTGATAATTTATGTACAAGTATGGGTTTATACCTAAGTAAGGGTTATCTGTTGAGATACTTTTATTTGGTTATCTTTTATGGATTTAGTGATACCTTGATGGTCTTGGGGTCTCTACTGAGTATTTTTATACTCACCCCAGCACGGTCTATGACCGCACCTCATTGTGTTAGATGCAGACAACGGACAGCGTTGAAAGAGACCGAGCATATGAGGACTGGATGATACCTGGGGGTGGACCTCATGAGAAGTCAGTAGCCGGAGGTGGATTTTAGGTTGAAATGGTACACGGTGGAGGTTTTCAGGTGATAGCGTTGAGGAGGCTATTTTTATGTAACCTTTAGGTAGTATTCGAGGTGGAAGAACTAGAAGCTACTTCTATCTTCAAGATATTTTTCTTTTCTGTTGTACTTTCATTCAGTTGTAGCTGTACTTTTTAGTTGGGTTTGTATTCTGGTACATTTACATTTCATCACTTTCTTTTGTACTTAGTGTATTACTTCCTCTTGTACTATGGTTGGATGTGTTTAGGTTTTATAAAGGCAATGCCTTCCCAGTTATCGGGATTTACTACTTTGGTGCTAGTCGCCAGCCACTGGCCTATGGAAGGCGGGCATGGGGTAGTCACAACATGGGCCCCAAGGACATGTTGTGACAAAATGGTATAATAGGAGTTGGTTCTACCACATAACTTTTTACTATGATATTTCTTTTCAGTGAGGCAATAGTGTTATGGGTACCGAGTGTGGTTTTCAGTTCAGGGAGTCCAATGTTGGTGTGGCAATCGATGTATCCATACCCCAGGACCCTGACTTCTGATTTCCGACTTTGTGCATGGAAACACAGATTGCGTGTGTGTTTTAAAAAAATTTCATTAAGCCAGCTCAAACCAGGTCACCTCACCCAGTTTAAATCTTTTGACCGTTTCGCATCTGTTTAGGATGCCTCCACGCAGACAGTCAGTTGGAGTTCCGAGAGAGTACTCGATGATGGCCCACCGAGCGATGAGACTCTGGTGCAGGGCCCTCTTTCTATGTTGGATCCTTTAGATGGTGTACCAGAAGCACAACCATTCATTGGGCAGCAGATGCCACCAGCTGTAATAGTGGATGGTTCACGCTGACAGAGCGTGTTTCACGAGTTTCAGTATCTCTTTTTCCTATAGCAATGTATGAACAAAAATTAAATGATTCACATGGCACATCAATTGTACTTGGTTAACCCTCATTGGGATATATCTAAAGGGAATACAATGATGATATTCTGATGTACCAAATCCAATAAATCTCACATCTAATTGCTCTATTAGAGATAGAACACTTCTATGCCCATGATAACTAGCTTTACAATGCTTAGGGTCTTCTCACCGCATTCTCAGTGGTCAATCTCTACTTCACTTTGTCTAGATCACTATCAGTAGAAAGGATCATTGTCTTCCTCTTCCTTTTAACAATGCTCTTCGATGGTATCCACTCACATTTTATGGAAATTTAGGTCTTTTCATTATCAATAAGAAGTGAATCCTGCACTATATATATATATAATTTGATTGATTCTCACTATCATCAATTGATGATTGACTTTTTACCGTAAATGGACTAGGAAACATCAATATTTAGTGCAATAATTGGATGACTTGCACAAAACTCTAAATAATTGAGTTCAATTTTTTTCTAAATCTTGGAAAAAAACATGTGTGCCACTTTATACGTGTGTTCAAATCTAATTAAAAACTTAATATATGTGTGAAAATCCCTTCTTGTTCATATCTCACTGCTTGCACTCAACATCAATCTTGCGTGGAAACTCACTGCTTGTACTACACTCACTACATGTGTGATCTAGAGCAACAATTACCTCGATGTTTTGAGATGCCTCAAATGATGGGGTAGCCGCCTCTTTATATGCATTTTTTTGACTAAGTGTGCAACTTTCTCGACATTTCCCTGAGCACAAAAGTCTCATTCGCACAGGCCTCCTTTATAAAATATCACAAAAACTAACCATTCATTCTATTCAAAAACATGCACACACATCCTTTATTTTCTATATTTTGATGTAATGGTAATTAAATATGACTTTTCCACCACCTTCCAAACATCCTAAACACTTGTGTAGAATATCCTTTTCCAAAAACATTTTTTCTCATTCTCTTATTTTTTGACCTATAAATTTGGAAAACACAAGGATATGGTGCCACATTATATATGATCTTCTTTTACTGGCTCCAAAGCATCCAATCCCTTTTCATGGTTCTTTGGAAACATGGATGGTCAATAATATCCCTGTAACTACACAATGGATCATTGAAGCCTTCTTTGTCAACAAATACTATCAACCCAGAAACGAATTAACTCTACCATGAGGGATTTTTACCCGAATAAATTATTCAATATTAGGGTAATAATAAACAAAATTATTAAAATATATTTATAAATAAAGAATATAGAATAAAATGTTTTTTGATCGAAGAGATAAATGATTTTATATTCCTTAAAATATTTTTCCGATCTCTTGAGTACAAACGGTTATTAAAATTAATGAAAAGAAAGAATTTTAAAGAAAAAAAATAGGTAGAATGAAATTCCTGAGTACCATAAGAGTTTTATGATAATAATTGATCATCAGAACATATCCACAAATATTCCCAATAAATAATGAATTTGAATCATAAAACTCCCTACCTCAGGTCTGGATTCCTTCATTCCCTTTTTTTCCTCTTGTACAATAAATATAGCTTTTTATGTTTATTTTTGAATAATCATACAAATATATATCAAAAAATGTAATTTTTAATATTAATACTTTTTTAAGTTTTTATTAATAATTCTTAATTAAAATGACTATTCCTAGGCATAATTGCATTTTTTTGTGAAAGTTTTGGTTTTCTAATTTCTTTCCTTATAATTATATAATAGTTAAATAACCATAAAAAGTTAATAATTTTGTAAATTTTATATATAATAATTATATATATAGTCATATTCAAAATTAATGGATATTAAAATGAATTACATCACTCATGATGATGGTATGTGTTACTGACAAGTCAAAATTGTTTTCATGTTTTCAACAGATAGAACAAAAAAGGGTAAATATCAATTAATAAAATAAAATATCATTCTTATATAATATATATATCATATAATAATAAATTTCATCCTCTTTACCATTCATTTAAAATATAAATGAGAAAAAATCACATTGCCACATGCAGGTGGAATTCACACGTATGCACTGGCACCATTATCATTTCCCAAAAGATTGTATGATAAAAATGTAGAAATAAAATTATAAATATAGATACAAAAGTGAGTCATAAATATGATATAAAAATATTAAACCTATTAGAATACCTATACCTAAAATATTGAAATGAAAAATGAATTGTATTTTTATGTCGAGACAATAAGTTCTATGTATGAACAATCGATACTTTATCATGCCATTTTATAAAAAATCATTTTCATAATGGTTTTTTCAAAATAATATTTGCATTTAAGTATTTTTAGGATATTTAATTTATTATTTTATGAATTATATAAATTATTTGGAGTATGTGAAAGAAATTATTTAAAAAAAGTTATTGGTTTAGGAGATTATATCATCTATGAAATGACCCAATTAGATCTCCTATGATGGGCACTATGGTTTCTATTTTTGGGAGGAAAAATTATTTGATGTTTCTTGGGAATTGGATATGATAACTTTGTAGTGTTTATTTGATATATAGGGCTTAATGTATTATGAATATGATAATGGAGGGTTCCCTTTAATAATTGAGGGGAGGGGCTGTTATGGAATTTCATAAAATATTAATTTAATTTAAATTATTTTTTCTATAAAAATGGTTCAAAATTGAAAATATTCCATGATTATATGTGTATTATATTAAATAATATCATACATTAAAATATTTAATATTTTAGATCACATTCTGATAGATATAATTTTGTTTTAACACGCCATAAAATCTTATTACAATATATGTAATATTGCAGTTTTCTATGCCTTCAGGGTTAATAATGATTCTATAAAAAGATAAGAAAAAATAGAAACCAACCATGGTTATTTTTTGAAACCATGTCAAAATAATTTTAAGGAATATAATATTTTTTTAGATTTTATATCATTAAATAAAATATTAATAATTATGATACGTCATTGATATCATATCAAAAATAATCATTTAATTTAACATTAAATACATCAAGAAAATGAGTTAATTTTAGTATAATTATTTCAAATCTGCCTAATATATTATACGGATCAAAACGTTTTTGGTACAAATTAACTCATTCATATTTTACAAATATTTATATTTTTAAAATTATTTATTTAATTTTTTATTAAAATATGAAATATTAGATCAATGTTGCTTAGGAAAATAACATCGTTATATAATTACAAAAAAATAAAAAATATATATATCATAACTTGTCCTCGGGGGCCCATGTCCTGACTACCCCAAACCCGCCTTCCATAGTCCAGTGTTTGGTGACTATCAATGGAAAGGAATTTCCCAAAAATGGGATGCCATTTCCTCAAAACATGTATTCACACATACATGATACAATGTGCACAAGTAAAACACAACAGAAGATGGAAGGTGCAACAAAAACTAAAAACCACCATAGAGGTTAAAAATAATAACTGAAGTAAAGGGGCCAATATATAATCCCAAATGAAATGTAAATATATCAACAAGAAAAAATAGCTTCAGTGGTTGTCTGGAAAGGATACTACTTAAAGGGTAGGTGCGACTCGTCACTACGGCTCTCCACACCAACCGGTCACCTCTATACTCCATCAAGTCCATGCGCCTTGAGACTTGGTCAAAGATGCTCGTCATCTCCATAAGACACAACAATGTGCAGGAGAAGCCTATGTAGGGGTTTGTATAACAATACCATGTTGGGACCCTGATAAACATGAAGGTATCTTAGAATTACAAAAAGGAAAAACGACAACGAATGATCCCAATCACAAGGCATAAAGCAATATATATCTCACACTAGGTTTAACTTAAGTACATTAGTACAAATGTTTAGTTATAAAGCAATGTCATCTTATTCTATCATGGGGATCTACTACTGACCCACACAAGATCGTTTGGTGCTAATCCACACATGATCACTTGGTCCTGATCCATATAGGATCTCCCGGTATAGATCCCCATAGGATCACTCGGTGCTGATCCACATAGGATCACTATTCACTTGTTACGTCTCAACTAGCCACTGGATTTTTTTGCACAAAGATAGAATGATTCCGAGAGGCTTCTATTCTCAATCCATCAGTCATATTTCAACCGGAATGACGTCGTAATAAGACATAACTTGATGAACTGTGATGTCATAAGGTTTCCCTGTCAACAGATGGTGTGTCAACAGGACACTCGGTCTGTATGTTATAGGAATTTTGGTGTCGAGGGCCATGTTGGATTCCAGTACAATCCAAACCTACCAAAATCCAACTTTCTCTGAAACCCATGTGGGGTATCTCCAAAGGAACACCTTTCATTAAGGGTTATGGCACCTTAGACTATTTTTCAAACAACTGTTCAGTTTAGTTGATACACTCATTTAAGCGTAAATGGGATGAAACGGCTTCGAGTATGGTTCGACCCAGTCAAACCGATTCAACAAGATCCATTTGGCTCGGTCTGGTTCGGCTAGGTCTGGTCTAGCATGCTAGGCTGCAGCTTTAGTCGGGCCCCCCAGTTGGGCGTAGATGGCAAGTCCGCGAGACCACTCGGCCTGCAGTTTGTGTACGGGGGTCCTCTCCCCTTCCAAAATGGCTGATCTGTTAATTTTTTTTAATTTGGTGGCGTAGGTTGGTGTCGCACCACATGGTCGGTTTGTTCGGACCGGTAACCCACTGGGCATGTGGGGAACAAGTTCACCCTCCACCGCATCTCTAAACCGTGGCCTTTCTCCACGTCTTGACATCTAGTTACAACACAGACTATGATGGCTGGCCACCACTTCTGTCCTCTATGGTTCAGAGTCGCAGAACACATCTACGTTGTTTTGTCGCATCACACTTTCATTTTCAACATGGTTAGCTTCAGCCATCGCCTTCTCTGGTTTTCGATGCTGCCACTCCAGTGAATCTCTAGAGGTTCGTTTCCTCTACCGACTGCATCTATGGGCCACCGAGAATGCTGCCATCACTCTGTGGCTCCGGGTATGGGTTTTCTATATTGCATCTAAGTCACCCACAAAGAAACACAACCAAACCATGAAAAGAGAAGGGGATGGGCCTTGTTCGTTTGGCTTTCTCCATCTATGTTAGCATTATAACATGATAATCAATACAATAATTTAAAATTCGTAATTAAACAGTGAGGCCCCCTAACTCGAGCTTGTTACAAGTCTCTGTGGACAAGGAAAGAGTGTCCACATTCGAGGGTGTTATAGACGAAGGAGAAGTTTGACGCCCTTTGGCACTCATCTTCAAATCCTCCAACGGTCGTCGAAGCCACATTCTAGGTTGGTGGAAGATTCCACAACACTTCGTAAGAGATTCCTCTCTTGGGTTCCCAAATCCCATGGCTTAGCATTGTTTAAATATATGAATTAGAGGATCAACGCACTACACAGTTAATGAGGTTCATTAATGAGTTTAATTTCTCAACCTATTAATTTTCACAATGGTGCAGTTACACAACAAAGTGTAACCGGCTTTTAAATCGTCTGAAAACCCAACGGTCCCACCACCGCCACTCAAAGTTACAATAAAGCAATAAAATAACTCATCATGTTATTTTATTATTATTATGAAAAATCAAAAAATAAATATTTTCGTCTAACCCTTTTAGGTTAAAGTTATGATTCACTTAAGTGAATCTCGGCGTTGCATATTCAACTGTGCCCTTAGATATTTAATCTGATCAATAGTTCAAAATATTAAAATCTCCACCCACACATTGACTGAACATACCTTAGAAAAAGTTCAAAAATCCGTTTCGGGATCTATTGGTCACGGAATCACGTGTCATCTATTTTTGAAAACTGTTAATAATTAAATTTAATTTAAAAATTTACATTGAAAATTTTGGTCCGTACATTCTCCCCAACATATGGATTTTTTCCCCAAAAACTATAAAAATATAAAGGAAAAAAATTGGTGGCACTGACCATGCATTTGAGACTCCTGCTCCCATGAGCTATTCTGGAGGTTTCCATGCTTCCACCAAACTCGCGTCAAGGAATTGAACTCCCACAAAAGACCTTCTCTTGTATATCCTCTATCTCCACCGGGAACACATCGAAGGTTGCCCCATCATCGATGTCCAGCTCACCCAAATTGATAACGTGAAATTGATCATGCACCTACTTCCTCAGTTATGACACATAGAAAAAATTATGCACCTGGTGCATCTGTGGGGGAAGATAGAAATCGTATGCCACCTCATCTACACGTCAAAGGATCTAGAAAGGTCTGATTAAAATCATTTATTGCTTGCTGGCCCGACCAAATCTCCACAAACCTCTTTAGGATGAGACCTATAGGAAGACATGATCTCCCTCCTCAAACTCCAAGGGTCTCCGCATCATGGCTATATAAAAATTTTATGGGCTCTATACACTCTTCATACACTCATGTATGATCTACACCTTATAAGTGGTTGCCTGTACCAAATCCAGACACATAATTGTTGTCTCCCCTGGGTCTGTCCAACATAGAGGTGATCTGCATGGTCACCTGTATGGGGCCTCAAATGGATCCGTGCTGACTGTGGAGTTATAAATAATATTTTTTCTGAACACCACCATTTTTAGGTTGTCCTCCCAACTTTAGCCAAAATCTCAGATTCAAGCATGTGGCATGTTCTCAAGTGTCTGTTTTGTCTGACTTGTCTGACCATTTGACTGAGGCTGAATGGCGGTGCTCAAGTGAAGTTGAGTCTCCAACACCTCCTTTAATAACTTCCACAGTTGGATGAAAAATGAGAAGTGATATATGATATTATTTTCCATGTAACCCCATGAATCTATACAATATCTTGTACATAGAGGCATCCCATGACCTCTATTGATCCATGATCTCTGATGGGTATGGAGTTGGAGGACATGGTGAGTCAGCCAGCGATCACCCAAATGGAATCTTGGCCAATGGATATATGTGGTAGGCCGATCACGAAGTCTATGGAGACACCATCCCAGTACCATTCATATACCTCAAGTGGATGAGGTAAGCATGTTGGTACCTGATTCTCATCCTTTACATGCTGACAAGTGAGGCCTCGTGATACGAACATTGCCATATCATTCTTCATCCATGACCACTATTACTAACTTCAGAGGTCCTCATACATCTTCACCTCTCTAGGTTATACTGCCAAAGGGGATTCGTGGAACTCCTTTAATACCTCCGCTGGTAGTGCCACTAGTACTAGGTTGAATCCTCTAAAGAGAACAACATTCTCTCTACCTTCATAAAATATTTCAAGAGACTGTCTGGAGGATATTTGAGCAAGTCGGGCCTCACAATCAATGTTTTCATGTTGTGCCTCTTGATCATGTTATAGGTGTGGGGGAGTGACAGTCATAGATTGGAGGTAATCTGGTCCATCTCTATCCATGAGGGATATCTACAACGCATCTTGATGCTCTATGACCTCATTCAGCAACTGTAGACCAGACCTCTTATAAAGTGGGTCTACTACTACATCCCCTTCCCAAAAGTGTAGAATATCTCAAAGTCATAGTCCTAGAGGACCTCTTGCCATCATTGTTGCCTCAGGTTCGGGACATTCTGTGAGAAGATATACTTGAGAATCTTTTGATCGGATTAGATGGTAAACCATTCACCCATCAAGGAGTACTGCCACATGTTCAAGGAAAATACCAATACTACTAACTATAGGTTTTTGGTAATGTTATTCTGGTCATGCTACCTTAGTTTTCATGATCATTAGGTCATCTTCGTTCAATCCTGCATCATGACACAACCCAGTCTAGTCATTGATGCATCACACTAGACTACATACCCAACTCCCACATCTGGTATCCTCATGATGGGGGCACTCATTAGTCTACACCTCAACTCTTGGGAACTCTACTGGCGTCTCTCTTACCACAATAATGGATATCATTTTTTTGTCGAAGCTGAAATGGGTGATGCTAATATTGAAATGTTTTGTATCAATCATCAGTAGTAACCAGCCAATTCCAGGAAACTCTGCACTGCAGTCACACTAATAGGTGGATCCTAAGAAATCAATGCATTTATCAACGCTAGATCCATTGCAAATCCAGCCCCTGATATAACATGTCCCAGAAAGTTGACCTCCCGCATATAAGACTGGGATTTCAACTGATTACCATAATGTTAGTGCTCTCAGAGTGTATCTAGGACTATCTTCAGATGAGTGGCATGCTCCTCCTATATCAATGAGTACACCAAGATGTCGTCATGGAAAAAAACCACAATGAAATCGAGGTAAGGCTATATTATTCTATTCATGATCCCCATGAACACTAACAGAGCATTGGGCATACCAAAATGATTCACTATGAACTCGTAGTGGCCATACCAGCATCTAAAGGTTATCTTCGTTACAGAATCATCTTGTAATCTGAGCTGATGATAGCTAAATTTTAGTTCAATCTTCGAAAACCACATATATCCCTTTAGCTGATCTAAGAGATCATTAACCCTTGAATGTAGATACTTGTTCTTCATGTTCACCTATTTCATGTGCAAATTTTCCACTCAAAGCCTCAATATCCCGTATCCCTACATGGAGAACAAAATCAGGGCCGCACATATAGAAACATTAGGACTTATGAACCCCTTACCCTGCATGTACTCTTGTTGTACCCTTAACTCAAAAATCTTAGTAGATTCCATACAATATGCTATCCTAGATATCGGTGTCGTCCCAGGGTATGGGTCAATGTAGATATTTAACTCTCTGTGAGGAGGTAGTCCTAGAACATCATTATGAAAAACATCAGCGTACTGGTCCACTAGTACAGGATAACTCAGAGTCCACATGTAAACTACTATGAGGGCAAGGCTAGCCTATTGATGAGTATATGATGAACCCTCCCCCTAGAATTTCAATCCAAAGATAAAGTGGAACATTTATTTCCAATGAATTAAAATTTGGTCACATTATTGTGGTCATGCTGCGCGTTATGCCTAAAATAGTCAATCTGAACATGGACTGTGGATAACCAGTTCATACCAGAGATGAAATTTTTAGACCTTGATGTAACTAGTAGGAGATCTCAGTTGAATCTCTCACCTCCTAGTGTATGTTCACATTGCTAGAACCAGTTCTTAATCATCAAATCCTCTCCCTTAGATGTAACTAATCGTAAAGATTGAGACAAAGACTCCATTGGAATCTTCGAGATCTGAACGAGTGTTGTGGAAATGAAAGCATTACTAGAACCTATTTATAAATGTACTACAGATATGTTGGAGTAGACACAGATCATAACTCTAATCATCTTAGGAGCACCGTTGTCATAAGACTCTACTTCCTGATGGTATTCTTTCCCCTTTCTTCCCGCTCCCAATGGTCAGGGTGGACCACCAGTGGGTGGTGGTGGAAGTATATCAAACCGTCACCCACCGCCTACTGCACGGCTAGCTCCTCTTCTATGTCTTCTACCCTGTAGACATCTTCACTCGAACCTTGGCTACATTATCAGTGGTCCCTCTATCATGTTATGATCCTCCATGCTAGTATTCAGAAAGTTATGATCCATGCGTCCTTGTAATCCATAAGAGTAATAGACTTTATTCCATAGAAGGCATCCCCTCATTCACGATCTCTACATCTCCAACTCTGCATAATGGGGTCATCCTCTAGTAGGTCTGGCCCACAAGGACCACTGCATCATCAGTCTCCTTAAATATACAGTTGATTCTTCTACCTTTCATCCAGTGGGGGCTCTCACCATCGCTACCAGCTCATCTATGAAGCTCTCCACCAACAATGCTATCTCGAGCACTATAGCCTGTATCGAAATATTGAATGATATCATCGAAACTATGATATCCCACTGAATAC